>CM053789.1:138373488-139050988 GCA_028749045.1 Cupressus sempervirens | reverse complement strand
ATAGTGTAAAGCCTTTAACAGGGTAGGCCTTTCATAGGGCAAACCATCAAAAGTGATCAAAACCAAAATCTAGTGTTATGTGGTGTTGATGCATGTGTTTAATTCATGTTTATTTCATATATTTACATGCATACAATTTACTTTCATTTAAAAGCTTTAATGGTTAAAGTGTAAAACTTCTGATTCACCCCCCCTCTCAGAAGCATTCCTCCCATTTGAATATTCCAAAAATTGGTATCAGAGCAAAGGTTCTCATAAGGAGAAGCCTAATAGCTTAGAGAAAAGGTCTGAAGATGGAAATCTTCAAACTTGGGAAGATAATACAGAATCAAGTGATTGATGTTCAACTCGCTCTACAAAAATTGGAGGAACCAAGAGAAGAATTGCAAAAATCCTTGAAAAGAAGGAAGGATATAGCCGTAGCTGAAAATGATATAAACTACAAGGAGATTGATACCACAAAAGTGTTTGCAAATGGAGATACTAAAGATTTTGATGAAGCAATAGCAGAACTAATGGAAATGAATAGATCTTAGGCTGAAGAAATTAGAACCTTGAAGATTGAACAAGAATCACAAGCCATAATGTTTTGTGAAGTGACTGAACAAAAGAAAAGAGCCATTGAAGAAAAATCCATGATAGAAGATGACAAGAGAAATCTTAAAAATAGATTGGAGGAAAAGACAATTGAGTTTGAAAGAGTCTCAAACATGCAGCTAGACACCTTAAGTCAGATGATGAATGCACATCATGAGCTAAATATGAAGGACATTGAGATCTCTACACTAAAAATTCAAAATGAGCAATTGCAGAATGACTTGAAAAGAGAAAAGAAAATTTTAGAGAGCTTCAACAAACCCAATGAGGCTATCAAGTACTTTGAGCAGTTACTAAAATCCCCAAGGTCTAGCAATGACACTCAAGGATTAGGATATACTAGCACTGAAGAAGGAGAGTCATCCAAGACTGCAGAAGAAAGGAACAACAAAGGTAAGAACACCAAACCTACCTATCATTTCTATGGTAAGAAAGGACATACTTCTAATGTATGTAGGAGCAATAATTCCCATCAGCATGATAAGCCTAAGAGTGCAAGCTATTGTCATAAGTGCAAGAAGTAATGACATCAAGCACATGAATGCAGAACTAGGACTATCAAGACACCAAGATTTGAAGGTCACTGCTACAACTACAAGAAGTATGGACATAGAGCCTTTGAATGCAGATCAAAGCCTATGTGGACATCAAATCAACCAACAAATACAAAAGGCAATGAAAATCACTACTATTGGGATTACAAAACTAGGTATAGCTGTCATTACTATCAGGAATATGGACATGTTCCTAAAAATTGCATAAGGACACATTTCAGAGGAAACTACAGTAGATGGTTGAGTCAAACCACATGTTTCAATTTCTTAAAGACTGGTCATATCAGTAGGAATTTCCCAACAAGGTCCAGGGCACCAAGTTCTGAGTTCAACAAAGGGAAGGCAAAGGTGGGCGTTGAACACATCAGAGGAGAGATGAATAAGACATGGAAGAAGAAAGATGAGTGAAACACATCAAGTGAAGGGATCACTTCACCGAATGGGTCAAGTGATCACACTTCATCAAACTAAGCATAAATAGGTGTATGGGACTGATATACAAAGTTATATCATACATCAGTCCCAAGACAAAGAAGTACTACAAAGAAGAAATCAGCATAAGCAAAGATGCCAAGTCAAAATTTGAAGTTCTTGCAAATACTCTCGAGTCGTCCTTAGATGCCGAATAAAGCTCCAATGCATGCCACGTTGCTAATAGTGACTGAGTTGATGGTTGATGGAAAGTTGAGAAATGTCAATGGAAGCCAAGTGAAGTGAAAATCTAGTGGAAATCGAGTCATGTTGAAACCTTCAAGTGTCGAGTTTACAACTATATATGCACTAAGCATTTAATGCTATGTTTTGAAAGGTATAAGGTCAATTTTTTATCATTTCTCGCCATTCAAATGCAAAGAAAAGATGAGAAGAGTGCAGGAGAGATCAAAGAACTACATTGAAGCCATTTGCATAGATTTCAACAGTCATTCAGCATAAATTTTGTCGATCAAAGGTATTTATCAAAGTGCCGAGCTATGCAATGTCAAAGTTTTAATCTTTTAAAACCCTAGATCAGTATAATGGATTCTAGTTCTAAGAACCCCAAGGGAAAAGAAGGTCATGAGGTTTAGTTGGTTAGTAATGGGGTTAAACAACCCAAATTTAGGCCAATTCCAGAAGTCGCCTAGAAAAATGACCCTGTCGGCGCATTATCCATTATCCCATCCAAAGCAGTCATGGTGCAGGATGTAAGGAAGTGTTATAACTACAAAATTGGCACCATAGGTGATCTTAAAATATTCCAAGCCTATGAAAAACTATGCAAGAACAATATTGTGAAGGACAAATTCTAGATAGTTGAGAGAAAGGGTTGACCAATGCCCTAGTTTACCCTACAAGATTCAAAACTGAATGGATATGGATTGTTTTAAGCAGAATTCATAATGGATGTTTATGGCTGGAAACAAGTCTAGTAAAGATTACAAAAAGGATAGTGCATAGGGTCATGGTTTTCCCAACCCTAGATCGGCCTAAGACACTGGGCAGTGATTCCAAAGAGATCATTGAAAAGAATACAAGTGCAAAATGGAATAAGAGGGGTATGACTATTGATACTATCACTAATCCTCTTCTAGATTTTTCTATGAGAATAATATCCCACAAATTCTATAAATCTAGTAGATTGAATAGTGTGCCATGCATAGCTATTGATGTAGCATACAAACTGGTAAAGAAAGATCACACATATGATCTGTCAGAACTTATGTTGCAATAGATAAATGAAAACCTAGGACCAATAAGGAGATCAAAAGGTGCTCAATGAAAATTTGGTTCAGTTCTTATGTGTATATTCTTTTATGTTATGGAAGAGTTTCCTTCTATAGGAAAGGTGAATTGGGATCCTAACAAAACTGCAATTACACAAATTAATGAGTTCATTGATCAGATGGGTGACAACTTTGAAGCCCAAATGACAAGCTATTTTGAGGATTTCAAGAAATCCATGAAGCAAAGGGTAAGAATACCAGTTTCCTTAGTGGAAAAACATATCTATGACATATGCTTCTTAGTTGATATTGATTTCACCTATATCCAAGTAGCAGTTCCAAGGGTGAGATTGGTAAGGCCATTAGGTTATGAACTAGATGTGGATGAAGCATCAGTAGCAATCATTGCATTGCTTGCAAAAGAAATAGACAAGTCTGCCAAACCTTTTGGCACATATGATGTTGTAAAATCCAAAGTTGAAACAAAGTTGAAGATTGCCTCCATAATTAAGAAGAAAGATAAATTGGTGAAGAAAATAAAGAATAAATTTGGTGAAGGAATTGAGGCGGCAGTAGAAGAAGATGATGATGAGGAGGAGGAGGAGGAGGATGAAAAAGGGCAAGGCCCAATGGAATTAACTCAAGGCCTAGGTGAAGATAAGGAGGAAAGTGTCGAGGAAGAAGAAGCCAAGGAAGCACCAACTCAAGCTGAGCCAAAGAAAATAAAGGCAACAGTACAACCTCTAGCCTAGCCTAAAGAAAAGAAGGTTACTAATCCAACCCAAGCCAAGCCACAAACAAAGGCTACCACAAGGGCATCTTCACAAAAGGCCAAGGAACAAATCAAAGAGAAGAAGAAGGCCACTGAACTGACTGGTGAAGTGCAGTAGAAAAGAAGAAAATATGTAGCACAACCAGATTATGATGAGGAGGAGAGAACATAGTTAGAAGATAATAGCCAATTCAGAGTGGTAAGTCATCCTCCCAAATCAGCCATAGATAAAATTTGTGAAAATATTAAGAATGCATATTTTACTGATTTGAAAAGTATTGATTTCAAAAAGCTAAGTAGAGAAGAGAAAAACAAAATTTAGGAATCAGTATATGTCATGATGGCTGAATTTAAGAATACACCTCTAGAGCTAGACAATACCATTCCTAGGGAATTATATGAGATAATTGAAAAAAAATGGCATTATTGTATTAAAATGGAGAAGGAGATAAGAGAATCTACCTTAGCACAAGTGATGCCTGACCTAACAAGAGGTCAAATAACAAAGGCTAATAAGAAACATAGTGGCAAGTTCACACCAAAGTATAGAGCCTTTAGCATCCTACAAAACAAGATTGAAGATGTTGTCAGTAAGTCCACAAAAATATGGAAGTTGATATATGGTTTGACTACTGTCAAGGATGGAGAAGAAGATCCCCTTGAGAGATAAAACACTGAACAAGGAGATAAGGTAGAGCCTAGTGAGAAAGATAAGGTAGAGGAAAAGGTTACAAAAAAAGGAGAAGAAGAGAAGAAGGAAGAAGAAAAGAAAGATGAAGAGGAGAAAGAAAAAGGTGAGGAGGAGGAGACACAAAAAGAAGATGAAATGGCAACAGTTGAGCAGGAGCAGCAACAAGACCAGAGTGTGCAAGACACATAATTTCCACCTCCTAGCCCTCCTCATGTAACCATCACACCTACAGACACTATAACTGTAAAGTATGTTCCTAACACTTCTACTCAGAACATCAATCCTTCAACTGCAAAGGATCTCAAAAAGATCCTTGACCAATCCACACAACAAGCAAAATTATGTACAAATCCAGTATTGTACAATGTGGATGAATTATAAAAGGTAGTAGCTGACATAATTAGAGATAAGGTGAATCCACAAGAACCACCTTCCATCATCTCTACAGCTACTAGTGGTCAACTTCAAATGCAAACAGTTGTTACATCAGGAATAGTTGACACCATAGTGCAGGAGTCGAGTGCAGAAGGAGACAAAGATACATCAATAGAAAAAATAGGATAGACTATTGCATCTGATCCTATAGCACAAACACAAGGTGCACCTCCTCACATTTTTATAATTGACCAAGGTAGCATACAGGAGAAGAATGAAGCAGAGAAAACCCCTAAAGAGTAGGAGGCAATACAAACATTGATAAATTTTCCTACCTTGGGGACTCCTCCAAAATAGCCAAGCAATGATGCAATGCCACTACAAATGTCAGCACCAAGATCAAGTACTACAAAAGTTGCAAGGATGCTTCACTATGGAGACCCTGAATTAGATGAGGAGATAGTCATACCTAGTTATGACTTAAAAACAATAAGCATTGATCAAATCACTAAGATGCAAGAAGCATTGAATAGAAGAAAAAGGAAAGAGATACTTAGGAAGGAGTATAAACAAAAGCAAGCATTACATGAGATTAAGGACATCTTTATGGATGCCTTTAGGTTGCAGTCACTAGATGAGACAAAGAACATAATGGAACAATTGTTAGATATTGTTGACTAGGTGACAAATGAAGACCAAGAAACTAATGTAAAACTCATGGAATGGTCTGAAAGGAAATTCCAAGGGAAAGTAAATGAGAAAATATCTAGTGAAATTGCACTTTCCCAGGTTGAATTGGAAAAGATGATTGACAAAGTGAAAAAGGTACTTGAGAATATATTCTCATTGTACAAAAATTTGTGTGACTTTTCATACTTCATATAGGAGAAAAGCCAAAGAATAATGAGCTTGGAGAGGAATTTGAAGATTTCAAGCATGCTACTACCAAAAGATCCATCTCAAAGTGAGAAGCACTTTAATCAAATGCTTTACACCTAGAAGGAAGTAGTTGTGTTGACAGCAGAAGAGGCCACCATCAAGCCCAAACTGATGCAACTCCAATCTTCCATTACCCCACATTTGGAAGTACTCCATAAAGAAAAAGCCTATGTTGAAACTATTCTCAAGAAAGATCCTAATCTTTCTATTTTAGATGAACTTGTTCACCTTGTTGCAGAGACTGCCATCCAGCACAAGTCATTGGAAATTGCTTTGCATAATTGGGATGTAGCTCTCAAGATGATTATGGAGGTAAATAGTGCATTTTTGGCGAAATATGGTCTTAACCCTTAGTACCCTTGACATTCGTCTCAAAAAGGGGGAGATAAATAAAAAGGGGAGATATAATAAGGGAGATATAACAAAGGGGGAGATACATTGTATAACATAGGTATAGAGTACAGAAACAAGGCACAGCTAAAGAGTATCAGATATATCAAAATTTTGGTTACAAGAATGGATGGCACAATCAGCTCAACGGGAGTTATAAGAATTTTAAGGTATACTATTCCTTGCAAAAATTTTGAACAAGTTTTTGAGATTTTGTGCATACACTGAACATAATGAATGATGTACTCATAAGGTCAGATAAATAATGCTTAGTTAAGTGTTTTTGACACTCATGTCAAAGGGGGAGATTGTTAGTCTCAGAATGGTTTTGACATTTGAGTGCTAACACACTTAACCACTTTCTACATTGAAGCCAAGTACACTATGTATGCCGAGCCATAGCATGTGTCGAGTCAGAATTCCAATAAGTGCCAAGTGATCTTTACATGCTGAGCAATCTTTAGGTGCCGAGTGAAGATCAAGTGCCAAGTGACTTCAGGTTCTGAGCATGATACAAGTGCCGAGTGATATTTAGGTGTCGAGTCACAGATGATTTCGAGCAAGACAGAATCACTATAGGATCTGAGTGAGCTAGTTTTCATGTATGTGTCGAGCATCAGGAATTAGAAAGTGTCGAGTAACACAGAATGCACATATGAGTTTGAGAAGGTACAAACTCAGATGTAAACCATTTTTATGGCCGACATATGATGAATCTCGAAGGATCTAAGAGATAAGATCGAATCTTTTATATTTCCTATGCAATCTGCATGCAGCCAATAAGAAAAATGGAGAAGGCATGCAACCAATAATAAAAGTGCAAGGAATGAGTGGGAAATAAAGATTCAATATGGATCATAGATCCATACCTAACCCTAAGTCTTTGAAAGTATTTATAAGGAAGACAAAATCTCATTGTGTGTATGGATGAGGAAGTGTATGAGGAAACTATAGTGAAATTTAGAGTGAAGAGTGAAAAGACTTAGAGGAAGAGAGCAGCAATTAGATATTTAGTTGATCAGAACAAAGCAAGGGATACAAACAGATATCAGATCTCAGAGGATCAAGATCAGAGAGAGTAGATCAAGTGCCTGAATTCAGCAATCAAGGATTGTAAGCTATTAGGTTTATTATACCTAATACTCTCTAGCAATTGTATTAGAAAGGAAATCCTATGTTGATAGGTTAGCTTAACAACTAGGTTGTAGATCCTTTGAAGAGGTGATTAAATCCTTTAACAGGGTGACACTTAATGAAAAGTGTTTGTAAATCCTTTAACTAGGTCACTATTGATATAGTGTAAAGCCTTTAACAAGGCAGGCCTTTCACAGGGTAGACCATCGGAAGTGGTCAAAACAATTATTCTTGCAGTGATTTTGTGGGTATCATCCCCACCACAATTTTACCTTCTTATTCCTGGAGGGTTTCTGGGTTACCAAAATCTAGTGTTATGTGTTTTTGATGCATGTGTTTACTTCATGTTTATTTCATATATTTACATGCATGTAATTTACTTTCAGTTAAAAGCTTTAATGGTTAAAGTGTAATACTTTTGATTCATCCCCCTCTCAAAAGCATTCTTCCCATTTGAATATTCCAATAGGTTTCTGGGTCACCAAATATTTGTGTCAAAGTGTTATGGATGCTTTTATGTTTTCAATTTCTCATGCATACAATTAGATTATATGTGATGAATTAATTACTAATTGGATTATTGGATTAAGAATTGAAATTGTTAAATTTTTAGAAGTTACTAATTCACCCCTCCCCTCTCAGTAACTTAGCATAGTCTTGAATATTTCCAACAATTGGTATCAGAGTTGTGTGGTTCTCAGGAGAAATTTTAACAACTTGAGAAAAGATCAAGGATATGGAGATGTTCAAACTTGACAAAGCTATTGACAATGAAAAGTTGGATCTGGAAATGGCCATTTCCCAACTCAAGAAAGCTAAGGAACAACTTTCCTAATTCCTAAAAAGAAGAAAGGAACTTGCAAATCAAATGAATGATCATCTCTACATTGAAGAAAGAATTCAAGACTTTCACCCTTCAAGCATCTTAGATGAAGAAAATGATGCAATCAAATAACTCCTAGAGAAGAATGGTTTACTACAAGAAGAAGTGAGGAAACTAAGAAGAGAGTAAGAAATCCAGTCAGTAAGGCTATGTGAAATCATGGAAGAGAAAAGAAAAACAAAAGAAAAAATGGAAGGAAAAGATAATGAAATTTAACATCTATCTCTCCAGCAGACTAATGTCATCAATTAGCTCACCAATGCAAATGAAGAAATCATGAACCTAAGATCAGAGAATGAAAGATTGCATAATGATCTAAATTATGAAAGGCAACTCAATGAAAGGATGATGAAATCCCAAGAAAACATGAATCAGTTGAATGAACAAAAACTCTATAGATAAAAGGGAAAAGTAGGAATTGGATATAAAGAAAAAGGTGAATCCTCCAAATAAGGTTCTCAAAAGAATCAAAGACCTACATGCAATCACTGTGGTAAGATAGGTCATACATCAAATAAATGTTGGAGCGATGGAAAAGAAAAATTCAATGGAAAGTGCTACAATTGCAATCAACATGGTCATAGGGCTAATGAATGAAAAGAGAAACCAAGATTTGAAGGCAATCGTCATAAATGTAAGAAACATGGACAGAAGGCATCAGAATGCAAAACCAAGACATTGAATCCTGCAGAGCAAATTGTGAAAGCAATATTTGGTTGAGACTACAATACTTGGTGTAGATGTCATTACTATGGAGAATTTAGACACATTGGTATAAATTGTCTTAAACATCATATGAGGAAAAGAGATACCATGAAAAGGTGTTTCATTTGTATAGAACTTGGTCATCTTACCAAGAACTGTATGAATATTGGTAGAATTGAAGATGAGAAGAAGGAAAAAGTTGATAGCATCCGAAAGCAAAAATCCTAAGTCTACCAAGGGTACTAGTCCAAGAAATGATATGCAAGTTACTCAAGAATTGGGTGACTCTACCATTTCTAATTAAGTTCTCAAAGGAGAACTGGAGCCAGGCTATCAAAGAAGACATATGAATCAGTTCTAGCTAAAAGGTGACTAAGATCCAAATTTGTATTTAGGATACAAAGGGATCACTAAGCAATATCAGTATCAATTATTATTGAGTTACCTTCTCTACCAAGTAAGGTCAGGTGATAGACTCTACCGAGCAAGGTCAGGAGTAATAAAGACACCTATGGTTACCGAGTCATAAAGTTGTCATCGAGTGATCAATTCCAGGTAGTGGATGAAAGTCTATCAACACATCTACCTTCATACCAAGCATTAATGGCAAAATTTTATCAAAAGGCATGGAATCAAATTCATTTCTTATCATGAATTTTCAAGTGCTATTGCGAAGAGCGATTTTTAGTACAATCAAAGTGACTTGAGAAAATTTCCAATGAAATTTTTTCAAAGTTCTCACAATCTATCTACTGAAAATGGCATCTAGTAGCAGCAAGGTTAAGCAAGGATCTGACATGTTGGTTCATGGAGTTGAATGGAAGGTGCCAAATTTCAAACTCACTCTCGTGATTGCTGAAACCCTAGATCTAAGTGGAGCTCAATCCAAAATTCCTCCTAAGGTACTTCTTATCAATGATATTCATATTCATTCCAAATGTGTTATTCAAGAAATTGGTATGCTAGAAATGAAAGATGCCCTAGGTTATCTATGTGTAAATGGAGCCTTAAACCCGAGCATCAACATTTGGAAACCAAAGGGTTGACACATCTCTCATATGCCTCGAGAATTTCAAATCAAATGGATTAGGTTTATCATCAGTTGGGTGCATAATGGGTAGCTGTGGTTAGAACAACCAATTCTGATAACAAAGAAGATGATTCATCGAATCATTGGCCTCCCTATGCTAGCCAAAGCCAAAAAGACAAAAACCTTAGGTTCGACAGAGTTGGAAAGAAAACCCTAGCTAAATGGGATGGCAGAGGAATGAAAATTAGTAGTGTCGTTGATGCAGAATTAAAACTTGGAATTTATGTTATTGTACACAAGATATATAGTTCAAGCTAACTAAAAAGTGTGTCATGTGAAGCCATGGATTTGGCATACAAGGTGGTTAAGAACAACTTTTCATATGACCTTACCAACCTATTGTTGAAACAGTTCAACAAAAACATGGAAAGTATGAGAACATCAAAGAACAACCCATACAAGTTTGGCTCTTTGTTAACCTGACTGTTCTTTTATGTACAGAAGTTCTTCTCTTTTAAAGGCACTGTAGTTTGGAGAAAAGATGTACCTATGCTCTATCAAATAAATGATTATATTGCCAAGATGGGTGAGAACTACAACAACATCATGGACAACTACTTCGATGCATTCAAGGAGAAAATGAACAATAGGTTCAAGATTATGAAGAAGTTAGTTGAAGACTATAAGGATGATGTATGCTTCATGGTG
Source organism: Cupressus sempervirens (assembly GCA_028749045.1). Taxonomy (NCBI): domain Eukaryota; kingdom Viridiplantae; phylum Streptophyta; class Pinopsida; order Cupressales; family Cupressaceae; genus Cupressus; species Cupressus sempervirens. The sequence continues at coordinate 139,040,507 of CM053789.1, read as the reverse complement.
GATAGTGACAAGGTGTATATCTAGGCAAATAGGCCTAGAATTACATGGGTAAAACCTCTTCGTTATGAGGTTAACATTGATGAAACAAAATACATCATTGAAGCTCTTGTCAATGAACCAGTCAATCCCAAGGCCTCTTATTTTGGAATGTCTGATGAAGCAAAGGCCAGGATTGAACTTGAAATAAAGCTCCCACAGGTAGTCAACAAAGGAAAGAGAAGGATAGCAAAGCTGAAGTCAAGTGTACCTCTCTTGTTAACCAAGGGAAAAGGTGAGGATGTGGAGGAAGCAGAGGATGAGGAAGAATCTAAGAAAGAAGAACCTTTGAAGAAAAAGGGCAAGGTGATCATCACCAAGCCAGCAAAGTCATCCATTGTAGTCTTCACAAGGAGGTCATGAAAGAAAGCTAACAAGGAAGGAGGTGACATTATATTCAGTAGACCTCCACCCACCTTCCAGGACAGGCTGAAGGAATTGAAAGATGGAGCCAATATAACAAACTTCAAGGCATTGAAATATGAGCCTAGGACTAAGGCTGAGTAGAAACAAATAGAATATTTGGTCATGGATAAAATGGGACAATGGAAGTACTCCCCTGACTAGCTAGCTTCTCAGATTCCCAGTGTCTTATTGGACAAAATTAGGCCAAGATGGGAACATGCCAAACAAACAGTCAAAGACATATATGGACAAACCTTGAGGCAGCTATTACTGAGCATATTAGATGCAGAGGTAAAAGAGTCACTAAAGAAAAATGAAGATAAGATGACTCTCAAATTCAATACCTATTTGATTTTAATGAAAGATGTTGAGTATATTGTGAAGAATGCAACAAACACTTGGAAAAATATCTATCATCTTCAAAAACCCAGTGAATTTCCAGTTGAAGTAAAGGATTATGATGATGATGAAGACAAGGATGAAGAGGATGATGAAGGATCAACTCATTTTGTTACAATTGATTATGAAGAATACAAGGAGCAATAGGCTACTGAGGAAGAAAAGAAAGATGATGAGGAGACTGACCCAGTCAAGATAGATGCAGCAATCATTGTGTCTCTTCCTCACTCCTCAAGAAAACCATTGACTACATCAAGTATGGAGACAGCTTCAACAAGTTTGATTGTGACTACTAGTGATACATCAAATGTCCAATCACTCTTTGCCCCTACTCAGCTTAGCACATCATTGATAGAAGTAACTTCTACTTCATCTACCAAGTTGCAGACTCCTTCTTCATCAACTGAGTCGGCATCATCAACTATGGATACATTGGCTACTTTAGTTTTGAGTACATCAGTGGTAAGCACACTAGCTTTGACTACTTTAGTTTTGGGTACTACAATTTTGGCTTCATCAATTTTGGATTCTTCAAGTATTTCTGAAAGTATTCCCTCAGTTAGTATAGTATCAATTTTTACTGCAAGCCCAAGTATGTCTAGCATTGTTTCCATTCTGGATACAAAAGCAATAAGTGCAAGGACTATTGAGCCTAAGGTTCAACCAAGCACAAAATTTTTGGGGAAAGGAAAGGAGATAGAGGAAGACATTGATTTAGATGAGGAAATAGTAATCCCCAATTGGGATATTTACAAGCTTACTCTAGACCAAATGCAGACATTTGGTGAACTCTTCCAGAAAAAGGCTAAACAACAAAGACTAAGAGAGGAGAGAGATAAAGAGTACAAGATAATTGAAGATGCCAAGAACATTTTGATAGAGGCAATAGGAATTGATATTGATTCTTCTCAACCTATTTTATATCAGCTAGCAGAAGCAGTCCAAAAATTCAATGAGGACACCAATGGACAAGATAAGCTAGTGGAAAAGGCTGAAAAGAAATTTAATAATAAAGTGTTGGAGCACATTGCTCAGCACTTTTTGGGAAACTATGTGATTTTTCTAAGTTTAAAAAGTAAATAAAGGACAAATTTTCCAAAATAGATATAGATCTAAAGGCTAGTGCTCAACAGTTGCACCTTGACCCTAGTTCAAGCTCTGCACATTTCAAGAAAATTAGATTTTTATTAGACATGCAAGCTGAATTGCTAAGAGAAGAAGCAAGGATCAGATCAACATTGATTAACATACAAAATATGATCCTTCCAAACATGGATGCAATGAAAAAACATATTGTATATTCAAAAACTCTAATCTATGATAGAACTATCACCAGAGGTACAAATTGCACTTCATACATATAAGGTCCTGCAAGAAAATTGGGATAAAACCTTGGCAATCATTCTCAAGGTACATTCTAAATTCTTATCCCATTTTGGTGTTTCTATGTAAATAAGTTATAATAAATCTTTGGCATTACTGTCAAAAAGGGGGAGAGACACATAGTATGAGGAGAAAGACATAAGACAATATGGGGAAAAAATATGCTATGGGGGAGAACTTGTAACAAGTGTGAACTGATCAGTAAGACATGTATATGGAAAAAGATGTATAGTATTCTATATATACCTTACAAAATCAATTTTGAAAAATCTCAAAAAATAGTATACTCTACCGAACTAGTATCACGTGGTGATGAATACAAGGTATTCAGTTTTGGCTAATACGTGTTTTTGTCACTAATGCCAAAGGGGGAGATTGTTGACATATCAGTAAAGTTTGTTATTAGTGACACACACTTATTTAGATTGTGTATAGCTACGGAGCTTATTGTATAGTTTACAGTGTTTTACAAGCATTTCATTTGTTACTGAGTTCTACAGTTGCTACCAAGTCCTTTGGACAAATCCCAGTGGTTACTGAGTAGATTTAGTCAGTGTGAAGACCAGCAATATAAACTATGCATTTCAGTGTATGCCAAGTTTATCAGTGGTTACCAAGCATTGCAATGCTTACTGAGTTCGCAGTTCATGTGATGCAAAGCCAATGTTAACTGAGCTTAAGGTGATAGTGGTTACTGAGTTTTGACATGGTAAACAAGTGATTCAGTATTTATTGAGTTGCACAATATCTACCAAGTCACCAGTGCAGACCAAGTTCAATACTACTTGAAAGTGATCAGTATGGACCAAGCTTCTATGTCTATCAAGTGCATGACGATGCCAAGCATTGACAGTGGATGCCAAGTATCAGAACCTCACCAAGTTAGTCTTTAGAACCTGAGTGTCTTCATGTGGGATGACTTTGGAATGTTTGTGTTAACTTGTATCATGGTCGACTTTGTAATTATGTAATTTGGATTGGTATATATGTGTAATGTATTGTACCATATAAATGCAATGTAATGTGAATGTGTATGCAAAAGTCCAAGTTATGAATGTCGTAGAAAAAGAGCAATTTGTAAAGGCTATAACAACATAAGGAATAGTAGAGACATATATATCATAGAAAGGTGATCAATACACAAAGGAATCTCTTTCAGCAAACCCAGTTGCAAATCAAAGATCTACTATTGTTTCATCCTAACAAGTGAACTAGTCAAAATCTTTTAACAAGGTAGACCTAACAGTCTTTCATAGATCTCTTTATCGAATGCATACTTCATCCTATGTTTGTAAATCCTCTCACAAGGTGGACCTAGTAGTCCTAATTGCTCCTAACATGGTAGATCATCAGAAGTGGTCAATGTAAACCTTAACAGGACAACTTTATGTTGTAGTACTAAAGTTTGTGGGTATCATCCCCACCTCAGTTTTACTTTCTATTTGGAAGGTTTCTGGGTTGCCAAATATTTGTGTCAAAGTGTTATGGATGCTTTCATGTTTTCAATTTCTCATGCATGCAATTAGATTAGATGTGATGAATTAATTACTAATTGGATTATTGAATTAAGAATTGAAATTTTTTAAGTTTTAGAAGTTACTGATTCACCCCTCCCCTCTCAGTATCTTAGCATAGTCTTGAATATTTCCAACACATATCAAGTAGGTGATATTCCATCTTTTGTATCTTATTGCCAAGGCACATCATCTTCGGTTCAAGGTACACAAAATACTCAACCTGATGTTGATGTTCAAAATGTTGAGGTAATGGAAGAGAATATAACACCTTCTAGAATTTGTTTTAGAAGACCAAAATATTTGATTGATATTGATACTAACATTTTGAAATCAATGCCTAACAAGATTAGCAAGTGTACTTATCAAAGAAAAGTTAGTCATATGTGGAGATTATTCTTTGAAGAATTAAATATTATAGGTTAATGCCAATTATTTATTGAAATGATAACAAATGTGAAATGTAGGCCCATCATGAAGATTCTTGGGCTAAGAATGATGGATGATTCCAACAAAAAAAGCATTGTAAAGAATCTAATGAGTGCATATGACAAGTGGGTTGTAAATCACACACTAAAGATAGTAATATCACAAGATGCATACTTACATTGACAATAGTGAGTACCCAAATGAAGAAAGCTTGACTCATGAGAAAGGCAAAAAAAATATTAAAAATTGGTGGAGGTACTCTAAGAAGAGCCATGGTAGGCATGAGAGATTAGAAGATCCAACAAAAAATAAGTTATGGACATTTAGTAGTAGACTACCACAAAAGGATAAAGAAATTAGTGAAGCTTTGAAATCAGTTATTAAGATTTTTGGACAAATAATGCATGTGTTTCCCCTAATCAAAGAGATGTTGTAAGAAGGAGGATTGGTAGCTGAAATCGTGACCCACATGTGAAACATTTTTTGGACTCAACTCAAACACAATTTTTTGCAAAATTTATCAGTATGTTTCCTCAAATTTGAATATGCTAATGATATTTTGAGATGGGTAAACCTTTTTGTGTGAAGATAAATCACACATGCACAACTTGTTGTTGTAGGATACATATTGGATTTTCTAACCATTTTGATATTTTTAGGCATATATGTGTGTGTTTTCATTCTAAGTTTGTTTTGCAGGATTGTGACATGAATGAGCCACCTAGATCTTCAAGGGAATTCATATCCAACATTTTATGTGAAATAGGGGACAGTTACAATTTCACAAGACATCATGCTTGGATAGTACATGCTTATTTTGTGGTTCTTTGCAGCTTTTATCAATTTATGGACATATGGATAGTACACATGCAATTGGAAATGAAATAGTAGATTATGGAAAATATAAGACAGTGACATATGCTCTAAAAGATGGGAAACAGGGTAAAAGATGTGATTTAGTCATTGAAAATATTCTTGTGTATGAGTTCATGAAGATTTTTTGTGAAAATATTATTTATGAGTATGCAAGGCATACACATAGAGCTTGATGGCTCAATTTTCAATTCAAGTTGTGCAAATATACATTTCCACTAGATACCATTGTTTTGGTTCTAGACTTCATAGAGAACTACACACTACAACCACAAAATGAAGTGAAAGCAAAGTATTATACTTCTCAACAAGTTTCCATATTTGTTTACATAACATTCATGCATTCACCTATAAGTACAGAGGATAATAGGAAGATATTGAGGGAGTACCATTTTGACATTAGCGATGATCGATCACATTCTACAGAGTTTGTACATGGTTGTTTTCAACTAGTTTATGGAGATTTGGCTAGTAGGGGCATGCTATATCACCAACACATTATTTGGTCAGACAATTTTGCATCTCAATTCAAGAATGCATGGATGTTTTATTGTTTGAGCAAGATGCACAAGTTGTCTAAAATTCAATATATGTGGAATTTCACAGTGGTTGGTCATGGAAAGGGAGAGCATGATGGTGTAGGCACATGCATCAAAAGAGCCTTAGCTCATGAAGAACTTAAGTACAAAGATGGAGCAATATTTATAGGTGCAAAATCCATCATCTAGTGGTGTAATGCTACAATGGATCTAGGTAAGGAAGGTGAGTCTAAGGTTCATAGTTTTTTTTGGTTGATAGATAATACTAACATTGCACCATATGAGGAATGTTTGCACACTAATAGGATCAAGTGAGTTGTACTCTTTTAGAATCTCTAATGTAAGTTCATGAAGCATCCACACATGAAAAATGGCATGCTATTGTCCATCACGTGCAGAGGAAAATTGGGATGAGTGTGAGTCGACTAAATGGGTGGACAAATGGGATATACGGGTTTTGGACCCAATTGACACCTATCGTCCCCCACAAGTATTAGAAATGGGAGAGATGGATTCATCCATTGACTTTGATCTCTTGTCTAATCTATTGCATCCTGGTAATGTGTGTGTGTGTGTGTGTAATATATATATATATATATCTTTGTAAATTCAATATGTAACTTTATAACTTTTACCTAAGTATTTGCTAAATTAATGACTGGATTTTGTACATGTATCAGTGCAGGCCATGTTTTTGTTATTATTGCTCCTAAAGACAATGAAGAAGGAACATATTACTATTTGTGTCATTGTGTCCAGACCAAAAAAAAATTGGATTACTCGGTTATAGACGGTGAAGGCTTAGAGTGCTATATAGTTGCAATGGTTGTAACTAGTACATGGCTTAGATGATATACTATGAATAACCCTAACTTGTGGTTATTCGAGGATTGGAAAATAGAGAGAAAGATTCTTCATTATTCAAACATTATTGTCGCATCAAATGTCCACTTGATAAAATATGGTAGAAAACCACATAATAAGAATCTTTGGAAAGTTTACGAGTTAGACCATGAGGTAGTACTTGAGACATTAAAATGTAGAGCAAATCCAGTTGGTTCATTAGATTGAATATAATTACAAAAACATGGAACCTTAAGGTAAAATTTTATTAGGTATGGGCAACTAAATTGACCCTAAGAGTCATTAAATGTCATAGGGTAGCGATCTTTGATGGGGCATATCTCAAAGCTCATGCAAGGTATGGATGCAATTCTAGGTGCTACAGGATTGTATTACTGACATCTACAATAACCTCTATCATTTTTTGGAGATTGGATTATGTTTTAATTTTGTGGCCCTATCTCAAGTGATGTTGAAACTTGTAGTGTTAGCCAGTACAAAGTCGCTAATGGTGAATCTCTCCAACTATTTTTCGTGGGATTGAACTATTTATTTTGTTAGCTCTGGGTGGTTGGGTAAACCCTAGTTCCAAGCTCATCCCATCCCATTGACTACTCAAACATTTGGGGTGTTGTGATGTGGAGCCTAATTAGACTCAAAGGTTTACTCAGCACAGTTTCCCTCCAAATTATTTCTATGGGGGTTTGGGGGTAGTGCCCCCAAGATGAGAGTTTTTGGGGTAGCACCCCCAAAGCCAAAAATGACCTTATATTGTAAAAGGTGTCAACTACTATTTTTCTATTTTTCTAGCCCTAATTTTTTAAGAAACAAAAAGCTTGTATAAAAAGGCTTAGGGTTAGGAATTTTTATAATGTGTGATGCAAAAATTGGTTCTTGCGGAGGTATTGAGCTGTAAAAGATTACGGATTGTAATTAGGTTGTAATCACTAGATCATAATAATATTGGACTTATTGTTGGTGGACATAGCCTAGGTATTGGGTGAACCACGTTAAATCTTGGTGTCTTGTGTTCTCTTTAATGTAATCTACTATTTTTTGGTATTCGTTAAATTTACATGTAACTATTTTTTTTTCTAAGGTTAATCCTAACAAGTGGTATCAAAGCCAGACTGTCATCATTTTTTAAAGCTAGACCATTGTCTTTTTTTTTTATAGCAATCATGTCCATGAAGTTCTCACGATTGAGTGGGAATCTCGTGGTTGAGTGGGAGCGATGGAAGATGAGGGTAAGCTGAGGATTAACAATTTGAATGGATAGAACTTTCAAATATGGAAAATGCAAATAGAGGACTATCTTTATTAGAAGGGTTTATGGAAGTAATTGGAAGGAAAAACCAAGAATTAGGGATCTATGAGAAATGACGGTTGGGATCTTTTGGACAGAAAGGCACTTGGAACCATTCAATTATGCCTAGCACCATCAATGGCATTTAATATTACAAAAGTGAAGACAACAAAAGAGTTGATGCAAACCCTAGAAAAATTATATGAAAAGCCCTCCACTTCAAACAAGGTATTTCTTATGAAGCGTTTATTTAATATGAAAATGATAGAAGGTGGGTCTATTGTAGATCATTTAAATGAGTTTAATACTATTACTAGTCAGTTATCTTCTATGGGTATCAATTTTGATGAAGAAGTTAGGGCTCTCTTGATTTATGTTCTTTGCCTGAAAGATGGAATGGCTTGGTAATGGCTGTAAGTAATTCTATTTTTGGATCTAGAACTCTAAAATATGATGATGTGATCGGTGTTATTTTGAGTGAGGAAAACCTCAGGTGGATCTACATTAGGAAGTGCTTTGAATGCACAAAGTAGAGGTAGAATGACTGAGAGAGGAAATAATTCTAGAAATCATGGGAAATCAATTGGAAAGTCAAAGGGAAAGAGGTATCAATCCAGAGGACGAAGAGATTGTTGGTACTATGGGAAATCAGGGCATAAGAAGAAAGATTGTTGGACTCAAAATAACAATGAAGGAGATAAATTAGAAGAGAACAAGGAGCGTAATGTGGTAAGTAACAAATCCGAAAAGGATGTTTTGCTATTGTCTTTAAAAAGTGTTGATGATTCATGGGTTTTAGATTCTAGTTCTTCATTTCATGCTACACCTCATAGAGGTTATTTCATTGATTATGTCCAAGGGGATTTTGGGCTTGTTTATTTGGGGGATAATGAACACTATTAGATTGTTGAAAAGGAAAAAGTTAAGATTAAGTTGCAGAATGGGAATCATTGGCTACTACATGAGGTAAGACATGTTCCAAGGCCTAGTAGGAATTTAGTTTCAGATATGGATTTAATTCTAAGTGTTATAGGATCGTGTTGTCGACACCTACAATAACCTCTGTCACTTTTTGGAGATTAGATTCTATTTTGATTTTGTTTCCCATCTCGGGTGATGTTGAAACTTGTAGTGTTGGCCAATACAAAGTCATCAACTGGTGAATCTCTCCAACCATTCATCATTGGATCAAACTATCTATTCTATCAGCTCTGGGTGGCCGGTTAAACCCTAGTTCTAATCACATCCCATCCCACTGACCACTCAAACATTCTTGGGCATGCCAATCCAAATTGACCCTAAGAGTCATTAAATACCATAGGGAAACAATCTTTGATGGGTCATATCTTGGAGTTCGTGCAAGGTATGCATGCAATTTTGGGTGCTACAGGATTGTGTTGTCGACACCTATAATAACCTCTCTCTTTTTGGATATTGGATTCCATTTTGATTTTGCAGCCCCATCTCGGGTGATGTTGAAACTTGTAGTGTTGGCCAGTACAAAGTTGCTAACTGGTGAATCTCTCCAACTATTCATCATGGGATCAAACTGTCGATCACTCGAACATTCTCGGGCATGCCAAACCAAATTGACCCTGAGTCATTAAACTCCATAGGGAAGTGATCTTTGACGAGGCATGTCTCAGAGCTTGTGTGAGGTATGGATGAAATTATAGGTGCTACAGGATCATTTTTTTGACACCTACCATAACACCTCTCTTTTTGGAGATTGGACTCCATTTTGATTTTGTGGCCCCATCTGGGGTGATGTTGAAACTTGTAGTGTTGGCTAGTACAAAGTCACCAACTAGTGAATCTCTCAAACTATTCATCATGGGATCAAACTATCTATTATGTTAGCTCCAAGTGGCTGGGTAAACCCTAGTTCCAAGATCATCTCATCCCATTGAGCACTCAAATATTCTTGGGCATGCCAAACCAAATTGGCCTTAAGAATCATTAAATGCCATAGGGCAGCAATCTTTGACAAGGCATATCTTGGAGCTCGTGCGAGGTATGGATGTAATTTTAGGTGCTACATGATTGTGTTGCTGACACCTACAATAATGTCTCTCTCTTTTTGGATATTGGATTCCATTTTGATTTTGTGGCCCCATCTTAGGTGATGTTAAACTTGTATTGTTGGCTAGTACAAAGTCACCAACTAGTGAATCTCTTCAACCATTCATCATGGGATCAAACTATCTATTATGTTAGCTCCATGTGGTTGGGTAAACCTTAGTTCCAAGATCATCCTATCCCCTTGACTTCTCAAATATTCTCAAGCACACTGAATTGAATGGACCCTAAGAGTCATTAAATGCTACAAGGAAGCGATATTTGATGGGGCACATCTCAAAGCTCATGTGAGTTATGGATGCAATTTTGGGTGCTACAAGATCATGTTGCTAACACCTACAATAACCTCTCTCTTTTTGGAGATTGGATTCTATTATGATTTTGCAACCCCATCTCGGGTGATGTTGAAACTTGTAGTGTTGGCCAATACAAAGTCACCAACTAGTGAATCTCTCCAACCATTCGTTGTGGGATCGAATTGTCCTTTCTGTTAGCTCTGGGTGGCCAAGTAAACCCTAGTTTCAAGATCATCCCATCCTTTTAACTACTCAAAAATTCATGGGCATGCCAAACAACATTGACCCTAAGAATCATTCAATGCCATAGGACAATGATCTTTGATGGGGCATATCTTAGAGCTCATGTAAGGTATGGATACAATTCTAGGTGTTATAGGATCATGTTTCTAACACCTACAATAACCTCTCTCTCTTTTTAGAGATTGAATTCCATTTTGATTTTGTGGCCCCATCTCAAGTGATGTTGAAACTTGTAGTGTTGGCTAGTACAAAGTCGCCAACTGGTGAATCTCTCTAACCATTCATCATGGGATCAAACTATCTATTTTGTTAGCTCTAGTTGGCTAGGTAAACCCTAGTTTCAAGCTTGTCCCATCACATTTACTACTTGAACGTACTCGGGAATGTTGAATTGAATTGACCCTAAGAGTCATTAAATGTCATAGGGCAACGATCTTTGATGAGGCATATCTTAGAGCTCATGCAAGGTATGGATACAATTATAGATACTATAAGATTATGTTTTCAACACCTAAAATAACCTCTCTCTCTCTCCTTTTGGAGATTGGATTCCATTTTGATTTTGCAACCACATCTCGGGTGATGTTGAAACTTGTGGTGTAAGGCATCTAGGTGGTAATTGGATATGTCATCGCATCCAATGATGGAGACTTGTGATAGAAGGTAAAGGGGTGATCATACACCTTATTTTAAACATGTTAATTGTTTATGGTAATAAGGAAATCCTTGTTTGTAAGGGCAAGAAACTTGAGGTCACCTATAAACCCAAGCTGCCTTAGTCCTAAGGATTTTTTCTTTTTTGTTATTTTTGTTAATAAGTTGACTCAAGAAGTGTTTTGAGAGTCATTACACCTTATATAGGTCCTATGTGTTACCAAAAAACACTTGGTTAAGTTCTAGGAAGAGTTAGTTCCAAAATTGAATTTTGCAATAAAAGTTGTTGACAACTTTTTGGCAATTTTAGCAATTTTTTGAAAAACATTGAGATTAACCTTGTAACCAATCAAACCAACTGGTAATTAGTTGGAATGGATGTCAAATGATGAAAATACCCTCTATGAAGTTAGAGGAGGCATAAGGTGTTGGTGATTATTAAGTTCTTTTTATATGGCAAGGAATCACTGCTGATGTTAAACTTGTATATAGGATCATTGAGTTATTGTCAAATATCATTACTCCCTATTTTAGAACAACAAACCCACACTTTGTCAAAATGAAACACCTCTTTAGCTACATTTTATCATTGAATGGAATTAGTGGAAGATGTTAATGATCTTCTTGGTTGTCTTAATAGCCATATATATATATATATATATATATATATATATATATATATATATATATATATATATATAAACATGATCACTTCCCTTTGTGAAGAGTTGGTCGAAAATCAATAAATTACATATTGTTGAAAAGGAAATACAATCATAGGATGTTGGAAGATTTTTTTCACTCATAGGATGTTGAAGAATCTTTTGGAAGGATGGAATACATGACAGACTAAAGCTTGTGAGATAGTTATCTTATTTAGCAAGGAAACCCTCATTATAACAAGAGTTTGGAGGTTTGTGTATCTCCTCAATAGTTAGGACTTCGAAAGTCAAAATTTTGTAAGATCTTGGTAAGTTAAAACTATAAACAAGTTCATTTTTTATTGTTATTTGAAATGTTAATGAGTTGGGAGTTAGAAGGTATATTTTAGGCCAAAAAGTCTAGACTCAGACCTACAAGTTATATGCTTTATTAAATAGTTGGGTATTTATATTTTTGGAATTTAGTCAAGCTTGGTATTGGGTATCTTAATCCCTCATTGGTTTTGGTAGTTGTTTGGAGAGATTTTTATTTCCTACCTTAAAACACCAAAGGTAACACTACAAGAAAGATCCTCTTTAGGTTTGTTTGTGAGAATTGATGTTTTGAAGCCCACTAAGGTGTATAGCACCTTATGACTGTTGAAACCACTTAAATGGCAATGATTTAAGACTTTTGGAAGCTTATTGGGGTATGGTGTTGTGAAAGATCCTGGAGGGTGTAAGGTAGTGGAGGTTTTTGGTATTGTGAGAGGTAGCTGGTTGAGTATGTGAAGGGTTAGGTAGAGACATTCAGAATAGGTGAGGGTGGCATAAGGAATAGGTCAACCACCTGGTCTCTAGCCTTGGAAGCATCCTAAGGAATTGATGGTAATATGTTTGGTAGGCTTGAAAGAAGCCTAGTGATGAGATTTTGGTAATAATAATCTAGTATAAGTGCCTCATTCGTGCACCAGTATCCAAATACCTTTTTTTTTTTCCAAGTTAAGTAAAGAAAAACAAAGTTGCTATCCGAAAATCACAAAAAGGGATATAAGGGCAATTAGGCCTATTGAGAGAAATTTTGCAAAATACTTATTAGGAGAGTAAACCAATTGTGAAAACCTCATCATTAGGTGTTCCTTGAAGTGTCTAAGGTGTTAGTTTGAAGCAAGAAGTTGATTATGATCCATTTCTCAAATTTCTTATTTTTCCCATATTACTTCCCAAGTCTTGAATAGGGAAAGTGATCAAGTAGTTTTGTGAAGTTGGGTAGATGTTTGTTCAATTTTTTAACCAAGTTGGAAAGATTCTTTGAAAACAATTAGGAAGGTAGTAAAGGTAGTTTTCCTTAAAAGTGTTCTTGTTGGGAATCCACTAGCTATTGGTGTGTGTACTCTGCATCATTTTGAATGCAAATTACATTAAAATGAAATACATTAAATCTACTTAAAATGTAAACAATAAAAACAAGATATATATGATGATAGCCAATAATATCATAAATGAACAAACATATAGCATATTATGATAACCAATAATGTTATACATGAAAAAACATATCATATATTATAATAACCAGTAATGTCATGCATCAAGTATATGCCATACATCAAATATAAAATGTCATATATACATCAAATTTATGTCAAATATGTCCACTAACAAAAAAATCCAAGATATATGTCCACTAACACCTATACATGTGTTGGAATATTCAAAATGGGAAGAATACTTCTGAGAGGGGGGGGGGGGGGGGTTTGTGAATCAGGAGTATTACACTTTTGTCTACTTAAACTCTTTAAAACAAATAACTGTAAACAATTTGCATGCATGTAGACATATCAAATAAACATGAAGTAAACACATGCATCAAAACATATAACACCAAATTTGGTAACCTAGAAACCCTCCAGGAATAAGAAGGTAAAACTGTGGTGGGGATGATACCCACAAAGTATCACTGCAGCAATAATGTTTAACCACTTCTGATGGTCTGCCCTGTTAAAGGCTTTACACTATGTCAATACTGACCTAGTTAAAGGATTTACAAACACTTTACATGAAGTGTCACCCTATTAAAGGATTTAGTCACCTCTTCAAAGGATCTACAAAATAGTTGTTAAGCTAACCTATCAACATAGGATTTCCTTTCTAATACAATTGCTAGAGAGTATTAGGTATAATAAACCTGATAGTTTACAATCCTTGATTGCTAAATTCAGGCACTTGATCTACTCTCTCTGATCTTGATCCTCTAAGATCTGAAATTTGTTTGTATCCCTTGCTTTGTTCTAATCAACTGATTATCTAATTGCTGCTCTCTTCCTCTAAGTCTTTTCACTCTTCACTCTGAATTTTACTATAGTTTCCCCATATACTCCTTCATCCATACACACAATAAGATTTTTTCTTCCTTATAAAAACTTTTAAAGACTTAGGTTTAGGTATGGATCTACGATCCATATTGAATCTTTATTTCCTGCTCGATATTTGCACGTTTCTTATTGGATGCATGCCTTCTCCATTTTTCTTATTTGTTGCATGCAGATTTCATAAGAAATACAAAATATTCTATCTTATCTCTTAGATCCTTCAAGATCCTTCTATGTCGGCCATAAAAATGGTTTACATCTGAGTTTGTGCCTTCTCAAACTCATATTCATTTTCTGTGTTACTTGACACTTACAAATTTTTGATGCTTGGCACATATAAGAAAACTAGCTCACTCGGCTCTTGAAGCATTTCTATCTTTCTCAGCATCATCTATGACTCGACACCTGTATCATTCTCGGCACCTAAAGTCACTCGGCACTTGATCTTCACTCGGCACCTGAAGATCACTTGGCACCTATTGGATTTTCTGACTCGGCACATGTTGTGGCTCGGCATACATAGTGTACTCAACTTCAATGTAGAAAGTGGTTAAGTGTGTTGGCACTCAAATGTCAAAACCATTCTAAGACTAACAATCTCCCCCTTTGACATGAGTGTCAAAAATACTTAACTAAGCATTATTTATCTGACCTTATGAGTACATTCTCTAATCTGCTCGACATATATATATAGAAGTTCAAAAACTTGATCAAACTTTTGTAAGGAACAATATACCTCAAAATTATTATAACTCCCCCTGAGTTGATTGTGCCACTTTTTTTCAGTATCTGTTTTGTCTTGGTAACCAAAATTTTGTGTTGAATATGTCTCATGCTGATATAACTGATACTCTTTGTCTATTCCCAAAATATTATATCTCCCTCACACTATGTCTTATCTCCTAAATCCCCCTTTTTTATTATGATGCATTATCTCCCCCTTTTTGACACTTATGTCAAAGGGTTCTAAGGGTTAAGACCATACTTTTCCAAAAATGTTTTGTTTACCTCCATAATCATTCTGAGAGAAGCATCCCAATTGTTCAAAGCAATTTCAAGAGACTTGTACTGGATGGTAGTCTCTACAGTGAGATGAACAAGTCCATCTAAAGTAGACATATTAGGGTCTTTCTTTAGAACAGTTTCTGCATATGCTTGTTCCTTATGGAGGATTTCCAAGTGTGGGGTAATAGAAGATTGGAGCTATAGCAGTTTGGCTTTAATGGTGCTCTCTTCTACTATCAATTTAGCTAATTCCTTCTCAGTGCGAAGAATTTGATTAAAATGCTTCTCACTTTGAGCTAGATCCTTGGGTAGCTGCATGCTTGATATTTGAAGGTTTCTCTCCAAGCTCGTTATTCTCTAGCTAGTCTCTTGTGTGAAATATGAGAAGTCACACAACTTTTTGTACAATGAGAATATATTCTCAAGTACCTTTTTGACCTTTTCAATTTTCTTGGCCAGTTCAACTTGTGAAAATGCTATTTCACTTGCTATTTTCTCATTTACTTTCCCTTGGAATTTCTTTTCAGACCATTCCATAAGTTTTACATTGGTCTCTTGGTCTTCATTTTGTACCTAGTCCACTATGTTGGCTAGTTTCTCCATTATGGGCTTGGTTTCATCAGGTATTTGTAAATTGAAAGCATCTAGAAATATATCCTTAATTTCCACCAAAGCTTGCCTCTATTCGTACTCATTCCTGAGTACCTCTTGCTTCTTCTTCCTTTCAAGTGCCTCTTGCACTTCAGTTATCTGGTCAATTGTCATGGTTTCAAAGTCATATCTGGGAATGACCACCTCTTCATCAAGAGTAGGGTCTCCATAGTGAAGTACCCTTGAAACCTTGGTAGAACTTGAGCCTGGTACAGATATCTGTAATGGTACTGCAGAGCTCGGCTGCTGTGAAGTTTTAGTGGGAGTCCCTGTTCTAGTCAAGTTAGTCAATGTTTGAATTTCCTGTTGCTCCTTCTACTTAGGGCTCTCATCTTCCTTGTCCTATTCCTTTCTACCTTGATCAATGATTTTTATCTAAGGCAATGCACCTTGCATTTGTGTTGTAAAGACAAAGGTATCAATCTATCTTGTTTGCTCTTTTGTTGTCTCTCCTACAAGTGTTATCACTGAAGTGTCAACCTTAGCAGTTGTATCTTTGAATTCTTGCTCTTTAGGTTGAGTACTAGTAGCTGTAGGAATTTGTGAAGGTGGTTCTTGTGGATTCATCTTCTTAGTAATTTCATCTACTACCCTCTGCAATTCCTCTACACTCACCAGAATGGGGCTAGTGTATAATTGTGATTGCAATGTTGTTTAGTGAAGAATCTTTTTCAGATCCTCTGTAGTGAGTGGATTAATGTTCTGACTAGAGGTGTCAGGAACATCCTTTATTGTTACAGATTCTGCAAGTGTAGTTGTGATATGTGGAGGACTTGGTGGTGGCAATTGGGTGTCTTGGACACTCTATTCTTGTTGTTGCTCCTAAGTTGTTTCCTGTTCACCTTTCTAGGCATCTTTCTCCACATCTTCCTCTTTCTCATTTTCATCATTATCTTCCTCATCATTTCTTCCTTCAAAAGGGTCTTCTTCTCCCTCCTTTTTTGTATTCAACCCATAGATTACCTTCCACATTTGTGTTGACTTTTTGACAACATTTTCAATTTGATTTTGCAGTATACTAAAGGCTCGATATCTTGGTATAAATTTGCTTGCATGTTTCTTGCTTGCCTTACTTATTTGACCTTTTGTAAGGTCTAGCATTACACGAGCCAAAGTTGACTCTCTTATTTCTTTTTCCATCTTGAGGCAGTTATGCCACTTGTTCTCAATTAATGAGCTTAGCTCCTTAGGTATTGAATCATCAAGTTCAAGTGGGGTAGTCTTTAACTTTTCCATCATAGTGTAGATGGACTCCTCAACTGTGTTTTGTTGTTCTATAGACAACTTATTGAATTCTATGGTCTGTAGACCAAACAAATCTACATTATCTCTAATATCATTGCAAATGATTTCTAATTTAGATGTGGTGGAGCATCTTACCAATCTAAATTGCTCTTCATCTAATTTAGTTTCTTCTTCCTCTAACTCCTATGGTGCAAAAAAAAAATTTCTCTTTTGCTTTGTAGGCCTACCTTGCTCTATTGCCTTCTTCTTTTCTTGTTCCTTTTATGCTCTGGCTGTTCCTCTAGTATCTGCCCTTCTAGTTGGCTTGATTGGGCTTGGTTTTGTTACAGTCTTCTTTGTCTTAGGTTGTGCAACTGGTTGTTTCTTTGCTTTTCTTTTCTTGGGCTCAGCCTTGGGTGCATCCTTCTCTGCACTTTCCTCTTCTTCAGCACCTTCACCCATGCGTTGGGTTAATGTAAGTGGTCCTTGACCTTATTCTTATTCTTCTTCTTCATCCCCTTCTACTGTGCCTTCTCCAAGTTTTGCCTTTAGCCTTTTAACTAGTTTATCCTTTTTCTTTAGTGTGGAGGTAGTCTTCAACTCCATATCCACCTTTGATCTTACAACATCATAAGTTCCAAAGTGTGGAGCACTCTTGTCCATCTCTTCTGCCAATAGTGCAGTTATTGTTGCAAATGCTTCATCTATATTGATTTCATATCCAAGAGGTCTTAACCATCTCACTCCTGGTATGGTAGCTTGAACATAGGTATAGTCAATATCTACAAGAAAACAAACATAATTTACATGTTTCTCTACCAAAGAAACTAGAATCTTGAGTCTTTGCTTCATTGATTTCTTGAAATCTTCAAAATAGCTTGTCATGAGTGTCTCAAAATTGTCTCCCATCTTCTCTATGTATTCATTAATCTGGGCTATGATAGTTCTATCATTTCTCCATGTAACTTTACCAAAAGAAGGAAATTCATTCTAAACATAAAAGAATATACAAACCAAAATTGCACCGAATTTGCATTGGGCTCCCTTAGTCCTTCTTACAGCTGCTAAGTTTTCATTTATCTATTGCAGTTGCAGTTCTGCAAGATCATAAGTATGATCCTTTTTCACCAATTTGTAGCCTACATCTACTACAATACAAGGCACACTATTGAGTCTGCTGGATTGATAGAATTTATGGGCAATCACTCTAATAGAAAATTCAACAAGAGGATCTTGAATGGTATCAATTGTCATTCCTCTCTTGTTCCACTTGGCACCTATATTTTTCTCAATAACTTCCTTGGAATGACTTCTCGAGGTCTTGTGTTGATCTAGGGTAGGATACCTTGTCACCCTATGAATGATTCTCTTCATGATTTTTATGGGAACATCTTCCAACCATAGACTACCATCATGAATTCTGCTTAACACAAGTCTAATCCATTCTATCTTAAATGCGGTGGGAAAATCTAAGGCTCGTGTTAAACTCTTCCTCTTAGCAATTTTATATTCATCCTTCAAAACTCCATCAACACATAGTTTGAAAAATTCTTTGAAGACAATTAGGAAGGTAGTAAAGGTAGTTTTCCTTAAAAGTGTTCTTGTTGGGAATCCACTAGCTATTGGTGTGAGTACTCTGCATCATTTTGAATGCAAATTACATTAAAATGAAATACATGAAATCTACTTAAAATGTAAACAAGAAAAACAAGATATATATGATGATATCCAATAATATCATAAATGAACAAACATATAATATATTATGATAACCAATAATGTTATACATGAACAAACATATCATATATTATAATAACCAATAATGTCATAAGTCTAATAATGTCATGCATCAAGTATATGCCATACATCAAATATAAAATGTCATATATACATCAAATGTATGTCAAATATGTCCATTAATAAAAAAATCCAAGATATATGTCCACTAATGCCTATACATGTGTTGGAATATTCAAAATGGGAAGAATACTTCTGAGAGGGTGGGGGGTGGGGGTGAATCAGGAGTATTACACTTTTGTCTACTTAAACTCTTTAAAACAAATAACTATAAACAATTTGCATGCATGTAGACATATCAAATAAACATGAAGTAAACACATGCATCAAAACACATAACACCAAATTTGGTAACCCAGAAACCCTCCAGGAATAAGAAGGTAAAACTGGGGTGGGGATGATACCCACAAAGTATCACTGCAGCAATAATGTCTAACCACTTCTAATGGTTTGCCCTGTGAAAGGCCTGCCCTATTAAAGGCTTTACATTGTGTCAATAGTGACCTGGTTAAAGGATTTACAAACACTTTACATGAAGTGTCATCCTATTAAAGGATTTAGTCACCTCTTCAAAGGATCTACAAAATAACTATTAAGCTAACCTATCAACATAGGATTTCCTTTCTAATACAATTGCTAGAGAGTATTAGGTATAATAAACCTGATAGCTTACAATCCTTGATTGTTGAATTCAGGCACTTGATCTGCTCTCTCTGATCTTGATCCTCTGAGATCTAAAATATGTTCGTATCCCTTACTTTGTTCTGATCAACTGATTATCTAATTGTTGCTCTCTTCCTCTAAGACTTTTCACTCTTCACTCTGAATTTCAGTATAGTTTCCCCATATACTCCTTCATCCATACACACAATGATATTTCATCTTCCTTATAAAAACTTTTGAAGACTTAGGGTTGGGTATGGATCTATGATCCATATTGAATCTTTATTTCCTACTCAATACTTGCACATTTCTTATTGGATTCATGCCTTCTCCATTTTTCTTATTTGCTGCATGCAGATTGCATAGGAAATACAAAAGATTCAATCTTATCTCTTAGATCCTTCAAGATCCTTCTATGTCAGCCATAAAAATGGTTTACATCTGATTTTGTGCCTTCTCAAACTCATATTCAGTTTCTATGTTACTCGGCACTTACAAATTTATGATGCTCGGCACATATAAGAAAACTAGCTCACTCGGCTCTTGTAGTGTTTCTGTCTTGCTCGGCATCATCTGTGACTCAGCACCTGTATCATGCTCGGCACCTGAAGTCACTCAGCACTTAGTCTTCACTTGATACCTAAAGACTTCTCAACACTTGAAGATCACTCGGCACCTATTGGATTTTCTGACTTGGCACATGGTGTGGTTCGGCATACATAGTGTACTCAGCTTCAATGTAGAAAGTGGTTAAGTGTGTTGGCACTCAAATGTGAAAACTATTTTGAGACTAAAAACATGTGTGTATATCCCTATATCTTCTCCTTCTGATGAGGGGAAGAAAAAAATCCCTAGAGGTCTTGGGTTTTTGCATGGCAAGAGATGATGGGGATGATGGGGTCTTCCTCACAGGCTCGCTCATCCTCTTGTTTAGGCTTCTCTCTAACTAGAGCTAATACAAACAAAGTAGGTATGAATCAATAATTATTATACATTGAAATCAAATATATCTATACACAAAACTAATTATTTTCTTACCACCATCAAATAGTCACTCTGTACATCCACCTCAAAGGCTTGTGGATGATCAAGAGTAGCAAGGCCCTACAACAATTTAATCAATGTAATCACTTGTATACTTATAAATACCATTTGAAATTTCAATACTAACTATTATAAATAATAACTAAAACTATGAAAACTCCTTCATACCTCAGTCAATAGCTCTGAACTAGCCATCTCGGCAACAACTCCATGATCGATGGATTGGCAAAAATGAATAATCTCAGACATCAACAATTGCAAATTATATAATACAATTTACATGTAACATGAAACATGAAACAAATATTTAATCAAATTAATTAAATTAACATGAAAAAAATGTACCTGTATAAAGCTCGTATCATGCCTAGGCTCAAAATCCCTTGTGAATATCGATGGTCTAGTAGAGAACTAATGCACATGGACAAAAATAATTTGTCAATCCTTCATATGATTACTTAATAAATATATGTATTGATTTAAATGATTAAATTGATACATTCCTCTCGATTCATCAAAGGGATGTAAAATGGGGCCAAGGAATCTATACTAGGGCCATCAACACTCTTACCTTGAATTTTGAAAAATTTTAAGACATGCTAATTAATTAGTCATTCACTATACATATGAAATATTATCAAATTAGTTTATTATAATTATAATTTACATGTGTGTCAATGCCAAATGTGTCACTCGGGAACTTATCAATGACTAGCCCATCATCTATAGTGTCTCCAACATGACTTCCAAATGTGCATAAGGATCCACATGATGTGCACATGTGACCGTGATGCAAAGAAGGATCCTCCTCAACTAATGGACTAGTGTAATGAATGAGAATTTATGTCAAAGCATTGATAGTCCCTAGAGTACTAGTCTCTACATGTTCCTTCACTACTATAGGAATAATCACATTCTTACTATATGGCTTGACAATATGCACCCTATTTACATTAGGGTTACAACATGCCCCCAGCCTCTCAAATGATGACCCCCACCTCTACCCTAAGAATCTAACATATCAAAATAATTGTGGATCTCCCAAAGGACAAATTCACAATATAATTTCTTTAAGAAATACATTGGAACCTTGTGATTATTTCAAGGAGGGGCATTAAAAACCATCCACCATCTATCCCAAAATTTATTTCTAATATCATCATGTATGCACCGATGAATGGGGAACCTTTTAGTTGTATGTTTAACAGTGTCTTGTTCTCTAGGTTTTTTAAACAATGCACATATGCTACCTCTTGCTATTTCCTTTTTTCTTACATCTTTATAGGATAATTTTTTTACATAATATCTTCTTTGTTCTTCTCTCTTAACACTCCAAATATCCAACTGACCACTAACGGAAGCTACATGGCTCATAATGGACTCAAGAGAGGATGCTAATTGTGCTCTCATGGAATTAGTATTTCTGCAAGCTTTCAACCTACCAAAGATTGCTTCTAATTCATTTTCCCCTCTTTCTATTTCATTCATTATATTGTCTTGGGTACCAGGAGGAGGTCTTTGAATTAGTGGAGGTTGCAGAAGTTTATTTTGATCTTGTGGAGGGTTTTAATTTTGATCTTGTGGAGAGTTTTCATTTTGATTTTGTTAATCAGCCTGGGATGTGGCGGTTGATTATTCACATTTCCTAATAAGAAACTAATTTTTTTTTAAAATAAATAAACAAATTTGAAGCAAAACAAAAAAAAACATACAAAATAATGTAAAAAACATACAAAATAATGCAAAAATAAGAGTAGAAAACATACTACGTGATCTCGATCTTGATCTCTAGTGATGAGAAGGCATTTTGAGGAGGAGATAGAGAAAATTATTCAACTTCTACAAATCGCGTGCACACTATTGAGGGGAAAGAAGGTAGTAGCAAAAAGAAATAAGATCAAATGGAATGGGTCGCAGGTTTGCAGCCCACATATAAAAAGTTTTAGGTTTTAAAAGTGTGAACGTGCTTTGGCTTGGGATACACAAGGCTGAGGCTTGTTGAGCCCAAGCCCAAATGCATGTGTGCTTTTAGAATTTAAAAAATTGGAGTTGTGTGTCATCTTTTTGGCACCACAACTTGGTGCATTCACCCACATCTGGTATCAAAGCCTGAGTTTCTATATTGGAAGCTCTGGGTATATTGGAACACCACTTGTTGTTAACTAGTTGAACTGAAACAAAACTTAAACTATGATATGTGTTTATTACAAACTTGAAACACTTGAACTTCAAACTAAAACATACTTAAACCTAGAAATAGGAAAAACTAAAGTTGATCTTGTACAGTATTCAAAACATGTTTCTTATTTGTATGCTTTACAGTAGTATGTTTTTATGGTTATTATAGCACCTCATTATCTTAGATATTATTGTAGGATGGTATCTGGGATGAGATCTATAGTTAGAGGTCATAGCTCAGGTTGTAGTAGAGGCTAAGGTTGAGGCATGGATTCTAGTGTGCATGAGCCTATTTTAGATAGTCATGTTCAAGAGGAAAATAGGGAAGAACATAATGGAGAGAATCAGGAAGATTTAGAGGAAGTTGACTTGCAACAGATGAGGAGGACCATCATGGATTGCCTACCTCCTCCTTATGGTGTTGATCATCAGGAGTCACACCATGTAGGGATAGGGAAAGGCATAGGTCCAGGAGTCCTCAGAGGGACCCTCACATTGATAGATAGAGGTCAGTTATAGCTACTCAGATGAAGGACCTTCAGAGGTCTAGGTTAAAAGCTTTTAAAGGGCTAGTTTCAAGTTATGTGGTCGAGCAATGACTTATTGCTCTAGAAAAGTGTTTTTCTATATAGGACTTTGACTCTAACGTCAAAGTGAGGTTTTCTGTCACCAACCTGGAACTCTTTGGAGCCACATGATGGATTATTGAAGAGAATAAGTTGGGTATAGGCATGAACACTATCACATCAAGGTTATTTTTGGAAAACTTCCATGAGCAATTCCTACCAGAGGAATGGCATCAACAGAGACCGGATGAATTCCACAACCTGAGATAGTTCACTATGAATGTAGTAGAGTATGAGTGTAAATTCTATTGGTCTTATTTTCACTTCAAGTTTATCTTAATGTATATGTACATGAATGTTCTAGGTTCCTTTTGTAAAAATTAGGGTTTGGTGTTTTTAAATTTTCTACCCCTAAAAGAACCCTAATTTTTGTTTCACTAAGTGTTTCCCTAGAAAACTTGTTGGTTATGTTTACATAGCATGCCCTTTTCAAAAACAAGGATTGTGTAGGAAAAATCTTTTGAAATACCCCTTTTTATTACTTCTTGTGTACTTTTAAAAAAAAATTGCATTGTCTAAACATTATCCTAAGTCTTCGAAAATAACCTTAACCTAAGCTTTCATTTAAATTTTTTGTGGGCTCATGTTTTTATTTGAAAAATTAATTAAATAAGGATAACCCTTGATCTTCCTTAAGATCAAGGGTTATCACTTTATCACCATAAGAAATCACATGCTATTTACTCCTAGCGACCAAGTGATACCTACCCATGGGACCTAGTAAATGAAAAGGAATGAAATTTCAAGGAAAAGGGCCCGTACTATCAGATCATCTTATGATCAATGGTGGTCACTTTGTCTCCAATGGAAGCTATTAGGTTTTTACCCTTGCTGACATAGCGACAACCCACCACATGGATATGTTGTAGGACCAACCCTTGAGGATGGTTCCTTAAATCTCCTTGTCACCAATAGCTTTCCAGGTTGTTAGAATGTTAGATGCCATAAGGAATTCATTTTGAAGGAGGTAGTACATTGGTCCACACCATCAGATCTTCTCGAGATCAGCAGTGGTCACTTTGTCGATAACGAGAGTTGTAACAACTTTATCCTTGGTGATATAGTGACCTAAAGGAAATTTCATGCACCCACTTTGTGTATAATGCAATGATCTTATGTTCTACAATTTGATGCAAGGTTGATCAACGGTGGTCATTTTGTCACCAACAAGAGTTGCTCAACTTTTACCCTTGGTGACATAGTGAGAACCTAACACATGTCCAGAGGCATAAGAGGGTCCACTATAACTTGCCAAAGATGAAAGGAAAGGCTCATGTGGAAGCATTCAATGAGATTGACTACCAACTAGGAGGGTTGAAGTTGAGCCATAAAATGTTTTATTCCTCAATCATTCAATTTTTCAAAAAATTGACGACCTATTTTCAAATTTGAAGGAAATGCCACTGTGTTTCTCTACAATACATTTATGAGAATTAAAGCTCCTCGTGCAAAATAAAACTAAGAATATAGTGCAGAGAGTCAAAAATTTCTTCATGCAAATGTATTTTCAATTTTCTGGAGCTACAACCTGTTGAAGAGCTTATTCTCCCACCTAGTTGAATAGTGAAAAAACTTTCTATATCAGCGATTCATTGCAGCAATCAAAGGAAGAAACCAGAAAGCCAAGTAAGTACTCAGTCTACCTATAATTCAAAGAATTTTATTTTTTCTACATTATTTTCCAATATGCCTCCAAAGAAGGGTTTCTTTGGGAATGTAGAATATGCCAATAGAAATATCCATGATGATTTGTTGGAAAAATTAAGTGAATCCACAAATGAATTGGCCCAAATTAAGCAAATAGTTATTGTAAACCCTAGAGTCTAAATTGCAGATGGCTTGTTTGATAAGGGAAATTGGACTAGGGATGCCATAACTTCCAAAATAGGACTCCAATTGTTTAAGAAATGGTTCTTAGAGAGGAAATTATTTGCTCCCCATGGGAATATTTGGAACTTTAATTTAGGTAAATTAGTAGTTCCTATGGTTTTCATGCATTCAGACCTTCTCACAACTATAGCCCTAAATTATGACCCAATAGCTAGGATGGTGAGGAGAATAGATGGGGAATGTTTAATAAAAATCATTACAAAATAAATTCAAGAGGTTTTTGGAATGGAGCCAACCATAGACTATAATGAGGTCATTAATTTTCAAGGATTAGAGAAAGAGTATTTGTCTCGTAAAGATCAAATCAGACAAGGAGCATTGAGAGGACACTTGGTTACCACTGATTCTTTGACTTTAATTATAGCATCAACTAAAGAGCCTTTCAAGAAGAAGTTTTTCAAAATTTTCTAGGGCCTTTGATATCTACTTGAGTGTGTAGTTATTTTGGTGAAGATGAACAAGATTTTATGCCAATAAAGTTCATGTATATGATGACACAGATCTCTTCTTTTGGTGTGGATATTATTTTTGATTTTACATCCTATTTAGTAGAATAAATTAACACATGTCTAATTGGATAAGCAAAGTGCAAAATTGAGAAAACATTTGGCCACTATTCTTTATTGATGCATATGTTTTTATATAAAGGTGTTACCTTCTTTGAAAAAGTAATATTTTTGAATAGAGAATATGAGGGAGAAGCTCTACGAGTTTAATTGTGGAGTGCAGATATGACCTAGGATGCAGAGGGGTCCAGTTTTATGAGATTTGACAGATACTTTGCATCTAGGTTGAGGAGCCTATTGTTAAAGGATGATCCTAGGATACCCAAAGCATTGCTAGACTTCATTAGGCCTATGGATAATCCTAGTGGTTTAAAGGTTTCCCATAATTGGACAGATATCATTCCATACCCTGTGTCAACAGTGTTCAAAGTATATGGATTCCAAGGGACTCCCCATGTACTTCCCTACCAAGTACCTCTAAAGGTAGAAATAGCTAAAATGCTATGGTAGATAGGTGGATTGGAGAAAGAACAACTAACTAGTTGGTCTATGGGTTCTATTTTCCCATCTCACACAATGGCCCATCAGTTCATAATCACAAAAGGTGGTTGGTTTCTTTTGTATAAATTCTTAGACCAGTACAAAATGGCTATTTCTCATTATAATTTCAATGATAATGAAGGATTTTTTTATATATTCAGAAAGAGGGCTAAGACTGGTGCCAAGAAACATCAACCCTACTTCCCTGAAGATATAATCATAAATGAATGCTCTCTCCAAGAACAAGAGATCAAAAAGGAGAAGTGGAGAGTTTATTCCAGGGTTTTAGAATTCATTAATTGTTTTAATAAATATTATAAGCCTTTGAAAGATACAAGATAGAGACAAATAAGATAAATAAATTGATGATCACTTTTCCAGAGATTATGGAAGTGATGAATGAAAAGAAAACATTCTTTATAAATTCTTGTCTTGACAAGGCCCAAGAAGTAATGAAAAGGTTATCCTTTACTCCTGTAGTAGGATTAGGGAAATTGGTTATATAGAGGAGATCTAGCTATAATATCATTAAGAATAAAGAGCTTGTAGTTAACAAGGGTAAGCAGATAGTTGGGTCAGCTGGTATTGTTCTGGAAGAGAGGCCTAAAGAGCCAAAGGCCAAAAGACAAAAGATAGAAGAAACACATGTGCCCCAAACAAAATATTATTCACCCACTCAATCCCCATTGCATGTAGGAGATCAACAACTCACTAAGGAGAAAATGGAGCAATTAGGATCCCAAGGGTTAGTTTGTATTACTATTTCTAAATTGGGAGAAGAAAATCCTCAATAGCCTCCCATGCCTAGACTTGAGCTAATTGTTGTTGATTATAGAGGATGGGAATTAGACCCTATTGTAGAACAAGCTAGTCATGAATTTCTTTCTAATGAAAGCTTTGTTAAATCAAGAGCTTTTTATCAATATGCATAGAGAATCAACATTGAACAATTTGAGGAGGGGTGCAATAAGAGGAAGGTAGAGCAACCAGAAATGGAAGAGGTAGCTCTACAAAATTAAATAAAAGAGGAAATGATGCAAGAGTTTAATAACTTGACCCCTAAAGAAGGGAGAAAAATGATAATATCATCCAGGGTTTTGCTCTTGCCGAATTGGGATATTGTAGATGCAATGGTTTTTAACTCTATTTCCAAGTAGTTAAATGCAGATGAAAAGGTGAAAAAGGAACTAAAAGGTGCCAAATTCAGTGAGGATCATACTACATTAGTGATTTGTTCAATGAGAAGAGGATCTAGAGCCAGTTCCTCTTAGCCTGATGATACTAACTTGATGGGAAATTTAATTATAAAAAGGGTAGAGGGTACTCCAAATGAGGAAGTCATAGATATAAATGTTGGAACAGCCAACCCCACCCTAAACACAGCCTTGAGAGAGAAAAAAAGAAAGATTAGAATTATAAGAAAAATATGAACAAGTTCTGGCAGCTTATAATAAAGAAGTACAAAAAAGAATAGAGCTTGAGAATAAGGTGATGGGGCACCAAGGACAGTCTAGTAGGCTTAGAATTACTTATCCCCATCTACCGATGGATCCTTTTAAATCCACTCCCCTTATAGAAATTCTAGACACACCATAGAGACCTCAATATTATACTACAGAGGATTTTGAAGAAAAAAAGAGCAAACTGTGAGCATTGCATGTGGAATTAGATATCCAATATGAGGATAATTTGAGGAAAGAAATCATGTCTTTGGTTGATAAAATTGGTTGGACCACATTCTATGAACAAATGGAAAAAGTGATAAACATGTGGAATGAGTTGAAAGGAAATGAGGATTTTCTGAAGCCAATTGTCAATAAATGGAACAATAGGGGTAAAGATGTCACTCTTCTATGTTTTTTAGTCATCAGTTTATCTTGTGAACAAATAGAAAGGACTTTTGATTTGACAAATGATCTCTCCGAGTTTGATAATAAAGGAATTGCATTACAAAGGAGAATCATAAATTATCTTTCAAAGTATAAGGGTAGAAACTTTAGACTCTTCCATCATGCCTTGGATAAAAAAGATAAATTAAAAGATAAAGAGGAATGGGCCCAAGAATTAGATGATCTATTGTGCCTTAGGATGAATAGGGTCATCAATGAAAAGGGGCATGCATGGTGGGCAAATACAATCGAAGAAGTTGTAAAAGTGAAAATATTTTATGATTCTTAAAGAGAAGATTTTATTGAAATAGATAAATTGGGAGAGTATGTTATGAAGAAACAGCATGAGATTTTGTGTTTTAACTAGCCAGATGACACACTTTTTGACAAGTGGATGGAAGATTTTGTACATGCAAAGTAGTTAGAAATTGGTGAAACTGATGATGATGAAATGGAACAAGATGAGTTGTAAGTAAATGATGCCTCGGTAAAAGCAAAAGAAGATAGAGGTAAACAATAAATTGTAGTCACAAGCACAAAGGCCAAAATTGATGACTTGGCAACAGGACAATCAAGTGTGACTATCAATTTGTTAGTAGAAGATGACATGGATGGAGAACCCTGAGTTTAGCTCAATTTTTAAATATCAAAATAGGGTACATGTCAAGCAAGTCCAATGGCCACATGCTCTGAGGAATGGTAATTATGACAAAGCCAATCATAAACTCATCAGTAACAAAGAAGTGCAACAAAAAGTGGTCCCACAAAAGAATATTCATAATACAAATCATTCTATTGCACCAGTTTTTGTCTTTTATGACAGTAACTTTTGTAAATATCTTGCTATCTCAAGGACAACTATTAGTACTCTCTAGGCCTGAAGCTTGGTGTATCTTACACTATATAAGTGAGATTCCAAGGCTAGAAAAGGGATCTGAACTTTCATATAACTTTTAGTTTTGTTAGTTTTATTCGATCCAATTTCCTTGATGCTAATTTAGTGATGTGTTTTCTCTGCAAGTCTGAGAATACATTAATTTTCAAGATCACGGTATCTTACTCTTGAGTTGTTTTGAGTATTTCCAATGTTATGTAATTTTCAAAGAGAATTAATACAAAGATGAACTATCACTATATCTATTTTCTCTGAATCTTG
The DNA here is from genome assembly GCA_028749045.1 of Cupressus sempervirens. Lineage (NCBI taxonomy): Eukaryota > Viridiplantae > Streptophyta > Pinopsida > Cupressales > Cupressaceae > Cupressus > Cupressus sempervirens. The sequence continues at coordinate 139,011,326 of CM053789.1, read as the reverse complement.
TCTCAATTTTTTTGATTGGTTATTTTGAAGTTGTATGGGCAAAGCCTGTCTCAATTAAATGCAACTAGGATAGGTTGTATATCAGTTCACTATTACGTTTAATTCAATGAATTAAGTAAATGCTTCAGTGGTATGATAGGATTTTTAGGTAGTAAAAAGGATATGCATAAGAATGAGTTTTAGTGAATATTGTTGATAATATTGATTGTAATGCAATTAATTAGGTCAAAGTATTTGGATGGACTTTGAATCCTAGCGGATGAGGCACTGATCAATTCTTTTAGTCAGCATATGAAGATATCATGGATAAGCATCAAGAAAAATCTTTAAATCAAAATCAATTTTATTTCAAATGTATGAAGAGTATCATATATGGTCAATACTTGTTTGCATATAATCTATGTATTTCAGTTAGTTGTTGTTACCCATAATTACTTTGAAATCTAAGAAGAATTATGACTAATTTGTTGTAGGGGATGAATATTGTAATAGAATGTCATTGAATGTATGAGATGTGAAGATAGTATCAGGTTTTGAATCATTTTATCCCTCAGGTGCACCCACCTTGGTTTTGCAAAGCCAAAAGAGTAGAAAATCTTTATGATTTTATTGAAGTTGGGTCCAAATTTGAAGACCATCTAATTAAGCATAGGAAGTAGCTAATCCTTAGGCTATTTTTTATCTTTACCATCTTGGTATTAGGTATTTTGTTACTTGGTAGTTACAAGCACCAAAAAATTCTATGGGATCATGCCTTATGTGGGGATCAACAATAGCTCGCTACAGTTGGTACAACATTTTATCAGAGGTTTGAATACCCATCTAGTTGGGGGTGTTAAGTTATTTGACCCTAAAACCCTCAAAGATATGGTACATCGAGCCATACTTGTTGAGTAGAGTGTCACCTTAGGACATGGTGGATTTGTGGGAGCACCTGCAGCATCAGGGTCCAAAGGTAATCAAGGAGCGGGTAGTAGTAGGAAACCTTCTTCATCTAGAGGTAATTAGCAGTAGGGAGGATCTTATCCTCCAACTGAGAATGGTGGTAGTGGATTACACTCTAGGGATTCTTAGTACTCTAAGCATAGTAAGTGCAACTAGTTTAACCAGCCATCATAGAGTATGCATTCTTATGCTAATGGAGGTATTTTTCAACAGTCAAGTAACCTAGAGTGCATAAGATTTTCGATGGAGAGTATTTTTCTTGTTAACAATGTAGAGTCAAGTCATCCCATTGTCCTCAATGGAAATCACAATTTTCAAATCAGAGACCTACAGCTTCAGATTCCACAGTTAGGGATATGGGTAGATCTCAGAGAGTATTCTTAGTGTTGTCTTATCCTCCTACATGAGGAAAGGGTCCAATGGGACTCGCACAGTGAGTGCTTTGGTTTTATCTTTCTCGTAGGCTTCCAGAAGTAAGCCTTAGTCTAGGGGAGTGGATGTAGTGCCTACCCCTATTTGACTTTTTTCTTTTATTGCCGAACTCTTTTAGGCCAACTTTATGATTATGGTTGATGATTAGTGGCATTTGATTTCCGAATTTTTGGATATTATTTCATACTCAGTTGATTATATGATGAGTTACTTTGGTACTAGTTATTTCATGTATGCATGATTATTCTTTGATGATGATTGTATATAGTGATTCCAATTATTTCATGATGATAGTTAAATGGATTATTTATAGGTGTTTTCTATGGATACTTACCCCATACTTGTATGTGTATGGTGTACCTATATATTTTATTTTATGTATGATGTTTATGATATGATTGAGGGAGGGAGTCGTAGTCACCTACTAGTCGGGATCTACACGATGCACCAATTCCTATCATTTTCTGTCTAGTTTAGCATATATGTGTATGTACATGCATGGATTTTATGCAGATTGCGGGTACTGGGTATCGACTCCAATGAATTGCTAGGATGAGTGTACCCTATTGCAATATCTCAATGGTAAGAGAGGGGAGATAACTCTTGAGTCTAAATCCTAAACTTAAGCCAATTTTCCTAGAAAGTAGGACAAGTATCTAAGTTGTCTACCCTTATGAATTCGTCAAGTGACGTAAATTCATGAATTTAAACCTTGAGCTTGATCTAGTATTTTGTACTTTATTATGGGTTTTCATATTCAGTCTCGTGGGTCTATGATGATTTTGTGTTATAATTAAATCAAATTAAAAGAATAATTAATGATCTAATTTAATAGAAATTTTATGAAGGAAACTTGATATTTAATTATATTTAATTAATTGAGAAATTATTTAAATAAAAGAATTAAATTTAAAGATATAGTTAAAGTCTAATTTTGGGCATAATAATATTTATTTAATTTAATAATAATATATTTAGGAGTTCATTTTTAATTAAATGTTATTACTTAAGTTAATTAAAAAAAAATCAAAAAATGTCTCAAGAATTAATTAAAGAGAGAAAAAATATTTAATAAAGATATTTTAATTAAATGGCAAAAAGGTTGTGCATGAATATTAAAATATAATTAAATAATAAAGGTAAAGGGATTTTCACATGATTGCACAATCAAAGCCCTAAATTGGGGAAAAAATCTTTATTGGTGATTTAGAGTTCATTTCTCGAGGACCAAGTTTTGGAGGAGCAATTTTGAAGAAAGGTTTCAGAAACAAAGGGAAATACTTATGTGTTTTGTGTGTTGCCAGATTAGCATCAAATTCAAGTAGAATTCTCATGGTTAATTTGCGCAATAGTTTTCCATTGTTCCATTTCCTGTCTTTTTCATGCCTAGATAAATACGTTATTAGAATTTTTTTTATTTGATTGATATCATTGTGTTGTAATTTACTCAGTTTTGTTCTTGATTTGGTTTGTAAATGAATTAATTTATTGAAACCCTTTTTGTAGTTTATCATTGTTCTTTGTTTTTGAAATTGTCTATATTTGAGAATTTGTGAATTGGAACCCTCATTCTATTAATTTAATGGATGGGAATTTTTAACGGGTAGGGTTTTGGGATAAAATCGATATATAAAATGCAAAATTTGATTATTATTCAAGTTTTCCCTATCAAATCTAATTTGTAGTTTTCTATATATATATATATATATATTACCACAGTAAATATTACTATGATGATTTTTATCACATATAATTATTCTTGAAAATCGTGAGATTGGAATTTAATATGTGGCATATTTGTTTTGTTTTATTTAAACAAAATTTAAAGAAAGATGAAGTGGTGGGTGGGGCCACCAACCCCCCACCCACCTTCCTCCCTTCTTCCTCTGCGTGGTAGTTGTTGCTGCAAAAGCAGCAGGTACTACTGCTGATGCAATAGTACTTTGTTGCGACCACAATAGTACTCTGCTGTGACTGCAATAGGGCTGTTGTGCAACTAGGTTGGCAGGCCTTAAACAAACGCATTTAATTTATTTATTTATTTATAAAGTTTTTTACTATGTATTAAATTTTATAATTTAAATTAATTTATATTTCAATAAATATTTAAATTTAGTTTTAGATTAATGTTAATTAATTTAATTAATGTTTTTTTTAAATTATTGTTAAATTATTAAAATGATACTAATTGTTATTTAATAAACTAAAGTTATTTTATTATATCATTATTTAATGATTGTGATTATTAATAATCTTATATTATTTTAATCAGTAATTATTATTTTAATAAATTAATTATTATTATTTAAATTATTTTATAATATTTAATAGAGGTATTATTATTTTCAAGGGTTAATGGTAATTGTGTGATCAGATTTAAAAAGTGAAAATGGGTTAAGTTGTAAGGGGAATTTTATAAACTTTATCAAACTAAAAACTTATAATAAAATGAAACATGAACCTTACTATTAACTCGAACTATGTGTTTTCAAAACCAAACATAACTATGAAACTACACTGTTAGTTGTATATTTTCTTGCATGTTGGGTTTGGGGTTGACTTAATTCTTTTACCAAATTAGAATGTTTACTAGAGGCTTAGGATTTTGTTCTATGATGTCATGATGATTTTTTGTATATGATCTTTTATACCCAACCTTGGTGAAGTGTCAAGTGTTTCTATGATGAGTTTGATCTAATGGTGGTTATTGCTTTCCAGTGTTCTTATGTGGAACTAAGGTGAATGGTGTGACTTTTATGATATAACCTTTGGGTCTTCGATCAGTTATCTTTGGATTGCTTCCCAGTTGCTTGTATAATACTAAGGTGATTATGAGTTTTTTTTTTTTAGGTGATTTCATGGTTTTGTATATGTATACTTGATTTTTTATTAGTCTTGTTAGGATCATTGTATTTGTGAAATATGTGATTTTTATCAGTGATGTTTTTAGTACTTTCCAGTTGCTTGTTTAAGAAATGATGTGTGATTTATGTTCATATGATACCTTCTAATTTTACTAAGCTTAATGTAGGTTTTCTAGTATGTTTTGTTGGGAAGTGACTTGCAATGGAGATCAGAGCCCTAAAGAGGTTGCCTGGGTAACCGATTGTATGTTATTTTAATAAGTGATAACATTACATTAAATGAGAGTAAAATGAATTAACGAGAGTCATTAATCTTCTTTTCCCATGCCTCGAGTGCTAGTATAGGCTAGGATGGAGTAGAGAGAATGCTTGGTTGCAACCTTTCTTCATTATTATGCCTTATCAGTACAAACGGATACTAGTGTTGCATAGAGTCACTAGGGGGTCGAAGTCCAGTCAGGTTGTCAGGGTAACCTTAGATTTGGATCATTCGATGACACTTGCCCACTTACATAGTAGATTTCCTACATGTCATTATTGCCTCTAGGTTTAAATGTCACTTGTGTCGTGGTACCTTGAGTTAGATTGCTTTCAGGTTTTCCTTGACCTAGATGTTGATTGTGTATTTTGGAATTGTTATCCTATTTGGGACTTGAGACTATCTCCTCAGCATGGTGGGAGTGGACCCTTTTCAGGTTACCATGAGGTTAGGTGGTAGTGCTTTTTAATTTTACCATTGAGATTTTTTATTTCGATGTCATGGTTGGAGTTCCTTGTTCTACATTTCCTTTCATTCTATTCTTGTGTACTATTATGGATGGCTATACCTATTGTATTGTAATTTATTTTATGGATCTTAAGAGATGATGCAATCTATTTTATGATGTATATTCTTCCAACCTTTCATACCCTATGGCCTATACAGTGGATGATTGTGCATTTTGATTATTGCCAAGTGGCATTCAGGATAATTGTATATTATTTAAATAGATTTGTACTATATTTATTCTTTAATGTGGATGTGTTATGTATTGTTTTTAGTATTAATTAAGCTTAAATATGATTCAACATCATGAGACCCTTAAGAGTTGTATTCTGTTTTATAGTATGTGCTTATGTGTATGTTATTGTTTTTGTTATATTATTTTTGTTGTTGTAAAGTTATTATTAAAAAAAAAAATGTTTGGAAAACTTAGTTAAAATTTAGGTTGATTTCTTTTGGGTTCCCTAGTGGGGCATTACAAATCTAACATGCTAATCCAATAAGGCATAGATACTCCAACTAATAGTGAACCACGTCATCTAACCATATGCTAAAACATTATAATAAAGGAATGCATCAATGAAACTAACATCATCTAAACATGAAATCCATACATTCCAATTAAAGCATAAATCACAATGAAACATACTCTGAAAACCCGAAATACTAAGTGAACATCAAGCATTGGTCTCAACTAGAAATAGATTATCTTTGTACACCAGTCCCTAGTAGTGGTGAAGGTAGGTTCACATCCCAACCATGTGAAACCCATAGGTCCAGTCCTACTATGCTGATGGAGATAATGATCCAACTACAAACACACATAAAGAAAATGTCCATAACTAACACTCATGCCAAACAGTAAAGATGATTGAAACCAAGATCATGAGACAATGCATGTAGAATAGGTCCTGGTCAGACACTCTATGGGTCAACTATGTAAGGACTCGATTGAGGGTGAGTCACTTGGCATCAAGTAGCCCAAACTAGAATCAGGTGCACAATGAATCCCTCAAAAAACCATCACACCAATGTGGAACGAATCCCTCAAGAAACCATCACACCCACATGGAATGAATCCCTTAGAAAACCATCATGACATGCCTTTCGAGACACTATACAGGCATTCAATTATCTGAATTAAGTTTTATTACCCATTTATTAATTTAGTTATCACTTGTTTAGAACTTTTTCATGCCAACCTAGGAAATAGTCACCAAGGTTGCGAGAGAAGCCCCTCCATGGTGCTACCCCAAATACCCATGCTCATTACATGATGAGTGCCTGTAAACCATGCATATTCCCAACCCAACCCCAATGAAAATAACTCACTCGATAATAATTGGGAGATCGGGCCTCACAAGAACCCAAAAAATGCACATGTATGTGCACATGTGTGGGTGCACCAATTTCACAAAGATCATAAAACAAGGGCTAGATGAGAACACAAGCAAAACAACACTCAACCAAATACAAGCTAGGGAGTATAGATGTGGCACATATCCTAATGCAACATAAAAGTTCAATAGTGGCTGGATTGACATCCTACAAATAATATAAATCCATGACCAAGATTATGCCAAGAAAACCCAAGAAAATTGGGTGGCACATAAATCGAGGAGAAAACCTCAAAAATCCAACATTGACAAAAATCAATGAAAATAAAACCCATTCACATCAAGGATGAATAAGCCACATAAATTCAATAAAAATTAGGTTTGAACATTGTATGCAAAAGCAACCAACATAACAGTGCGAAACCCCAAACCCTCATCCCAAAAATCAAGGAAATATTCATACCCGACCAACCGGGCAGACTTAACAATCAGAAATAGAAAGGAACACTAGTTCTCAACCCCCTAACATACAAATACCAAAAATGGAAGTTGAAACAGAGTTGAAACAACAAAATAGGAGAGCCCTACCTGACAACCAAAAGGGTCAAAATGAAAATCTAAGCAATAAAGCAAAAATCCCACAGAAGTTGCCAAAAATTGCAATAATCTAATTAAGCTGGATCGAACAAGACCAATCTTGCAATGATCCCACACCCATAGCTCCCACAACGAATAGAACAATATTTCCTCTTGAAGAGGATTTGGAATTTTCTCTCAAATTTCTTATTTCAGAAAATGAGAAGGAATAAAATTCCCTTTTAGATAGTTATTCACTTTTCAAGTGATAAATGGATTAAGGAAAATAACCAGGTCACCTAGTTAAACCCTAATTCAACCCAAATGAAAATATATTATTCTAAGTAATTGGAATTCATCTACAACAAAGTTTCCAGGAATTAAAATTAAATAAAATAAAGCTCAAAATTCCCTTAAACCAAAATCATAGAATTTCTTAATAACTTTTGCGACAAATGTGAACCTCTAAATGCATAGACACGCTCATGGGTCTAATCACATAATGCAAGTGAGTATAGATTTATTAAATCACCAAAGGATTTAATTTAACAATTAAATTGGATACATCCACCATACATGGACGACATTGGTTAAATATGAACAGTTGAATCACTAACTCCATGTGCCATTGCTAGGGATATAAATCTTGCACACTAAAACACATGATCAAGTGAAATTGCATATAATAACATAGAAAAAGAAATAAATGCATTAAATGACCTAATTTAACCATTTATTTAATTATACTTGACATTGGTTAAATATGAACAGTTGAATCGCTAACTCCATGTGCCACTGCCAGGGATATAAATCCTACACACTAAAACACACAATCAAGTGCAATTGCACATAATAACATAGTCAAAGCAATAAATGCATTAAATGACCTAATTTAACTATTTATTTAATTATACTAAAACAATCCATTTACATCACTCACTTTCGCATAAAACATCACAAAGCAAGAATGAAGTAAATAACCATAACACCAAATCCATCATATAAACATAATAAGAAGATATGTCCAAAAACTAGAAAACTAAATATCATCATAAAACATATTGTCATCTAAAAAAGGCATCATCATGCATATATGATAAACTGAACAATATAGTAGTCTAACATCTATGATATTGGAAATCAAAGTATAACATCTGACCATCAAGTCATCTCAAATGTAAAAATAACATGAGTAACAAGTATCTCTCGCATTAAAATATAACAAGGTATGGACTGCAAACACGAGAGGAACTACATAATGATAAAAATAAAGCATAATGTATTTCAAGATTGAGGTCTCCATGTTTTAGGCCTACTATGTGCCTAGCTCAATTTTATTTCTTACAACTTGTAAAATCAAATTTAATGTAGTTGGTCCATGGCATGGCATGGTGTTCTATTTCAAATTCATAATAAAATGTACAACTCGACTCAAAGGCAGGAACTATGGCGCTTGCACCCCTTGTTAGTTGTACGCTTTTGTATAATGATTAGGAGATACTAGGTATTTGATAATTAAATTATTTTTAAATATAATTTAAAGTGAATAAAGTAAATTATAATAATTTTTTAATTTAAGTAAATGAATTTTTTGAAAATCATTTTAAATAGATTTAAAAATATTATTTATCTATATTCAATTTATTATATATGAATAAATTGATTATTTAAAAATATTTTTAAAAATTAAATACATAAAATAAAAAGAATAGGTTTATAGAAAACAAAAAGTAAGAGAAAATAGTATGTTGTCAAAAATGATTTTCTTAGAGATAAAGCTCCCACAAATAACCTATCTTCTAAATTAAGTGTTGCATTTTACACTTACAATTTAAATAAGAATGTTGTTTCTATTAATTAAATATTTTATAAAGGTATAAAGATGAAGAGTACAATATACTTTCATAATTATGTAATATTAGAGTCTAGTTAGTATATCTAGAGAAAAACATTAAATTCGGTATAAGGACTTATTATGCAGTAGCATGAGGATGAGATGGTCATTATAATCTCATGTATTCTCCATATGATATTCTTAATCACCTATAATAAGCTCCTAGCTCCTAGTTTGTAAGAGTGTGACCACCATTAACTGTTAAAAAATTAGGAGGGTGATCAACAACCTTAGGAAAGAAAATAAACCATGGTGCCAACAAGAAGCATTGCAAATATATATTTTATTTGAATAACTCTGATAATACAAATCATTATTTAATAGGAACCATTAAAAATCAAAATTATAAAGTCTCCTTTTTGGGATCTTATCATGCTTGTGTACAAAAATCATAATTTGACATAAAGAAATTAATTTCTTTGAATCCTTTTGTAAAATTGAAGGTAACACAGTCATGATTGATAAAGAGGAAATTATAATAACCTACAATGAGCAAGAGAAAGAAAGGAAAAAATGGTGCTAGTGGTTTGTGTCAGTGATGGAGAAACATTAGATTCTTTAGAGGAAGACAATGAGGATGGTCATTTTGTAGGTGCTACTAGTGTGGATGGGTTCAATGTCCTCTTTTGTTACTTTTCCACATGTGCTTTCTTGTTTTGCGAAAACTTTTTTCTTTGTTTCTATCTAGATTTAGAGAAATTTTAGAGGTTGGAGCCTTACTTTTTGCTCTTGTGTGTACCATTTTCCTAGCTTCTTCCCTTTCAGCCGGTGTTGGCAAAGAGTTTTTTCTTTTCCTCTAGAGGGGAGGATTTCTTAAGCATCAAAAAGGGATTTAACTCCATTTTCACAAGTTTGGATGTTGTTACATAGTGTCCATGCCCCCACCCTCCTTTCCTCCCCCTTTTTTACTATACAGGTTTTTGATGGAAGATTAGAGGTGGTTTCTTCCCTTTTTAGTGATTTTTTGGGGTAGGTACAATATTTGGAACCCTTATGTGCTATGTGGTGTTGTCTCTTGTGTGTCATCTTGTGGTGTGGTGAGTTGTTTTGGTTTGACGATGGTTTAGTGTTATAGTTGGGCTTTAATGTCTTTATTTACATTCATTTATTAGTGGTTTTTGTAAGTTTCATTGTGTTTTATTTTTTTTGGGGGTTTGTGCTCTATTTTTGTTGTCCTCATTTTTGTCTCTGGCTTGGGATCTTGGCTTTGGATCATGCTTTTGTTCTCCTTGTTAGTCATGGACTTGGTCTTGGTGATACTTTGGTGTATCTGCAATATTTTTTGTTTAGTGTTGTATTGTGCTCGAACAATGATTTTTAGTTTTCAAGCACCAGATTTACCCTTTTGTCATATTTGGTTAGGGTTTTAGTTTTTTTGAGAGCTTTCTTTGCCTCGTATAGAGCCTTGTGCTTCCCAATTTCTCTTATCAAGTGGGATTTTTTTGTTTGGTACTAGTTTAACCATCATACATATTTAATGGGGGTGAAATGTCCCCCTCTTGAGGTGGGGTTTCTACATGGTGTCATGATGCAACCTTTTCTCATCATGTTTCCCTCTTTTCCATGATTCCTTTTGAGGTGAGAGTGTTTCTTATAAAGGTGGATATTTTCTTAGTGGGAGAGGAAGTTTGGTGCTCCATATGTGGATGGCCTTTGTGGTTAGTTTCTTGGAAGCAAGGTTTAATCAAGTGAGATTTTCTCAACTAGAATTTTTTTTCTTTGATGCTTCTATTAAGCTAAAAATATCTTCTAATTGAGGTGCGTCGAGGAGTACTTTTTGGTGAATATTTATTTTTGGGAATTCTATATTTGTACTATCTTTGCATCCTTTTCTTAGTTATACAATGCTTGATACAAGGTTTAGTGTTATTCAGTTACCAATATATATATGGATTTATGTTTGTTCTCCTTGGATGGCTATAATTTTGGTCACACTAATGATACTGGTAAGGATAAATGCCTCTATTTTAAATATGAATAAGCATGATATTTGGTGTATTTTATTGTACACTTAAGGTTTTTACATATAAATATTCATATTTTTTATATCTATAGACTATAGATGTAGAGTTATAAATATAGAATAGTTATTGACTCATATTTATCAATATATTTATGACATGAAAATAGAAATTAAATAAAGTCCAAAATGTAAATCATAAGTTAAACATTTTTATACAAATAATGTTATCACAACAAAATTATAACTAAGAGAAATGATAATATAAAATAAAAGTTAAATTTAAAATCAAATTCAAATTCAAATAATAAAATATAAACCTAGAAGTAATCTTGAACGCTAAATTATAAATTCTTTATTGTCCATTAACATATTGCCCTCAAATGTATATTCTTGAGTAGGTTATTGCATAGTTTGTTTCGCAATCTTGTGTGTGTACTTTTGACTATGTTTTTCGTAGTTGTTATACTTTGGAAACTTCATAAATAGTTGGATTGAGGGAGACTAACTTGAAGAGGGAAAGTTGTATAAAATTCTCCAAATAAATTAGAGATAGGGCTCTACATGCTTTGTTTCTTGTTAAATGAAAACAAATTAAGATAAGATAAGTTTTATCTTTTACGAGAAAAGTATTTTTACAATATATGAATGTTGTGAGCTGTTGGAAATACCAATGGGAAAGTAAGTTCTAAGAAGGGGGGGGGTGAATCGACACTTTAAAACTTTAACCATTAAAATAATTCACCATACACCTATCCCATAACTTTGCATGTAAACTGAAATAACTAACCATACATCACATCTATATCATAAAGTAAATCAACACATAAAAAATAAGATTTGGTTACCCAAAACCCCTCCAAAGAGAAGGTGAACCTAGGGTGGGGATGACACCCACAAATCTTCACTTCTGTAGTTGTAAAGTGTGTCCTATTATAGCTACAAAGTGTTGATCATAAACTATGATCTACCCTATGAGTGGTTTGCCCTATTAAAGGCTTACAAAGACTATTAGGTCTCACCTTTCTAGAGGATTTCAAACTCACAACTAAGTAACCACTCGGTTAAGAGATTTACAATAGCCTATTAGGACTACTATGTTAAGAGATTTACTCTATATCACCTGTTAGAATGATCCAACACCTAATCCTTTGGTTAGCACATTTTTGCTTGATGTTAGACATCCTCTTTACTATTTAAACCTTGATCCTACTCATCACATATGTATCTACCCTTTCACTTCTTCACTATGTTCTCCTTAAACTAATTCTACAATGTAGAACTCTGTCATAGCCATCTAAGGCACCATGAATGCCCTCTGAACTCTTAGCATACATCTCCTCGCATATGTTAAAATTCTTAGGGCTTACCTTTTTTAAATAAGAATTGGTGGAGATGGATTAGGTCATAATCAATGACTATGGTTGATTCTTATTTTCTACCTAATGCTTCCCTTAATCTAATTAGTTGCATACATTGCATATGGATGTGTAATATGACTCCATACTTATCTCTTATAATTGTAAATTCATGATTATGTCAACCAAAAATGATTTATGTAGAATTTTGTGACATAACAAATATTTATGCCAAAAATTGTTCACTTGACATCAATAGCCTCTGATGCTCAGCCTTTACTATGCTCTAAATTTGTTACTTGGCTCCTATATAACTCGATACTTGTTGTTTCTCGACACCTAAATCACTAGGCATGTATAGATTGCTCGAAACATACTATCTGGTCAGCATATACTAGTGGTTGGCACTTATTAGTCATATTACTTGGCATGTATTTTCTGCAGACTTATGCTTGACTTTTTTGATCTCTCGACTCATACTGATTACTCAGCTTACTCTACTCACTCAGCATACACTATGTACTATGCTTGCACTATTATTTGCTAAATAATGACTAAGTTTTTTGTCACTATAATGTCAAAACCAAAATGAGATCAATAATCTCTCCCTTTGACATGAGTGGAAAAACACATTGTCATGGCATATACATCCTTATATTTGAATAATTCAGACAATGTATGTTCGTTGCTTGGCTTCTATACAAAACTTTCAAAATTTGTATCAAAAATGTTGTCTATCTATCATACCTTATTACTCCCCCTAAATAAATACATTGTTTCTATTTCTACTTCTATTACTCCTATTGAGTAGATATCTGCCTTGACAAATATTTTCTTCAAAATTTCATAGTCCCCCTTTTTTGACACTTATGTCAGTTGGGTTTTACACTTATAGTGTGCTTGTCCAAAAATGTCTTGTGTAGCTCCAAAATTATCTTCAAAGTTGCATCCCAATTGTCACATGTTGCATCTAGTGAATGAATCTATATTTCAAGATTAGTAGCTAGGTCAACTAAACCTTCATGTGTAGAAAGATTGGAAACTTTCTTCATCAATGTTCTGCATAGGCTAGTTCCTTGAGCAATACTTCCATGTGAGATATCAATATGGATTAAATACTGATCAAAGTAGATCTAATATTAGCATCGTATGCTTGCAACTCAGAAATCCTACTTTGAGTCATCAATTTCATTGAAAATGTAATTCACTATTACCTGGAGATTGTTTCACTATGGTACCTATGAGTTACAAATCTCCCTACAACAAGTCAATAGCTTGTTACGTTGCCTTGGTGAATATATCAATGTTCAATAACTTAGTATATAGAGAAAATATTCTCTAACACCTTCTTTACATTTTCCACCTTGGTTTCTAGATCAACCTATCTAAGTGCAATGGCACTAGATATCTTTTCTAGAACTTTTGTATGAAACTTCCTTTTAGACCATTCTAATAATTTGACATTTGTGTCTAGATATTCATCCTTAATATTTTCTACAATTGTGATAAGTTTCTCTATGATAGGCTTATCTTCATTTGAATCTAGGAGACTGAAATCATCAATGAATATATCTTTGATTCCATATAACACTCGCTTCTACTTCTTCTCCCTCCTTAATATTTCATGAATTATCTTCCATTGTAGAGAATCCTAAAGAATACTCATTTCTTCAATAGTGATTGTTATTAGATCAAAATTTTGTAATTCAATTACCTCATCTAAGATGACATCCTCAAATGATGTAGCATCAGGACTCCTTGGTGTGGTGGAACTCGTCCTTGACATTTGCAATGGTGTGTCTTTAGTACTCAACCTCTGAAGAGGTTGACTATTTAGATATGATGTAGGGACTAGCAAAGTAACTAGTGTCTTTATGGAAATTGGATCCTCAGGTGCAAAAGTCAACTTGTACTCTTCAATATTTTCTCCCTCTTTCTGTACTTCACCTTATGTAGGTGGATTGGGTACAGGACTTACTTCCTTATCTTGGTTCACATTAGTTCCATCCTTGTCAATGATCATTATAGCTAGTAGACCTGAACTATTTGGCTAGGCAATGATGTAGCTATTGGTTAAGCTTCTGCCTCTTTCATCTGAATGACAATTGTAGGCATTGCGACTGGTGTCTATGTAGTGTAATCTTGTTGTTCAAGGTTTACACTTTGATTTTTCTATAGATCTTATGATTCTTTCTCCTTTTTCTTTGTAGCTGATGGGGGCACATTTGGTGTAGCTTGTTGATTCTCCCCTACAGATGCAATTTATGCCTTCTTTATTTCATCTACTCTAACCAATACAGGATTAATGCATGTAATAGTTGTATTGGTAGAGTCTTTTTGTAGCTTTGTCAAATCATCCTTAGTCAAAGGATTTACATTTTGAGGTGTATTATCAAGAACATCCTTGATAATAACTAAGACTTGTTGACTCTCTTAGTCTACATGGGGGGGATTGGCACTCGACACTTGAACGTCTTGTGCATCTTGTTGTTCTTCCTCAACTGTTTCTTTAGTCTCCTCCATAGTACACTCCTTTGTTTGGTCTTGCATAGTTTCTACCACTTTTTCCTCCCCTTTTTCCTTAATAGATTTTATGGATAATCCATAAATAGATTTCAAAATTAGTGTGCTCTTGGTTACCACATCTTCTACTTGTTTTTAAAATATGGAAGGCTCTATATTTAGGGAAAAAATTTCCTTTGTGTTCCTCCATTGCCTCTGCAATCATCTGCTTATCCAAAGTAGGCATAACTTGGGATAATATAGCCTCCCTTATTGTTCTTTTAGTTGTTAAAATGAATTGCCACTTTTTCTCAACTCCATCATACAGGTTCTTTGGTAAAGAATTGGCAGTCTCCATTGGAATGGTCTTAAAGTTACCATCATATCGTTTATGTCGTCTTCAATATTATTATTATCTACACTCCCTAACTTATCATAATCAATATGAGTGAAACCTAACAAATCCACATTGGTTTTAATATTTTCACACAAATTATCAATATCAGATGAAGCATTGTAGCTTACCACTTTGAATTTACTCAAGTCATCAGACCCTATCTTCTCCTAATCTAAATCCTCTTGAGACTTGTACTCCTCTTTGGCTTCTTTCCAAGCTGACTTGGCTCTACTATGGCACTTTCTCTTTTTCTCTTTGACCTTTGTAACTTCTTTTTCATGTGCACTGGCTTCCCTTGTGCTTGACTATGTTAAAGGTACAGTTGTATTTTGTTGTGGCTTCTTTACAAGCTTCTTTGGTTTCTTCACTGCATGTTTCTTTTCTTTCCTCTTCTTCTCAGTTGCTTTGGGTGCTTCCTTGGCTTCTTCTTCGTTGGAACCTTCTTCCTTAGTATATTTTTCTTCACCCAAACCTTGGGTAAGTTCCAGAGGTCCTTGACCTCATTCTTCTTCTTCTTCTTCATCATCTCCTTCTTCTCCTTCACCAAAATTTTCAGTTAGTTTCTTTACCATCTTGTTCTTCTTTCTTATTACTAAGGTAGTCTTCAAGTCAATAGTTATTATGTATTTGGCCTCATCATTATTCCCAAAGGATGTGGAATCTTTATCAATTTCCTCTGTCAGTAAAGCTATAATTTTTATTGAGGCTTCATCTACATTTATTTCATAAGGTAATAGCCTTAACCATCTAGCCCTAGGAATTGTTGCTTGCACATATGTGTAGTCAGCATCCACTAGAAAACAAATATCATTGTAGTGTTATTCTACTGTGGATACAAGTATTCTTAACCTTTTTTTCATGGATTTCTTAAAACCTTCAAAATAACTAGTCATGACTGACTCAAAATTTTTACCAAGTTGTTCAATAAACTATGTTATTTGGTGGGTAACTAACCTGTTTGTCATCCAAAAAACCTTTCCAAAAGTGGGGAATGTGTTTTGCACATAAAAGAATATGAAAATGATCAATGAACCAAACTTACATGATACACTTTTGGCCTTCTTGATGGCTTCCAAATATTTTGAGAGTTGTTGAAGCTACAACTCGGCTAGGTCATAAGTGTTGGCCTAGTTTTCACTTAAATCTTATCCTAATTCATCTCTAAGTCAATGTTCTAGTTCCCTTGTGAAAATTAGGGTTTTGTGTTTTTAATTTTGCTAGCCCCAAAAGAACCCTAATTTTTGTTTGACTAAGTATTGCCCTAGAAAGCTTTTGGATTATGTTTACATAGCATGCCTTTTCAAAATAAAGGATTCGCAGGAAAAATCTTTTAAATGCCTTTTTATTTCTTCCCGAGTACTGTTTGCATAGTCTAATATTTCCCTAAATTCTCATGAAAGATCTAAACCTAAGTTTAATTTTAATATTTTGTGAGTTTTGTTTTTATTTGAAAAAATGATTAAATAATGATAACCCCTGATCTTTCTTAAGATCAAGGGTTGTCACTTTATCGCCAAAATAAATTACATGCTATTCACTCATAGCAACATAGCCACCAAGAAATACTTATCAAATCTTCTCACAATCAACGGTGGTCACTTTGTCACCAAGGGAAGCTACAAGGTTTTTACCCTTGGCGACATAGCGACAACCTTCCATGTGGATATGTTGTGGGACCAACCCTTGTGGAAAGTGTCACAAGTTTCCATGTCATTAATAGGTTTTTAGGTTGTTAGGATGTTAGACTATCAGATGCCACAAGGGATTCTCTTTGAAGGAAATGAAACATTGGTCCACACTGTTAGATCTTCTCAAGATCAATGGTGGTCCCTTTGTTGCTAACAGGAGTTACAAGACCTTTATCCTTCATAACATAGCAACCTTAAGGAAATTTCATGGGCCCACTTTGTGTATAATGAATTTCTCATTGTGTTCTGTGATTTGATCCAAGGTTGATCAACAATGGTCACTTTTTTGCCAACGGGAGTTCCTCAACTTTTACCCTTAGTGACATAGCAAGAACGTGACACATGTTCGGAGCCATAAATGGGTCCAATGCAAGTTACCAATAGTGAAATAAATGGCCTACATGGAAGGATTCAATTGGATTGACTGCCAACTAGGAATGTTGAAGTTGATTGATAAAATATTTTATTCCTAAATCATCAGATTTTTCAAAAATCGACGGCATGTTTTCAAACTTTAAGGGTAATGCCACTCTATTTCTCTATGATCTAGTAATGTGAATTAAAGTTCCTCGTGCAAGATAAAACAAGGAATATAGTGCAAAAAGTTGAAGAACTTCTTCATGCAAATGTATTTTTGATTTTCTAGAGCCAGAGCCTATTAAAGAGCTTATTTTCCCACCTGGTTAAATCATGAAATACTTTCTACATCAGTGATTCATTGCAACATTTAGAGAAGAAACCATAAAGCCAAGTAAGTATCTCAGTCCGCATATAATTCAAAGAATTCTTATTTCTATTCATTATTGTCCAATATGCCTCAGAAAAGGGGTTTCTCTGGGAAGGTAGAATATGATAGTAGAAATATCCATGATGATCTCCTAGAACAATTTAGTGAATCTACAAAAGAACTAGCCCAAATAAAGAAAATAGATCCTGTAAACCCTAGACTCAGAGTTTTAGATGGTTTGTTTGATAAGGGGAATTGGACTAGGGATGTCATAACTTCCAAAATAGGGCTCCAATTGTTTAAGAAATGGTTATTAGAGAGGAAATTGCTTTCCCCCCATGGGAATATTTCAAATTTTGATTTAGTTAAGTTAGTAGTCCCTAGGGTTTTTATGGATTCAGACCTTCTCATAGCTGTATCCCAAAATTATGACCCAGTAGCTAGGATGGTGAGAAGAATAGATGGGGAATATTTAATGAAAATTACTACAAAAGAAATTTTAGATGTTTTTGGAATGGAGCCAAGCACAGACTATCATGAGGTAATTGATTTTCAAGGATTAGAGAAGGAGTATTTGTCTCGTAAAGATCAAATCAGACAAGGTGCATTGAGAGAACACTTAGCTACAATTGGTAATTTGACTTTTGTTATAGCATCAACTAAAGAGCCTTTCAAGAAGAAGTTTTTCAATACTAGGGTCATAGATATCTACATGAATTTGTGTAGGGTTTTTGGTGAAGATGAACAAGATTTTATGCCAATAAAGTTCATGTATATGATGAAACAAATCTCTTCTTTTGGTGTGGATATTATTTTTTATTTTGCATCTTATTTAGTCAAAGAAATTCACACAAGTCTAATTGGAATTGCAAAGGGAAAATTTGAGAAAACCTTTGGCTACTATTCTTTATTGATGCATATGTTCTTGTATAAAGGCGTTACCTTCTTTGAAAAAGAAATGGTGTTGAATACAGAATATGAGGGAGAAGCTCTGCCAGTTCAACTATGGAGTGCAAACATGACCTAGGATGCAGAGGAGGCCAAGTCTGTGAGATTTGATAGATGCTTCACATCTAGGTTGAGGAGCCTATTGTTAAAGGATAATCCCAAGATACCTAAAGCATTTCTAGACTTCATCAAGCCTATGGATAATCCTACTAGTTTGAAGGTTTCCCATAATTGGGTAGATATCATACCATACCCCGTGTCAATAGTATTCAAAGTATATTGATTCCAAGGAACTCCACATGTACTTCCCTATCAAGTACCTCTATAGGTGGGAATATTTGAAATGTTATGGCAGATAGGTGGATTGGAGGAAGCATAACTAACTGGTCATTCTAGGGGCTCTATTTTCCCATCTTGCGCAGTTGCTCACTAGTTCATAATCACAAAAGGGGGTCAGTTATTTTTGTACAAATTCTTAAACCAATACAAAATGGTTGTCTCCCATGATTATTTCAATGATAGTGAAGGATTTTTTGATATATTCAGAAAGAGGGCTAAGACTTGTGCCCAAAAACATCAACCCTACTTCCCTGAAGAAAATAATAAGAATGAATTTTCTCTCCAAGAAAAAGAGATCAAAAAGGAGAAATGGAGAGTTTATTCCAAGGTTTTAGAAGTTATTAATTGTTTTGACAAAGATTATAAGCATTTGAAAGATGCAAAGATAGAGGCAGATAAGATAAATAAATTGATGATTACTTTTCCAGAGATTATGGAGGCAATGGATGAAAAGAAGACATCCTTTATCAATTCTTATCCTAACAAGGCCTAAGAAATAATGAAAAAAATATCTTTTACCCCTATAGTAGGATTAGGGAAAAATTTTATTCAGAGGAGAACTAGCTATAATATCATTAAGAATAAAGAGCTTGCAGTTGACAAGGGTAAACAAATAGTTGGGTCAACTAGTATTGTTTTGTAAGAGAGTCCTAAAGAGCCAAAGGCCAAGAGGAAAAAGATAGAAGAAAAATAGGTATCCCAAATAGAGGAATACTCACCCACTCAATCCCCATTGCATGTAGGAGATTAACAGCTCTCTAAGGAGCAAATGGAGCAATTAGGATCCCAAGGGGGAGTTTTTATTACTGTTTCAGAATTAAAAGAAGAAAATCCTCAAGAGCCTCTCATGCCTAGTCTTGAGCTAGCTATTTCTAATTATAGAGGAATGGAATTAGACCCTGTACTAAAACAAGCTAGTCATGAATTTCTTTCTGATGATAGTTTTGTTAAATCTAGAGACTTTTATTAATTTGCTTGTAGAAAAAATATTGAACTACTTAAAGAAAAGTGTAATAAGATGAAGGCGGAGCATCCTAAAATAGAAGAGGCATCCATACAAGATCAAATAAAGGATGAGATGATGCAAGATTTTAAAAGCTTGACCCCTAAAGAAGTAAGAAAAATGATAAGATCATTCGGGGTTTTGCTCTTGCCAAATTGGGACATTGCAGATGTAATGGTTTTTAACTTTGTTACCAAAAAGTTAAATACATATGAAAAGGTGAAAAAGGAGATGAAAGGTGCTAATTCAATGAGGATCATGTTGCATTAGTGATTTGGTCTATGAGAAGAGGATCCAGAGCTAGTTCCTCCCAGCCTGATGATATTGGTATGATTGGAAACTTAATTGTAAAAAGGGGAGAGGATACTCCAAATGAGGAAGCCACAGAGTTAAATATTGGAATAGCCAACCTCACCCTATCCATAGCCTTGAGGGAGAAAAATGAAAGATTAGAATTACAAGAAAAATATGAACAAGTTCCAGTAACTTATAATAAAGAAGTACAAAAGAGAATAGAGCTTGAAAATAAGGTGATGGGGCACTAAGGATAGTCTAACAGACCTAGAATTACTTATCTTCATCCTCTATTTGAGCCTTTTAAATCAACTCCTCTTATAGAAATGCCAAACACTCCACAGAGACCTCAATATTATACTACAGAGGACTTTGAAGAAGAAAAGAGCAAACTCTGGGCATTGCATGTGGAATTAGATATCCAATATGAGGACAAGTTAAGGAAAGAAATTATGTATTTGGTAGATAAAATTTGTTTGCCTACATTCTATGAACAATTGGAAAAATTAATGAACATGTGGAATGAGTTGAAAATAAATTATGATGCTCTAAAGAAAATTGTCAATAAATGGAACAACGGGGATCAAGATGACACTCTTTTATGCTTTTCAATTATCAGATTATCTTTTGAGAAAAAAGAAAAGACTTTTGACTTGACTAATGATCTCTCCAATTTTGATAATAAAGGAATTACATTACAGAGGAGAATCATGAATTATCTTTCAAAATATAGGAGTAAAAACTTTAAACTCTTCCCCCATGCCCTGAACAAAAAGGATAAATTAAAAGATAAAGATGAATGGGCCAAGGAATTGGATGATCTATTATGCCTTAGGATGAATAGGGTTATAAATGAAACAAGACATGCATGGTGGGAAAATACAACTGAAGAAGTTGTTAAAGTTCAAATATTTTATGATTCTTTAAGAGAAGAGTTTATTGAAATAGAAAAATTAGGAGAATATGTGTTGAAGAAACAACATGAGATTTTGAGTTTCAATTAGCCAGATGACACACTTTTTGACAAGTGGATGACAAATTTTGTACATGCAAAGTAGTTAGAACTTGGTGAAACCGATGATGATAAAATGGAACAAGATGAGTTGCAAGAAATTGATGCCTCAAAAAAAAAAGACAAAGGTAAACAACCAATTGCAGTCACAAGCATAGAGGCCCAAACTGATGACTTGGCAATAGGACAATCAAGTGTGATTGTTATTTTGTCAGTACAAGATGACATGGATGGAGAACCTTGAGTTCAACTCAATTTTCAATTATGAAAATAGGGTTCATCCCAAGCAAGTCCAATGGCCACATGATCCAAGGAATGGCAATTATGACAAAGCCAATGAAAAACTCCTCAACAAAGAAATGCATCAAAAGTGGTCCCCACAAAAAGAATATTCATGATACAAATCATTCTGTTGCACCAATTTTTGTCTTTTATGACAGTAACTTTTGTAAATATCTTTTTGTCTTAAGGATAGTTGTCAGTACTCTCTAGGCCTAAAGCTTGTTGCATCTCATACTATATAATTGAGATTCCAAGGCTAGAGAGGGGGTATGAACTATTGTATAACTTTTAGTTTTGCTAGTTTTATTCAGTCCAGTTTCCTTGATGCCAATTCTATGATGTATTTTCTCTACAAGTCTGAGAATACATTAATTTTCTAGGATCGTGGAGTCTTTTCTTGAGTTGTTTTGAGTATTATTTCAATGTTACATAATTTTAAAAGAGAATTAATATAAAGATGAAACACTGCCATATATGTTTTCTCTTAATCTTGTCTCCATTTTTATTGACTGGTTATTTTGAGGTTGTATGGGCAAAGCCTATCTCAACTAAATGCAACTAGGGTAGATTGTATATTAGTTCACTATTGCTTTTAATTCAATGAATTAAGTAAATGCTTCAATGGTATGATATGATTTCCAGGCAGTAAGAAGGATATGCATAAGAATGAGTAATAGGGAAGATTGTTGATAATATTGATTGTAATGCAATCAATTAGGTCAAAATAGTTGGATAGACTTTGAATCCCAATGGATGAAGCACTGATCAATTATTTTAGTTAGCATATGAAGATATCATGGATAAGCATCAAGTAAACTAAAAATCTAAATTGATTTTACTTTAAATGTATGAAGAGTATCATAGCTGGTCAATACTTGTTTGCATATAATCTTTGTGTTTTAGTTAGCTGTTGTTACCTAGAATTACTTGTAAATCTGAGAAGAATTATGACCAATCTATTGTAGGGGATGAATATTTTAATAGAATGTCATTGAATGAATGAATTTTGAAGATAATATTAAGTTTGAATCATTTTATCCCTTAGGTGCACCGGCCTTGGTTAGAGCCAAAAGAGTAGAAAATCTTTATGATTTTGTTGAAGTTGGGTCCAAATTTGAAGACCATTTATCTTAGCATAGGAAGCAGCTAATCCTTAGGCTATTTTTTATCTTCACCATTTTGATATCAGGTATTTTCTTACTTGCTAGTTTGAAACACCAACAATAAGAATGATTTCTCTTTACAATTTTGTATCCAACATCAACTGCAATGTGGGATACACTATTCAGTTGACTTGACTGAAATAATTTATGTGCTATAACTCTAACTCCAAATATGACCAAGGGATCTAAAATTGTATATTCAATTGACATCCCTTATTTATTCCACACAGCTCTAGTGTTCTTTCAATGACTACCTTTCATTTTCTTCTCATGCTCTTCACTTTGTCAAGAGTAAGATACAGTGTCACTCAGTGTACAATCCTTTTTGAGATCCTAGTAGGCCCATTCTCTAGCCATAGTTGATTGTTATGTATGTGACTCAATACAATCTTAATCCACTCAATTTTGAAAATGTGAGGAAAGTCTAGGGCACACTTCAACCCTTTTCTCTTGATTATTTTGTTCTCCTCCTTCAATACTCCATTACCACACAACTTTTGCTAGATTTCTCTTATTTCTATGTCTCCTACTTCTCCCATTTTGCAAGTATAGAAATATTGCACATCCTAAATCATTAAAACCTTTGGTGGTATCATGGATAATGCACCATATAGATCACCCTTATACACAACCTCAGGAATTGTACAGAATGGGGGTTATCTAACATCATTGCTAATTTACTGAACTTTGAAAACTTCATTCCCTTCTTTCCTAACTATTGTTAAATAACTAGTTGCCATATTGATCCACTAGGGTTTACAAAAATGAAACAATGTAACTCGACACAAGCTAAATACCTTTTGAATATATAGAATGGTGTCAAGTAGCAGTTTAATCTAGTTTACAAACACTTGAATCTCCTTTCACTAATATCTTTCATGCTCTTCATGCTCTTCAAACTCTAGTAGGTGTAAATGAGTCAAAATTTTACTATATAACCCTTCAAACTTGACATTTATTGATCAGTGCTTATACAGTTCTAAGCTTGGCTATCATAGGATTTTCAACATGCTCAACTTACATAGAGAGCTCGGCTATCACTAGCATATCTCCATAACTTGGCTACAACTACAATTCTCCAAATGCTCAGTAGCAACTGTAATTTTTTCCATGTTCAGCAACAACATAGAAAGAACCAAAATGATAGATTTTCTCTTGGTTCCAATCACTTCATTGCATCTTAATTCATGCACATATAATCTTTTTATATCTTAGATATTTGTAATTGATGCATAATATTAAATTTCAAATATCAATTCCACACATACATTTGATTGCCTAGTTGGGGGTGATGTGATCACCTGATCCATCGGATGAAGTGATCTCATATTGACTCGATGTGCTGCAATATTATTTCTTTTGCCATGTCTTATTCATCTACAACCTTATCTTCTCGGCATCTACCTTTTCTTTTCCTTTACTATCTTTATTGCTTGGTGCAAGTGATCGTGTTGGACAATTTCTGCTGACATGGTTGGCATTAAGATAACTAAAGCATACAATCTCATTTAACCATGTATATTAGTTACCTCTAAAGTGTTTCCTAATGAAATTTTTAGAGATATGAACATATTATTGGTAACAGTGACCAATGTACCTCATGTTGCAATCCTAGTCGTAAGCATTTCTATTATGATGTACCTTTGTCTACTTGTTTGATGTCCACTTGGATTTATATCTGCATTCATATGCCTTGTGTCCATATTTCTGACAGTTGCAACAATAACCTTCAAATCTCTAAGTGTTGGTGGTCTTGGTCCTACATTCATGTGCCTGATGTCCTTACTTCTTACAATTATGATAGTGTCCCTTGAATTTCTGCTTAGGGTTTTGATTTCCAATATCACTCCTATAAATATTTATTGTGTGACCCAATTTTCCACAGTGATGACAAGTGGGCTTGATTTTCTTTCCTTTATTATTCCTTTGTTCACCACTTCTAGATGATTCTCCTTCCTCAGTAGTAGAATATCCCGATCCAACAATGTCATTCTTTGGCCTCGGTGCTTCAATCAATTTTTCAAAGCACTTGATGGCTTTACTAGGCGTGTTAAGATCTTCTTTCTTGGTCTTCCATTCATTCTACAGTAGGGTATTCAATTTTTTCAAAGTTGTAATCTCAATGTCTTTCCTATGCAATTCTTGATTTGCAATCATCAACTAATTCATCATATCTAATTGAATGGTTGACAATCTTTGCACATCTGATGACATCCCCTCAAATATATTAGCTAGTAGTCTTTTGTCTTCTTCAATCATGGCTCTAGCTTCTTCATCTTTCTTTTTTAGTTTAGTTATCTCACACAACAATATTGATTGTGCTTCTTGTTCTATTTTTAGGTTTCTAGCCTCTTCACTAAGGGAATTGTTCTTTTTCATTAGATCTACAATTGTTCCATCAAATTCTATTGAGTTTCTATCCTCAAATAATCTAGTAGTGTCTTATTCTTGATATTGAGTGTCATTTTTTTGCATAGCTATTTCCTTTCTTTTCTTCAATAAATGTTGCAATTCATCTCTTGCCTCCTTGAGTTGATGTAGGGCAAGTTGTATTTCAATCTTCTATTTTTCAATAGTCTTTCCCACTTTGTAGACTTCCAAATTCAAGATCTTACCTTCAAAGCTATCAAACTTTAAGCCTTCATGAGAAAAAAGATTTGATACCAATTGTTGGAAATACCAATGGAAAAGTAAGTTCTAAGAGGGGGGGTGAATCAGCACTTTAAAACTTTAACCATAAAAACAATTCACCATACATCCATCTCATAACTTTTCATGTAAACTAAAAGAAATTAACATACATCATATACATAGCATAAATTAAATCAACACATAACACACAAGATTTTTCTACCTAGAAACCCACCAAAGAGAAGGTAATCCTGGGGTGGGAATGACACCCACAAATCTTCACTACTATAGCTATAAAGTGTGGCCTATTATGGCTACAAAGTGTTGATCATAAACTATGATCTACCTTGTGAGGCGTCTGCCCTATTAAAGGCTTACAAAGACTATTAAGTCTCACCTTGCTAGAGGATTTCAAACTCACAATTCAGTAAGCACTTGGTCAAGATATTTACAACAACTTGTTAGGACTACTCTGTTAAGAGATTTACTCTGTATCACCTATTAGAATGATCCAGCACTTGATCCATTTGTTAGCACCTTGCTTCTTTATGTCATATCTCCTCTTTACTATTTAAACCTTGATCTTCTTGATCAAATTTGTCTCCTCTATCCTTTCACTGCTTCACTATGTTCTCCTTTAACTGATTCTACAATGTATAACTATGTCATAGCCATCTAGGTCACCATGAATGCCTTCTAAACTCTTATTAATCATCTCCTTGCATTTTCTAAAATTATTAGGGTTTACCTTTCTTAAATAAGAAGTGATGGAGATGGATTAGGTTAGAATCAATGGCTCTAGTTGATTGTTATTGCCGCCTAATGCTTCACTTAATTTGATCAGTTGCATGCATTGCATAGGGATGCATAATATGACTTCACACTTATCTCTTACAATCATAAATTCATGATTATCTTAGCCAAAAAAAAATTACATAGAATTTTGTGCCATAACAAACATCTATGCCAAAAATTGTTCACTCATCATCAATAGACTCTAATTCTCAACCTTTACTATGCTCTGAATGTTGTTACTCGGCTCTTGTATAACTTGACACTTACTATTGCTCAGTACCTAAATCACTCAAAATTTATAGATTTCTTGACACTTGAGTGTCTCAGCACATACTATTTTCTTGGTACATACTAGTGCTCGACACTTATTAGTCATATTACTCAACATGTATTATCTGGAGACTTATGCTTGGCATGCTTTGATCACTCGGCTCATACTAATTTCTTAGCTTGCTGTGATCACTTGGCATACAATATGTACTATGCTTGCACTTTTATTTGCTAAATAATGACTAAGTGTTTTGTCACTATAATGTCAAAACCAAAATGAGATTAACAGTGAGCTTGATACTTAAGATTTGGTGGATAGTTAACTAGATTACGCTAGGAGTTAATTTCTATCAATATAAAGTAGTTGTACATTTATGGAATAATATGAGAGGGTAAATCTTTCCATTTCTACTAACACTAACATTACTCTTCTTCTCAACCTCTTACTTGTGCTCATGGTCAATTTGTTGATGATATTATTTTCATGGACAAAGTTGAAGTCAAGGAAGCCAAAAATCTCAAGAAAGCCCTTAGTTTGTACTCTTCTACTTCAGGTCAGTTGATAAACTAGAATAAGAGCTCTTTGTTTTTTATTAATAACCCTGCTCTAAGATAGAACAAAATTGCTAAAATTCTTGAGTGTTCAATAGGATCTTTTCCTTGTATTTACTTGGGTCTCCCTTTGGGACCTAAAGCTCCAGATTCTTTTTGGGAAGATCTCATAAAGAAGTTCAATAAGAAATTGGTGGGTTAGAAGGGTAATCTTTTGAGTCAAGATGGTAAAATTACCCTCCTTAAAGCTTGTCTCCAAAGAATCCCCACTTATGCTTTGAGTCTTTTTAGAATTCCAACAAAATTTGTAGATACTATTAATAAAATCCAAAGGAATTTTCTCTAGTCTGGAACTAAGAAAAGGAAGAGAATGGCTCTGATATCTTGGGATCAAATTTGTAAGCATGTTAGGGAAGGTGGATTGGGAATCAGGTCAATGAGAAGTATGAATAGAGATCTTTTAGCCAAACAGGGTTGGAGAGTTTATCATGATGATAAGGAATGGAGTGCTATATGGAAACATGAGTATCTTTTTAATACTCCCTCATTATTTGATTCTTTGTCATCTCCTGATGTTCTTTCCCCTTTTGCTATTTGGGGGGTTGTGCAGGGAACTAAGAATACCTTAAGTAAAGGATGTTCATGGAAAGTTGGAAATGGGCAGAAGGTCAGATTCTAGGAAGATATTTGGATAATGGATCATCCCCTGATTGAGGAATTTGAGGATAGGACCCATATTGAAAAATGCAAACAATTGTATGGGACTCTTGTGGGACATTACTGGCATAATAACAACTGGGTTAACCTTGTTGATGTTAACCAAGCTTTTCATAATATCTAGATTATGTTGAATGCCTTTTCTTTGTATCCCCTTGAGGAGGATAAGATGATATGGAGTGTTGATGCTAGTGTCCATTTTAAAGTTTCCTCTATTTTCAAATCTAAGGAGAAAGGTAACTGGCCTTTATGGGAAAAAGCTTGGATAAAAGGTATTATACCAAAAATAAATATCTTTTATTGGATCTTGCTTCAGAATAAAATTCTTACTTAGGACAATTTGAAAAAGAGAGGCATTAATGTGGTTAATAGGTGCAGTCTATGTAAAGAAGGTTATGAAGACAAAGATCACTTGTTTTTAAATTGTACTTACAATCAACAAGTATGGAGCTCTATTCTCAACTTCTGGAGTATTACTTGGGTTCATCAAAATAATATAGAACATTGTTTTAAGAGTTAGATCTGGCCTTCTAAGGATACTGATGTTGATTTCCTATGGAAAATTACTCTTCCCCATCTCTGGTGGGGTATCTGGAAAGAAATAAATAATATAATCTTTAGAAATAAAGAAATGTCGAAGTAGGTGCTTGGCCAAAACATTGTCAAGGCAATAAAGGAAAATTTCAAGTCCTGGCAAAGAAAGTGTAATAAAGATTTTCAAATTGACAATCCAATGATTTCCAAAGGTTTCAATATGAAGAAAGATGATCCAAGATTGAACACTAGATGGAAGGCTCCTCCTATGGGATGGCTTAAAGGGAATTTTGATGGTCTAGCTAAGGGAAACCCAAACAAAGCGGGTTGTGGAGGAGTTCTGAGAGATCACATAGGTAATATAATAGATGTTATTGCTATACCTATTAGTATTTCTAATAGCCATAAAGCTGAGGCTACTGCGGCTCTATATACGATGAGGTTAATAGTGGAAACTGGTTTCTGGTACCTTTGGATGGAAGGAGATTCCTTGAAAATTGTGAATATGCTTAATGGTAAAAGTTTGATCACTTGGTCTATCGAAGCTAGTGTAATGGAAATTAAATCATTAATGGATAAATTTGAGAAAGTCTTTATATCTCATTCTTTCTGTGAAGGTAATGTTGTGGCTGACTGGATCACTAACCAGGCTGTCCAACAAGAGTGTAAGATGACATGGCATGATGACTTTAGCAAGAGTGTGGATTTGAAAGCTCTTATTAATTATGATAGAACTCACACAACAGAGGGAAATATTTGCTAAGATTAGCAATTTAATGATATATGGAAGTGGGGTTATGGAAGCCAGTGTTATTTTCTTGAGAAAGTACATTAATGTGATTATTATCCTGGCTTGGCATGTATGTGTTTTTATGAGCGCCTTAGTTATTCTAATGAATACCTTGGCTTTTTTTAATTCTTTATGTCTACCTGTCTACTTGACTTTGGCATTTTGCAGTGAAACAAAGTCTTCAAAAATGGGCAGGGAACCAAGAAAATAGGAACCTAAGAACTATAAAGCATGGAAGGCTAGTGCCTCTATTTGGAAAATTTTGCAGAAGGGTAATGTCACCACTTATCTGGACTGCCTTCATGGCTATAAACCACATGTCACAGAGGCATTCTTCAAAAATTGGATTGAGGATAGGGTTTCTATGCACAGGGTGATAGTGCATTTGTCTGAAGATTTCATAGCCAAGGTGACGGGATTGCCTAAGGAGGGCATAAAATTCAATAAGGAAAAAAGTATTTCAAATGTTGCGTTTAAGAAATTTCCAAAAATGGATGAGGAGAAAAAGAATTTGGAGAAGAATGGTGACTTTTATGAGCCGAGTCAACTTAAGGTTATCTAGCAAGACGTGCTCTCTTGCATCTGTGAGTATTTTATTTTAGATGGTAGGGCTAAGCATGTTCATAAATTTCACTTTGTGTTCCTAAATCACTTTAGGTATAAGGATAGGATCTCATTTCCTTTTTATCTAAGATTTTCTTTGCTCCAAAGTCTTCAAGCTCATAGGAAAAAAGAGTTTCATCCAATTTTACATGAAGGGTTAATCCTACTAATTGAGAATTACTATAAGAACAAGGCTATTGTATCTTCCCCTCTGAGAAAAAGAAGGGCGATGTTAGTGAAACCTACTCTAGGAAGAGTAAGGGTGAGGAAGGGGTTAGTGGGAGAAGGAGGAGCCTGAAGCAAGATACTCCTCAGAAGAATGCAGAGGAGATTACTAAGTCTGAGAATTTAGATAATAATGATGAAAAGAAAATGGAGGAGGAAGAGAATACAGATGTGGGAGATTTTAGTTCAAATTTGGAGGGTTACCCTGGTAGTAAGGGTGAGACTATTAAGGATGAGGTTGATGAAAGTAATGATAAAAACACAGGGTCAGATAATGTTGGAGAAGAGGAAATAAATCAAAGTGAGCATACCCAGGGAGTGAGGGATGAAAAAGAAGAAATGGTGAAGGAAATAGAGGACCTCACTGGCAAGGATGTTGTGAATGTAGAGGAAGATACTAGGAAAGAGAAGGATGAGTCTATTGATAAGGAAGAAATGGGGAAGGAGAAGGATGAATCTACTAGTAAGGACACTATGCTTTCTTTCCTGTATACTACTAAGCTTAAGGCTAATTCCTCTCTTCAAGCTAACTCCTGGATGTATAATGAGTTAATGAATTTGAAAAGAAAAGTGGGAAAGATGCAACAGGACCAGGAAGCTGACCGTGCAAAGATCATTCAGATGGAAGTTCAAGTTGGAAATATACTAGATAAATTAAAGTAATATGGACACAAACTTTGTCTTTTGATCAAAGAGAGTGGCAATATGATGGAGTGGGTTACTTCCAGCATTTGTGCAGTTGTAGCAAGCTTAGGGAAGAGAACTAGTGAAGAAATCATGTCTCCTGGTGGTCCAAGTAGAAGAACAAGACAGAGCTCAAGAAAGAAGGTGGTTGAGGTTATTGGGGGATCTACTACTGATACCATCCAAAGCACTATGGAGGTGGGCAAAGAGGTAGTGAAAATGATCAAAGAGCTATAGTAGCAGCTAGTGGTGTAACTGGTCTCTGTTCTGGTGGTGGTCCCGATAACTAGTCATTGGTCTAGGTTTTTTATTTGGTTTTCATTCTTTTTGTTTAAAAGCTAGGTTCTAGGTCCTTGTAAAACCTGGTTTCATTTTATTGTCTTATTTTGTGGTTTTAGGTCTTTGTAAAACCTAATTTTGTAACTTTTAAAACTGTAGGTTTCAGGTCATTGTAAAACCTGGTTGTGCTTACTAGTTTATCTTTTACTTTTCTGTTAAGGGTTTCAGGTACCCTTCAAAACCTGTTTTTGCCTTAATATAAAACATTACTCATGTAAATTGTGGTTGAAGATCTATCAAATAACTAATTTCAAGTTAGGATTATATAGACATGCACCTTATATTGGCTCATGTCTGATAAGTAACTGAAGAATATTCTACTAATGAGTCATAATGCTATCATTTCTTGAATAAAATAATTATTTGTATGTGGTAAGTATAGGTTATTTTCTAGTTTAATATGATTTTGTTGCACAAAGCTAGTATCTTTTACTATGACTAAATTAATGGAAAACTATATTTTTTCATCCATCAACATTCCCCTATAAATAGAATCTTTTAATTAGACTTTTGAACCCCAAGTGTTATCAAATACTTGTTCTTGGTTGAGTATTATATTTGGAATTTAATATTTATAATTTTCAGATCATAAATATTACTCTTTTATAATGATTTTTTCAGAATTTACACAACTATAGATTACATATGTACTCCCACAAAAGGAAACATGGTAACATAGAAATATAAAAACAATAGAAAATATAGAAAGTTTAGAAAGATGGAAATGACAAAGGAGCCATAAGTAGATAAAATGGGAAGTTTCATATTGTAAAGTAGACCAAAATTGTATGAATAATAAGGATGGAAATTATTTCTAAATAAGACATTTAAATCAGTAGAAAGTATAATCAAATGGAAAGTATAATGACTTAGGAAGTCTCATTAATCCTCCTTGTTGGAATAACTTGTTGGTTATCTTGAAGAGATGGTAGGAGATTATTTATTGGCTTCAAGAAATGTTGCAACATATGCTTGACCCTTATTTGATTGATTATTGCATTGTCATTGATGTCAACTAGTTATTAGAGTGGTTATGTTCTAGATTGTGCACAGTGAAAATCAAGTGGGTGATTGATTTTTTTGTTGAGTTAGAGTGCACAAATGATATGGAAGTCTCGGCAATGTATATAGATATTAAATATGTAATTTCATATGTTATAAATTAGTATTTATTGATTTATGATTTATTGAAGTGGAATAGTACAACTGGGTTGAATGATTTTTTGATGCAATCTAAATGATTTGAATGGTCTATCAAATCTATGATATTTCACGAGACCAAATTCAATATTTTTTATGTTAACTTAAATATTTTATCATGGTTAGATTCACTCATCTTTTGGTTTAAAATAAAGACATGTCTTGAATGGAGTGAAGGAAGTATGAGAAGGAAAATGATGAATAGGTTAAAATGTTTGTGTTTGATTTTGAACTAGTAACATGTTGAGAATTTTTGGTAGATATATTGTGATGTAAATTTGGTTGATGAAATAGAAATGATGTGAAACCAATAAGTTGTGTTCCAGATCAATTATACATTGGTAGTTGTAATCAAATTTCTTGAGGTTGTGTATATTCATTGAAGAAAGTGAAAATGCCAAATGTTCTTTGCTGGATCAATGTGTGATTCAAATAGTTGATCATGTGGTACTAGCTAATGATGAATTAGGATTCAATAATATGTTTTGGTTAAATGTAGGTGTATCTCATGGTATAACATGTTTTGAGTAATCTACTCTAACGCTAACATTGAGATGTTTGTTTATATGGTAGAATGCTTATTTTTCTAAGAGTGGAAGTTGGAGTGAGATCAAAAAGGGTTGTTTGATTAAGTGGTAGTTTTATGTATGCAAGGAGATGCAAAAGTGAGCGAAATTAGATATATACAAGAAATAGTAAAGTGTTAATTATAGATCATTTGTGTAGGAGAACCTTCCCATTAACTCATGGTTCTTGAGAAATTTTTCGTCAAGAAAGGAGAGTGACTTATTCCAAGGTAGAACAAATAAGTTCATCAATCTTGTATAGGATGTAATAAATTAGGGTCCAATGTGAGACCAAGTGTCCTTTAGGGACATTTAAGCCTAATAGGCCAAAAAGTTGTAATAATGACTAGTAGAGTCAAAATATGATGTAATGACACATTTGAGTCATTTTTGGCATAATTAGATCAAATGTGACCAAGTTTGAGTCATAGGTCAATAGTTAGGCACATATACACAAAGTTGCAAAACTTGCTTAAAAGTTGTCAAGAAACTTTGCAACTTTTTGCAACATTTCTTGAAAACTAATAACCAATGGTTCATTAATTAAAAATTTCATTAAAAATATTTGGACTTCTTTTAATATGATCGTATATAGCCTCTGACATGAGATGTTGTTGAAGAATTTTGTTGGTAGGAGCAAATAAGAAATACAAATTTATTCTATTTTTTGTGCAGTTCTTGTTGTATTTTTTTTTATTTTGATGGAAAGGTAGATCAAGTGATAATGTAAGAAACTAGTTTGAATAAAATTTCAAATTCACTTGGTTTGAAATTTTTATCTATTCATAGGCAAATTTATCAAGTAATTATTTCTCAAGTGGTTAGAAACCCTAATTATCTAAGGGTATAAGAAATAACATGGGATTTGACCTAACATACACTAGTGGAAAATCTTGAAACTTGGGGGAAACTTAGGTGTAATCAATAATTTTAAGAATCCACAATATACCAAATGGAATTGCCAAGTAGTGAATTTTGTGATCAATCCCTAGGCCTAAAATATTGAATGTGGCATACCAGTTTAAGGCAATAAGAATAATGAGGATAGCCCAATCAGTGAGTCTGAGGTTGGGGTTAATGAGAGAGTGGTTAATGTTATATTACATGTATTATATCATGTTGGTAGCATTATTGTATTTTCCAAAATAAGCTTTGTGCAAATTTGCAAGTGATGCAAGTGAATCAGGTATTTAGTCTTAATATGCCGATTGTAAAGGAAGTAGAGCCAAATTAAAGAGTTGGATTGTTATTTTGGGATATTATCTAAAGAGAAAAAAAGGGTGTCCTAAAATGATCTTATTTTTAATAGGGTTCTTTGGAGTCATAAATGACAGCTAATTTTCCTATTACATTGGCCTGATTGGGGCAATTCGGCTTAATTACAAAAAATAGAGAGATCCGGCTTAACAAAAGGTTTTGATCTCTGATTCTTACATATTTTAGAGTGTCTTGAACCTATAATAGAGTATCGAAAAGGTTGAATTTAGGAATCAAGGGTTGGAACTCAAACCTCAGATATTGACCAACCTATAAGGAAAACAAGATGAACTAAAAAACAAGATGAGATCAAATTGAGATCTTCCTAGTCATGAGTCCTTCAAAATTTTGTGAAGTACCAAAGGGAGTATGAGTGGGTTTAATACCCTAGTATGAGGGACAAAAGGTTTAGTTGGTTGAATTTGGATTAGTGAAGAAAAATAAACAAGGGTAAAAGGGTAAAAGACTATATAGACATCATCACTCCTCATCATATTGGTATTAGAGAATCATTAATCTTTGGGAGAAAGGTGAAAAGGAGTGTGCTATGTAAATAGAAGAACAAAATGGGGAGGTATCAATCATGGTGACCAATGTAAAACTTGCAAATAAGATACAAGAATAAGAAATAGAAAATAAGTGGCCTAAAAAGGAGTTGGATAAGTTAAAGGACTAGATAAAAGAAGTGGAAAATAACTCTAGAAGAGATGAAAGATCTGGGGATGAAGAAAAGACCCCTATATAGGAAGAGTAAGTAAAGCCTCATTCAGAATAGACACAACTCCTAAATGTCTTGTAGTCCATAGGAGTTAGGGTCAATGAAGGTAAAACTGAGATTATCACTTTTAGTGGAAAGATAGATACATATACACTTTGATGGATTGGACAGAAGCCTTGGGTACTTTCTTCTAATGTAAAGGAATACTCAAAATCTACAAGGTGAATATTTCCAAGTCTAAGTTGAGAGGATAAATCCTTACATGGTGAAACATTTTTCAAGGAGAAAGAGTAAAGGATGGAAGAAATATCATTATTTCTTGGAAAGGAATGGCCTCCAAAATAAAGGAGACATGTGTACATGAGGATTATGAGTTAAAAGTATACAAGAAGACACAAAATCTAATGCAAAAAGAGATGGATGTTAACACATACATAGATGAATTTAAAAATTTGTACTTGAGATTTTTTAAAAAGCATAGAAGAAGAAAATGTGAAAGTAGCAAGGTATCTGAATGGCCTTTAAATTAACATTCAAGAAGAAATAATTTTATTATGTCTTGATACTATACATGAGTGCTATCAATTAGCTTTGAAAGTGAAGGAAAAGACTAATATAAGGAAGGATTGAAATAGAGAAGGGAGGGGAAGAAACTAAAAGTTTTGGAGGGAGAAGTGCAAGCTAGAGGTCTCAAGATGAATCTAGTAAATTTGAGAAATAAGGGGAATCAAATAGAAGATTTCAAGTTACAAGGGTAGGAGACCTAATGGGAGAGGAATGTCTAGTATATTGGATAGATGATCAAACTTCTCCAATATGAGATGCTACAACTATAATCAAATTGGGCACCCTGCATATCAGTGTCCTAAGAGAGCCTCCACTTCACATTATGGTGAGAGAAGAATCAACTGCATGCATCAAGATAATGCAAGTGTAAAATCATCACAATCGTCCGTTTTAGGGTTAGGTAGGATTTGATGAATCTACCCACTTCCGTATTTGGTTCCTTTAGAAACTTCCTCTACAATCTTCCTTGAATTTTCCACAAAATGGTTTGCCTTGAATTCTATGACACCATTTCATCATAGTTATCTTTCACACACTTCACATAATTCAAGAAATCAAATTAGTCGGCTCAAATTTGTCAAATCTTTGATTTAACACTGATTACTATCACTCAACATCTATATTGTTCTGTCACCTGGCATCTATATTGTAATATCACTTGGCCAACACTAGTTCACTCAGAAAACACTAAAGTTTACTAATTCTCGGCACCAACTAAAATTATTTAGCATATACTAGCATTCACTCAGCTTGCACTATTTTTCTTCTTTTCTCGGCACCTATTGATTTTCACTCAGCTTCTATTGATTTCTTCTTAGCTTGCACTAACTGCTCAGCAAGGCTTCGAAGACACTTTTCTTATTTGATATTCTTCTAGTCTTTTCTTGTGTAATCTTTCATTTTAGAATTTAAGTAGATAAATAATACACTATAGTATCAATGTCTTACTTGGTCTTAGTTCTTCTTTTACACACCGAATAACTCAACCTTTCTGATCTAGGTTCTCTTGTTATCTCTTCTTTTCAAATCCTCTTCATCAATCAACTAAATGATAGCATTCAAACCAAAAATCAATTGTCTCACCAGTATGTAGAAGGTTTGACATCATTTCCAAAATAATGATTGTTACATTATAGGTTCTTCACTTCAAAATAATCTCTTTTCAACACTCAGTATTATAAACTTCTAGCTGCAATATTCTACCATCATCTTGGATGAGATATTTTGTATTATGAACACTCATATCCTCCATCTTAGAAAACAAAGTTATCCCTTTGACAAGAGAAAAGTTGGGAAGATGTTGTACAAGAGTGTCTTCTTCAAAATCTGAATCTATAGGCTTGCTGAAATTTTGTCATTAATGAAAAAATTTCCATGTTCTCCCTAGAGAACTATTACAATGTTGATCCTCATTATCAACCTATTAATACTTTCATTTCAACCTATGTATGTGATAGTATAGAGATGAATGGGCTTTCCTCCACTACTTCAGGAAACTTGAATTCCTCTTAATATGTTGTATAATCAAATTGAAAATCCTTGTATTCCATATTTCTATCAAGATTAGTGTTGTGCTCTATCTTCTCATGACTTATTCCTTCCTATTCATATTGATCTTCCATACTTTCCAGAAAAAAATATTGAAGTTATAAATGTGGATTTATGTCAACGAGAAAACCTTGGTTTGATACCACACTGAATAACATATTACAACATGAGAATAACAACATGAGCATATTAGGCTTTAAACTTTATTTTTTATCTACAGGGATGATCATACGAAGCATGTGTGTAGAGAGCATACATATGTTTAAGTTCTTACAAACTTAGACACTCAATATAAGACTTTAGATACTCAAGACTCTAAGACACTCGGGACCCAAACACTTTATGTCCTCAAATGAGCTTGCAAGCTTGTATTATAGAGGTCATGAGAAGGATCTAGAGGATATGGTAATATATGGATATGAAGTATGGAGGGCCAATGAGATAAAAAGTATATGGATAGGATAGAATATAGCTTATGGAAGACATAAGGTAGGATAAGGACAAAATATCTCTAGTGGAAAGGATAAGATAAGGACAAAAGATATCTTGTGGAAAGGATAAGATAAGGTGTGAGGGAATTATGACAAGTGGAAAATGAATAGGGATAAATGGAAAAGGTAGGTCTAATCTCATGAAAAAATTTCTATTAAAATATTCTAATATTTTAATGGACTTTATTTTGTCACGTTTCCATAATCGTGAAGTGAGACTAACCCA
Organism: Cupressus sempervirens; assembly: GCA_028749045.1. NCBI lineage: Eukaryota > Viridiplantae > Streptophyta > Pinopsida > Cupressales > Cupressaceae > Cupressus > Cupressus sempervirens. Next base: position 138,974,129 of record CM053789.1, on the reverse strand, counting down.
CTTAATAGTCGTAAGTGGATATAGGGATATTTTATGTGGATATAATTCATAGCATAGATAGACCCTTATTCTATTCATCATAATTGCAAGGAGGAATATAATACCATATGGTAGAAAATATCAATTCATTCTTTTACAATTTTAATTAGTATCATAGTTATTGTTGTCACAAAAGCTTGCACCCTTGTCCAAAGTTTTCACCTAAGGACAACCTTGTGAAACATGGAAACAACCTCCAAGTTGTAGGACTTGAACTATGACGTTGAGTCTCTGAAGAAGGTCAGCATCCTCTACTATTATGATGCACTTAAACTATTCTTGAAGAGAAAAGGGACAAGGAATACATGAAAGTAACTACCTAATCTATTCTAAAGAGGTGATGCACCAAAATAGGGTGTTTAGATCAATCTCTGCCCATACATGCACAGTACCACTATTCATGATAGTCCAAAGATATACATATTTAGACTTTCTTTAATCTATCAACTACATAGAGATTAGGTAACCACATGAGTGACACAAGGAAAAAATCCTTCACTTCTTATCATTCATGGGCCAATAGAGATACAGAAATGCATATTATAGATATTCACAGTACACCAAAGAGAGGTAGACAAAGCTTGCGTAGTAAATCAATGGATGAAGGACATAAGACAAGATGTCATATAACTTAGAGGAAAAGAGGGAATTTATAGTAGCATGCCAAGGAAATACCAAAAAAATAGAGAAGATTCGACCCTAAGAAAGAGTACAACATTTGCTTTTATAGTGCAAGCATAACCTAGATAACTTCCGTCATAAGACAAAATTTAACCACTACAATCAAATCTATAGAGAATAATCATTGTAAAAGTAGAAAGATCTGATCATAGCACAAATCCATACATGAGAAGATCACTTCCTCACCAAACAAATCTCTGAGAGGTAAGGAGAAGTGGTCATTAATTTCTGACTAAATGGATGGATCAACAAGTGGTGGTGGAGGATCTCTTTGCATTTATTAGATCTAGGGAATGATGAAAGTGGTTGTAGGAGATCAAAAAGATTGGATTCATCATTAAGGAACTACCTTCGCTATCAACAATTTGCCAAATTAATCATGTTATTTGGTCAACTTGGAGTTAACCATCAAGCCTTGCCACGTTGACCAAACATCTCTTACCATTCTATCACTCTATTAGCAACTCAACTTTATACATCATGTTTTGACTACCCATGATCACAGCTTTGCCACCACCTTTAGTCAGTAATAGTTTCTACTTGTGAAACTGTGACCCATTGGTTATCGTTGCTTCATAACCTGCTCTTAACATTCTTCATGAACTATCATGACTCTACAAAGACTAATTCCTAACCACATCCACACTGTTGCCACCTTAACCGGAGGTTCACCCTCTAACCCTTGCGACCAAGAAAAACAAGGGGAATCACTTGATCACAACTCAAACCTTAGCCACTTCTTAACATGTTTCCACCATGCACTGGTCATAGATCTGAAAGATCTAACGGTGCAAAATGTGTCTTTGAAACATTGAAGATTTTTCCTTTTTGCACTATCGTGACTTAAGCCATAGTATGTTAATATAATAGTGTGATCAGGCAAAATCAAAGCAAATGTTCCTTTGCCAACCTAACCTTGGTTAGATGATGTGAACACAAAGAAATCACACCCTCACCATCTTGATCTTGGTTAGCACTTAACTAGTTGTGACTGTACGAATCACACAGTTGCGACTTAAAATATTCTAAGGCATAAGCTGAAATAAGAAATATAGCCAATGTTAAATTATTTCATTAACAGACCTAGGTGGCCGTTAAGTGGATACTATTTGAATTTTATTTTTTGGTGGGAGGGCATTTTGGTTAATAGTTATATTTATCTGAATCATAACCTGAATATCCCTTAATCATTTATTATGGATGTCATGATAATTCAAATTAAGATCATCCCACCAATAAAGATATTATGTAGTTTGATGTTGCCACTGTACATGTTCTCCATTGGGATGATTAGCATTATATAGTTGAATCTTATGAAGATAATATAGTGTGTGTACCTAAGTGGGTATACGAAGTTCCACAATAAAAGCCATTTGTTCATTTAACAGTTTGGTGGGAAAAATTCCTTGAGAACCATATTCATCAATAACCTAGTTATTGAAATCATCATGTCCCCATTATTTTCATCCAACAAGGCACACTTATTTGAATCACATCAAAACCATGTGCTCTAACCTATTATCATTTCTATATATTTTTGGTTAAACTTGGGGAAATTAGGGCAAGACTTCATGACCAAGTGGTCAAACTTGGTCCAAATAGTCTTAAAATCTTTTCCAATTTCTTATCAATCTTCTTTTACCTTATGTAATCTTGATTTGATCAAATTAGTCTCATTTTTGCATCTCCCCAGTATCATTTCAATTTTCATCCTGAGGGGGCAAGAATTATCTATCATTGATCTTTCAAAATAGGAAATTAATTATGATATCATCGCTAGGTGCATCTCAACAATATCATTAGGATTCTTCAAATCTTTCTTCATCAATGATTCCATTTCATCATATCAAATTTCTTGGGCCAAGTGCTTAATCCAATCAGGGCATTGTTGGTGAATATATTTGTCTCCTTACTTAAATGCTCATAATCCTAACTCTATCTCCCTTCCATAGAGACAAATAAGCCACAAAACATGGGGTGGTGTTTGGTAATCACTTCCCTCTAATTTCTTAGGAGGTACAACTCCCTCAAAAGATATGCAATGAATGAAAATAACTGGATATGTCTTTAACTAGAAGAAGCCAAGGTGTACTACTATTCACCCATCAACATGTTGTGAATAGAGTTTTAGATTTAAACAGATAAAAGAGTAATGAAAAAATAACACATGGGTTACCCATTCAACCCTGCATGTCCTCATAAGATAGATTGTAAATAAAAAGAGAAATTATTATTTAATAAATTATTAATCTTAGATTCACGGACCTGGAGATGCAATCTTGTTGTCTATCACAATAAAATCTGCATTGAGAAAGATTATGAAAACATTAGCATTTATAATCTAAAGAGAATGAAATTTGTACAAAGATAAACTATATCAAGCTTAATTTCTTAATGCATAATAAGTACCTAGACTCAAGAAAATTAGACATAATCAAAAATGGTAAATCATAGAAATCCCCTCTACTGCCTCCACTAAAACTAGATTGTAGAGGCTTTTTCCTTCTTTGGAAGCACACAAACTATCAAAAGAGGAGAACTCACTATTATTTTTTTATATATTTAACACTTTATGATTCCCATAACATTTTAGTTGCAAGCATAACTAATTATTGAAATGATCCTTATTTATCAATTTCCTTGTTTTCATTGCTTCCAAATGGTTCTACCTCTTTGGGATTTATTACTTGTAAAACATTAAAATTAAAGTATTATAATAATAATATCCCATCAGGTTGGAAGCAACATGTCATTTGAATAAATTTTAGAATTCCTAGAAATGAACCACCATTACCTATAGGTATACCAACAATGTGAAATCATAGAGTGACCAACTAAGGAATGAGTTAAGATCTCATAAGGAATTACTAGAAAGAATGAACAAGCCTAGTGAAGCTATTGGATACTTTGAAGAATTGATGAGATCACCAAGGACACCTAGTGACACTTTTGGATTAGGACACAAAAAGTACCACGCATTCGCTAATGAAGGAGAATCATCTAAGAGTGGAGAGAAAAGAAGTGCAAAGGTCAAAGGAAAACCTACATGTCATCATTCTAGAAAAAGTAGGACACACAACAAACATTTTTAGAAGCAAGAACGGTATGCAAAATCTTAAACCTAATTTTATTGGGATTTTTTAAATTGCAAGAAAAAGGGATACCAAGCATATGAATGAAGGTCAAAGGAAAGTGATACACCTACCACATCTACATTTGAAGGACATTGATACATCTACAAGAAGTATGGATAGAGCTCAAAAATGTAGATCTAAAGCTAAATTGAACTAAACATTTAAAAGGAAAGTACATGCACCTAAGAAAGATAACTCTTACAATTGGGATTAAAACACATGGTATAATTATCATTATTGTAGAGAGTATGGACATATTTCAGAAATTTGAATTAAGACACATTTCAAAGGTAACTACAAGAAAAGGTTTAATGGAAACTTAGTTTGTTTTAGTTATCACAAAGTTGGTCAAACCTAGTTTTCTTTAATTAAACTCCTTGGTATTAAACCCTAGCATCATTGTGCTCTCCTTGACTTTGGAGTAGATTGTAACCTCGCTTGTCCACAATGTTTTCCTCTAGATTGTTGGGTACCCACCTATTGGCCTGGTTTTTCACCATTCATGTTTTGTTGCAATTAGCAGTAAATAACCCCAAATGTGTGTTTTAAAAATCTTGAAATTAGGTCAAGACCCTGGGTAAAATTCATGGAAAACCCTAAAGCCTTTATTTTGTTTTTCCCTAACCCTTGAAAATTTTTGAAAATAATATTTCAAACAGAATTTAGGTGGGATAAGCTTACCCTAAAGTTTAATTTTACAAGGATTACTTTATTAATTTCCATGATAAACCTTTGCTAACCTTGCCTTTAATCACAATTATTATTTTAAATGTTTTATTAAAAAATCTTAACTGCAGTAGCCTTTTTGATTGACTGTCGATCTTAGTGAGATCGATGGATGGCATATCCCCGCTAAAATAAAATGCAAGGTCTTTAAATAAAGAGGGCAAGCACCTTTGCACCATGTAGCCCTTGCTAATGATGGAATTTTAGTGCGCTGCAAAGTCCATAGTTTGTCAAAATCTATCAGACCTTTTTGCAGAGTTGTCAATATCTATCACTGCACGTGCACGTTCTAATTTCCTGTGATATTATTGGTTAGCTCATTTAATGTAGTTGTTGCTTTGCGTTAATTCATGATGCACCATTGATCTTGGTAAGATTGATGGATGGTGCTTACCTACTATGAGAAAATGCACGAAAGTTACATAATGCAAGGAAGCACCTATGAGCCACATGGCATATGGTGACACCGTGGACCCACTTTTTCAAAAGACAATCACGAGGGTTTTTTTGTGGCAGTTGTCAGATGAGCTAGAGCATTATGGAAATATTTCATTGGTTGGTTCAGCTAACTAGGCCCTAAAGGGAAAATATTTTGATACACCGTCAATCTTAGTGAGATCGACGAAGAGCACTTCAATACTTCATGAAAATACGAGGAGTTTAACTAAAGCAAGGAAGCACCATTTTGCCATGTGGCAAGCTGGGCCAAGTTGTAATAGAAGCTATTGATTCATGCCAGGATGTAAAGCTTTAATGAATTGGAGCACATTCATTGGTGAAAGGTGACATGTATATGCCAAGCTAGAAATAATGATGTCATGGGGGTAGAAATTTTAAGAGCTAATATTGTAGTTTGTACCACTGTCAGACTTGTCAGAGCACATTTGATTTTCTAATGATATCATTAGTCAGAAGAAGATAGTGGGCTCCATTTTAATGTCATATCTTTAGGCCGTCAATCTTAGAAGACCAACAGCGAGCGCTTCACCACATTCAAAAGATGTAGGAGATTTAACCAAAGTGGGGAAGCACCTGCTAAACATGTGGCATAATTTACAAAAAATTTAAATTATTTTCCTATTTTCAAATGTGACCATCTAATGCTATGAGATCGACAGGTGAGATTCAAATCTAAAGCACAACATGAAAACTAATGGCCAAAGGATATTAATTTGCTCAGAATTCCTTCGTGCGACCTTAATGTTGTGATATAACTTGCAAATTCACCATTATTGATTCACAAAATCACAAAGTTTTCAGAGTGCAAATATCTCTAGAGCTAGGGCATCAAATTCTTCAAGGGTTTTCAATAATTTGTAGAGGAATTCACTAAGAAAATTTAGTAGGAGAGAACGGGTAAGTAATTTGAAACCTCTAAGAATTGAATAATTCTAATTGTGCTAAGCCTAGATTTAAAATGCCTCCCTGAAAGGAATTGTCTGGCTAGAAGGACTGCCTCAAAAGGGTTGTTCATGATGATTTTTTGGAATAATTGCCTTTTTCTATAAATGAATTAAAAAAGAAAATAGAACTCATTCCAAAGAACCCTAGGTTGATTGTAGGTGAGGATTTTTATGACAGGGCCAATTGGGTAAGAGATGCTCAAGTTTTAATGGGGGGTCTAGAGTTGTTCAAGAAATGGTTTTCAAAGCGTAATTTGGACACCCCTTTGAGTAATGTATGGGAGTTTGACATTGGTAAATTGGTTGTTCCTAGGGTATTTTTTGACAGTGATCTATTAGCTGATATGGCCAAGAAATACGACCCTATTACCAGAATTCTGAAGAATCATGCTAGGGATAATCTTTTTAGGGTTTCATCTAATTTAATTAGAGAGGTCTTTAATCCCAACCCTAACTAGTCAATCCATGAGAAAAAAGACATGGATGAATTTCAGGTAAGATATGATGCTCAGAGGGTATCTTTAAGGGTAGGGCCATTGCAGCAACATATTGTCAAGATCGGGTCATTACCTCTGGTCACACCAAGCACCCCTGAACCTCTAATGAAAAATTACTTCAATCCTAGGGTGTAGGACTTATATTTTACTCTCTGCAAGATATTTAGGATAGATGAGAAAGAACACATCCCAGGCTCTATTGTTCTTATCATGGCTCAGACCTTGCAATTTGGAATGAGTTCTATTCTAGATTTTGCCACCTATTTGGCTGAAGAAATTCACAATGCTTTGATTGGAATTGCGCAAGCCAAAGTAAATAGGCCTTTCTATTGGTATTCTCTTTTGATGTATATATGTCTACATAAAGGAGTGGCTTTATTTTCTATGGTCTTAAATTTGGAATTGGAAAGGGATGGAGAGAAACTCCCAGTGCAATTATGGATTGCTGGCATGACTTGAGAAGTCACAGATGCTAGTTATGTTAGATTTGATAGGCACTTTGCTTCAAGGGAGATAGCCCTAGAATACCATAGCCTCTTCTAGAATTGGTAATACCTAGAGACCATGCCAAGGGGTTGTTGGTTAGTCATAATTGGGGAGATATAATCCCATACCCTATTTCTACTATCATCAGAGTCTATGGTTTCTTGGGAAGACCCCATGTATTTCCTTTCCATGTGCCATTGAAAATAGGGATTGTAGAATTATTATGGTAGATTGAAAAATAGAAGAAAGGGATATATTGGGCAAAGGTAAAGGCACTTTCTTACCTGTTGTGACTGTAACACATGATTTTATTTTTGTCAAGAAAGAATGGAGGAATTTGAGTTTATTTTTGGATAGATATAACATGGCCCAATCCCATTATAGATACATTGATCCAGAGGCATTTTATGACTTGCTTAGAGAAAGAACTAAAGCAAAAGCTATCACACAAAACATGTACTTCCTAGAAGATATTATTAGAAATACTCCTTCATTACAGGAACAAGAGGTCAGGAAGGAGAAATGGATAGTGTTCAGTAGAGTTTTAGAATTCATTAATGCTTTCGAGCCAAATTACAATCCCTTAGTAGATAAAAAGTATTGGGTGGTCAAAATGGACACATTGATGAATAATTTTTCTATAATAATGCAAGCTTTAAATGTAAAAAAGAGCAATTTGATCAAAGCATATCTTGATAGGTCTACAGAGGTAGAGAAAAGGATAAATAGCAGAATGATGGTTACTCTAAGATAGTATACATTACAAAGGGGGGCTAGATATATTGTTGCTTAGAATATATAGAATATTCCCCCTCATAAGAGATCAAGATTAAAGAGTCCATCTGATACAAGCGCCCCAAAGAGGCAAAGACTATAGTAGGGATCCTCTTCTCAAGCTGAAGAATATTCACCATCCCAAACCCCACTCAGAATAGATGATGAAGAATCTCTGAGGGAGAAATTGAGACAGATTGGAGGAGAGGGAGACATAATTGTCACTATTGATGATATAGAAAGAGGGGTACCTGAGGAGCCTCTTATGCCATCTTTTGACCTCACTATTGCTGATTATAGAGGTAAGGAAATTGATCCTATTATTGCTCAAGCCTCTCAGAAGTTCATAGAGGATGAGGACTTTGTTAAATATATTGCTTTTGCAAAAATTTTGTGGAGAAAAAATATAGGTAATTTTGAGGGAAAATGTAAAGCAATAGATATAGAGTAGCCAAATAAATCAGATTTTGATATTGAGGGAGAGATGAAGGCTAAATTTTTGGAGGATTTTACCCAGTTGACACCTGAGGCTGGAAGAAATATGGTTTGAGAATTAGGAATTTTAATTTTTCCTAAGTGGGACATAACTAATGCTATGATTTTTGATTCTATCAGAAAAGAGAAAGATGTATAGTATAAAACATAGGAAGAAATTTTGCAAGCACAAAGAGGGGTGAAATTCAATAATGATTATCAAGCCTTGGTCATTTGGTCTATTAAGAAAAGAAATAAGACCATAGTGCAAGAGATTTCAACTGCTAAACATGCTGGTACTCTTACAGTATACAGAGCTGATGAAATACATAGTGGGAATGTCACTAAGAAGGCTCAAGAGATGTTATCATTTGGCCGTATGGTAGTGGATAAGGAGAAAGATAAGTTCATAGAACTTAATGCTAAATTTGAAGAGATACTCAAGGCATATGAGGAGAGAGTAAACAGAATACAACTATTAGAAAATCAGGTATCCCAAATGGACAGACAACTAGCAAAAAGGAAAATTGGGGATACCAGTAGACCAAGAATAATATACCCTCCTCTCCCCCCAATTGACCCATTCAAATCCACCCCTATTGTGGAACTACCAGACACCCCATAGAGGCTAGAGTTTTATACTGCAGAAGAATTTGATGAAGAGAAGAACAAATTATATGAATTGCAAATTGAATTAAATAATTAGTATCTAGAAAAACTCAAGCAAACAATTTTGTATTTGGTAGATAGGATTGAATGGCCAACATTTTATGACTATTTGGCAAGAATTCAAGATATATGGGATGAAATAAAGAAAGATGAAGACAATTTAAAACCCATTGTGCAGAAATGGAATGAAAGAAATGAAGATATTACTGCTATATGTATTTCTGTTATCCAGTTACCTTGCCATCAAATAGAAAAGATTTTTGATATACTTAGTAATTTGAAGGACTTTGATGAGAAAAGGATTCCTGTGCAAATGAGAATAACAATTTATTTTTCCAAACACATGACAGAGAGATTTGACATTTTTCCCAATGCTCTTAAAAAGGTTGATAGAATAAAAGAAAAGGAAGAGTGGGGAAAGGAATTAGATGAAATATTGTGCCATAGAATGAAAAATGTTATAAATGAAAAAGGGCATATATTATGGGCAATGACCAATGAAGAACTTGTCAAAGTGCAACTATTTTATAATGTTATTGGAAAAGATCTTACTAAAACAGAAAAGGTTGCAAATTTTGTAATAAATGTGCTGCGAGAAATCATGTCTTTTGATTGGCTTGATGACACTATTTTCAACAAGTGGAAAGAAGAATTGATGTCTTTAGAATAGATGGCAGAAGATGATGAGGTAGATGAGGATGTGGAAGTAGTTGTTACCTAGTTATGTGGAAGTAATAGTTCATGATGAAGATAGTGCAAATCCTCTAGTTAAGGCTAATTTATAGGTAACAGAACAAGACAAATCATTAGCAAGTCCGATGGCCACATACTCTAAGGAGTCAGAGTAATCAAAGGATAAATCATGGATTTTAGAGTTTTGAGAAGATAACAGAAAAGTGACCCACCCAAAGAATGTTCTAATGTAACGTTTTTTCTATTACACACAATTTTGTCTTTTCTAACAGCAAAATATAAATATCTTTTGTCTTATAGGATAGCTATCAGTTCTCTATGCCTGAAGCTTGTTGCATCTCACACTATATAAGTGAGATTCTAGGGCTAGAGAAAGGGTTCGATTTAATATGCAGTTTTAGTTTTTACTGAATATGGGTCAGTCTGATTTCATTGGTGCAAACTTTGTGATGTATTTTCTCTACCAATTTTTGAGAATACATTAATGTTGAATGCTTCTAGTGCTTTTTCTAGAGTCATTTTGAGTTTTTTTTTAGTTGTATACAATTTTCAAATGAAATTAATACAAAGATGAATTGTCCCCATATCTATTCTTGAAAAATTTTGTCTCCATTGTTGCTACCTAGTTATTTTTTATGTTGTATAAGAAAAGCTTATCCAATTGAATGCAATTCACTTTAGGTTGTATGTCAATTCATTATTTCTATTGATTCAATGAATTAAGTAAAATGCTCTAGTGAATTTGATAGGGTTTCCATGGTAGTAGGAAGGATGTCTGTAAGAATGAATTTCAATAAGGATTGTTGATACTATTGGTTGTAATGCAATCAATTAGATCTATAAATTGAAATAGACTCTAAATCCCAATGGATGAGGCACTGGTCTACTTAATCGGGCCTACAGATAAAGATATCATGAACAAGCACCAAGTCTAAAATCCAAATCAACTTTATTTTATTGTTTGAAGAGTATCAAAGCTGATCAGCACTTATTTACATATATTTTTTGAGTTTTAATTAGCTACTATTGCCCAAAAATATTTGTGAAGTTGAGAAGAATTGTGACAAAATCTACTTATAAGGGATGTATGTTATCTTAAAATGTGATGGAATGAACAAAATATGTATAGGTCAGAGATAGTGAATGAGAATCAAAATGAAACTAAGAGATTCTTATTCAATAGCATTCATTTGAATCATCCCTCGGGTATACCCATCTTCGTTCTGTAGAGCCAAAAGAGTAGCAAATCAATCTTGAATTTGTTGAAGTTGGGTTCATATATGAAGCACATTTAATTATTCATAGGAGGTAGTTGATCGTTAGATTTTTTGTGATCTTTGTTATCTTGATATTAAGTATTCTACTTAATAGTTTAAAAACACCAACAAAATGGTGACTTTGCCAGGAGTTGTACAACACATGTGTGAAATGTACTATAGTTTCTTTGGTCTTGTTGTGTACATGTGTATCAGATTATGTTTAAGTACTACTTGTGGATGTATTGGGCTTTTTTCAGTGACAAACCTTGAGAATTTTTTTTAAAAGGGAGATAGAGACAACCCCGGTATCATAGGTGTATAGTGACATACACAACTCATTTAAAGTGTCTTATTTGATAAGAAAGAGTTACAATCTTGGGTCCTTGGTGCTTGGTTCTTCTATATGTCATATATTTTTATATTATCATGTGTCTTTCCTTTGAAACCAGAAGTTATTTGTCTTTTCCCTTTGAAAAAGGTGGCGACTTAGTCAAGGTTTTGAAGCTAGTGCTTATTTCATAAGGAATCCTTTCAAATGGATGACAAAAGGAAAAATACAAGAGCCTATAGAAAAGCTAATCCCAATGTACCAATGTATACTAATTTACCTCAAGGTGGTAGGAAGAACTAGAATAAGAAAATGGCAGATCCAAATCCTACCTGGAAACCAAGAGGTAGTGTGTCAGTGAATTCTCAATACCAACCAATGGTAGGGAGAGAATATTCCTCACTCAGTGTTGAATCAAAAACCACACGAATCTTAGGAGGAATATTTAGTACCCCATTACAAGATGAAAGAGTCTATCAGGACAAGAATATGTCTCTAGTAGGAAATGCATCACCAAGGCTAGATCTCATAGCAGAGATGAACCATAGGTTAGGATATAAGAATGCTTTTAAAGATTCTTTCAATCCTAGGGTCGTTCCCTATATGGAAACTAATCTTATAGATCTGGATGATCGTGCTAATTTAGAAGCCACTTCTACAAATCCTAAGGAAGTGTGTTCAGAAATAGAAGTTTTGAAGAAATGGGTCGCAAAAGAGGAGGCTGAGTGTGTCTGTTTGGAGAAAGAAAGAGAGAAAGCCACCTTAAATGCCATTGTTGAAAGAGATAACCTGCTTAGAAGGATGGCTACACTGAAAGAACAAAACAAGAAGTTGGAAGAAAGGACCTCAGTCCTTCATGCTGATGTGTTTTGAGATATAGATACTTTAAGATCTAAGGTTCTAGAACAAGAAAAGCTCATGAGCCAAAGGCAAGAGCTTGTAATTTCTCAAGTCCAAGCTTACAAGCCTGTCCAAGTAGATCCTATAGAACCTAATGTGAAATCCATAGATAAAGGAAATGGAAAAGCTATAGGAATTCAGATAAATGAACCCCAAGATACATTAAGTAAATCTATAGATCCCCCTATGTCTAAACTAGACCTTGTCCAAGCAGATCATGTAGAACCTACTGTGAAACCCACAGATAAAGGAAATGGCAAAGCTATAGGAATTCAAATAAATGAACCCCAAGTTGCATTAAGTAAATTTGTAGATCCCGCTATGTCTAAACTAGACCTTGATCTAGAAAAGGCTACAAAAGAGAAAAAGGATCTGGCAAAAGAACTAGAGAAGGTTGAGAATAAAGCTCAAGCAGCAGAAACTAGGAGAAAGATTCAATTCATTAAGTCTAATTTTCTTTAGCTATCTATCCCAATTTGTCTACTCAAACTAAAACTTATGTGCCTACTTGTGGACTAGTTATATCTAGTCAGGCTATGTCTCAATCTGCCCTGGTCGCTTCATCCACTACTAGCATCCTAATTCCTACTATCCAAATACAACAATCTCAAGCCAATATTGCTCAAAATCAGGCCAATATAGAAATCACATAAAATTCTACTAGTTTTCAAAAGAAGCCTATATATATGAAAATTTTAAACAAATATCACTCATAGGAACTCCTGGTTTCCGCCATCCCATATCTTTTGATTTAAGAGATAAAGTTGTCAAGTTCTCAGGAAATAATGCTATCACTGGAGAGGAACACTTTAGAGTCTTTATAGACATCTTGAATGATTTTGAAGTTGAGCATGAAGATGTGGTGATGAAACTATTTGTGCATTCATTAATAGAAGATGTCAGGGACTGGTTTAGAAGATTGTCAGATGACTGTATTAGTTCTTGGAGTGATATGGAGAAATTGTTCAAAGAGAAATATGGTAACAATACTAACGTTGGTTTTATGTTGAATGATTTCAATAATATCAAAAAGAACCCTAATGAATCAACATTTTATTTCAATGTAAGATTCCAGAAAGGAATGTACAAGTTGTTTTAGGTTATGAGATTGAATGAAGATGTTTTTCTTACAACATATTTTAATACTTTTGATAGCAAGATGGCTTATCAGTTGAGGGATAAAGATCCTAAAACTTTGAGAGATGCTTATAAGGTTGTAGTACATATTAAAAATAATAGAAAAGCATCTAGTAAGCTTGGGAGGAGAGATGATCCAAAGTTATTCAATCCCAAGAATAAAAATAGAAAGGAAGTTGAAAAAACTCCTACATGTAAGAAACCTAAAGAAGCCACAATAGTTCAAGTGTTGGATATGTTGAAAAAGATGAATCCCATAGCTTTTAACACACAGAAACCTAATGTTGGTCAGAAAACCCTAGTGCATAACAATAATTTCAATAGAAAACCCAGAATGTAGAACTATCCTTGCACCACTCAATGGAAAGATGGTAAATCAATCCCTAACCAGGCCCAAAATGTAAAGGAAAAGGGTACTCCAGACCCTCTGCAAAGAAGCTCTATTAATATGAATGATGATGTACCATGGTGCATTATATGTTAATCACCTCACTCTTTAGATTATTGTGTGGTTTCTCAATCATTTGCCTCAGATCAAAATGTACAACATAAGGAAGAAGAAGAGAAAAGACATGATGATATAAGTTGCAATATGGTAAGTATGTATGATGATTTTATAGATTCTAATTTAGAAGAACTTGAAACTAACATTACCAGTTAGAGAGTTTCTTACCATTTACACCATTAGCAAGTGCTCTCAGATGATGAAGGTTATGATAAAGATAAGGTATGTGTTACATTTTCTAATGTTGGTCACATAAACTTGAGAATACCTTCTAAAGAGTAGATTGATAAGATCACTGCAGAAATGATTTCCCAAGTTCATAGTAATTACAATTTAAGAAATTGAACAGTCAATAATGATGTTGGGAAACCCTCTGGTATATTCATCAAGGATACTACACATAAGATGAAGGATGAAAATAAGAAGCTTAATATAGATATTCCTAAGATCAAAGACAGCAAGACTAAGAAGTGGGAACCCAAGAAGAAGGTTCAATTCCAAACAAATGAAACAGCAAAATCAATTGTGCAAGAAAAGAAATCAAGATCTAATATTGTCAAGCAAATAATAGTGCTTGTTGTTCCAAAGATTTCAACTCTAGTTATTCTTGTGAAACCCACTATATTTGAACCTATTGATAAGATATCTATGTTGTTCCAAATAATTGTAAAAGTGCCTTTATCTAAACCGTTTAAGATTGAAGAGCATAAGAGTAAAGCTTTGTCATGGTTGGGAGGAATAGGAAATAATAACAACATTGTAGAACAAAATGTCATTCAGAAAACCCCATTGGTAATAGAGGATAATGGTATTATATCTCAAATTCCCCAAAAAAAATTGGATGATTCATCAATAGCATATATAGAAGATATTGACCCATTCTTTCTCAGTTTGATTATAAATAGAAAAACCCTAAAAAATTGCATGATAGATTCAGGAGCCTCTAATACCATCATGCCCTTCAAAGTTATGGAAGCTTTATGTTTGAAAGTAGATACTAAGCAAGGTAGATGTAGAGGTATGGATGCTAGGGAAGTCTCGGTCATAGGTACTATCACTACTTTACCATTTAGGCTAGCTGCATACCTTGAGGTAGAATTGACCATGTCAGTCCTTGTAGTTGATATTACTCCACATTATGGAATGTTTCTCTCTAGAAAATGGAGTGTTACTATGGGAAGGAGCCTACAATGTGACCTAACTTATGCAAAATTTCACATAGGAGATAAGGCTATTAAAGTAGACAGAGAACCAAGGGTCGGCCACATTCTAGGTGAAGAAATTGACAAGGAATCCACTTGTTTCTTAGATATTGGTGTGAATGCTTTTAGAGCAGAATTGATTATCTAGGAGGTTGAGAAGTTTCTTGTTGTAATTGAGCATGAAGTTGAATGTTGTATGGATTCACCATTATTATGGACAATGTACTTTGATGGGACTAGTTCCAAAGAAGGTTCAGGGGCAGGGGTAGTTTTTGTATCTCCTGAGAAGAACACCTTTAGATATTCATTTACTCTAGAATTTTCTTGTACCAACAATATAGTAGAATATGAAGCCATGTTGTTAGGATTGAAAGTTTCCACTCATCATGGAATCAAGAGATTACATGTTATAGGTGATTCTGAACTAATTATTTCACAGATAAAGGAAACTTATACTTCAAAAAACAAAAGATTGAAGCAATGTAGAAATGTAGTTTCAGATCAGATAGAGTTTTTTGATGCATTTGGTATTTCATGGAGAGATAGAAATTAGAATAAAATGGTAGATTTACTAGAAAATGTAGCAATCAAACCTAAGGAAATATCATTTGTTGAAATCTCACAAATGGAAGTTCAAAATAGACCTTCAATGCCTGACAATATTGAAAACTGGCAAGTTTTTGAAGATGACAAGGATATTTTAAACTTCATGCTAAGTGAGGATAAATACCATGGTCAAGAAATGCATTGTAGTAATTTAATTGAAACCATTGATGGTAAGGAAACTATTTTTGGCTAAGAGATTATGTAGCTAAAAACCAACAAGGTACCCAAAGGTTTAGTGGTTTTGGAGAATATTTTTGATAATCAAGATAGAGTCAAACCAGGAACTAGGGACCCTAAGCCTCAAGAATTAGAAGAAGTAAATATTGGTACTGTTGAGGCTCCCAAGAAAGTTTATATTGGCTAAAATTTTCCTGCTGAAATCAGAAAAACATTGATGGATTTGTTGAGGAAGTACAGGCATGTATTTGCATGGTCATATGATGACCTTAAATCTTATAGGGAAGATCTTTTCCAACATGTCATACCACTAAAAGATAATGTAAAACCATTCAGATAGAAAAAAAGACTAGTAAATCCTACTTTAGCCCCTAAGATGCAAGAGGAATTGATGAAATTAAGGGATGGAGGGATAATTAAGCCAATTAGACACTCTACCTAGGTTTCAAATTTGGTACCTATCAAAAAGAAGAATGGAGACATAAGATTGTGTAGCCTTCAAAAATTTGAATATTGCATCCTTGAAGGATAATTATGGATTACCAAATATGGAAGCCATGTTGCAACAAGTAACTAGTTCTAAGCTAATGTCCATGATGGATGGGTTTTCGGGATACAATCAAGTTCTAGTAAAGGAGAGTGAACAATTTAAAATAGCTTTTACAACCCCATGGGGGACTTATGTATATGTAAGGATGCCATTTGGTTTGATTAATGTAGGTTCTACTTTTCAAAGAGCTATGGATGTAGCATTCCATTAGTATATTGATAAATTTATGGTGGTCTACCAAGATGACCTTACTGCATATTCCAAGAAATTTGGTGACCATTGCAACCATCTAGAAAAAAAAATTATCAAAGCTTTGGAATATGGGGTATCCTTAAACCCAAAGAAGTGTACATTTGGGGTAACTAAAGAAAAATTATTGGGACACATAGTATCAAAGGATGGTGTACAGATAAATCATAAAAGAGTGGCAGCCATTGATAAGGTGCCTAAGCCAAAAAAAAATGTGAAGGAAATACAATCTTTCTTTGGGCAAGTTAACTTTCTAAGGAGGTTTGTCACAAACTTTGCTAAAATTAGTAGACCTATTTCAAAAATGCTTAAGAAAGGAGCTACTATAAATTGGGAGGTTGAACCTTCACAATCCTTTCAGGATATCAAAGCTACCATAAAAAATTCCCTAGTCCTTATGACCCCAAATTACACGAAACCAATGCACATATTCTCTTTTGCATCCTTCCATACTGTAGCTGCAGTCTTGTTGCAGAAGAATGAAGAAGGATATGAGCAACCTATTCCTTTCTTCAATAAATCATTATAGCCTATTGAACTAAAGTATGAGATAAATGAGAAGCAAGCACATGCCATAGTGAAGGTTGTTAAGGCTTTTAGATGTTATTTAATAGGTTCTATTGTTATTGCATTTGTACCTAGTGTAGCTGTAAAGGACATATTTTCTCAACAAGAAGTATCAGGAAGAAGGTGCAGGTGGATCAACAAGATTCAAGAATTTAACATTGAAATACAAATAACAAAATTGGTAAGAGGTCAAGGATTAGCTAAGATTATGACTCGGTCTAATTTAGATGCTAATCAGATAAATGTAGTAGGAGATGGCCTAAGATCTTATTTATGTGATATGGATCATTGTGAGTGGTATGCCAATGTTATATATTACTTGCAACACATGGAGGTTTCTTCCCATTTAATTAAAAATGAAAAAAGAAGTACAAAGTTACAAGCCATCAGATACATTATTGTTAGGAACAATTTATGGTGGAGAAACTTTGAGGGAGCGCTACTAAAATGTGTTGATCAAGAGAAGGCAAAAGAGGTGTTGAATGAAATGCATGCTAGATTTTGTGGAGGGCATTATATGGCCAAGACCACTACATACAAGGTAATGAGAGCTAGATTCTGGTGGCCATCCCTTTTTAAAGATGCTCAGATCATGGTTAGGAAATGTGATGCCTGTCAAAGGTTTGCAAGAAAATTGAAATTCTCAAGTAATGCTCCATTAAAGCTAGTTGAGGTTCAACCACCATTTTTGCAATGGGGGATGGATTTTATAGGTGAGATCTCTCCTAAATCTAGCACTGGCTATTCATGGATTTTAGTTGCTACTGATTATTTCACAAAATGGGTAGAGACAATTCCAACAAGAAATGCAATTAGTAAGGTTGTAACTAATTTTCTTCTAAATAACATCATTTCAAGATTTGGTTGCCCATAGAAAATTGTGATAGATAATGCAATGTGTTTCAAATATTATGAGTTTATAAAATTTTGTGATAAATATGGAATAACAAGATCAGCATCTTCCCCTTATCATCCACAAGGAAATGGACAAGCTGAATCCACAAATAAAAGCTTGTTAAAAGTTATTAAGAGAACTATGGATGATAACAAGAAGGCTTGGGATTCCAAGTTGCAGTTAGCAATATGGGCTGACAAGGTGACTGTGAAGAAAGCTATTGGTGTAGCCCCATTTGATATTATATATGGAATTTAGGCAAGGATGCCTCAGAACAACCTATTAGGTTTATACAACAACATTCAAATGTATGATGAGGATATCATTGATGACATTCAAGAAAGGTTGGATGAATTGATTGGATTAACTGAGACCATGAAAGAGGCATCACTCAAGAATTAGAAGTTGCAACTATAGGTCAAAGCACTCTATGATAAAAGACAATGTGCAAGAAATTTGAAGCTGGAGATTTGGTCTTAATGTGGAATACCAGGATTGAGGATAAAGGAAAACATGGAAAATTTGATCCAATCTAGTTAGATCCCTATTTAATTGAATCTACATGGGGAGAGGACTCTTATATTCTCAAAGACCTATTAGGAAACATTCTTGAACTGCCAGTTCATGGACAGTTCTTGAAGAGGTATTTTTCCTAAAAATGCTTGTCTCTTCCATGAACAGTAGTCTAGGTTCCCTTGAACATTTTGTAAAATATTTGTGTCTTCTGTACAGCTCTTGTATATTTTCTATTCTATGTTTCTACTCTCTCAGAGTTCTCAAAAGTAAGAAGTTCAAGCTTGTGGTCTGCTTCTTCCAGGGATTCTGAGCCCTCATATGAATTATGCTTATTCATTGTCCCCAGACAGAGCCACTATTGGCTTGGTTTTTCACCATTCATGTTTTTTTGCAATCAGCACTAAATAACCCCAAATGTGTGTTTTAAAAATCTTGAAATTAGGTCAAAATCCTGGGTAAAATTCATGGAAAACCCTAAAGCCTTTATTTTATTTTGCCCTAACCATTCAAAAAATTTTAAAATAATATTACAAGCAAAATTTAGGCGGGATAAACTTACCCTAAAGTTTTATTGTACAAGGATTAATTTATTAATTTCCATGATAAACCTTTGCTAACCTTGCCTTTAATCATAATTATTATTTTAAATGTTTTATTTAAACATTTTAACTGCAGTGGCCTTTTTGATTGACTGTCGATCTTAGTGAGATTGACGGATGGCGTATCCCGCTAAAAGAAAATGAAAGTTCTTTAAGTAAAGCAGGCAAGCGCCTTTGCACCACATAGCCCTTGCCGATGATGGAATTTTAGTGTACCACAAAGTCCATAGTTTGCCAAAATCTGTAAGATCTTTTTGCAAAGTTGTTAGTACCTATCAGTGCATGTTCTAATTTCCTGCGATGTTATTAGTTGGCTCATTTAATGTAGTTGTTGCTTTGCACTCAATCGTGATACACCATTGATCTTGGTAAGATCGACGGATGGCGCTTATGCGCTATGAGAAAATGCATGACAGTTACATAATGCAGGGAAGCGCATATGCACCATGTGGAATATGGTGATGTCGTGGACCCATTTTTTCAAAATACAATCACGAGGGTTTTTCTATGGCAGTTGTCAGATGAGCTAGAGCATAAAGGAAATATTTCATTGGTTGGTTCGACTGACTGGATCCTAAAGGAAAAATATTTTGATACATTGTCGATCTTAGTGAGATCGATGGAGAGTGCTTCACCACTTCATGAAAATACGAGGAGTTTAACTAAAGCGGGGAAGCATCATTCTGCCATGTGGCAAGGTGGGCCAGGTTGTAATGGAAGCTATTGATTCATGCCAAGATGTAAAGCTTTAATGAATTGGAGCACATTCATTACTGAAAGATGACATGTATATGCCAAGCTGGAAATAATGATGTCATGGGCGCAGAAATTTTAAGAGCTAGTATTGCAGTTTGTACCAATATCAGACTTGTTAGGACATGTTTGATTTTCTAGTGATATCATTGGTCAAAATAAGATAGTGGGCTCCTTTTAATTTATGATGCAGGAGCATCCAGAGGTATAAGGGCAATCTTGTGTCACCCAAAAAAATGTACTTAGACTTAGTTTCTGTTTCATGTCTTTACATTTTTGGATACCCATTTGGCTCAAATAAAGGTTCCAACTCTCATAGTTCAACTATCAGTGCGTTTGAAAATCTCAAAAAAATAGGAGCATGTATTTGGGCCATCATTTCGGTAAACTAGAAGGTGTGAATTGTCCAAATGAATGTAATCATGATTTAGACCATTCCAGAAAAAGAATCAGGTCAATAGGCCCCACGGTTTGAAAGTTATTGCAATTTTTTGGGTTTTGGAGACCTCCTAAGAATGCTTCAAAGTCAGGTTTGGGGCATTAAATGACCTCAAAAAGGGTCAAAAAATGGGGGATGAGTGAACTTGGTCCATAGAGCTATAGAGCGCTTCGAGAGCTTTCCAAAAATGTAAACGGTTCGTCAATCGGAGCTACAGTTCAAAAGTTATGCCTCCCGGAAGTTCGGTTACCATTTCTGGATTCTTCTAGATTTGCACAGACTTCTAACGCAGCTTCTGGAACCTTCTATTTCATCGGTGGATGCCTACTAGCACTTTCTAGAATTTACTCCTAGTCCTTAACCCTCCGAGGTCTATTTAAGGATATTTCTAGCATTGTAAAAGGCAGTTCGGAGTGGAGTTTGAGAGGAGGTGCTAAAAGGAGAAATATTCTCCAAATTTATGCTATTGTAAGCCCTTAGGGCATGTTTTGAAGTTTATTTTCTCTATACTATTTGTACTAGCTTATTTTCTCAATTAATATAATTTTCCCTTTCTATTGGTTCCATTCTGTTCTTGGGTTGTGTCCCCATCAAGTGGTATCAGAGAGGATTTTCCTGAATGTGTAGACAGAGCACCGACTATGAGGCAGTTTGCACCAGGACTGTGTGGTTGTGGGTTCAAGTTAGAAGATGCCTCCATGAAGAGAGCATGGCGGAAGGGCCAGAGCTATTGATCCTGAGGAGGTTAGAGCTCTCCAAAGGTAGGTACAAGCATTGCAAGAGGAGCTTCGTAGAGGAGCAAATGTTGCCGCAGGTGACAATAGTGAGGATGACAATGAAGAGAAAGTAATGGGACCAGAAGAGGAAGTTGACAGGGAAGTTCTGAATCCTGTAGAGGAAAGACTTTTTACGGCCATTACTAAGTTTGGGAAAAGACCTACAATTAAAGTGGGTATATTTTTAGGAAATCTGAAACCAGATGAGTTGATCGATTGGATCAATGAACTGGAAGAATACTTTGAGTATGAGGATATAAGGGACCCAGATAGGGTTAAGTTTGCAAAGGCCAAACTGAAAGGCCATGCCAAAATTTGGTGGCAAGAGGTTCAACTGGAAAGACTTAGAAGAGGAAAGGAGAAGATCACAAGATGGGATCGCATGGTGGACAAATTGAAGAAGCAGTTCATTCCTGTGGACTACGAGCTTGATCTGTTTAAGAAGATGCATGGGTTAAAGCAAGTTGGAAGATCAGTCCAAGAATATATAGAGGAGTTTTACCAACTCTTGATTAGAGTGGGGCATGCAGAAGAAAATAAGGAGAAGGTTGCTCATTATATCAGTGGGTTGCGACCTAGCATCTAGGAGGAATTAAGTCTGGTAAGAATGACCAGCGTTGAAGAGGCATACCAGTTTGCCCTACGAGTCGAAGAGAAGCTGAATAAAAGGTTTGAAGGAAGACAAAGAGGGTGCGGTCAAGGAGGAACGGGAAGCGGCAATGAAACCCAAAAGAAAAATGAAGATGTGGATACTAGCATAAACTAGAGGAATGATGGTTTCAACCGCTCCCATGATCAAGACTTTGGAAATCAAAGAGGAAGAGGTAGAGGACATGGACAAGGAAGAGGAGGCTTCTGTGGTACCTGTTTCCATTGCAATGAAGAAGTTCATCGTTCCTTTGAATGCCCTCAATGACAAGGAAGGATAGATAGGAGAGCTGAGGGCCAAGCTAGGGTTGCTCATGTGGATGAGGATGCACAATCATCACATTCAAATGATGCATAAAGAGGAGAGACCTTGGTAAATGAAAGAGTCCTACTAAGTGGTTAGAATGAACCAGGAAAACAAAGGAGTTTGTTTCGTACCAGATGCAAGTGTGAGGATAAATGTTGTGACGTGATCATTGATGGTGGTAGCACTGATAACCTGGTATCAGAAGAGATGGTCTCTAAGCTAAAGCTCAAAAGGGAGAAACATCCCCAACCCTATCGGATTTCTTGGGTAAAAGATGATCATAAGGTCCTGGTAAGTGAACAATGTTTAGTAAAATTCAAAATTGGGAGTTACCATGATGAAGTTCTCTGTGATGTTATTTCGATGGATGTTTTCCATCTATTGTTGGGTAGACCATGGTAGTTTGATAGACATGCAATACATGATGGACATGCAAACACATACTCTCTGAAAAAAGATGGAGTTCACCACAAATTGAAGCCCATGAAAAAGGAAGGTGAAAAGGTATGTAGCAGTGTTAGGATTTGTCTTGTCGATAGAAGCAAGTTTTTAGATGGCATGAAACATCAGCATATCTGCTATGCTTTGATTCCTAGGAAAGATAAAGAAGGTAGTAGTGAAATACCATTTGAAGTTTCAAATTTACTAGGGGAATTTGGAGATATTATCTCTGATAATATTCCAGATGGATTGCCACCAGTAAGGCAAATCAGTCATCAGATAGATCTGATTCCAGGAGCTAGTTTTCCTAACAAGGCTACTCACAGGATGACTCCTACTGAAATAGAGGAGCTAAATAGACAGTTTTAAGAGTTGTTGAGGAAGGGCTTGATTTGAGAGAGCCTGAGTCCATGTGCAGTACCTACAGTACTTGCACCAAAGAAGGATGGAGAGTGGAGGATGTGTACAGATTCTCGAGCTATAAATAGGATAACCATCAAGTACCGATTTTCTTTACCAAGGATGGATGATCTTATGGACTACTTGAGTGGAGCTCAGTACTTCACAAAGATAGATCTGAAGAGTGGCTATCATCAGATACGGTTTCGAGAAGGAGATGAGTGGAAAATAGCCTTCAAGACCAAGGAGGGTCTTTATGAGTGGTTAGTCATGCCCTTTGGATTGACGAACGCCCCAAGCACCTTCATGCGGCTCATGAATGAGGTACTTAAGAAGTTCTTGGGAAAATTTGTTATTGTCTATTTGGATGATATTTTAATTTTCAGCAAGACTTTGGAAGAACATTTACTGCATATTCATAGTGTCCTTGAAAGGATAAGGGAAGAGAAACTGTTAATTAATCTAAAGAAGTGTGTCTTTGCAAAAAGGGAGTTAGTCTATTTGGGGTTTGTTATATCACCTGAAGGTCTCAAAATGGATCCAGAGAAGGTAAAAGCCATCTTGGAATGGCCTACTCCAAGGACTGCTACTGAGGTAAGATCATTTCATGGTCTGGTTAGTTTTTACAAGAAGTTTATTAAGAATTTCAGTGGCATATGTGCACCCCTAACTGATACAATAAGAGGGGATAGAAAAGAGTTCAAATGGACTGCAGTAGCTACGAGAAGTTTTGAATTGCTGAAGAAGAAGGTGATAGAACAGCCTGTGTTGGCACTTCCAGATTTTAGAAAAGTGTTCTAGGTGGATTGTGATGCTAGTGGCAGCACTATTGGGGTTGTATTAAGCCATTAAGGTAAGCTTATTGCATATTTTAGTGAAATATTGAATGATGCAAAGAAGAAGTATTCTGTTTATGATCAAGAGTTCTATGCAATAGTTCAGGCCTTAAAGAAATGGAGGCATTATTTATTGCCAAAGGAATTTGTTTTGTATACTGATCATCAGGCATTACAGTACCTAAATAGCCAAGGTAAATTGAATCAGAGGCATATGAAGTGGGTAGAATTATTGCAGAGTTATACATTTGTGTTGAAGCATAGAAGTGGAAAATCTAACAGGGTTGCAGATGCACTAAGTAGGAGACAGTTGTTGCTTACAACAATGCAGGTTGAAGTAGTTGGGTTTGGTGAACTCAAGAATTTGTACCCTGAGGATCCTAATTTTGCTGAAGCATGGAAAGCTTGTAAAGAACCTGTTGTTGTAGATAGAACCAAGTGGTTAGACTATTTGATTCAGGATGGCATGTTGTTCAAAGGTAGTCAATTGTGCATTCCAAGGAGTTCCATGAGGGAAAATCTGATTAAGGAGAAACACAGTGGAGGGATGGCAGGACATTTTGGTCGGGATAAGACCATTGCCATTCTTAGAGAACATTATTTTTGGCCTCAAATTACACAGGATGTGAAGAAGTTTGTACAGAGTTGCAAGGTTTGTCAAGTTGCCAAGGGGTTTAGTCAAAATACTGGCCTATATCAGCCATTGCCTATTCCATCAAGGCCATGGGAGGACATAAGTATGGATTTTGTTCTTGGATTGCCAAGGACACAAAGGGGTAATGACTCAGTATTCGTGGTGGTTGATAGGTTCTCCAAAATGGCACATTTCATTCCATGCCACAAAACTCATGATGCTATCCATATTGCAGACTTGTTTTTCAAAGAGGTGGTAAGACTACATGGTCTTCCAAGGAGTATAGTTTCTGACAGAATACTAAATTTGTGGGGTATTTCTGGAGGACATTGTGGAAGAAGTTGAGAACGGACTTGAAATTCAGTTCCACACATCACCCACAGACTGATGGTCAAACAGAAGTGGTAAATAGAAGTCTGGGCAATTTTTTGAGATGTTTAGTTGGAGATAAGCCCAAGGGATGGAATTTGATTCTACCACAGGCAGAGTTTTCTTATAATAACTCTGTAAATAGGAGTACTGGAAAATCACCATTCCAAATTGTATATGGGAATAGCCCAAGGACTACACCAGAATTGAGGAAGATAGAACAAGGGGAGAGGACAAGTGCTGAAGCTGAGGAATTTTTTGAACATATCAAGCGTCTACATGAGGAGGTTCAGGCACACATAACCAAGATGAATCAAGAGTATAAAGCTAGGGCTGATCAAAGGAGAAGACATAAGGAATTCCAAGTAGGAGATTTAGTCATGGTACACTTACGAAAAGAAAGATTTCTAGCAGGTACTTACAACAAGCTGAAAATGAAGAAATTTGGCCCTGCAAAATTTTGAAGAAACATGACTCAAGAAATGCATATGAAGTGGAGCTGCCAGATGTTATTCAGATTTCTCCCATTTTCAACATTGAAAATTTAACAGAGTATCATGATGATGGTGCAGATGAGGAGTTGGTGTTAGAGCCATGTCCAATTCCTGCTTCTAAGAAGGAGGAGATAGAAGACATTCTAGATCATCGTGTGGGTAGGAGTACCAGAAACAGGCAGTATGAAGAGTATTTGGTCAAATGGAAAGGACGACCAATCGAGGACTCAACTTGGATTTTAGCAACTGAGGTTTCCCATTTGGGATTTCCTCTACCATCCATAAAGTGACAGGGTCACTTTTCAATCTACCCTGGGTGTCTGATGCAGGAGCATCTAGAGGTATAAGGGCAATCCTGTGTCACCCAAAAAAGTGTACGTAGACTTAGTTTCTGTTTCATGTCTTTACATTTTTGGATACCCATTTGGCTCAAATAAAGGTTCCAACTCTCATAGTTCAACTATCAGTGCGTTTGAAAATCTCAAAAAAATAGGAGCATGTATTTGGGCCATCATTTCGGTAAACTAGAAGGTGTGAATTGTCCAGATGAATGTAATCATGATTTAGAGCATTCCAGAAAAAGAATCAGGTCAATAGGCCCCACGGTTTGAAAGTTATTACAGTTTTTTGGGTTTTGGAGACCTCCTAAGAATGCTTCAAAGTCAGGTTTGGGGCATTAAATGACCTCAAAAAGGGTCAAAAAATGGGGGACGAGTGAACCTGGTCCATAGAGCTATAGAGCGCTTCAAGAGCTTTCCAAAAATGTAAACGGTTCATCAATCGGAGCTACAGTTCAAAAGTTATGCCTCCCGGAAGTTTGGTTACCGTTTCTGGATTCTTCTAGATTTGCACCGACTTCTAATGCAGCTTCCAGAACCTTCTATTTTGTCGGTGGATGCCTACTAGCACTTTCTAGAATGTACTCCTAGTCCTTAACCCTCCGGGGTCTATTTAAGGAGATTTCTGGCATTGTAAAAGGCAGTTCGGAGTGGAGTTTGAGAGGAGGTGCTAAAAGGAGAAATATTCTCCAAATTTATGCTATTGTAAGCCCTTAGGGCATGTTTTGAATTTTATTTTCTCTGTACTATTATTACTAGCTTATTTTCTTAGTTAATATAATTTTCCCTTTCTATTGGTTCCTTCTGTTTTTGGGTTGTGTCCCCATCAATTTCATATCTTTAGGTCATCAATCTTAGAAGATCAACGACGAGCGATTCACTACATTCAAAAGATGTAGGGGATTTAACCAAAGTGGGGAAACACCTACTTGATGGGTGGCATAATATGCAAAATTTTAAAATTATTTTCCTATTTTCAAATGTGACCATCTGATGCTGTGAGATCGATGAGTGAGATCCAAATCTGGAGCGCAACATGAAAACTAATGGCTAAAGGATATTAATTTTCTCAGATTTCCTTGGTGCGACCTTAATGTTGTGATATAACCTAAAAATTCACCATTATTGAATCACAAAATCATAAAGTTTTTAGAGTGTGAATATCTCCAGAGCTAGGGCATCAAATTCCTCAAGGGTTTTCAATAATTTTTAGAGGTATTCACTGAGAAAATTCAGCAGGAGAGAACGGGTAAGTAGTTTGAAACCTCTGAGAATTGAATAATTCTAATTGTGCTAAGCCTAGATTTAAAATGCCTCCCCGAAAGGAATTTTTTGGCCAGAAGGACTACCTCAAAAGGGTTGTTCATGATTATTTTTTCAAACAATTACCTTTTTCTATAAAAGAAATAACAAAGGGAAGAGAACTCATTCCAAAGAACCCTAGGTTGATTGTAGGCGAGGATTTTTATGACAGGGGCAATTGGGTAAAAGATGCTCAGGTTTCAATGGGGGGTCTAGAGTTGTTCAAGAAATCTTTTTCAATGCATAATTTGGATACCCCTTTGAGTAATGTATGGGAGTTTGACATTAGTAAATTGGTTATTCCCGAGGTTTTTTTTATAGTGACCTACTAGCTGATATGGCCAAGAAATACGACCCTATTACCAGAATTGTGAAGAACCATGTTAGGGATAATCTTTTTAGGGTTTCATCTAATTTAATTAGAGAGGTCTTTAAGCTCAACCCTAACCAGTCAATCCATGAGAAAATAGACATGGATGAATTCCATGCAAGATATGATCCTCAGAGTGTATATTTAAGGGCAGGGCCATTACAGCAACACATTATCAAGATCGGGTCATTACCTCTGGTCACACCAAGCACCCCTAAACCTCTAATGAAAAAGTACTTCAATCCTAGGGTGTAGGACTTATATTTTACTCTCTGCAGGATATTTGGGATAGATGAGCAAGAACACATCTCAAGTTCTATTGTTCTTATCATGGCTCAGACCTTGCAATTTGGAATGAGTTCTATTCTGGATTTTGCCACCTATTTAGCTGAAGAAATTCACAATGGTTTGATTGGAATTGCTCAAGGAAAATTAAATAGGCCTTTCTGCTAGTATTCTCTTTTGATGTATATGTCTATATAAAGGAGTGGCTTTCTTTTCTAAGGTCTTAAAGCTGGAATTGGAAAGGGATGGAGAGAAACTCCCAGTGCAATTATGGAATGCTGACATGACTTGGGAAGTCACGGATGCTAGTTATGTCAGATTTGATAGGTACTTTTCTTCAAGGCTCAGATTGCTTCTAAATGGAGATAGCCCTAGAATTCCACAGCCTCTGCTAGAATTGGTAAGTTAGTCATAAATGGGGAGATATAATCCCATACCCTATTTCTACTATCATCAGAGTCTATGGTTTCTTGGGAAGACCCCATGTATTGCCTTTCCATGTGCCATTGAAAATAGTGATTGCAGAATTATTATGGAAGCTTGGAACAATAGAAGAAAGGGATATATTGGGCAAAGGTAAAGGCACTTTCTTCCCTATTGTGACTGTAGCACATGATTTTGTTTTTGTCAAGAAAGGATGGAGAAATTTGAGTTTATTTTTGGATAGATATTATAACATGGCCCAATCCCATTCTAGATACATTGATCCAGAGGGATTTTATGACTTTCTTAGAGAAAGAACTAAAGCAAAAGCTATCACACAAAATGTGTACTTCCCAAAAGATATTATTAGAAATACTCCTTCATTACAAGAAAAAGAGGTTAGGAAGGAGAAATGGATAGTGTTCAGTAAAGTTTTAGAATTCATTAATGCTTTCAAGCCAAATTACAATCCCTTAGTAGATAAAAACTATTGGGGGGGCAAAATGGACACATTGATGAATAATTTTGCTATAATAATGTAAGCTTTAAATGAAGAAAAGAGAAATTTGATCAAAGCATATCCTCATAGGTCTACAGAGGTAGTGAAAAGGATAAATAGAAGAATGATGGTTACTCCAGCACAGTATACATTACAAAGGAGGGCTAGATATATTGTTGCTTAGAATATAGAGAACATTCCCCCTCATAAGAGATCAAGATCAGAGAATCCATCTGATAAAAGCACCCCAAAGAGACAGAGACTAGAGTTGGGATTCTCTTCTTAGGAAAAAGAATATTCACCATCCCAAACCCCACTCAGAATAGATGATGAAGAATCTCTGAGGGAGAAATTGAGACAGATTGGAGGAGAGGGAGACATAATTGTCACTACTGATGATATAGAAAGAGGGGTACCTGAGGAGCCTCTTATGCCATCTTTTGACCTCATTATTGCTGATTACAGAGGTAAGGAAATTGATCCTATTATTTGTCAAGCCTCTCAGAAGGTCATAGAGGATGAGGACTTTGTTAAATCTAGGGCTTTTGCACAATTTTTGTGGAGAAAAAATATAGGTAATTTTGAGGAGAAATGTAAAGAAATAAAAATAAAGCAGCCAAATAAATCAGATTATGATATTGAGAGAGAGGTACAGGCTGAATTTTTTGAGGATTTTACCCAATTGACACCTGAGGCTGGAAGAAATATGGTTAGAGAATCAGGAGTTTTAATTTTTCCTGAGTGGGACATAGCTAATGCTATGATTTTTTATTCTATTATAAAAGAGAAAGATGTACAGTATAAAATAGAGGAAGAAATTCTGCAAGCACATAGAGGGGTGAAATTTAGTACTGATCATCAAGCCCTAATATTTGGTCTATTAAGAAAAGAAATAAGTGTTGAGATAATGGGTGTTGCACACATTGCATAATATTGTTATTTTATTATTTTATTTTATTATGTAATGTTGTGCCTAAATGGACGTGCAACATGTAAAGATTCCCATGGAATATTCTTGATGAGTTGTATTGTAACATTGTGATAATATTTTATGTAATTATTTAATATTAGGGAAAAGAATTAAATGCCCAATATTAAATGTAGGGTCAGCAGGTTAGGTAGCACATGGTTTTAGCACATGGTTTATGTAATACCACTTAGTGGTTTTGTGGGACTTGCTACTATATAAGCAGCCACAAGGGTAGTTGTTGTATAGTGAGAAAGAGTGACAAGGAGAAGACAAAAGGCAAGAGTCGAGCGGGACAAGGCTTGACAGGTTAGCCAAGGGAGCATTTGTGAAGGTTGAAAGCATGGCATGGGATGTGTGGATTCATGCTTGTTCACATAGTTTGCTCGGTTGTGGCTATGGCCATGAAGGCTTCCATGGTTGTATGGCAATGGTATTTTTTGCTGAATAATACATGGTGATGGATGCTTTTGGAGGCTGAGTTTTTCTCTCAATGAGGGTTTCCCAGGGTATATCTTGTGTCACATTTTTTGGGTATGTCATCTATTCTCTTGCATGTGGATTTTAATTTCGTGTTTATTTTAGATCTATTATGGGTTATGTGGAAACGGTTATATTCTTTATTGCCAAGTTTCCTTACAAGTGGTATTAGAGCTATGGTTTTATTATTGTAACCCTAGATTGAATCCATGGGAATGCATGAGAGGATAAAAGAAAGGGCAAGATATATGAATGATTTATTGTAGATCTGAGGGTTTTGGGTTTGTTGTTATGATGGGATGTTAAAAGATTTGGGCATGTGAAATTGATGGACAAAAGAGTTTTTCGGATGTTTCATTTAAAATGAGGGTTTTGGGGGGTAGCTTGCAGAAATGACCTCTTGGGTAAAAACAGACCTCACCATTGGATCCGGGTCAACATTTCCATAAATTTTGATATATAATATGCCCTAGTTTGGCCATGTTCAGAGGAAATGAAAGAGTTTTTTGGTTTCAGCCCATGATGGCCGTCAAATTTAATCCCGTCAGAATTTTCGTCACTGAAAAAATAAAAAATGAAAAATCGTACTGAAAATGGTAAAAAGACTGTCTTAGTAAAATGGCCATAACTTTCTCTCAGAATATTGGATTTCAGAGTTCTTACAGGCGTTGGAAAGCTAATTCAGAGCACTACAACATGGTGTAGGTTTGGTTCTATAATTTTGAAATTTTTTCAGGTTTTAAGAGCCCTAAAGTCAGATGTTGTTTATTTTGAGCACGGATTAGGGCATAACTTGGGCATATGGAGTCAGATTTTGGACTTCGAGTAGTCAACGGAAAGCTCTTGGAGAGCTCTACACATTAGTTCAGATTTGGTGCAAGTTTGGCATGATTTATTTGTTGATATATTGATCTGAACAGTTTATAAGTATATTTTGACTATGATAACATTGTGAGTTTATGGCATTGGAAATTTAAGATTTGATGTCATTGTATACTCAGTTCATATTTTAGATTGGTCTCATGATGATATGGTTATCAATGTTTGATTTGGATATGCATGATGACTTGTTGGGTCTACAAGTTGTGCAGTGTTGTAAGCGGTCTATACTTACAGGTTGCATTTATAGCTTGGTTATGGGTTGTCTTTGCCCATTGATCTTTCATTATCGATGCATATTCAGATTGGTGGCTTGGATTTGGGTTGTCTATGCCCTAAGTCACATGATTTTTTTTTCATGTAGAAGGGATGAGATGTTGTTACCAAGTATAGTCATGGCAGAGGATTGTGGTTGACTATGCTGACAGGTTGGACATATTGAGATCCAGATGCTCGGTTCATGGATGTGATCATGGTGTCATGGATTTTGGCATGACATGATTGGTTATACAGGTACATCCTTGATGTTCATTAGCTTGGATTTCTGATTTGGTTATGGTGGTATATCTTCTTGGTAGAGTATTATGGTTATTTAATTTCTTTTGAGGAGCTCATGATGTGCACTTTGAGTTCTTTGATGGTTTGATGCCTTGGTTGATTCTCATGGTTAGACGATGGGTTTTTTCATCATGATATCATGGATAGCTTGGATACACGGTTTAGTGGGAGCTTGTGACAGTGATGGGGTGATAGTGCAGGATTAGTTCCTAGTTTGGTTTGTATCTTCTTGGTTTGGAGAGGATGGATTTTATGATGCCATAGGTGACTTGGTACCATAGTTGAGTGGGAGTTGTTGGCATTGATATATTGATTGAGTGTTTGCAGATGTTGGAGGTTTGTCTTAGATCCTGTTGCTGCAGAAGCGTCTTTGACATTTGCATGGTGCACTTGTTATCTTCATGGTGTTTGAAGATGGTTAGATCTTGAGGACTCATGGAGTTCTTGGTTATCTTCATGGTATGTGGAGATGGTTCTTCCTAGTATGTGGAGATGGTTTTCTTCATGGTGTGTGGAGATGGTTGCATCTTGAGGACTCACAGGGTTCTTGGAAAAGGTGTGGTTTATACTTTTATTTGGCATGTTATCCTTGGTGTGAGGATGGTTTCAATATTATGTCATGGTATACTCTTGATACGCGTTTAGAGTTGTGACATATTATAGTATGTTCATGTGGAGCATGTTATCTCTTTAGTTGAGATGGTAAGATCATGTTGTCATGTTTATGTTCCTGAGGCCATGGTTGGAACTTTGACATTGATCTTGGTTTAGTTTTTTGGTATTGAGTACACTAATCATAAGCTGGATACTTCATGATATTGCTATGTTGCATTTGGAGTTGGCATGGATTGATTGGTTACAGGTGCTCATGGATACTTAGAGATGGTGGTGACGCTGATTTCTCTTAGATTAGAGAAGTATTTGTTGGGACGGTTGATGGTTTCAGCAGGAAGTCCGAGGGGCAGTCACCTGATATGGACTTGAGAGGAGATTGTTCTTAGATGAGTCTTGGTTGGAGACTTGGGTGTCTTGACGAGCATTCTCATTCCCCACTCTTGGTCTACTCGGCAGTTTGCTACTTGAGAGGTATAGCCCATTTTTTCTCTCAGTTGCATTATATTTATGCTTGTCTTTCATGGATATGGATCTTGAGCTATGGTACATGAGTTAGTTCTGGAGGGTTCATTTGAGAGATGGTTTAGCATTGGTTATCTCTATGTGCATATGTTGTTATGCTGGTTGAGTTTGGGAGATGGTATTATATTGGGCATATTCCTTGATTTAGGAATGGTTGTTTATTGAGTTTGGTCTTCTTGTGAGAGGCTTATATCCATGATGAGTTATATGATATGGTTTGGGTGTTGTTGAGGCTTCTTGTTTGGGGTTTTATGGAGGAGATCATACTTGCACAGTTTACATCTAGAGGTGTGTGTAGAAGGACATGATACAGGTTATGATTTGCATGGTTTCTCCGGTCTTGGTTATCTTCTTGATGTTCAATTTTGCCTACATTGGATTTGAGATTGGTTGGAGATTGTGATAACTGGTTTGTGCTCATGCATGTCATGTGAGAGATGACATGGTTATTTCTTTATCTCTTTCCTCTGTTGGTTGTGGTGAACTTGGGAGAGCATTGGAGACTTGTTATGAGAGTTATTCTTGCAAAATATTGGATTATGTATTGTGGATGTCCTTGATACTACATGGATTCACTTCTTTGAGATGTGTTGAGTGGATTGGTTATAGATTTGACATTATCTTTTGCAGTGGGAGCTTCTTGGTATATATGTGGCAGGTATTGCTCTTGAGGCTTGTGATTGCAGGTTACAGATTGGATATGTCGGTGATATGAGATTCACTTGTTATACCTTTGAGGTATGGATAGTTGGATGGGTTTGGCACTTTGTTGTGGGTGCTATTTCAGCTATGGATATTTTGACAACTACGGATAGATGTGATTACCTTTGGATCAGGTTATTTGTGCTTGGAATTTTAGTTGGTACAGGATTTTATGATCTTCTAATGTGACAGGTTGGGTGGTTTTCTCTTTGGATGGCTTCTATGTATGTCCAGTGGTAGTGGCATAATAGGAGGTGAGATCATTCATGTTTGAGATGCTGGATGCTTTGATTTTTGCTGCGGGTACCAGGATGGAGCACTTGGGGTATTTTGATCCATGATGGTGGATGTGCTGGGAGGGATTGTTCCCTTGTTCATTTATGTGGCTACGGATTGACCCTATGCAATGTATACAACAAGTGGGAGATTGTTGAGATAATGGGTGTTGCACACATTGCATAATATTGTTATTTTATTATTTTATTTTATTATGTAATGTTGTGCCTAAATGGACGTGCAACATGTAAAGATTCCCATGGAATATTCTTGATGAGTTGTATTGTAACATTGTGATAATATTTTATGTAATTATTTAATATTAGGGAAAAGAATTAAATGCCCAATATTCAATGTAGGGTCAGCAGGTTAGGTAGCACATGGTTTTAGCACATGGTTTATGTAATACCACTTAGTGGTTTTGTGGGACTTGCTACTATATAAGCAGCCACAAGGGTAGTTGTTGTATAGTGAGAAAGAGTGACAAGGAGAAGACAAAAGGCAAGAGTCGAGCGGGACAAGGCTTGACAGGTTAGCCAAGGGAGCATTTGTGAAGGTTGAAAGCATGGCATGGGATGTGTGGATTCATGCTTGTTCACATAGTTTGCTCGGTTGTGGCTATGGCCATGAAGGCTTCCATGGTTGTATGGCAATGGTATTTTTTGCTGAATAATACATGGTGATGGATGCTTTTGGAGGCTGAGTTTTTCTCTCAATGAGGGTTTCCCAGGGTATATCTTGTGTCACATTTTTTGGGTATGTCATCTATTCTCTTGCATGTGGATTTTAATTTTGTGTTTATTTTAGATCTATTATGGGTTATGTGGAAACGGTTATATTCTTTATTGCCAAGTTTCCTTACAATAAGACCAAAGTGCAAGAGATTTCAACTATTGAACATATTGGTACTCTTATAGTATACAAAGCTAATGAAATACACAGTGGGGATGTCACTAAGATGGCTCAAGAGATGTTATCCTTTGGGAGTATGGTAGCGGATAAGGAGAAGGATAATTTCATATAACTTAATGCTAAATTTGAAGAGATACTCAAGGCATATGAGGAGAGAGGAAACAGAATACAGTTATTAGAAAATCAAGTATCCCAAATGGACAAACAACTAGGAAAAAGAAAAATTATGGAGTCCAGTAGACCAAGAATAATATACCCTCCTCGCCCCCAATTGAGCCATTCAAATCCACCCTATTGTGGAACTACCAGACACCCCATAGAGGCTAGAGTTTTATACTACAGAAGAATTTGATAAAGAGAAGAACAAATTATATGAATTGCAGATTGAATTAAATAATTAGTATGAAGAAAAACTCAGGCAAACAATTTTGTATTTGGTAGATAGGATTGAATGGCAAGCATTTTATGACCATTTGGCAAGAATTCAAGATATATGGGATGAAATAAAGAAAGATGGAGACAATTTAAAACCCATTGTGCAGAAATGGAATGAAAGAAATGAAGATATTACCGCTATGTGTATTTCTGTTATCCAGTTACCTTGCCATCAAATAGAAAAGATTTTTGATATACTTAGCAATTTGAAGGACTTTGATGAGAAAAGGATTCCTGTGCAAATGAGAATAACAATTTGTTTTTCCAAATACATGACAAAGAGATTTGACCTTTTTCCCAATGCTCTTAAAAAGGTTGATAGAATAAAAGAAAAGGATGAGTGGGGAAAGGAATTAGATGAAATATTGTGCCATAGAATGAATAATGTTATAAATGAAAAAGGGCATATATTATGGGCAATGAACAATGAAGAACTGGTCAAAGTGCGACTATTTTATAATGTTATTAGAAAAGATCTTACTAAAATAGAAAAGGTTGCAAATTTTGTAATAAAGGTGCATCAAGAAATCCTGACTTTTGATTGGCCTAATGACATTGTTTTCAACAAGTGGAAAGAAGAATTGATGTCTTTAGAACGGATGGGAGAAGATGATGAGGTAGATGAGGACTTGGAAGTAATTATTACCTTAACAGTTCATGATGAAGGCAGTGCAAATCCCCTAGTTAAGGTTAATTTACAGGTAACAGAACAAGACACATCATTAGCAAGTCTGATGGCCACATACTCCGAGGAGTTAGAATAATCAAAGGATAAATCATGGATTTTAGAGTTTTGAGAAGATAACAGAAAAGTGACCCACCCAAAGAATATTCTGATGTAAAGTTTTTTTTGTTACATGTAATTTTGTCTTTTCTGATAGCAAAATGTAAATATCTTTTTTCTTATAGGACAACTGCCAGTTCTCTATGCCTGAAGCTTGTTGCATCTCACACTATATAAGTGAGATTCCAGTGCTAGAGAAAGGGTCTGATTTAATATGTAATTTTAGTTTTTACTGAATATGGGTCAGTCCAATTTCATTAGTGAAAACTTTGTGATGTATTTTCTCTACAAATTTTTGAGAATACATTAATGTTTCATTCTTCTAATGCCTTTTCTATAGTCATTTTGAGTTTTGTTTCAGTTGTATACAATTTTCAAAGGAAATTAATACAAAGATGAACTGTCCCCATATCTGTTCTTGCTAAATTTTGTCTCCATTGTTGCTACCTAGTTATTTTTTATGTTTTATAAGCATAGCTTGTCCAATTGAATGCAATTCACTTTAGGTTGTATGTCAATTCATTATTGCTATTGATACAATGAATTAAGTAAATGTTCTAGTGAATTTGATAGGGTTTCCATGGTAGTAGGAAGGATGAATTTTAGTAAGGATTATTGATACTATTGGTTGTAATGCAATCAATTAGATCTATAAATTGAAATTAACTCTAAATCCCAATGGATGAGGCACTGATCTAGTTAATCTAGTTTGCAGATAGAGAGATCATGAACAAGCACCAAGTCTAAAATCCAAATCAACTTTATTTTACTGTTTGAAGAGTATCAAAGCTGGTCAGCACTTATTTGCATATATTTTCTGAGTTTTAATTAGCTACCATTACCCAAAAATATTTTTGAAGTTGAGAAGAATTCTGACTAAATTTGCTTATAAGGGATGTACATTATCTTAAAATGTGATGGAATGAACAAAATATGTATAGGTCAGAGATAGTGAATGAGAATCAAAATGAAACTAAGATATTCTTATTTAATAGCATTCATTTGAATCATCCCTCAGGTATACCCACCTTGGTTCTGCAAAGCCAAAAGGGTAGAAAATCAATCTTGATTTTGTTGAAGTTGGGTTCAGATATGAAGCACATTTAATTGTTCATAGGAAATAGCTGATCCTTAGATTTTTTGTGATCTTTGTTATCTTGATATTAAGTATTCTACTTAATAGTTGAAAAATACCAACACCACCAATACCTCTATTAGTTCCATCACTCACAAAGGTAATCCAATCTGTCATAAAGTAGTAATTCCTATTCAATTTGATACAACTACCTATTCCATGTCATTTCTTCAATTCCTTTTTGAACAGTATGATTGCATAATTGGTAGCAATACCTTACAATCCTGGAGCCCTTATACCGTCAAAATGCATGGTTCTACCATTACTATTCAATTTGGTACTATCCCACAAACTAATGAAATGTGTGCCTATTCACCCAAACTCTAGTTTCTTGCTCCACCAAAGGATGCTCTCCCTAGTCAATGTATCTAGTTCACCCAGCAATCTTCTTCCATCCAGGAGGATCTCACCAAAATAGAATTAGAATTTACTACTACTATTCTCACCAAGGATTTGAAAAATACACCAGAACATTTGAATGTTCTCTTCAGCTTAAATTTGATGAAAATGGAAGAGAAATGTTTTTGAAAAGAAAAGAAAATTATTTTATATTGTCTAAAGTTGATCAAGAGCTATGTGAAGTGGAAGTTTTAGAACTACTTTCCAAAGGTCTCATAAGACCTAGCACAAGTCATTTTTCCTATCATGCAATGTATGTTCCTAAAAAGAATGAAAATGGAAATTAACTAACTGAAAAATGTCTTGTTGTTAATTATATGTCTTTAAATACTTGTTTTGAAAGTAATCAAAATCCACTTCCTAACAAGGAATCCATTTGGAAATGAATCCAAGGATGCAATGTTTTCAGTAAGTTTGATTTGACCAAAGGATTTTGGCAGGTTAAGATTCAAGAAAAATATAGATATAAGATAGTGTTCTATGTACCACAAGGCCTATTCAAATGGACAGTTTTACCATTTGTTATTAAAATTTCTCCCTCTATTTTCCAAAATATAATGTGGTTGGTCAACTAATTACCTTAGTAACAAAGGATTGGACATCCTTCTACATTGACTCTATGACTAAATAGAATCATGTATTTTCCTAAGAACAATATACTGACTTCATTTTATTTGTCAACCCAAGAGTGTAAGCTTGAGAGGGTGGCTGCAAAGTATATGCTCTGATTCCTCTTTAAGTCAGTACAACTAAAACAAAAAAGGAATGTTGAAAGAACTAAGCTAGGAACTGAAATGATATTCTACCTTAAAGCTTAATGTAATGCTACAAATAGTAAATCTACTTATGCACCTATGTTGCAGGAACAGTTCAATGATTTTGTTATCAATGGCTGCAGGAACAGAAGATTTCTACTTTGCAAAGAAAACAAACAAAGAAATAAAATCTATTCTAGCAAAGCAGTTCACTCACCAAGTGGGCCCCCTTGGATGAGTAAACAGAAAAATGATCAAGTCTAAAGGTGGAAAGTTGAACTCTATATTCTATTCATTCATAATAAGACGTTACATCTGAAGGTAAGATTACACACTACTGAACATAATAGTCTATTCTATCTTTCTTCTAGTCAAAACTAGGAAAAATCTCCTTTCAAGGTTACAATGGAAAATATTTAAAGGAAAGATACAACAACTTTCCACTTCTACGATCACTCCATCATTGAGGATTAATTATGGATCATAAATTTCACTACAGAAATATCATTAACTGTATTTCAATCCCTCCAAGAACATAATAGGCTGAGGAAGTTGTAGTCGTTTGTTGCCATTATAGAAATCACACCATATTCTTCTTGTTTTGATGATTCATCAATCTAATTAGCATTGACTTAGTGTTGAAATGTTGACTTTGACATACATGGAAAACACCTACAAAACATTAAACACAACAACTTCTACATGCATACATATTCATTTCATCATCAATGTTAGATAGAGTATATTCAAATTATCACTCTTGCAAATCCTATAGCTGCAGGAAGAAACCTACCCAAACATAGCACGGATGAGAAGATATTTATCAACATGTAATATTCCTTCATTAAACCATACAAATCCATAGCTTCAAGGAAACACAGCATATCTAAACAATCTATACTTCAATCTTCATGTCTTAACATATAGATAATATATTCATAAAAATATAAGGTCTTTTTCTTAAACCATAGAGTCATCAAATGTTTCTTGCAAGATAATTGCCTAAAAATAAGATAAAAGTTCCCAAAATGATGGCCTTTTAGAGGCTCATCATAATGGATGGAATCATCTCCCCATATGCAAAGTTTATCCAACCATATATTGATGACATCTTGATTTTTAGTCAATACTATAACTCTCACCTGGAACATCTCAAGAAGTTCCTATCCATCTGTCGAACTTATGGCCTCTATCTAAACCCTACCAAACTTAGTTGGAGCATTGAAAATCTTGTGTCCATTGGAACCAGAATAGAACCCAATGGTAAGTTATACCCACAAGCTCATCTTCTCAAAAATGTTCAAAATGTGGAAGTCAGAGACAAGAAATCCTTACAATGATTTCTTGGGTTAGTTATTCCAAGATATTGCAGAAGCCAGAAAAGAGTTAAACAAACTCTTGAGGAAAAATTCTCCTCCATGGACAGAGAAGCATGATCAAGCAATACAAAAAATAAAATAGCAATGCCAAAAATTCCCCCTTTTGCGAATACCTAGAAATGA
Organism: Cupressus sempervirens; assembly: GCA_028749045.1. Taxonomy (NCBI): domain Eukaryota; kingdom Viridiplantae; phylum Streptophyta; class Pinopsida; order Cupressales; family Cupressaceae; genus Cupressus; species Cupressus sempervirens. The sequence continues at coordinate 138,934,829 of CM053789.1, read as the reverse complement.
TAAAAAGATCTTCCAAATAGATGCAAGTGAAGATTCATGGGGTGCAGTTCTTCTTGAACAATTTTAGACACAAGGCTAAATCAAAGAAGAAATTGTCAAGTTTGAATCTAGATCCTTTAAAGGTTCAGAAATGAATTATCATTCTACTCATAAATAATTGTTAGTTATTGTGAAAGCATTTGAGAAATTTCAACTCTTTATTGGAGATCAGGAGTTCATCCTCCGAACTGATCTCAAAAATCTTCCAGGATTCTTTAAAAAGGAATCAAAAAATAAGGTTGCTCGAGCACATCTCCTCAGATGGGCACAATTCCTAGATACCTTCGATTTCGACACTGAGCATATCGAAGGAACCAAAAATGTGCTAGCTGATTTCCTTAGCCGAGAAGGATGCCAGGTTTCTTCTCACACAGTTAACAATTTGAGTGAAATGGTACATACCACCTTTGGACCTAAACTACTATAGCCTCATCTTCATAGCAATCAAGAATAGAGTCAGCTCAACACCCTACAAAATATGTATCTTACTTCTTATAACCAGCCAAGTTCTATGGAAGATTATGTTCACCAACGTCAAGTCATTCTCCAAGAAGAAGTTAAAGGAGCTCTTGTTGAAAGACATCAACAACAAAAATGCATCATGTTCAAGGATTACGGGAAATTATTCATGGAGAAAATGATAGAAAAGTTGTTTTACAACCTAAACTCTCTACCGAAAAGGCGCAATCTCAAGAAGACATCATACATAATCTCAATTGGGTTTTTAATGATCTCTTTGCAGGTACATGGGATGATGAAGAATTGTATAATACTCAACGATGAGTTCTTGTTGAAGAATTCAATAATGTTCAACCTTGGGAACCTCTGCCTAATAATGTCTGAATGATCATGGAAAGAAAAGAGGAATATAATTATAATAGCATGTGCATTGGCAAAATAATTTGTATACACTCACAGAAGGAGTATATCGAGAACAAAGGAATTGGCATTTCCAAGCCTCTAAAAAACTTCTGACAGATTCCATAATCTAGAAATATCCTTGTCAACCGAAAAATGAAGAAATTTGACAGTACTTGCCGCATATAGCCACCAGTGCCACTATGTTCAAATGGCCAACTAATATTCTTAGTAGCACACATTTTCCAAATCAAAATCAATGGTTGATTCATGAAAATCCAATAGAAGACTATTTCCAAGGATTGTTCCCACATTCTCATAGTCTTATGCCCATTACTTGTAATTATGGATATCTCCATAAGATTATCTTCCATTCATATTTGTCCAGTCTAATTAACCAATTTTGTTTGATCAATATGGTCCAACACAAGCCCAGGTAGAAACTATCAAGATGCATAATAAATATGTGCTACAAGCTACAAAATGAGGTTGTTCCTGATTAATTTGTTCATGTACTGGTTATGCAAGAGGGGCTTACTAAGGAAAATGATGAACTGTGATCAAGAAGTTGTGGTATTCCCATGCTCGCACTTCAATAATTCAATCCTAGCATTTTAAAAAGCCATTACTAAATATAACATTTTCATTTAGCTTGACATTGATAAACATTTTTATGGACTTCAATGTATATATAATAGGTTGACGATTTTCTCTTATAGTGGCCACAGCTGTCATAGTTTAATCAACTAAGGTAGACAAGATACTTATGAGCTTGGATTTTTCGAGCACTAGGGATTGGCCAACTAGCTCAACAATTGTTACAAAAAATTGTTCCTATTTTAATTGTGCTCAAGAATCCATTATGCTATACGATCATGACAAAATTATTCTTCATGGCCTACAAACCTACTTTTCTCTTTCCTTCTACTGTGGCTGATTTTTTTGAAATGTTATATTGATATAGAATAACCTTCATTGTAAAAGTTTTAGATATGAAGGATTATTTGTTTTTCCCTCTAGTGATTTCTAAATCGTCTTTTTCTCTAGCTGAGCAATAACTTCTTTTGTTCAGCCCTTATGCTTATTGTAACTATTTTGTTTCTCTTCTGAAATATTTGAATATTGTGAACATTAGTCTTCTCTTTAAAATCTATTTATTAGTCTAGACGGAGGCTAATGTTTCCATTTCAACAAAACAAAACTAATATTATTTCTGTTAACATGTAGGATAGGAATAATTACACTTTATGTTAAGGTTTGATTTTTAACTTAAAAAAATTATGATATATCTGCCTTCCTATTAAAGATTGTATTTGTCTTGGCTTTATTTTCTTAGAACTTCAAAATAAAAAATAAAAAATTTAATAAATGAGGCATGTTATTTGCATAAAGTTATTATTTCTCTTTTAATATTCTACACATCCTACAAGTTTTTTGTAGAGATTTATAGTAACTCCTATACGAATTAAGATATTGTTTTAGTGTGAAGAGCAGCTCATTGTTACAGTGCCTTATTCTCTTTAAAGTTGCAGAAAAGTTGGAGTACTATTGGCTTTGCTTCTTTCATTAAAATAATGTTCTTATGCTATTACTTAGCTTATTTTGGTTAGTGCTAATTCCTCAGGATATAATTGTGGAATTGGTGGCCACACGAATATATATTTTATTGCTTATTTTTTAGAATAGAAATAAAGTTTTAAAAGAAGAGGAAAAAGATTTTGTGGAGCCAACTGTTATTTTTTGCAATTAGGAGTAACTACTTATTTTCAGGCCCTTTGTTCCCTCTAGTTTATTTTCAATTGCTAACTTGCCCCACTAAAATAGCTAAAGATTCTCAATTACCCTATTTAGAAAATTTAAAATGTCCATGGGTGCACTTGACTGCTTAAAGTTAAGGGCAAAATAAATTTAAGAAGCCACATGAGAATACATTGTAAGTCTCTTTTGTAAAGGTCTATTTTTTGGGATAAAGATTTTGATTTTCAAAATGATTTTAGAGTTTTGTGCCTTCACTTTTCTTTTACACCTACATTTTATTCTACTTACAAGCATATCATCATCTATTTCAATAGCTTCTCATTGAGCATCTTTTAAGTTTTGTAGTTTCTTGCATTTCAACAAGAATTTCATTTCAATTTGCATTGCAATAGTAAAAACACATGATTACTTTCATTTGATTAACAAGATTGCATATTTTTACCAACACGCCTTTTAAACCTATAAGAAGAATCTTTCATAGATTCATCCTCTTTCATTTGGATTTGAAATAAATTTAATAATAACTTGGGAATGCAACACCAGGCTTAAATATTTCAAGGAATTTTACCTTTAGACCATTATATTTAGTAATACATCATTCATGCAAATTTTGCAGCATTTTAATCTCACAAATACATTCTCTTCTTTCATGCCAATAATTCCACAAGCGATCATAACTAATTTAATTTGATCATATGGATCATGTGTCTTATCTCCAACAAATTTAGGAAGACATTCCCTTGACCCCTTAGAAAAAGATGAGTATTGAAGCAAGGCAAAGGGCCCAATTTGAGATCTAATGGATGTATTGAAACCAAATCAATAACACACAACAAGAATTATCTTACTAAAAGATTTTGATCATGATACAGAGTCACCAACTTGCATACATAGAAATGTTTTTAAAGTAAAAGAGAACAAATCAAGTGTTGATCTTTATTTTTGTCTCCCCAACTGATTCAGTTGATTTGAAGTTGAATTTCTTCTAGTAGTAAAAGGAGTAAGGATGAAGTTTTGAGAAGTGTACAAGAGAGTATAACTCTCCAACACAATTTTTAAGATACTATCTCTCAAAACCCACTTGTATCATCTAATATAATTCAATTTCATTTGACTTAATACAAAACTAATGGTCTAGTATCATTTGATGAGCATGGTACTTGATTTCCACTCTTCCAAATGTCATCAGGGACAATGCTTTTATTTTTCCTATTAGATCTTTAAGATTTCCCATCCATAGAGCTATTTCCTTTATCCTACATCTTAAATTTTATAATTATATACTATGATGTTTGTTTTAATTATAATCTTTTTTTGAAAGTGTGCAGCGCCTTTCTAATATATTCCAAAGGGGGGGAACATTGATTTGACCACATAGGTTGTGAACTGTTGAACTTGTATGAAGCTCACCAAACTGATATGAACCATCTTGAACCTGTGAGAACCTCAATAAACTTGATTGATTCAGTTCAAGGGGGTTCAAGGTATGTTCTTCTACTTGTCAAAATTTAACTTACAAACTAGAGAGAAAACATTTTTCAAAGTAAGACATGCAAGTAGGAGAGTTTTATTTGGTTTTATTTTTAAATCGGTATCTATAACTCAGCCAAAAAGTAGCTCTATTTGGGGACTTCTTTTTCATGAAAAAGAAGCCCCAATTAAATATTTGAAAACCAATCTCATTTCTTGTTGATTGATGATTATTGTTAAATTTACATAATTTTTCTCATATCACTTTGTAATGTGGCATTTTATGAAAGAAAGCATTTGCAGAAATTATTGAGTCATTGAACTAAAAAGGGTCAAGCTTGAGGCTCAAGTTCAAAAGAACGATTTCATCAATTCAAAATTATAGGTTAAAGGTATAGTCTCAATGGGCTCAATGGTTCAGGTTCGTATGTCCATGGATACAGGTCCAAACCAGAGTTCAGCAATTCAGAGTTCAATGATCTAGTCAAGTACAAACAGTTTCAAATTCAAAGGTTCACTCATTCATAAATATAGAATCAAGTTCAAAATTACAAAATACCAGGTAAGAATAAAAGGGTTTGAAGAGGTTTCATTTAATTTCATGAAAAAATTGTTCTTTATTGGATGAACTTGTCACATAATTTAGCTCCCAAATTGATAGTGGTCCCTATCAAAAGCCACAAGAGCCTATGAATCATTAGAAATGTATGACAATTGGTTATAATTTAAGAAGCATAATTTGTGTTTTCTCCAACTACATTGGAAAAATAATGCCATGAGACTATGCACATGTTAACAATGATACAATTTGGAAACTGAATACAAGTTATTTTCCATATCAGTGCTCCACTCACTTGGTGACCAATGAGGATCAATATCAACCAAACATATTTAAAAAATAATAATGATAAATGGCTTCACATGATTTGTGAATTTAAAATGATTAGACCACACATTGAAAACTTTATCATCATAGCCAACCAATAGAGATGTTAGAAATGTTGAAATCAATTGAGGGACGTATGAACACTCAGAGTTAGAGGATATACAAATAATCATATGTCAATTCACATGATAGAATTTAAGAGTCAAAGGTACGCATCAAATCCAATCCGATATGAAACTTCACTTCATCTTGAACTAAATTTTAAAGGGGTAGGCAAACAAAATTATGGATATTTTGCAAAATAATTAAGTAGTGGAAGTATCCACAATTGGATCTGAGATCATTTCCAACCCATGATACGACCATCCTTAAACATTACACACTAAGGAGAAATTAAATATGAAAAAATAAGTCAACTTTGACTTTTTAACACTTTTTGCCTAAGAATCAAGCCTTAATGTATGATGTTTAAGTCATGCACAATACAAGGAAGGGGTGTTTGACTTTTATAATGTGGAGATGTTTCGTGATCATACAGAGGATAATAAGTTGGGGAAAACCTAAACTCTACGTAAAGGCTTATTGAAGTTAAAGAATCCAAATGCATTAGCACTAGATGCTATCCTCGTATAGTACTTAAAATTTCTATCAAGATGTTTGAGACATCAGAGTACACCTCACCCATTTCAGGGAGAGATATTTGTCTAAGGAAAATGAAATTGGTTTTAATAGGAGGAAGACTTAGAATTATAACAGAGTATAATCACTTGGCAGTCAGTAAATTGCAGGGTCACATAATAAATCAATACTTATCTCTGATGATCTTGATGCTCGTATTTGATGAATTTCATATGAGTTTGTATGGTTTGTGAAATATAAAAATAAACTTCGTGGGAAATACCAATGAAAGCTCCTGAGAAACATGCAATTTCCATGGTGTATGTAATTGACCCCAAATTAGCCATCTACTTCATTGCACCAACATGTTCAAATTTCACACTCTTATTACTAAGCATCTCTAGTTCAAAAATATGTTGATTTAAAGGAGTGATCTCTTTGTTTTGATAGTGCTCTTGGACCTACATAATCCACATCAACTCACTACCAAGATACATGCCGACTATAAAAGGTATTGTGAACATGATTGAAGATTGGAAGTGTTTGTTTTTATGTATTAAGGGGATATGAAGAAATTTTTTGTGTCTGGCAAAATATAGTTTGACATTCAAATAGATAGTTGCCTCATTAATGGAAAAATATAAATAAAATTTAATAAAAAAGAAATTTACCACTTCTAAAAGCTAATGTGAAGAACATTATTTTATGTTTCATGTTTGAATGTATTTTGATATTATACTTATAGGAGAAATGAGGAGCCAAAGGTTTTCAACAAAAATATAAGGAGACACAAAACATTTTAAAGAATCAATTATTGACTCTAAAAAAGATGGGGAGGCAAGAAAGATAAATATGCAATAGAAAATCAAGAGAGGGGTTGTTCTTCTCTAGGAGTCTATTGGCCATAGAGGAAAAAGTCTATGTTTTGATCTTGATTGTTACAAATAGGGGAAGGATGATACATTAATTTTATTATTGTAGACTTGTTTATGGTGTGGGGAGAAAATGATCAATTGATTATTTTTGTTTATATGTTTGAAATAAGGAGAATTTCTAGTATATTGGTTTGGTTCTACATTTTTCTGACTGTAAACAATTTATTGCTTATGATAGTCCCTATTATAATTCTATCTTGTTTATTTATCAAGTGTTCATATACATTCTACAATTAGATGATTTTATACATTTACATATACAATAATGAACATTATGCTCTTTTTGTTTCTCTTTAAGTTAGAAGATTAAGTGATCTATTGATTATTTGTTTTTTTTCTTTGAATATTTCATATATATAATCATATTAATTCCATGTTGATGAATGAATTTCTATCACCTTCGTGTCTTTTGGTTAAAGGCATAATCAATAATTAATTTGTTGATTCTATGATAGTTTTTTCAATTGTTGGTTGTGTTTGTTCTTCTATTTGGGCATTCTAAGTTTTTCTTCATATCTCTTTTTGAAGGACAAATGTGTTAACCAACAAGCACCTAAGATAATTTTTGACATATCAATATAAGGTTAATGATTTGAAGATTGACATTATTTTCTTTAAAGATTTTATTTTATCCATAAAATTGAAGGTTCCTCCCAACCATCCTACATCATTTTACAACATTTTTACCAATGCCCTTGGTATGGCTACTAAAAAGGTAGCTAGGATTTCTTTTTTACTTTTCTTTGCTCTCTTTATTTTTTTTTTTAAAAAAAGAGGAGTGAGAATTTATTCAAAGTGAAAGAAATACACAAAAAAATAGAGAAAGGGCATCAAACAGCCCTATCAAGATCCACCAAATGATCTAATTGATGGGATAAGTTTTGATCTTGGAGATTATGTCATGAGACTTTATACAAAGCAACATCTCCTTCAAAAAGTAAGCCTGTGTTTCCAAGTCCAAATCTATTTCTAATAAATTCATTATGTATACCTTGTAGCTGCTTGAATCCAGGAGAGTACATTTTAAAGCCATTTTTTAAAAATATTTCAAATGTATAGTTTGTCAAATTTTTATTTACAATTATTAATTCCATTTTCTTGAAAGTTTCCAAATTATTTTCAGCAAATTTATTTTGGGCTTACCTTGTAATAGTGGAATTCCATGAAACCAAATTTAACCTTATAGAGAGATTACATAAAAAAGAGGCCAATCTTCTTGAAAAACTAAAAATCATGCGAGCTGAATCATGGACACAAAGCTTAGTAGACCATCCAAACTTGGGAAAACCTACCAAAACACAATCCAAAACACCTTCCATCCACAAACTTTGCTAACATCTTAGATCTAAAACCATTATACCATATCCTTATTCCTATGTCAGACATATGGTAGAAATACAAAAGCGCTCTATGCATAGAAGTTGTGTTAAATGACATCAATTCATGGAAATGAGATGTAAACCAAGGAAATAACATGTTGATTATAGAGTTTTTAAGTTTTTTTTTATAACCTAAGATTTTGATTCATCCCCAAAATTAGGATGAAAAAGATTATATATATTATTGAAAGGTTTCTATAAAGATTAGCTAAAAATCATTTCTTCGGTTAACTATGTGGGAACCCCAAAAAATAGAGCTAATGATCTTGCAAAAATCCTTGCTACTAAGTTATCTAACCAATATGGAATATGCTCTAGGATATTATTGAAATCATACAACAGAGGCAATGTAATTAAAAAAAAATTCACTAATCTATTTAAAGATGACTCGTGAATTAGTAAACTAACAAAAGCCAATATGCATATCATAAATTAACCAAGTTTATACTTTATAGTTTAGAGATTTTAAAATTATGTCATAAACTATTTTAGGATAGGAAGCATCAAATGATTAAAAATTATGCCATCCCTATACACAAAATATTACTCTTAGAATTTCAATGATGATGACTTAATAATCCATTACTTCAAATAATTATTATTCAAGATAAAACATCACCTTTTTTAAATTTTGAAAGCCTATTCTTTCACAGATCAAAAGTCCCACCATAATATAAAAAAATCCTAGGCTAAATTATGCATTAAAAAATCAACAAAATTTGTAGAGAGCTTAGAATCACATATAAAGATGACCCATGAAGAAAAAGATAACTAGAAAATCTCATAAAGTATATCATTAATTGTTCGAAGTTCATAGCAATAACAATGAGTAGGTAGAATTTAAAAGATTAAAGTTTAAAGTTGTTTTTTTAAGTTTAACTCTATAAACTAGTTTTGGATCAGAAAAGTATCAAAAGAAATAAAAGTATCATTATTCTTCCATAAAGGCCTCTCTCAGGTCCTCAATGGAAGCACACATGGACTTCTCATGCACAAATCCTTCCTCTTCAAAGTAACCTTTGAGCATCTTGCATCATCTATAGGGTTAAATAAAGAAAAAAAGAATAGAAGGAAGTGTGGGTCTCTTTCTTAGGCCACTCTATCATCCCATAAACTTGTAGTTGGCTCTCATCTAATATACAAAAGATTATAATTTGCAGCCCGAGGGATGGTGTGATCCCCCATGATATTCATCAAGACTATAGCAAGGCCCCCCAATATCTCCTTGTTGAACAATTCCCTATGTAACCTAGCAATGAGATCATTATCTGCATAAAAGTATTCAAAAATTGCAATAAACATTGTCGCTATGTCAGCATTAGAGTGGAATCTTTTAGGGAAATTAATATATTGGACTCCAATGTAGTCAAAGATATAAGCTCTCCAAAGAACCTTATTTTTCACAGAGATGAATTGCTTAATCCTATCTATGGTGATGGGAGCATCAAAGGCCATGAGAAGATGAGGATTATGAAGCTTAATGGAATTATGAATGATAGAAGAGTGTCAAACTAGGCTTTTAACCACCTTTAAATAGAAAAAACACTTGAAGTGATGGTAGAAAAAGATCATAAATACAAACACTACCAAAGAAGGAATGATCATAAAGACCTGAATGTGGGAAAGACAGACCTTAGAAAAGAAAGGAAACCCCACCCTATTAAAGGCCAAAGTACATGACTAGTACTCAAAATGGAAATAAATGGGATATCTAACAAAGGACAATCACATCAAATTACATGACACTTTAAAAAATAAGGTTAGAAATTTATTAATATAAAGCAATAAAGAGAGGGGTGGGAATTAGGGAGGGTAAATGTGAGGATAAAAAATGGTTTTATTAATACCATCCACACCCTCATATCTAATTTATCTACAAATCTATTTCCTTCCCTAAAGAATTGGTTGGCAATTATCTTATTAATTTTTTTATATATCTCCAAGGCTTTAGTAAGTAAGAAACCTAATTTCCAATTTGACATGGATTAGGTCCTAAAGGCATTTATCACAATAGTTGAATCACCTTCAATTTCTACCTAGCTCATGTTTAATTTTGAACAAATCCATAATCCCTCCATAAGGGCTCTAAACTCAGCTTTATTATTCATAGTTGGGCCTATTGACTTGGAACATTTAGCCAAGAACTCCCCTTTGTGATTTCAAATATAGCATCCAGTACCAGTAACCCCTAGATTACTCCAAGAGGCCTCGTAAAATTTTATTTTGACCCAATCTCAGGAAGGAGTGGTCCAGGCACATTCTGCATTATTTTTATTTCTGACCTCTTCCTCCTTCCCATGGAAGGGTGGGAGTTTTAAACCTAGCCATATCTTTCTTATCTTGTCATCTCATGGGGTCATTGGTAGAGCTTACCCAGTATTCCTAATAAGTTTTCTATTTAAGATTTTAATAATAGTTACCTTTATTTTTATAGCTATTTGGTCAACAATAATACTTAAGTTCTTAAAAAATCTTTTGTTCCTCTCCTTCCACAATTTCTAGAGAATGATGGATAGAGAGATTATCCATATCCCTGAAATAAACTTCTTGAATTCAATCTTGACCATGACTAAAGTAGGGGGGGGGGGGAAGGGGGTGGGGGGGGGGGGGGGCGGGGGGGGGGTGGGTGGTGCATATATAGTTCATCTTTTGGAAGACCCAGTGTCAACAAGTTGTGGAAAAAGTAAAATTCAAATAATGTGATCACAATCTTCCTTAGCCATAACACACAATGGACATAGAGAAGGTCCCTCATAGCCTATCCTCCTAAGTTTGTATTTTGCTAAAATTCTATTTTGGAGAGTTGGCCACAAGAAAGCTCTAGCTTTCGAAAGAAAAAGGATATCCCAACACAAAGCATAAGGAATTGGCACCTTGGATTGATGCCTTAATCTATTAATATAATTGTATTCATCCTTAGAGTTATACTCACCATTTTTTGCTCTGTCCCAAACCATAATTATTCTTGCTAGGAGAAGGTTATCTTTCTATCTTTCAAAATTGTATATAGGCATTCCACCACTTTTTGAGGAATATTAAAATCTTGAAAATTCCTAAATTTCCATCCCTCTAGGTTACTATTTTCCTATTCCTTATAGCCAATCTGATATGGCAAAGAGTACCTTCCAATTTTTGTCTAGCCAATTGAAGATTAGCCAGGTTAATAATTATCTACTAACCACTCAATGAATCTATCTAGAACCTAACTTGATTCCCCTTCCCTAATTTCTAAGTAACTTTATCCAAGTTAATAGATTGATTGTTGAGCATAAAGTTCCATAGATTAGAACACCTAGTCAAGTTTCTAGTTCTAAGAATGCTTAGTAGACCCCTAGGGTTCAGATATGTATTAAAGAGAATCCCACCCCACTTCAAATAGGGAAATCTAGTCATTCTCCAGATTATTTTTTCTCCAACATCCATGGCTTGGTCTTTGAGATTTTTAATCCCAAAGTCTCCCTAAGCCTTGGGTTTGTAGACATTGTCCCAAATTAATAACTTAGATATTTTATGCTTACTTTATGAGCCTTTCCAAAGGAAATCCTCTAAGGCTTTATTAATTTTATCTCTTATGAACTAGTAAATTCTAGACAAAGATATTATATATAGGAATGCTAGATAATATTGCCTTCAATAGAGTTATTTTGCCTTCCGAGGACACCCATCTTCATTTCTAGGATTAAATCATCGATTCTATTTTTTCCAATAAGAGTATCCCAACTTGAAGGCACTTCTTCCCACTTCTAGATGGATGCTCAAATATTTATAGGGAAATGTTCCTTGTCTTCTAGTCAAAGCACTGCTAATATCTTCTTCCAAGGCTTCCTTGGTATTAAAGAAAAATACTTTTGATTTGATAGGTTTGTATCCTATCCATAGGTTGACATATAGGTAGAAAGGATATTTTTAATGGATCTTTCCTCTTTAATATGGGCTTACCCACATAGTATTATATCATCTACAAATAATTGATGGGTGCTAGGGTTCTCATTTTTAGCCAATTGAATACCCGTAAGAGATTGATTAGACATTAAACAGCCAAAATCTCTACATGAAACTTCTAACATCAAGATAAGGAGAAATAGTGATATTGGGTCACCATGTCTTAGACCCCTTGATGGTGATGAAAACCTTTAGGGGAGTCATTAATCAGGACTGAGAACTTAAGTGAAGAGATGCATTCAAATATCAAGTTGATCCATTTGTTGACAAAACCAAAATATTGCAAACATTTTCTTAGGAACGTGTAGTCTACCTTGTCATAGTCCTTAATTATGTCCATTTTAATTATCATACTAGGGTTTCTATGGAACTAGATTAGATGAGTTTCCTCTTGGGAAATAATAATGTCATCATAACTAGATTTACCAGGATCAAAGCCTATCTATTCCTCACTAATAAGGTAGGGTAGAAGCTTTAGCATACAATTGGCTAAATTCTTAGACAATTGTTTATATAGAGTATTACATAGGGAAATCAGATAATGGTTGTCAAAAAATTCTACAAATTCCTGCTTAGGTATTAGAGCCAAAAATGTATGATTGACCTCTTTGAGTAGGTTGCTCAAGTTTCAAACACCCTCTAGGGCTTGTGTGACCTCATCCCCAATGCAATCCCAACATTTTTTTTAAAAACAAGATGAAAAGCTATTAGGGCCTGGAGATTTACTAGGATCATCTAAAATAGGGAATCATTTTAACCTCTTCCTAAGTTTTCTTAATAGGGCTTCATTATGGTCCTCAGAAATTTGCTCTAGGATATTATTCAGGAAAGAAATTTGGTTCATAAGGGATGATCCTTCTATATTATTTAAGGTGTTTTCAATGAAAGACACCACCTCAAGGGAGATGTCAGAGGGGTATTCTACTAGAACCCCTTCACCATTTTTATCTTAGAGATTTCATTATTTTCTCTTTTTAATTTGGTACTATTATGAAAGAATTTAGTATTCACCTTCCTTTAACTAGGTTTCTCTAGATTTTTGCCACCAAAATACTTCCTCTTTTGTTAGAATGCCCTCCAATCCCAATCTAAGGTCTCTCTCCTAAAGATAGAGGCTTTTATCCATTTCCCATTTGATGACTTTTGAGTTAACACTTGCTAAATGAGACTCAATATTAGCTTTAGTAGTAAAACTATTCCCAAATCTCATTGTATTCTACTGAATAAGATTTTTCTTAATAATTCTAAGCTTTTGAACTATGTTATATATCTCGGAGCCAGATATTTGCGATCTTTCCCACCACTCTTCTAATAACTTAATTGGTGAATCATCTTTAAACCACATTTGTTCAAATTTAAATGAGTTCCTTACTAGTATTTCCCATATCCATCTTTAGAAGGACTGAGAATGGTTTGACCCTAAAAAGGAGAGGCTTTCAAACTCAAGGTGAGATGCTCCTATAGGTATGTTACCAACTATAAAAATGCCTATCCAATTTTTGTCCTTGAACTATAACTATGTTACTCCTTTCCTTCTATTGATCCAAGTATAGGAATTGTCCTTGAATGCTAGTTCAAGAAGAGCCAATTGAGAAATCATGTTATTAAAATCTATAGATGTTTGTGATAACTTAGATAGACCCCCTTTTTTCTTTGCTAGAGACGTAATTGCATTGTAGTCCCCTCCTAAGATATAGAATGATTGAAGGGTCTAGAGATGGAAATTAATGTCGATCCCATAAAGATCAATTAAGGAAAGTTATAGATTTAATTTAAAATAAGTGACATGAGCACTCATCAAATATCTCTCCATTTTGAGAGAAGTAATATTGAAATTAGGAGGGTTCTAGATGATAGCCAAACCACCTAGGACCCCCAAGACTAGGCTTTAATGATATCTCTAAACCCTATCCTTTATTTGAAAGCTAAGATTTCTTCTTAATTCATCTTATTTTCTTGAATGATGATGATATCTTGTTTATAATTAAGTAGATAGCACTTAAGCAAGCATTGTGGCCACTAACCTTTAGCCTTTACAAATTTTGATATGAGCTCATTTTGGGGGGTCTTAATCAAGGTAGGAGAGGCTAAAGCTTCTTGAGATTTCTCAATGTCTGTAAGATTATCCATTTCCTCTATTTGGATTAAATCATTTCTCAAACCCTCAAAGGTATAACCTTCCCCTCGAGCTCTAAAAGAAAAATAATTAACTTTTCTTTTTTCGCAGTTGTAGCCTCTATAACAACCTCTTGAGTAAAGGTGTTAACTAAATCCTCAATAAGTTTTGCACAAATATTTCTTTCTCCTCCTATATCATCCCACATCTAGAGACTTTTCCATCACTAGAAGATGAAAGGCATCCTCCTAAAGGAGATCTCTAAAGGGATTTGACAAGGAGAAAAGGAAGATGCACTAGATCTTGGTCCTACGAAAGGGGGGAGATTCTCCAATATCTCTTCCTTGACCTTCTATCCTAATCAAAGCTACTTCTAAGTTATTATGATGGCTATTTACTTCTAGAGGCATCCATTGACCAACATTAGCAAATAAAGGAGAAGTAGTTGGAACCACTTCTACTACCCCCTAATCCTCAACAAATTTACCTTCCTTACTAATAGGATCCAAAGGAATGTTCTTTGAATTTCCTATAGGAGGGGATGATCTACTAGTGATGATAAACCCTCCACCTTGGGGGTTAAAGAAAATATTAATAGAAGATTTAAGGTTTGATTCACCCCATCAGATCTATAGTTTTCAAATCCTTGATTTTATTAGAGTTCTTGCACGAGGGATGGGGGGGAAGGAGGCACTTTCCATCTAGTAATTTTCCAGAGATCTTGCCCCTAAAAATTTTTGGTTGTAAGTAGTATAAGGAATTGTAAGTTATAATTTTGAGTTGATTAAAGTTAGATTTTGAATGTTGCATCTCTATCAATAGAGGATACAAAGCCTTTTTCTAACCTACTAAATTTACCTAAGGAATCACCAATTCAACATAGAATATCACTCAACAATAATTCTTCCAAAATATTTATAAAGAGAACCTATTTTAGAACTTTCACTTTATTGAAGGAACGAGGATCAAAACTAGGTTCCCATTTTATAAATTTGAATTGATAACCCTTAAAAAGATCATGTTTCCATACAATAATATCTTTTAGAGATATAGGAATGAATAATCCATGAACAAAACATTAAATTTCTAAGGAAGGAATCCTTACCTAGTCACTAAAAGTGGCCTCCAACCATTCCCCAGCTAGGGTACCCAATGGATCCTCGTCAAACTATCTCCCAAACAATCTGTTTATTTGGAAATAATCCCAAAGCCCATTAGTGTAAATTTCTTTAACAATAATATTTTTGGGCTCTTCCACAACTGACCAAGGGATCCCTAAAGCCCTAGGGAGGGAAGGAAGAATGAACACGGTTAGTCTAATCTATGCTAGATGATTCAACAAGGAATTAAGTTATTGAGGTGAAGGCCTTTGAGACTTATGGAAGGTCCCAAAGGAACCACATTCGCCCCTATAGTCTTTGACGAAGAGATAATGGGAAGAATCCATATGTGATTGTCCTTTATTCTACCATTAGGGATTTTATTTCCCTCTATCTAAAGCCCTTCCTTGACCAATGTTCTTCTCTTAGGATCATAAGTCATCATATACAAGTATCCAAGTATCCTATTAGGGTTATTAAGCCTTGAGGCAACCTTCAACTCTGTTGAAGTTGAGGGATATTCTATTAACGTAGCAAAAGAATTCCTTGAAGGAATTATAACCAGTGGTTATGTATAAAAATGTCATCCCTAGCTAGATTGATTGACCAAGCTCGAAGGAGCCAAAGAGCAAGTACCATAACCACATAACAGCCTAGGAAGCTGAAGAAAAGCACATTATTTTTGCTTGTAAGTCATAATAATTTATCTATATTTAAAAATATATTAAGTTATAAGGAAATATCTATGGGAAAATTATCTAAGATCTCTAACAATAAATGTAAATCAAAATAGTATTTTAAGATGAATCCAACACACATGCAAATACCATTAATAAATCTACACTTGCAATTACTAGGTTTGAAATAGAATAAAACCTTTTTTAAATGAAATAAAACATATTTGAAATATAAATTCTTTATATCTAACATTTATAATATCAATATATTAATTTATATAAGAAAAATCTTCATTTACATAATTAAAAAATAAAATAAAAAGGACATCTCAAATTCAGTTCAATGCAGTTATGATTTTTAGGTGAAAATTGTTCTATGTTTCAGAAATATTGGTCCAAGAGAATCTTTAGTCATACCATATTCTAATATTTATTTTCTTGTAGATCATTCTATTGAATTCATTCAAAATACTATAAAAACTATAAAAACTACTCAATTTATATTTTTTATTAAATATTTTTCAGTTTAACTATATTAGTTAGTAATATATAAAAAGATAAAGATGAAATAAATACAAAGTTGATTCTAAGATTTGATGTAATCATAAAATTTGTACTTTATTAAAATGACATCTATTTTATTAAAATTGACACAATAAGCTATTCTCTAGTGAGTTTGTTAAGGCTTTTCATTACACAATCACCTATTTTTGGTTTGATCAAGCAACTTTTCTATTCTTATTTACTGTCCTATTTCTTTGTTCTCATCTTGTTTTCCTTTCATATCCTTTCTAATGGTGATATTTATGAACAGGTGTCTGAGAAATGAACTGTCAATGGAAGAGGCAAGCATTACAGTTTGATGTTTGCCAATGAAGAAAATATCTACGTAGATCTGGGTAAGGGAGTGTTCCAATTTTACATAATCATGCTTACCTTGGCCATCTCTAGTTGAAAATTAATTTAGTGTTTTATTCTTCTCTCCATCCTTAACATTGGTTTGTCTAAGAATTAGGACAATATTTGCCTATATTTACTTTCTATCGTTACTATATATAAATATTAACTGGTATTAATTACTCTTCTATAGCTTGAAGTTTCCATTTGGAAGATCATGTTGAAGGGCACAACAATATTGATTCACTGAGTGGAAGTCAATTGGTATACAAATCGTTAGACATTGAAAAATATGTTTTATCTATTGTCTTTAGTGTGAAGATCATTAGATAAATATGACATTTTACATTCTTCTCATGTGTCTTAGTTTCCTCTCTATTTTTACCTTTATAAGTAATTCACTATTAAAGAAACCCTAAATATCTCACTAGTGACGACGTTGTTATTCTTGGTTAATTTGCACACACTAGTGTTGGGCACTCAGAGATTCACACATACATGCTCACATTCTTATTCACTATTTAAGTTCCTCTATTTCGTTATATTCTCCTTCCCAGGAGAATAATTAGATATCTTTTTATGTGGGATGATATTGAAAAAAAATTGTAAATTCCTTCTATATCTTCCAAAACAGCCGAACAATAAGAGGATTAATAAAAGAGGAAATATTACCTTCAATGAGAATAATGTGGGTTACAAAAGCTTCATCTATGGCTAAATGTCACCTCTCCAGACACTAAAATGCAACAATTATGAAAGGTATGATTTAAGAGATTCAATATTCATATAATAAATATGTTCTACAAGCTACAAAATCAGGTTGTGCCTGATTAATTTGTTCATGTACTGGTTATGCAGGCAGGGCTTACTAAGGAAAATAACGAACTGGGATCAAGTCATTGCGGTATTCCCACACTTGCACTTCGATGATTCAATCCTAGCAATTTAGAAAGCCGCTATTAAATATAACATGTTTATTAAACTTGACATTGATAAACACTTTTATGGACTTAAATGTATTTCTAATTGGTTGGTGATTTTCTCTTATAGTGGGCACAACTATCATAGTTCAATCAGCTAAGGCAAACAAGATACTTATGAGATTGGATTTGTCGAGCACTAGGGATTGGCCAACTAGCTCAACAAATTGTTCCTATTTTAATTGTGCTCAAGAAGCCATTATGCTATAAGATCATGACAAAGTTATTCTTCATGGCCTACAAACCTACTTTTCTCTTTCTACTATGGCAGGTTGTTTTGAAATGTTATATTGATATAGAATAACCTTCATTATAAAAGTTTCAAATCTTAAGGATTATTTGTTTTTCCCTCTAGTAATTGCTAGATTGTCTTTTTGTCTGGCTGGGCAATAGCTTCGTTTGTTCAGCCCTTATGTCTATTGTAATTATTTTATTTCTTTTTCTAAAATATATGAATATTGTGAACATTAGTCTTCTCTTTAAAATCTATTTATTAGTCCAAATGGAAGCTAATGTTTTCATCTCAACCAAAAAAAACTAATCTTATTTTTGTTAACATGTAGGATAGGAATAATTATACTTTATGTTAAGGTATGATTTTTAAATTTAAAAATTTATAATATATATGCCTTCTTATTGAAGACTGTATTTGTCTTGGTTTCATTTTCTTAGAACTTCAAAATAAATAAATAAAGTTAATAAATGAGGCACATGCTTTTCATAATGTTCTTATTTTTATTTTAGTATTGTACACATCCTACAAGTTATTTTGTAGAGATTTATCATAACTTCTATATGAATTAAGATATTATTTTAGTGTGAAAAGCAACTCATTGTTACAGTGTCTTATTCTTTTAATTGTGGAATGTTAGGCCCCATGAATATATATTTTACTGCTTATTTTTTAGAATAGAAATAAAGTTTAACAAAAAGAGGGAAAAGAGTTTGTGGAGCAGTGGTGTTTTGGGCTATTAGGAATCACTCTTTATTTTTAGGCCCTTCTCATTTCCTCTAGTTTATTTTCAATTGCTAAATAATACTTGCCCCGCTAAAATAGCTAAAGATTCTAAATTGCCCTTTTTAGACAATTTAGACTTAAACTTAAGAACAAAATAAATCCAAGAAGACACAGGAGAATACAAGGTAAGTCTCTTTTGTAAAGGTCCATTTTGGGGTTAAAGATTTTGATTTTCAAAAAGATTTTAGAGTTTTGTGCCTTCACTTTTCTTTTACACCTGCATTTTATTCTACTTACAAGCACATCATCATTTATTTCAATAGCTTGTCATTGAGCATCGTTTAAGTTTTGCAATTTCTTGTGTTTCAACAAGAATTTCATTTTAGTTTGCATTGCAACAATAAAAACACATAGTTCATTACTTTCATTCGGTTGACAAGCTTGCATATTTTTACCAACACACCTTTTAAACCTATAAGAAAAATCTTTCATAGATTCATCCTCTTTCATGTGGATTTGAAATGAATTTAATAATAACTTGGGAATGCAACCCCAGGCTTAAATATTTCAAGAAATGTTACCTTTAGACCATTCCAGTTAATAATACACCATTCGTGCAAATTTTGTAGCATTTTAATCTAGCAAATGCATTCTCTTGTTTCACGCCAGCAATTCCACAAGCAATCATAACTAATTTAGTTTGATCATGTGGATCATGTGTCTTATCTCCAACAAATTTAGTAAGACATTCCCTTGACCCCTTAGAAAAAGATGAGTATTGAAGCAAGGCAAAAGGCCCAATTTGAGATCTAATGGATGTATTGAAACCAAACCAATGACACAACAAGAATTATCTTACCAAAAGATTTTAATCATGATATAGAATCACCAACTTGCATACACATAAATATTTTTAAAGTCAAAGAGAACAAATAAAGCATTGATCTTTATTTTTGTCTCCCCAACCGATTCAGTTGTTTTGCAGTTGAATTTCTCCTAGTAGTAATAGGAGTAAGAATAGATTTTTGAGAAGTGTACAAGAGAGTATAACTCTCCAACACAATTTTGAAGAGACTACCACTCAAAACCCACTTGTATCATCTAATATAATGCAATTTAATTTGACTTGGTATAAAACTAATGGTCCCATATCATTTGATGAGCCTGGTACTTGATTTCCACTCTCCCTATTGTCATCAAGGACAATGTTTTTATTTTTCCTATTACATCTTTAAGATTCCCCATCCATAGAGCTCTTTCAGTTACCCTACATCTTAAAGTTTATAATTATATCCTATGATGTTTGTTTTAATTCTAATCTTTGTAAGAAAGTGTGCAATGCCTTTCTAATATATTCCAAATGGGGAAACATTGATTTGTCCACATAGGCTATGAAATGTTGAACTCAAGTATGAAGCTCATCAAACTGATATGAACCATCTTGAACCTATGAAAACCTCAATAAACTTGACTGATTCATTTCAAGGGGGTTCAAGATATGTTCTTCTACTTGACAAAATCTTAAACATACAAACTAGAGAGAAAATATTTTTCAAAGTAAGACAGGCAAGTGGGAGAGTTTGATTTTATTTTATTTTTAAATCAGTATTCATAACTCGGCCAAAAACTAGCTCTACTCCAATTAAACATTTGAAAACCAATCTCTTTTCTTGTTGATTGATGATTATTGTTAATGTTTCATAATTTTTCTCATATCACTTTGTAACGTGACATTTTATAAAAGAAATAAATTGCAGAAATTATTGAACCATTGAACCAAAAAGGGTCAGGTTCAAGGCTCAAGTTCAAAAGAACATCAATTCAAAAGTACAGGTTAAAGCTTTAGGCATACAAGTCAAAAACCAGAGTTCAATAGTTCAGAGTTCAATGATCTAGTCAAGTACAAAAAGTTTCAAATTCAAAGGTTCATTCATTCATAAATATAGATTCAAGTTCAAAATTATTAAATACCAAGTAAGAACAAAAGAGTTTGAAGATTTTTCATTTACATTTTTTGAAAAATCTGTTCTTTATTCGATGAACTTGTCACATAATTTAGCACCCAAATTGATAGTGGTCCCTGTCAAAAGCCACAAGAGCCTATGAATCGTTCTAAAGGTATGACAATTGGTTATAATTTAAGAAGCATAATTTGTGTTGTCTCCAACTACATTGGAAAAATAAGGCCATGAGACTGTGAACATGTTAACAATGATACAATTTGGAAACCGAATACAAATTAATTTCCAAATCAGTGCTCCACTCACCTAGTGACCAATGAGGACCAATATCAATCAGACATTATTAAAAAAATAATAATATATGGCTTCACATGAGTTGGGAATCTAAAATGATCAGACCGCGCATTGCAAACTTTATCATCATAGCCAACCAATAGAGATGTCAGAATTGTTGGAATCAATTGAGGGGAATATGAATACTCAGACTTAGAGGATATATAGATAATCATATCTCAACTCACATGCTATAATTTAAGGGTCAAAGGTACGCATCAATCCAATCCAATCTGCAATTTCACTTCATCTTGAACTAAATTTTAAAGTGGTAGGCAAACAAAATTATCGACATTTTGCAAAAGAATTAAGTAGCAAAAGTTTAAAAAATGAACCCACCAAGTTAATCGCATCCACAATTGGATCTGGGATCATTTCCAACTCACAATACAAGGAAGGGTTGTTTGACTTGTACAATATGGAGATGTTTGGTGATTATATAGAGGATAATAAGTTGGGTAAAACCTGAACTCTATGTAGATAGTTATTGAACTTTCAGAATCCAAATACATTAGCTCCTCATATAGTACTTAAAATTTCTATCTAGATGTCAATAGGCCCCTCATGCAGATGCTTGAGACATCACAGTAAACCTCACATGTTTCAGGGAGAGATATTTGTCTAAAAAAAATGAAATTGGTTTTAATATGAGGAAGACTTAGAATTATAATAGAGTTTAATCACTTGGCAGTTAGTGAGTCACAGGGTCACATAATAGATCAATAATTATCTCTGATGATCTCGATGCTAGTATTTGAGGACTTTCATATGAGTTTATATGGTTTGTGAAATTAAAAATAAACTTCCAGGGTGTTGAGCTGTCGTTATCCACAATGCTAAACGGCAGGAATTCTTTCGAACTCCTCTCTTGAAAAGTCAATCTTGTGAATCAACTCCAAGGTTTTGGGCAATCTTGCGACCTACTGGAATCCAATCAGTTGAAGATAAATGTTTTTGTTCATGAGGAGGCCTTTGCTAGTTCTCTTTCAATTTTTGGATGAGATGTAGAATCTGTTCGCTGTTTCAAAATAAACAATATGCAAAAGAACTATGTTTTTGTATTTTCTATTTTTTAATGAATACAATTTAACAATGCAACTAGTATGAATTCCTAAATTAACAAGGGTTTAGTAAAGCAAATAACATTAAAATAAAATCTTAATGGACATAAGCTACAGAAAACAACACGGTTGCGAGTTAAGCTTTCAAAGAAATCGGTGGGTAACCAATGAAAATAGGAGCAGCGCTTCCTAGATTCCACTGATGCAATTGTCGATAGGAAATTTTAATTACTAAATGATGTTTCACTCTTCATCAAATTGTAAGGCCACAAAAAGTGCGCTCATGCGAGACGAAGAGTTATGCAGGTACAATTTGGTGATTTGTTCTTGAGCTAGATACATCAGCGAAATTCATAAAACTGTCGCAAACACTAGAACTAAAATATCGCATAATCAGAAATAATGCAATAAACCTTTGGCTCAATCACAATTCCATGAACATACATTCACAAAACAATGACACATTTTGGCAAGAATGACTACACTCCAAATGTGAGCACCAAAAGTAGAATTTTATTGCAAAATAACGGCAGCCCCAATTACATATTACAATGGAGTATTTATAAGAAATCGTCTCCTCAATTTTTGTTGAGATTGAGACATATCTTCATGCAATAAAATACTTTTAATTTAATAAAACAAACTAATTATATAATAACTAACAATCTAACTGGTGCTAAGTAGGACTCGATCCATTTTTATTCATTAATTGGATGCATCAGCCTTTACATGTTAAAAAACAAAGAATTATGAGAGGAGAAAGAATGAGAAAGCCTTTCAGTCGAAGTGGAAGTGTCTGGAAGTGCCAAAAATAGAAGTTGATCCTTCATAGGGCATTTTTCGGAGTTAAATTACTATTAAAATGCATTTTTGATGCATGAAAAGCTCTATTTTTGGAACTAGCAGTTAACTGTCGATGAAACTTTTGGAAATGCGCAGCTGCGCAGCTACGGACCTATGCACCTCAACAGGGCCCAAAATCTCAAAATTTTACTGACTGTCAAAATTGAAATTCTAGCTTCTGGATTTTGTTCCCCTTTATCCCAGAGCTATGTCTGGATGTTTTCCCTTGAATTTCTCTATAATCTCAGTAATCTTTGTCGCATCTAGTAAATCTAAAACCTCATATTTGTCTTTAACCTTTTGTCTATAGTTGTCTACCTCAATTCGAGTCTCAGCAAAATCCTTGAGTTTGGTATCCAATTCTAATAAGGCTTCTTCTATTCTAAAAGCCTGTCAAATGTCTTCATCATTAGAAGCTTCTTCAAAAATCTTTCTGAATCTTTCCACTACTACTTCTATAGGCAATAACTTTTCCCATTCCTCATCTTCAAAAATCTCTAAGCCTACATCACTATAATGCTTCTCTGCCTCCAAAATTCACTCTCGGGCTTGGTCCTTGAGTGAAAAAAATCCAATTCTCCTTTTATTTCCTTAAGAAAATTAAAAATAATAAGATGCACACTATGCACCAAACTAGGTGCACAGGTGCGCACCTTATTGTTGGTGTTCTTGCAATTTTTTAACATCTTTAAGTTTTTTAACATTTTGATGAGTGGAGGTGCGCAAGTGCGCACCTCGCCATTGAGCTTTGTGAAGCAGGGTGTACGGGAGTGCACCAAGCTAGGTGCACACCGTGCACCCCCCCCCCCCCCCCTTTGTGCATGTTGGTGGTGTTGTTAATGTTGGGGGTGCACACAAGTGCACCAAGTCAGGTGCACACCGCTCACCCTCACCCTTTGATTTATGCAGTGGGGTTTCATGGAGATTGGGGTGCATGAGAGCGCACCCCCCCTTTTTTTGCTGGCAGGGCTCTCATATATAGGGGTGCGCAGGTGTACACCAGGTCGGGTGCGCACTGTGCACCCCTTGTTTTCCTTTGCTTATGTTTTTGGTGCCACTGTGTAGAAGGGTTTGGGGAGTGTTGTGCACCTTAGTGGAGGTGCGGAGCGCGGAGTCGGAGATGAAAAGCAGAGAACTCAACAAGTACGAAGAGCGGGGGAGTTGAAAGCACTGGGCAAAAAAAAATGCAAAGTGTTTGAGTAGGAAGGGGGGGTTGGGGCTTAGATAGCCCTGCCCACCCTTGGTGGTGCGGCGGTGCACACTGCGCATCGCCACACCACCAAGGGTGGGATGCGCTCCCATGCACCATGTTAGGTGCGCAGTTGCGCACTTTGACTTGATTTTATTTTTTTTTTATTTTTTTATTTTTTTTAGATTTTTTCAATTTATTGACATTTTTATGACTTTTTTGATTTTACGATTTTTTGATTTTTTGACTTTTTTACGACTTTTCAACATCGGGATGGAGACTTAGGGCCTCAGAATTGGCCTGAATCTGAAAAAAAAAAAAAAAAAAGTAGGGGGTCCCCATTTCCTAATCGAAATGGGGCGTGCATTGTGAAACCACAACAAATAGCCCCAAAAAAAGGAAGAAATGACAAAGGCATTTCTTCATCAGCAAACATTCTTTCAATGTGTGTCAAACACCAACTGAACTTCGAATGCCTCGAGCATATTTTGAATGACCTCGTAATCAAAACTTCAGGATCCAAGACCTACAAGCTTAGTGTGTGATTCATGCATTCATTCCCTTCGACATCTTAGGAAGCAGTCTATTTAAGTTTTTAGACAACTCGGAAACAATCTTCCACTCCTCCTGGCTCATTCATTAAGAATCTTCATGAAGGTTATTTATCGATCGCTTGCTTGACCAAATGAGAGAATCAGTTTGAGGGCTCTTAGCGGGCTATCACTTTCTTTTAACTTTCTGGAAAATTTGAATAATCTCTCCATGTAGTTCATAGTGTCACTACTTGATGAAGCAACATTTTGGTACAAGATACCTTGTTTCGAAAGCGTATCTTTTTCCATTTCAGATCCTTTTAGAATCCTTCAGTCTTAACACCATTCTTTTCTTTTATTTTCCCTTTTTTTCTTAATATTTTCTATATCTTGAGTACACTTAGACTTTATAGCCAAGACATATGTGTCATTTCTTGGATTCTACCTTTTGTGAACATCCCTTGCGTTCCTCTTTTAGAACTTTTTTAGAAACTCTCACGCCAAACAATGATCTTAGCAACCTTTCGAGAAGACCCCTCTTGTTTGAACCAATTGGGGTTTGGATCATCCCTTTCCATCTTTGACTTTAATTTGACAACACCTAAGACAATCGATTCTTAAGTTCACAAAGTGCTGAGAACTCATTGGTTTAGAACCCTGAATTTAAGACTAAAAGTCTCCCTATTTCTGCAAGCAACGTTTGTTGCTCAGTTGGTATAAGACACACAATCGTCCAAATGTTTTAACAAAAAAATACCTCTTTCTAAAATCAGAACAAAAAGAGTGGTTAGTAAAATCTCGAATAAAATCCCAAGTGCACCTTTCCCCTATGGACTGACATGACTTTGAAAATAAATACACAACTGGAAGCAAACACACAACTGAAAGCAAACACTCTTGCAGAAAATAAACACACTTGTAGAAATAAAATCTAACTAATTGCAAAAATAGTTAGGCTTCAAAATAATGTTTCAGAAATTGCCCATTTACTGGCAAGGGAAGAAATTTCCCATGTAAGGAACTGAGCCTAAAAGTGTTTTCTCTGAGAATTTCTACGATCTGATAAGGGCCATTCCACAAGCATTGAAACTTGGTATGGATGCCCAGATTTTCCTTTGCCTTATCCCAAAGTAGAACAAGATTAGAAATCCTAAAGAATTTTATCGTGGCTCTCTTCTCGAACCATCTCTTCATGACAACTTGATGTTTAGCCATGTGCTCTAATGCAGTTGTCTGTTTCTCGTCCATCTCTAGAAGATTCATCAATCTAATTTGTACTTTGTCTACATCTTCAGTGTATCCACTCATGAATTTCAAGACAGGAATCCTAAGGTTAAGCGAGAATATTGGCTCTTGTTCGTAAATAAGAAAGTATGGAGATGTCTCCAAAGCATTTTTGACCCTTACTCGATCTATCCATAGGGCATATTTGAGTTGCGTATGCCAATCTCTAGGGTTCTCCTTCAACAATCGTCTTATTACTGTGATCAAGTTCTTGTTCATAGATTCTGCTACCCCATTTCCTTGCGGGTAATAATTTGAAGAGAACTTGATGATGACCTAATTTTCAAATTCCCATTGGGTCAAGAATATTGATGCGAAATCATATCCGTTATCGCACACAAGGGCGAATGACATTCCAAATCTAGTAACAATGTGTTCCTCCAAGAAGTCTATCACCACTTTAGCAGTGTAATTTCTAAATTTTTTTGCTTATGTCCATCTTGTACAATAATTGGTGGTTGTAATAATGTAGGTGTGTCCAGTTGATGATGGTGGATTTACTGGACCAATGAAATCCAACCCCCACTTTGCAAAGGGATGCACCTCATACACTGGCTGTAACGGCATCGTCGGGTGTCTTTCTCTGTTGGTGCTTGTTTGGTAGATATGACAAGAACGTACATGCTCAAAGGTGTCTTTGAATATTGTGGGCCAAAAATAACCCGATCTTAAAATCATATGAGTTGTTGCTTCTGCTGAACCATGTCCTGTACCATACTTATCACAAAATTATTTTAGAACTTCCTTTGCTTCCTCATGTCCTAAGCATTTGAGGTAAATTTCGTCATGATTCCTCTTGTACAAATTTCTATCCTGCAACATGTAGGACTCGCACTTTATTTTAAGTCCCCTACACTGTGAACTATTCATCCAACTAGGCAGTGATTTTGTAGAAGATAATAAACAATATCCTGGTACCAAACATCGGTTACTACACCTTGACCAATATCAACTTGAGATACAATCATTTTCTTTTGATCTTTGTCATTAGTTTCATTGTCAAACTTAAATTCCTCTTGATCCCCATCTTGGTTATTTGCTATCAATTTCAACAATCCTTATCCTTGAACCAGTCGCATAGGTTGAATCTCTAAATCAAATTCTTGAAGTATCACCATCCATTTACCTCATCTTTCACCAAGTTCATTTTGCATCAATAACGTCTTTACTATTGGATCAAGTACAATCACATACACCTTACTTCTTAGTATGTAATGACAGAACTTCTTCACCACCTTGATCAATGCAAAAGACTGTTTATCAAGGTTCAAATAATTCAACGTAGAATTCTTTAGAGGGGAACTCATAAAAGTGATTGGTCTTTTATCCTCCTTTTCTTTCTTATGCATTAGGATTCCAGCACACAAATGTTCTGAAGTGAAAGAATATATCTTAAAAGGTAATTCATAGTTAGGACTTACTAGTACTGGGGCCATGGAAATGGCCACTTTGATATCCTCAAAGGATTTCTTAATTTTTGGAACCCCTTCTGTCGTAGCCCCCTTTTTGAGTAAATCATTAAGGGGACGGACTATTTCTGCAAATCCACTTATGAATTTTTACACAAAATTTATCTTCCCGAAGAAAGACTTTAGTTCCTTTTGACTGTGAGGAGGTGATAATTTTAGAATAGCCTCAACTCTATCAGGGTCAATGGAGATTCCAGCTTCAGAAATAACATGACCTAGGAGCTTTCCTTTAGTGACCCCAAATGAACATTTCTTGGGATTAAGAGATATGTCATACTTGCGACATTTGTTAAATACCTATCTTAGATCGACAATGTGAGTGCTTTGATATTTTGAAAAGACTATTAAGTCGTCCATGTAGATAACTATACATATATTGATCAATCCCTTGAAAGCTTCGTCCATGGCTTGTTGAAATGTAGCCCCTGCATTAATCAGCCCAAAGGGCATTCTTCTATAGGAAAAAGTTCCCCATTTAGTTGTAAAAGTTGTCTTTAGTCGATCTTGCTCATCAACTATTACTTGATTATACCCTAAATACCCATCCAAGAAAGACATCATCTTGGAAACATTCACAATTTGCAACACCTCATCTAGTGAGGGTAACAGATAATTGTCCTTTTGGGATGCTAGGTTTAAGTTACAAAAATCAACACAAAGACAAATCTCTCCAGTTTTCTTCTACATAGGAACTAAATTAGCCACCCACGTGGAATGGTGAATAGGGAAAATGATCTTGGCATCTAATAGCTTCTTGACTTCCTTATCAGTGGTTCAATGATAGGATTAACTAGTCTTTATCTTTGTCAGAATGGTTTAGCATCTAATTTCAACGGGATATCATGGGTAATAATTTCAAGATCATATGTCTTCAACTCTTCGTAACTCCAAGCAATAAGATCTTTATACTCAGTAAGAAATTTGAGCATATCTTCCCTTTCTTGTGCATTGCATGCTTTTCCTATCCTTACTATCCTACGATTTTCATAAGTACCCAAGTTGTATGAGTCACATTCTTCAATCCCCTTTTCTTGGGTCATTCTTCCATTAAGCATTGATTCATCATGATCAAAAATGTGTTCAAACTCAACCATCCCCTTAGGAATAGTGTTGGTTTTTAAATTTAGGATCCCATCTTCGTCTTCATCTTCAAATTCATCATCCTCAGGTTTGTCATCCGGAGTGTCATCAATTTCTTGCCCTTTAAAGTGGTCGTTGCACATGATAAACTCTAGTATGTGTTGATCATCCTGAAAGACTTGAAATTTTGTAATGTTGTCCAAAATAGATGGAGCAGCAACCAACTCTTTTGAGAATCTTTTCAATTTCATTCTTTCAACTGGTTGCAATGCACTAGCTGAAATAGAAAGAGCGTCTGCTACCATGTTTTTCCTTCTTGGAATGGACCTTATGTTTAGAGCTTCAAAATCATCCAGAAAATCCCATACTCTCTTCCTGTAAGCAAGTAACCTCTTATCGTTGCAAGAGTATAATGATTTCACTTGTTGTATAACCAATTGAGAATCTCCCTCAATTATGAGAGCTTTGATTCCTTTCTCTAATGCAAAGAGAAGTCCTTGGATTAATGCTTCGTATTCTACAGCATTGTTAGTACATCTGAACTGCAATCGATGTGTTGCATAGAAAGACTTACCTTTTGGGTTGATTAGTTCAATACCTGCATCAGCCCCTAATTTGCATCTAGAACTATCAAATCAAAGTATCCAAACTAGATCCTTCTTGGGTTTTCTAACTTTGTGTTTATTTGTTCTTAACTTTTCTTTCACCTGAGCATTGAAAGATTGTTTCTTAGGAACCCATTGTAATTTTCCACATGGTGGACTTGACGATTCCCCTTTGTAATTTGTTGATAGGGGAAGCATGTGTTTCTCTTGTTTATCTTGAATTTACCTTATTAGTTCTTTAATTCCATCAATTTTGGGTTCAGGATGAATGACGACCGAAGTCTACCCTCGTCCTTTTATGTAACGTCTTCTTCTCTAGACTTTAATCATTCCTGGGGAAGGAGAAGACAAACCTCCACTGTCTGAAGAGGTATCACTGTATGATAGGTTCAAATCTTCAATTTCCTCTTCATCTTTTTCAATACACTCAGATACATTTATCAAATTCTGATTTCCTCTGGGTTCATCCTTTAGGATATTAGCTCTCTTTACTTCCATCATTTGTGTCAATACCTTAGCAACAGCTTCTTGACATAATGAACATTCAAATTTTGAATGGCTAACTTTATGTAATCGACAAAATCCTGGGAGGAGGAGGATATTGGGATCAGCTTCTTCCCCTAAACATTGTAAATTAGCCATCATGTTATCTATGAATTGCATCATGATCTCATCTTTCGGGGTTGGAATTTTGTTTTTGTTTTTTATCTCGATCATGTGATACTTTGGTAGGGACTATCTCGAATGTGAACACTTTGTAAGAACCCAAATCTGATTGTAAAAATGACACCTCATTCAGAGCATTGTATTCTATAATCATCATTTTTAGTTTTGGCTCTGCATGTATCTTGATTTGATTATTCAATCCCTTCCATGGTAACCACAACTGAGTGAAGTCTATAGAGAACCATCCTCTTAGGCATTTTGTCCATTCTCTACTTAGAAGTAACCCATATGTTTCTAGAATATCGACCACATGTATATCAAGAACATCTTGAATCTGGGGGTCGAATGTTAACTGTATCCGAACATCTTTCAATACACCAATTACTTTTACCTCTATTTTGTCCAATTGTATCACTATCCAATTCAAAGGTTGAGGACTGACTCCTAACCTTTGTGCTATTAATAATGGCATGATGTTACATGAGGCTCCTGAATCAATCAAGAAATTGTGAAGATTCTTTCCATATATCCTAATGCTGAGCAAAAACGAGGGTACCTCAACTTTGTCTTTGAACATAGTGGGCATCGCCTCTGCATCATTCACTTGTTGCGATACTATCTTCTGAGGAATAGTATTCATGTTATGGGAAACATTTGTATGATCCAGAGTTTTCATGAGCACTTCTTGATGTTGTGGACAATTTTGCAACATGTCAAACATGGACATATTGGCCTTGGTTCTTTTCAAATCCTCCACCGCATTATACTTTTCAGTAGACCAAGCAGGATTTTTGAGTATTGTTGGTACATTCATTTGATTCTGATTCGGTTGTCCTCCATATGGTGGCCTAACCAGTGCCAGATTGTTACTCACTCTCAGATTGAGAGGAGTTGGTTGTAGCACTAGAGGAATTCCATCTGTCATGGGTTCTTTTCTACTCATCAGATTGTATGTATTTTGATTGTCATTGCGAAAAGAAAACATTTCTTCATGCTGAAAGTCTGGTTCTTGACTAAATGGAAACAAGAATTCTTCACTGATAGGTTGTTCTACCTATGCAGTCTGAGTGGAATCATAAGATTCTAATAGCATAGCATTAAATTGCACTGGAGGAGCATTGTCATTTGCTTGTGAACCTTGAGTCATTTCTTGATTTCCATTATAGTATGAACCATCATTGTTAGGTACATTCTAACCATCATCATACTAACTAATATCTACATACTGAATGTTGTTATTGTTATTGTCTGCAGGAATACTTCCATTATTTGGACAGGTGTTCCATTGTCGATTTTGTCTTTGGAAGCCATTATTATGGTCAGGAGGATTGAAGTTATTTCCTCCATTATTGTTTCCTGCATTGTTGTTCCCATTGTTATTGTTTCCATTGAAGTTCCTGTTATAATTTTGGCCATAATTATTGTTGTAAGGACCAGCATTGTTTCTCTGGAAGTTGTTATTTTGTCCTTGTGACAACCTTAGACGGGTCAATTCATTGTTCATTTGTGACATTGTCTTTTTCATCTAACCAAACTCAGAAACAAAGCTATTATCTACTTCAGTGGGTACTGCTGCCTTTTGCTCAAAGAAGGCAGCTTTCGGGGGTTCATACACTGGATATGTTAGAGCAAGATTTTGCGGAGTAGGGGCCTATTGTAATGGAACTAGATTCATAGGTATGAATTGACTAGGCACCATAGGTACTCCGGCAGGGTATGTTGGCATCATTGTGATAGCTTGAGCTAGAAGCATTAATCCTCCTCCATTGGGATTAGCTTGCTTAGTGAAGGTAATTGCTTATGTGAAGACTTTATCCAATGTGTCGATATTTGTTGCAGGAAGTCTTCTCGTAAAAATAGCAGTGAGATGATCCATAGCATTTAGATAAATCTGAATAGCAGCTTCAATTGGTATGGTGTATGGCTCTAGCTTGTGATATGCCATATGAAAGTGATGGTTGAAGCATGAAACCATCTCAGTTGGGTCCCTTTTAATTGATATAAATTATTAATGTATCACAGCTAGATTGATGAAAGTTTTGAATTGTTCCAAGAACAATTTTTCAAAAATGTCCCAATCTCCAATACATCCAGGTGGCAAATTGATGTACCAATTAAAGGCAATTTCCCCCAAAGAATAGGGGAACAAATGAAGAACCACGTCCTCATTGGAAATCTACTTTCGGTTGTAAATTTCTTTGAATACCTTGATGTGATCTACAGCATTTGCAAAAAGGCCATTGGAGGGTTTGGTGGACCTAAAGGTGGTTGTTGTGGAGGTGGGACTATTGGAATATGTGGTGGTCCACCAGGTGGTTGAAATAGAGGCGGGGTTGAAGAAGATGATGAAATGTTGAATAGAAGTGGTTGAATTCAAGGTATTCCTTTGTCATTGTGTGGTTTGCGAAAGTGGGTAAACTCAAGAAACTTGTGTGCACTTGGTGAAGACCTTAACGCTCGCTGAAATGGGGATTCTGGATCAGAACACTCCAGCTTGCATCAATTCTAGAAAAAGCACACCTCTGCAGAAGTACACTTTCTCACAAAATGGGGTGCACCACAGAATTTTGCGCACCTGCGTAGTTGCAGACCTGCGGATTTGCGCACCTGAATTTTTGAAAATCTCAGAAAATTTTCTGAACTTTGCAGAAAACGTAGAATTTTGAAACTTTCACAAATTTTCCTTCTATTTTGAAAATCAAAATATGGCCCTCCTTCTAGCGCCACTTTTTTTGAGTTGTTGTTATGCATGATGCTAAACGGCAGGAATTCTTTTGAACTCTTCTCTTGAAAAGTCAATCTTGTGAATCAACTTCAAGGTTTTGGGCGATCTTGCGACCTACTAGAATCTGCTCAGTTGAAGATAAATGTTTTTGTTCATGAAGAGGCCTTTACTGGTTCTCTTTCAATTTTTTGATGAGTTGTAGAATCTGTTCACTATTTCAAAATAAACAATACACAAAAGAACTATGTTTTTGTATTTTCTATTTTTTAATGAATGCAATTTAACAATGCAACTAGTATGAATTCCTAAATTAACAAGGGGTTAGTAAAGAAAATAACAAGAAATTTTAAAGCAAATAACATGAAAATAAAATCATAATGGACATAAGCTACAGAAAATAACATGTTTGCGAGTTAAGCTTTCAAAGAAATCAGTGGGTAACCAATGAAAATAGGAGCAGTGCTTCCTAGATTCCACTAATGCAATCGTCGATGAGAAACTTTAATTACTGAATGATGTTTCACTCTTCATCAAATTGAAAGGCCACAAAAAGTGTGCCCATGCAACATGAAGAGTTATGAAAGTACAATTTGGTGATTTCTACTTGAGCTAGATACATCTGCGGAATTCATAAAACTGTAGCAAACACAAGAACTAAAGTATCACACAATTAGAAATAATGCAATAAACCTTTGGCTGAATCACAATTCAATGAACATACATTCACAAAACAATGACACATTTAGGCAAGAATGACTACACTCCAAATGTGAGCACCAAAAGCATAATTTTATTGCAAAATAATGGTGGCCCCAATCACATATTACAATGGAGTATTTATAAGAAATTGTCTTCTCAATTTGTGTTGAGAGTGAGAGATATCTTCATGCAATAAAATACTTTTAATTTAATAAAACAAACTAATTATATACAAACTAACAATCTAACTGGTGCTAAGTAGGACTCCATCCATTTTTATTCATTAATTGGATGCATGAGCCTTTACATGTTAAAAAACAAAGAATAATGAGAGGAGAAAGAATGAGAAAGCCTTTCAGTCGAAGTGGAAATGTCTGGAAGTGCCAAAAATAGAAGTTGATCCTTCATAGGGCATTTTTCAGATTAAATTGCCGTCAGAATGTGTTTCTGATCCATGGAAAGCTCTATTTTTGGAACTAGCAGTTAACTGTCAGTGGAAATTTTGGAAATGTGCACTTGTGCAGCTACAGAGCTGCAGACCTGCGCACCTCAATAGGGCCCAAAATCTCAACATTTTACTGAGTGTCAAAATTGAAATTCTGGCTTCTGGGTTTTGTTCCCCTTTGTCCCAGAGCTATGTCTGGATTTTTGCCCTTGAATTTCTCTATAATCTTAATAATCTTTGCCACATCCATTAAATCTAAAGCCTCATATTTGTCTTTAACCTTCTGTCTATAGTTGTCTACCTCAATTCAAGTCTTAGCAAAATCCTTGAGTTTGGTATGCAACTCTAATAAGGCTACTTCTGTTCTAAAAGCCTGTCGGATGTCTTCATCATTAGAAGCTCCTTTAAAAGTCTTTCTAAATCTTTCCACTACTACTTCTATAGGTAATAACTTTTCTCATTCCTCATCTTCAAAAATCTCTAAGCTTGCATCGTTATAATGCTTCTCTACCTCCAAAATTTGCTCTCGAGCTTGGTCCTTGAGCCAATGGATCTCCTCATGTAATGTTTCCATTACTTTATTGCTATCTGCAATCTTCTCAATCCAATCATCAATTAAATCTAATTCATCCATTGTATACACCTCTACCAAAATCTTGTATCTGTGCCCCTTTATTGCTTGCAAAACTTATAAGTCCTTACTCCAGGCCCTTACTTCATCCATAATGCTAAAGTCTTACTTCAAAATTGCCACCATTTTATTTATGTTCTCCTATGTAGTGTGCAGTAATTTTAAGTTCCCTTAGATGATCAAAATGCCATTCTCTTCAAAACTTTCCCACCACTGCTGACAGGCTTTCAAAAATGGGTCTACATGCATAGCTCCCCCTTCTCTGAGTGTAGTCTTTAAGGTCTCCTCAAGGTTCTCGAGATCTAGAGGACCAACAACTTCAGCCAAATATCCTCTTAGGATTTCATTCTACCTTTGAAGTGTTCAAAATTCAACCTCTTCTTGTTCCATATTCTTGAAAACTTCTTTGATCCCCATGGTTACCATCAATTTGGTTGTATCCCGTGTGGGCTTCCCAAGAAAGACCTCTTTGATTTGATAATCTTGAGGACCGAAGCCTTTTGTATTTGTATCATCAAGAGGGACAGCCACTTATGCAAACAAATCCTAATTCTAGGTACTGTTGACAAATGCCAACGGTCTCACTTCATGTGATGGGGATTTAGGTTTGTTCAAGATCTCAACCAACTCAAAAATGTCTTCCTCATCAGCACAGAATTGAAGCTTAGTGCTCCTCATCATTTCTTGTCTGAGCCACCTTAGAATATGCTCAACTGAAGACCTACCTCTTGAGGATGAAGGGGTATGTTTGGCTACCTCCTTTCCCTTATCACTCCTCCTTAGAGTACTTTCCCTTTGTGAGGGCTCTTCTTCTGTGGCCTCTATCTCTATGGACCCTGTAGTTTGCACCTTAGTGTCTTGGGAGGCTGGTTGAGAATATTCTACCATTTGTATCTCCTTTGACACTTCATCAGTCACCATTTGTTGCGGTTCCTCCTCTTGTGAAGGTTCCTTTTGAACCTATTCTTCTTCTAAACTTTAGGGCGGAGGAGTAACCGAGGCTTTATCTACCACTGTGACTTGTGGTGGAGATGGGGGAGTAAGATCAGGACCCTGTGATTCTGGTGGCATCTACATCCAGTCCTCTTGTTGGGGTTCACTTGTAGGGGTATCTACTATCTTATCTCCAATCAACTTTGTTCCCATAGGCATGAAGTCAAAATTTGACACCTTAAATATGTCATCGCCCTCTTCACTCTACTTATCCACCCACTATTTTACTTCATCTTCTGAAGAAGAGACTTCCAAGGGTTCCTCCGAGGCAAATGGCGATGTTACTGTGGAACTTCTTCTCCTCTGTTGTTCTATGGCTCTAGCTAGTCAGGTTCTTCTCTGTAGGGGCACATATTCCTCTTCTTCTCCCTCGAGAATAGTTTTGAGGACAGATGGGCAAGGCACCATTCTTTTAGTCACCCTTTGCCTCTTCTTCGTATGGATCTGAATCCTTTTCTATTTCATGGAGACAGAAGGGGATGTTGGTTCTGCTTGTGGAGGAGGGATAGATACCTATTGAATTTCTCCCTCTTCTGACTAGCTAGGCACAAAGGGAGGCAATTGATGGTCAAAATGGACTTGAGGAGCTCCAGTATCCTCTGATCCTTGTACATCTTCTTCCTGTTGTTAGGGAGGTGCTTGCACTTCACCTTCTTTTGTTTCAACCCTTTGAGCAGAGGTCCTCTTTCTCTTGGCCTTTCCTTTCCTCTCTAGAGGGTGATAGTATCCAACTAGGTGGTCAAGTTGGTATACTATTTTGGGCCTAATGGGAGACTGGGCCGCAAAGGTAGGAATTGTAAATTTCTTTCCTCTACCTTTCTCTGGGCGGGCTTGCATATGAAAAATCACTGTATCAGGTATTGGATCAAGTTGAAATCATTTCTTGATCCAATCCTTTGTCATCCTAATGACATGCCTTTCCCGATGATTTATGTCATCGCCCTCCTCCCTGTCAACCTCGGCATTCATTATAGGTCTCTCTCCAATCTTGTCTAAGTTGAACAGGGGCTCCAGTAGCTCCTCAGAATCTTGCTGCAGTATCTCCGATGGAATGCTTATTTTGAGAGACTTCTCTACTAAATACAAAGTCATCCTACAATAGTCCCTAATACAGACATCGTAGTCATTTTTCGCATTCATCCAGTGGTCTTCAATGGCCTCCTCATGGTGGAATTCTCTGTCGGCCAGACTCTCAACTTTCCCAATGTTATCAAAATAGGGTCAAGGAGAGTTGTATTCCTCAAGGGGATAATGTTCCCACTCCCACTTGAAAGATGGAATATCTTGCTTCCTCTTCACCTGATATGGTCCTATGACCAGGGGCCACGTCCAACATGGTCTTCATTGTCTTCTTACCCTATCATATCAACTTTTCCTGTCACCTTGCCCAGAGGAGTCTTCTCAATGAGATAGGAAGATTGGATGATTTTTGTTGCCTCTTTCAGTTGTTCCCTATACCACCTTTCTATTGCCTCATAAGAGAGTCTTATGAATTGATCTGCCCTCGGGAGATGAAAGACTCTTTAGATGTTGTCAGGTCGAAGGTCCAATACAACTTCTCCTATTGCACTCTTAACCACCCTTTCTTCAGGAACAAAATATTGTGCCAATATCATGATGAGCTCAGATGACTGTACTAATGTTGGGTGTGAAGTTGCGCTCACCAACCCTAATCAAATCAAAGAAAAAACCAAGGTCGGTCTCTCTGTGGGTTTGTTGCAAATTCTGAGGAAGTCTCCTAGGTCAATGTGTCCTAAGTCAATGTCTTTTATCTCTGCATAGTCGTCTTGGAATCTTGACTTGGACGAGACCCCTTGGAACTTGAAAACCATGGGCTTAGGTGCCATCTTCTCACCAAATGAGGATGCCATAATATCTGCATGATAAAATGAAGACGTGATTAGTTCAAGAAAAATCAAGAAGGGTTAGTATGAAATCAAGAAAACCTAAAAATTAAAAGTGTGAAAAAACATCCAATTCTCCTTTTATTTCCTTAAGAAAATTAAAAATAATAAGGTGTGCATCTGCGCACCAAACTAGGTGTGCAGGTGCACACCTTATTGTTGGTGTTCTATTTTTTTAACATCTTTAAGTTTTTTAACATTTTAATGAGTGGAGGTGCACACCACGCAACTGTCTGGGTGTGCAAGTGTGCACCTTGCCATTGGGCTTTGTGAAGCGGGTGCAAGGGAGCGCACCAAGCCGGGTGTGCACCGCGCACCCCCCCCCCCCCTTTTGTGCATGTTGGTGGTGTTGTTAATGCGAGGGGTGTGCGTGAGCACACCAAGTTAGGTGTGCACTACGCACCCTCACCCTTTGATTTATGCGGTGGGGTTCCGTGGAGATTGGGTGCTCGAAAGTGCACCAAGCTGGGTGCGCACCCCACCCCCCCTTTTTTTGTTGGCGAGGCTCTCGTATATAGGGTGTGCGCGGGTGAGCACCAGGTAGAGTGTGCACCGCGCACCCCTTTTTTTCCTTTGCTTATGTTTTTGTTGCCACCACATAGAATGGTTTGGGGGGGTGTTGCGCACCTTAGTACAGGTGCGGAGCGTGGAGCTGGAGATAAAAAGTGGAGAACTTGGTGAGTACGAAGATCGTAGGGAGTTGAAAGTGCTGGGTGAAAAGAAATGCAAAGTGTTTGAGTAGGAAGGGTGGGTCGAGGCTTATATAGCCCTACCCACCCTTGGTGGTGCGGCGGTGCGCACTGCACAAGTGCATAGTTGCGCATCACCACACCACCAAGGGTGGGATGCACTCCTGCGCACCATGTTAGGTGTGCGGGTGTGCACTTTGACTTGATTTGATTTTGATTTTTTTTTTTTAAGATTTTTTCAATTTTTTGACCTTTTTATGACTTTTTTGATTTTTTGACTTTTTATGGCTTTTCGACATCGAGACAGAGACTTAGGGCCTCAGAATTGGCCCGAATTCGGAAAAAAAAAAGTAGGGGGTCCCCATTTCCTAATCAAAATGGGGCATGCATTGTGAAACCAAAACACAAGGAAATACCAATGAATGCTCCTAAGAAACATGCAATTAATCAAGAGATTGAAGATGACTATAGATACTTAGCAGTGATGGATTCCATGGTGTACATAATTGACCCCAGGTTAGCCATCCACTTTTTTGCACCAACATGTTCAACTGTCACACTCCTATTAATGAACTTCTTTGGTTCAAAAATATGTTGATTTAAAGGTGTGATCTATTTGTTTTGATAGTGCTCTTGGACCTACATAATCCACATCAATTCACTATCAAGATACATGCCAACTATAAAAGGTATTGTGAACATGATTGAAGATTGGAGGTGTTTGTTTTTATGTATCAAGGGGATATGAAGAAATGTTTTGTGTCTAGCAAAATACAGTTTGACATTCAAATAGATAGCTACCTCATTAATAATAAAAAACATAAATAAAATTTAATAAATAAGAAATTTTCCACTTGTAAAAGATAATGTGAAGAACATTATTTTATGTTTCATGTTTGAATGTATTTTGATATTATGCTTATAGGAGAAATGAGGAGACAAAGACTTTCAACAAAAATATAAGGAGACACGAAACATTTTAAAGAATCAATTATTGACTCTAAAAAAGATCGAGAGGCTAGAAAGATAAATATGCAATTATAAAATCAAGAGAGGGGTTCTTTTCTGGGAGTCTAGTTTCTATAGAGGAAAAAGTATATATTTTGATCTTGATTGTAATAGAGAGGGGAAGGATGATATATTATTTTTATTCGTGTAGACTTGTTTATGGTGCAGGGAGAAAATGATTAATTGATTATTTTTGTTTATATGTTTAAAATAAGGAGAAGTGTAATTTTGAGTCTATTGGTTTAGTTCTACATTTTTCAAATTATAAACAATTCATTGCTTATGGTAGTCCCTATTATAATGCTATCTTGTTTTATTTATCAAGTGTTCATATAAGTTTTACAATCAGATTATTTTATGCATTTACATATACAAAAATGAATATTATGTTCTTTTTGTATCTATGTAAGTGAGAATATTAAGCAAGTGATCTATTAGTTATTTATTTGTTTTTCTTTGAATCTTTCATATCTCTAATTATATTCATTCCCCGTTGATGAATGAATGTCTATCACCTTCATGCCTTTTGGTTAAAGGCATAGTCAATAATTAATGTGTTGATTTATGATAGTCTTTTCAATTATTGGTTGTGTTTGTTCTTATGTTTGGGCATTCTAAGTTTTTCTTCATCTCTCTTTTTGAAGGACAAATCTATTAACCAACAAGCACCTAAGATACTTTTTGACATATCCATATAAGGATAATGCTTCGAAAATTGATATTATTTTCTTTAAAGATTGTATTTTATCCATAAAATTGAAGGCTCCTCCCAACCATCCTACATCAATTTACAACATTTTACCAATGTCCTTAGTATGGCTACTAAAAAGGTAGCTAGGATTTCTTTTTTACTTTTCCTTGATCTCTTTCTTTACTAGTTATTGCAAGGTTTTGATCTTGGAAATTTTGTCATAAGAATTTATCCAAAGAAACATCTGCTTTGAAAAGTAAGCCTATATTTCCAAGTCCAAATCTATTTCTAACAAATTCATTATGTATACCTTGTAGTTGCTCCAATCCACGAGACTATATTTTTAAGCTATTTTTTTAAAAAAAATCAAATGTATAGTGTATGCTTTTTCTTTTTGTATACACTCCTACCATAGCATTTCCAACTACAATATAGGAAAAAAGGACATTTTTCCATTATTCTTTGATGGTTGTTCATACCTTGGTCAAAAGATACCATATTGGCAAAAATAGAAAGGATGGTGCAAAGGTCATCAAATTTTTATTTACAACTGTTAATTGAATCTTCTTGAAAGTTTCCAAATTATTTTCAGCAAATTTATTTTGGGCTTACCTTGCAATAATGGAATTCCATGAAACTAAATTTCTTTCAGCCATTATGTAAAATAGTTCTTGTGCTTTGTGTATGCTTCCATGGTTTGCGTAAATGTCTTCCAAGGAATTTGAAACTAAAACATCTAAAAATATTTTAACTTAATTAACATTATGACAGATGGTATGTTATGAAGCTCTTAATCTAGCACACATTGGGTGGATTTTGGAAAAAAATATTGACTTCAATTTTACAATTATTGTGAAAAAATACTAACTTCAATTTTACAATTATTGTGTCTAATTAAAGTATCTTAAATCTTATCGACGAATCCATTCTACTTGTATTGCACAATCATTATAGTCCATGAGAAAATAATCTCTTTGATATGTCAAACACTTAATGTACCTTATCTAGGCTTCCATATTTTGCATGCATTTATACCAAAGGACTTACACCTATAAGATGTTTAATGAGATCTTCCAATCCTTTATGCTCTGATGGATATCCACACCATATTCCAATGCTTGTGTTTTTGCACAAGGTAGGACTTCACATTTCATTTTGTGTAATAATGTGACTATCACATGATGATAACCATCTTGTGTACATTACAATAATCATATTCTATAATACCCACTCTTGATCTATTATTTGGTCAAACACTTTATACCCTTAAGTATAGGCTTTCAATAATAATTTGTATTTGTATGCCCTATTCTATCATGTGTAGCCCATTTTATGAGTTTTATCTTATCACACCTTGATTTTGCACACATTTTTGGAATACCCATGTCTGTATTGACCAAAAATTCAAATTTGAACTCTAGTTGGCTTGTCAAAGGTGGCCCAAGATGTATGAGCATCCCAAGTTGTCTCTTTTATTGGGAGGCACCCCTTACAATGAGAATTATGCCCAAATTAAAATCACATAAAGGTCTTTTAATCTACATGGTAATTGAAACCCTCGTATGTAAATATACATGTATGTGAATGCATGTAAATAAATGTAAAATTATGAACGTGAAAAGAATCAGATTTGAAATATGATATATAAATCATACCAAGCCCCTAATTCTAAAGTACTCTAACCATCTTCAAGATCACCTTGCAACTCCATGTTGATGTATTGTCTTTGAATGCTTGATGTAGCATAATAACTTCACTTTGCAATAAAAAATAACAAACCATCCCTTCTTTTCACCTTGCAATTGCTCTATGTCAAATTTGATTGTTCATGTGTGCTTTCCTTTTACTTCCATCATGTTCAAATGAGGGGTTTGATGTCTTTTTATAGTAGATTTTTTGAATTTTCCTAAAATTACCCTGTAGGAGTTGACTACACAAGTGAAATTTTACTAAAGTAGTAAAATAATATGAGACTTAGAATCATAGGAATCTCCTAGTCAAGGTCAACTTGATTGACCTAGACCTAGACCAATTTGACCTAGATCAGCCTAGACCAAAAGATTAA
The DNA here is from genome assembly GCA_028749045.1 of Cupressus sempervirens. Lineage (NCBI taxonomy): Eukaryota > Viridiplantae > Streptophyta > Pinopsida > Cupressales > Cupressaceae > Cupressus > Cupressus sempervirens. The sequence goes on along the minus strand of CM053789.1, from coordinate 138,893,342 downwards.
GCTTCTGAGTTTCTTTGTTCCAATTTCTAGGTTGGCAGAAGGAATTAGTTCATGTAAGATAGGCATTTTTTAGGGATTTTAATAGGAGGTCAACCTTTTCCTAGGGAATTTTGACATGTTCCTAGATGCATCTAGGGTATCCCAAGTAGGATTTTTCCTAGACCCTAGGGAAGTCAACCTATACCTTGAGAAGTCAACTTGGTCCTAGGGAAGTTAACCTAATCCCAAGGAGGTTGACCTAGTCCAAAGGTAGACTAGGTTGCTTAGAGATGTTGATCTAATAGACTTATGGAATATTTCTTGATTCTTTTGCAAGATCCACCAATGCCTAGAGATCACTACACTTTGGAGGTCATGATATGCATCTGATAGAACATCATAGATCTAGAGGCAGTGAATATCCAAATACTCATGGATACCAGTCTTTGTTAGTTATTAGAATAGCCACATGTGAGGTTTCATAGAGGGATGCTACTAGCACTGATGGATAGATGGAATGAGACCACATGTTCATTCCATCTACTAGTGGGAGAGATGACAATGGCACTAGAGGACATGTATCAAATCCTACGCTTCCCAATTTGTGGACTGATGGTTAGACAATGAGTACACTAATCACTAGCTTAGATTAGGATAGATTTTAAGTATTGCATGGGTCTGCCATACAGAGAGAGGCAAAGACCCAACCAGGCATGCCTAAAGAGCATCATCCATGGGAAAAATTCTCTACTTAGGAAGATCATACTCTATGTCCTAGAACTTTCTTCACTTGTCTCTACTTTAGAACTTTCTTCACTTGTACTCTATTCAAGATATAGACAGTTGTACTAATAGCTTCTCTCCAGTATTTCAAAGCAACATTCTTCTCCATTGTCAATGTTCTAGCACAGTCCATCATAGATTTGTTTCTCCTTTCAGTAATTCTATTTTGTGGAGGGGTTCTAGGTGCAAAGGTATGTCTCTTAATTCCTCTATCATTACAGAAAATTTCAAATCCATTTGATGTAAACTCTCCACCTCTGTCAGATCTCACACTTTAGAATTTTACCATTCTCATTCTCAACTCTAGCCAAGTACCACTTAAACATTTGGAAAGCATCATATTTCTCTCTCAAAAACATGACAGTCATCATCCTAGAATAATCATCAACAAATAACATGAAGTATCTATCACCTTTGTAACTTTGCACATTAATTGGTCCACAAAGATCAATATGAACTAACTCCAAAATTTCTTTAGAAGTTTGAATCTTATTCTTAAAACTTGACTTTGTCATTTTGCCAATTTGACATTGTTTACAAATCACATTATTAGGTTTCTTCAGTTTTGGCAAATCTCTGACTCTCTTCATCTTACTGATACTAACCAAATTATCAAGATTAGCATGGCATATCCTTTTATTCCATAACCACATAGCATTAGTATGTATAAAAAGACAAGATAAAATAGATTGCCTCTAGTCCAATCACCACTGCCAATGAGTTCACCATCAGCATCATAGATCTTAGCTTTTCTATTTCCAAATCCAACCTTACATCCTAAACTATTTAATTGTGACATACTTAATAGATTATAGTTAAGTCCTTCCACATAGTAAGCATTGTCACACGTGATCTTATTTGTCAGTTTTATTGATCCTTTTCCTTTTATCAGACATGGTGCATCATTATCAAATCTAACACTATTTCCATCATAATACACAAGAGATTTGAACTTACTTTTATCTCTAGTCATGTGATTGGAAGAACCACTATCAATCATCCATCTGTCATTCTTGTTCACATAAGACACTAATGCAGTTGCCTTATCTTCATAAGAATCGTCCTTCATTACAACATAGACTACTTCATCATCATGATCATCTGATTCTTCATTGGATTCTTCTTTGGCAATGTACCAAACCTTCTTTCCTTTGTCTTTATAATCTTTATTGTTCTCATCTCTTTTATGTTTGTACTTTTCTCCACTTCTATTGTTATTTTTCTCTAGACATTTTAGAGCAATATGACCAACCTCATTACAATTGAAACATGTGATAGGTAAATTATCTTTGTATTTTCCTTTGCCTTTGTGAAATCTTATAGCTAGGAATACTTCAAGCTCTTCTACATCATCTTCATTTGTATCACTATCACTAGAAACATGTTTGACCTTCTTCTTTTTCTTCTCTTTAGGTTCTTTCAGTGACATTTTAGCTTTCAAAGCAGATTCAACATTTTCAATTTTGAAGTTATCAAAGTTTGAAATCTCAAAAGCAATGATTCTACCCATCAATCCTTCAAGGGTACCAGGAACACACCTTAATTCTTGTATGGTAGAGACTTTAATAGTGTAGATAGGAAGCAAGTTCTCAATACTTTGTTGATCATAGTCTCATCTTCAATAATAACATTTCATCAATCCTCAATCCTTTGATAGCATTAACAACTTATTTGACTCTTGCACAATACTAAACTATATTCTCACCTTCATGCATTTTCATTTCATCAAACTTATCTTTGAGACTTTTAGATTTGGCTCTCAACACATTCTTATCTCCTCCATAGATTTTTCCTATAACATCCCATGTCTTCTTACCAATATCACATTCCTTGACATCATCAAACTCTAAATAGCTTAGGGAAGATGCAAGTTCTAGCATTGCCTAATTGTGTTCTTTCTTCTTTTCCAGATCATCAGTAGTAGGGGCACCAGCAAGGTTAACATGATTAATGGTAATGGTGGATTGTGCATAGTCTCCAAGTCCTCCTAAATGCAACCTCATCAAACTTTTTCATTCAGGAAAGTTTTCCTTGTTAAGCTTGGGTACCTCCCTTTTTGACATCTTGATCTTTTAGCTTCTAGTACCTTCAAACTATTCCTCACAAGCTCCAAAGCTCTGATACCAATTGTTGGAATATTTAGAATAACTAAGGGGGGGGTGAATCAGTTATCCAAGGTCCAAATGTCCAAATCAAACTTTTTAGCACTTAAAAAATTCATATCCATATATCCATATCATGCATGCATCCATTAGATCATCCAATACTTAAACTTTGTATATTATTTTCCTAGGTCAAAACAACTTTACAGAAATGTAAACATATAACATAACAAATTACATTTGACACAAGGATTTAACGTGGAAACCCAATTTGGGAAAAACCACTAGTAACATGCTATCAATTTTCACTCTTCTGAAGTGATGCCTTGTTAAAGGTTACAATGCACATCGTTAAATGTGACCTGGTTAGAGTATTTCAATCACCCTATTAGGAGTGAGTCTTGTTAGAGGACTTTAGAACATTCCATTAGAATGTCACCCTATTAAATGATTTACTAATGATTTTTAGGTCAACCATAATCCAAAGGAATTATCCAAACTGATACAATTTCTAGAGAGTAGCAGTAGGACTTGATCTTATAACAAAATACAACTCACTTGTAAATTACAGATCTTTTTTTAGGTCTCCATCATGCTTGGCTTTCAATCTCCTTGGTCTCTAATAGCCTATTCACCCCTTCAAGAACTCACCTCATTAAGCCTTCTTTCTCGATATCTCATTTGTAGATCCATTCCTCAAGCCCTCATATGAAGCAATACAACTTCTCTCCTTTAACTCTTCCATGGGCTTCAACAACCTCCAACCAAAATTATTTCTGACTTAATATCCCCTTATAAAGAGAATTATGATCTTTTCCTGCTTAATCACAATCATCCATTTTAGGATTAGGTAAGATTCATTGAATCTAACCATCTTTGTGTTTTGTTCCTCTTCTAGAAACTTCCTTTACAATCCTTATCAGATTCACCTTGAAACAATTTATCTTGAATTTTGTGCCACTGGCCCATCAAGCTTATCTTCCACATGCTTCACACAATTTGAGAAATCAACTTTTTTGGCTCAGATTCAGCGAATCTTTGATCAAACACTTTATGTTGTCACTTGGCAATAACTTTTTTCTAATGCTAGACACACACTGGGTTACTTAGCATCAACTAAAATTTACTCGGCACATACTATCTCTTTACTGTCACTTGACACATACTAAATTTTATCAACATACTTTTTTTTTCCATTTTACTTATCACCAACTGATTTTTTGCTCGGCTTGAACTAACATTGCTCTGCTCCTACTAATCACTTGGCCAAGCTTCGCAAACACATTTTTCTTTTCTTCTTCTAGTTTTAGGTAGTGTATCCATCCATTGTAGCCTTAAGTAGATAGATAATACACTATATCATCAATGTTTTATTTGGTCTTAGTGCTCCTTTTATATACCATATAACTCAACTTTTCTCTAGGTACTCTTGTTATCCTATCTTCTTCAAATCCTCTTCATCAATCAATCAAATGATAGCATTTAGACCAAAGTAAGAAATTATCTCGCTAGCAAGTAGCAGGTTTGACTTTAGTGACAATATAATGATAGTTTCACATTCTTATACTTGTAACAATCTTTTCTCAACACTGATATGGCCAAAATGGTGGAAAAATAACCCCTAGAATACCATGTCAGAAGGAGAGAAATGACAAAGAAGAGTGAAATGGAATAAGATATGAGAAAAAGAGACATTGAGCATAGGTTCATCCATGATCTAAGAGAGTTATTATGGAAAAGGGTGCTAAAAGGTCTTAAAATGCAAGTGTGTCCATTTTAAAATGGTGTAGTTATGGATGTAGTTGTTTAGTGGTAAAACAAAAGCAGTTTAATAGGACTATATGCTTCCACTTTATATGGACACTAAGCCATTCAAATATGTGTGCGAGAGAAAGAGGGGGATTTCCCAATATGACTCCACTTATGATCTAAATTAGATTATCTAGGATCCAAAGGATAAGGGGGTGGTAATACCAAATTCAGGTTGTAAAGAGGTATGCAATACAAAGAGATGCACTCTCTTAGGTCCTTAGAAGGATAATGTGAATGTGAAATTGAACTAATTACATAGGAAATGTAAATTTAGATGCTATTTAAAGACAATTAGCCCAATTAAGATGAAAATCAAGAGTAAAGATATGAAAGGAAATAAAATATGAAAGAATCACCTTGAAATGCGTAGAGGTATTTTTTTTTTTGCTCAAGAACTTTTGGATCTAAATCTTTTCTACTTTCAAATGCAGATCTTGGAATAAAATGACGAAATGAGTAAAACCCATAAATCTCCCCAAGATCCAAGATTGGAGGACTAGGTCAACTTGGAAGGATGTCCTAAAAACTAGGTTGACATGGTCCATGGCTCTGAAATTGATGACTCCATAAATCTTGTGAACTATAGGTTCCATATGTGTAATTTGTTTTGCTCCCAACCTTCAAAGAAGCAATTGTCTTTGATTGTGATCAAGTATGAAAGTGTAATAACCTTAACTCAAAGAAACCATAAGGAAAATAAAGAAACCAAAACCTCATGAATAGGAATGTATGTGACATGTCATAGATGAATAATAGAATAATTTTAATTGATTAGAATGATGGATCTTCTCCTTTGATCCAAACTCCACTACCACCTTGAAGGAAGAAGCTCAATGCAAGAAGGAGATGCTTTCACTTGAATGCTTGAAGATGTTAGCTTGAAGAACACCTTGAATTCTTTCTTTCTTGAGAGAAGCTAACGAGAATGAGATATGAAAATGAAACCCCCAAGCCTCATTTTATACTATTTTTTGAGTGGGAAAATAACTTAGGCTTACTGGGGATGTAAATAAAATAATTGGTAAACTCAAGAACTTTCAAGCCCCAAACTCCATTATCATTGGGGACTAAGTCGACTTGGGTCAACCTAATCCAAATCAACATAGTCCAGGTCAACCTAGTCTAGGTCAACCTAGTCCTAGTGGATAGATCAAAAAGACCACATAAAACTCCAGAATGTGGTGCAGATGAAATTGGAAAATAATAAATAGAACGAGAGAAATGGTCAAAAGGGTATCAAGATGGTACCTAGAAGACAATGTTGAAAAAAGAAGAGATGATGAAGGAGCATTAAATGGAAGAGGAGAGGAGAAAAAGAGACTAACACCACACTAGGGAGGGCTAAAAGGTCTCAAAATAAAGTGCATCCATTTTAAGACAGTACACTAGTGTTATCATAGTAAATAGTAACAGCCTCAATTACCTCTTCTTGCATTCCTTCCAGCAGTTCCTTAATCTATAAAATGTTTGAATAATTTATTGTAGTATAAACATATCCATCTTCAACAATCGATTGTAAAATACAATGTTACTTCTTGCTTATCGATGTTATCAATCTTGATCCTAAAAAGAAAGCTCCACCACATGTGTTTTTTTTGTCATCCACATTACTAGCCCAATCAACATTTATGTAGTCTTTAAGATTAAAGTCATCCTATTTTTTATACCATAGGCCATAATCTTTAGTTCTTTTGAGATATATGAGTATGCTTTTCACATCAATCATATGAGTCTCCTTTGGGTTAGATAAATATCTTGCACCAATTCCAATAGAAAGTGCAATATTCAATCTACTATGTACAATATATTGTAACTTTCCAATCATAAATCTATATTGAGTTTCATTTACTTCACTAGTAATGTCTTCTTTTGATAATTTCACTCTAGTCACCATTGGTGTACCAACTGGCTTAGACTCGTCCATCCCAAATGTCTCCAAGATTTCCTTCGCATACTTAGACTGAGTCACATAGATACCTTTCTTTGTTCGATAAACTTGCAATCCAATGAAAAAGTTTATCTCACCAAGCATAGACATTTCAAATTTAGTACTCATTTATTTAACAAATAACTTACTCAGCATGTCATTTCCACCAAATATTATGTCATCAACAAACATTTGAGCAATCAACACCATATCTTCATATTCATTTTTTAAATATAGAGTACCATTTTCACTTGTTCTAGAAAATCCAATCTTAATTAGATAAGAGTGTAATCATTTATGCCATGCTCTTGGGGATAGTTTCATTCCATATAAAGCTTTGTTCAACTTGTAGACCATGTTCTTCTTTTCAAGTTAAATGAATCCTTCATGTTGTTAAATATATATTTCCTCCACAAGTATTTCATTCATAAATGTAAAGTTTGCATCCATTTAATATACTTTGAACTTCTTGTATGTAGCATAAGCCAACAATTTTATTACTCTTTCCAATATTGCGACAAGTGCAACAGTTTCACCATAATCAATTTCTTCTTTCTATCCATATCCTTTACAAACCAATCTTGCCTTATTCCTTACTACTTCTCCATTCTCATTCAGCTTTTTTATGAGAATCCCATTGGTTCCAATCACATTTTTGTCAGAAGGTCTTGGTACTAGTATCCATCTATTATTCTTCTCAATCTAATCAATCTCTTAATTCATAGCATCAAGCTAGCATTCATCGTCCAATGCATCTTTTATTGTTCTTGGCTCAAAATCATCTATCAATTATGTAACTTATCTTAACGTGCTTCATGTTTGTACTCCAGCACTTCTATCTCCAATTAACTATTTAGGTGAGTGATTATTCCTCACATATTTGGCCATTTTCAACATTTCATTCACCTAGTAGAGATTCAGATTCATGCTCAGGTAAAGCATTATGTGACTTGGGTCTTACTATTTTTAGTTCTCATTAGCTATGTGTTGTAACTCGGGTAGAGTATAAGGTGTCTCTTCATAGATATATACAAACTTGTTGTAATCTTCAGGTTCTTTCTTTCCACATCATTCCTCTCTACAAACTAATAAAATCTTACATTTGCACTTTTAATCATCTTATTAATAGCTTTGTTCAAACAATCTACTCTTTTCTCTTAGATGAATAACCAAAGAATATACCTTCATCTCCTTTAACATCAAGTTTATCATTCCTTGTATCTTTGTGGATATAACAACTACTTACAAAGATTTTGAAATAATTTACATTTGTTATGTGGTCCTACCACAATCTGTAGAGTGCCTTGTTTGTTCCTTTCTTCAATTAAACTTGGTTGAGAATGTAAACAATAGTACTAATTGCTTCTCTCTATAATATCTAAGAAACCTCCTACACAATCATCAAAGTCCTTGCACAAGCCATGATTGATCTATTTATCCTTTGAGAAATACCAATTTTTTTGTGGTGTCCTTAGCGTTGATAATAATCTTTTAATATCATTCTCAGTAAAAAAGTCAGTGAATTCAATAGACATAAAGTCACCACCTCTATCAGATCTCAAACATTTCAAAGATTTACCAGATGTCTTTTTAACTCTAGCTTTATAGCCACTTGAACATATCAAAAGCATGTGATTTCACCTTTATTAACATTGCAGTCATCATCCTTGAAAAATCATCAACAAACAATATTAAATAATTATCACCATAGTAACTGTCAACACCAGTTGGACCACATAAATTAGTATGCACCAATTCCATAATATCATTTGAAGTGTGTGACTTTTTAGAAAAAAATAGACTTTTTCATCTTACCGAGATGAAATTCTTTACACATAGAATTTCCAAGTTTTTGCAGATTCGGTAAGCCTCTTACTCTTTTCTTTCTATTAATTTTCACCATGTTCTCAAAGTTTACATGACGGGATCTTTTATGCCATAACCACACATCCTCAACTCCCACTAATACATTAGAGGTCAATTTACGATGGTTGGAAAAGGTAATGTGTTTTTGGCTTTTTTTTTTCAATTTTAGCTCGATGCCGTCGCAATTGCGAAGTCAGGCGTCGCAATTGTGACGGCCGCGGGATATAAGAGAAAAAAAAACTGAAAACCCTCATTTGAAAGAAATCGCGCGAGAGATCACAGGGTTCTTTCGGAAAGGAAAGGCAGGAGATCACTTTAGAAGAAAGGAAAAGAGGAGCATTGAGCGAGGTGAACTCGACACATTGAAAGGGTCGGGCACAGACCCGCATCAGCAAGGTGCAAAAAAAACAAACAAACATTCACCTTATGGCAATTTTTAATTTTTTTTCCTTTCCCAAGTTTGATCTTGTAGATTGACTAATTTAAGTTCATTTTACTTTTTTTTGTTCTTCCTTTGGAGGGAAAATGGGAAATACTAGTTTAAATGTCAAAATTCCAGTAAGGAAATTTGTCATCACACATATTCCTTTGTTTTTCTTTACCTCAGTCTAAGTCTCAGTTCCTCCTTGCTTGCGGGCTCCCACAATCTCCCACTCTGCTATCGAAGTTTTCTACTACCTTCTACTATCTAATTACCACTATCGAGTTTCATACCCGCTCTCCATTCTTCCATTCTCGAGCTCCCTCTATCGGGTTTCTCCCCTCATTACACATCAGCTTCTGCATATTAAATCTCCCAAAAATACTCTTACCGGCCTCCAAAACTAGTAGAGTATCAACCAATTTTAAGAACAACCTCTCACTCCATCGTTATTGGGCTCAGCCTCACATGCACCACTATGTCTCCCTTCCAAGTCGGGCTTTCACTTTTTTGCTATCCTGACATTTCTCAACCATTTTTCACAGTGATAGGATGAAAATTGATTGTAAATCAGAGTAGATACAATTCAGACATGTCCTTCAGAATTACATAATCATGAATGTTGGCAATTAGTGATTAATCAAAAAATCACATTTTTTGGCTTCATCAACACATTCCTCACAGCATCATATGAAGTTCCTTACACAATTGGAAAATGTGGGCTTAGCAAAAACTTTGGTAAATTAAAATTTTCTTAAGTTTATTTAAAAACAACTTTCTGTTATACATAACAATTTTTCTGCTATCCAATATTTTACTTAATGTTGTTTCTAGAAGAGATTGTATATGTTTTTTGAATCGCAATGTTTCAGATCTCACTCTATGATCTATCATCTAGATGTTAGAGAGCAGAAGGTTGTTGTGCTTGCTGGCACGTTTTGGCATGAGGGAGCAAGTACCAAAGTGTTGGGCCTATCATTCTTGCAAAGGGTGCTCTTGAGCTTCCCATTTCTACAAATGGTGTAACACTTGTTTAATTGCATGTTTAGTTTGGCATGCAGATGAGCATGTGTAATATTTTTCTTGTAGATCTATTTATTTTTCTTGCAGGGAGACATAGCATAATAAAAGGAAATATGGTTAAAAGTATTTGTTCAGAGCTCATTTTCAAATTGTTTGAAAGATCACTCAAGTCATTCTTTAAATGTATGGATTTGTGGTTTTTTCTGTCAATGCAAATCATGCTGTTGTTAGTAGGCTTAATTCCTTTTGATTACTATCTATGGCATTTTTTCATCTTCTTCACAAGGGCAGGAAAAGCCATACAAAAATTTTCAAGAAGTCAGCGTAGCTTCTGATATTGCTCAACTAGTTAACAATATACCAAACAAATGCATCATTTATCCATCTGTATATTTTTACTATTTTTCTTAAGTTGACAATGCTTCCTTTTGAATCTATTTATGTTAAAGCAGGATGTATCAGCATTGACTGTAGTAGAAAAACAAGTTACACAGATGGAAACTTGCATTGTTGCACTTATAGCTGACATTTGACACTTGGAGTTGATATGCATGTTTACATGAAATGCTGAAGTAAGATGCATATCAAATATATTGTCTTGAGTATTTCATGCCAAATTATGGGCTCTCTTGTTAAATGAGCATACACAGTTTAAATGGTATACTCTTACAAACTATTAGCTCTTTTGTTGCTCGCTTACCTAATTTCCCTACAGCTACGAGCAGAAATTAACAATAAATATTTGACATATTATTAGTGTTAATCTTCTTAAGTTGGGCACTGATTTCAACCCATTCTGATTGATTTGTACAGATTCTTATAACCAGTTCCATATATTTAATTATATTTAGACACTATCTTTTAATGCTTTATTTCAGTGTGCTACATATTCTATTTCATATTTGTGATATATGATGAAAGTATTATAACATATGGAGGAACAATCCATGAGTGGTGTGGCCAATTGAAATGGTTTTAGTTTCAATTTTACACCATTTGATACAAATAATCAGTTTACCAATCCACCCCTAGGTTCATTCCATTTGCAGTAAAATCTTCATTACATAGAAAATATTCACAAAATCTATGTCAATGCTCACACATCTTCTTGGACTTACACAAATCTATGTCAATCCTCACACATTTTCTTGGACTTACGCAGGAACTATGCTGCCCTGCAGCTCTTGTTAAATATGTTATCAACTTGACTTTTCTATTAAAGGCTCTCATGCTGAATTGAAAGCCAGGTAGAGAAAAAGATATTATACACTATTTTGTTGGTACCCTGTGCAGCACAACAAACTTGTTCTTACTATAAGAAAATTTTCTTTTCTTTTGTTTCATTGTAGATCTTCTACTTGCACGGAGGTCTCTCCCCATCATTGGACACACTTGATAAAATTCGAGCTTTGGATCGCATACAGGAAGTGCGTCTATACACATAAGTATAAAATTCTTCTTTTCCCGCAACACATATAACAACAATTTTAAGTGCTTGCAAGGTATATACTTATGAATAAATATTACATCCTGATTTAAATGTATGAAAACAATTTTCATTCCTTTTAAGCTTCATTCATCTCGAGGTGCAATTCACAAACTCAAGAATAGTGCCTTTTGTTCTTCAGGATACCTTTAGGGGAAGAGTATGTGAATGCCCCCTCGTGTTTAGAGTCTAGTTTAGAGGAGATGGCTATTTACACTACTAAGGTTTGTTGAATCTAATTCTGAATAACATTGCTTGCTATTTTTGAATCTAATCTAATGTATATTTTAACTAGACTTGTAGCTTATATGTTTTGAAATTTTTGTTAGGCCTTGTAGTTTGTATAATTTGATTGATGGAGAGCTTCTACAGCTAAGCAAGAAGGCCATTGCACGAGTTATAGCCGCGCGCTCGGGTATGAAAATTGTTTTTTTTTTATTCTAATGTATATTTTAACTAGACTTTTAGCTTATATGTTTTGAAATTGCTTCTAGTGGCTTAATGTTGTAAGGTCTCTTGAAATAAGACCTTCAGGCGGTTGGTCAAAGTTTTACAAATAATCTTAGGAATAAAGTCAAAGAAAGTATTTTTAAAATATTAAAGTATTTAGCTAGGTCTAAGAAGATTTGAGTACTTTCGACAATTTTGCTTAGTTTTTGAAAGTTGTAGACCGAAGTTTTCATAGCCCAATTTTTGCTTCCTGCAAAGAACGATCATGTCAGATAATATAAGTGAAGAACAAAACAGGGAGACAATCGCTAGATTGTGGTCTAACTTGAAAAGAAAAGGTGATGGAAAATGTTATTGTCCTTGCAATATTTTTAAGGGCTTAAATCGTAGAAGACTGCTAATCAAAACAGTTAAGAGACATTGTAGGAAGAATGGGCACATTGAAGGGGGGCATGACTATCATCCACTGGTAAGTCGTTCATTATATCATTTTAACAATTTATATACATATGAAATCACTTAATGATGAGTTGATGATCATGGTTTATTTATGTTAATCAATTTTATATAGGTTGATCTTCCCAGGGAAGTACATGATATGAACCACAACAATCCGAAGAATATGGTTTTTGAAGTGGAGGAACATGGAGGTGCAAATATCCAAGGTGAAGATAATGATCCCATGGAAGATGATGATCATGCGCCAAAAAACACAATTGAAGAGGATGGTATAAATACATTGATCCATGACACATCTAGTCCAAGCGTATCTGATCATGATGATGATGATAGCCTCGATGTACCTCTACTTCAGAAGGCATAAGAGCCCCTATACAAAGACTCCCAAACAACTCTTCTCTCTGTTGTATTGTTGTTGTTGAACTTGAAGGTTATGAATGGTTTATCCAACATAACAATGTCACGTATGTTAAGGTATGTCATATATATCTTTATGGTTAACAAAGGGTGAATAATGTACCACTAATATTGTTTATATTAACAACTTATATTTTTTGTTGTAGATTGATAGGCGAGTTTCTATTACCATCATCAAATATTCTACCTCACTCATATCAAGAATTAACTGTTGTTATGAAAGATATTGGAATGGAGTATGAAGCAATACATGCTTGTCCCAATGATCATATTATATATTATAAAGAATATGAATTTGCAACACAATGCCCTATATGTCATACGAGTAGATATCAAACAGATTGACTAACAAAAAAGGTGCCTCAAAAGGTTCTTTGTTACATCCCCATTATTCCACGGATGCGACAATTATTCAGGTGTAGTAGCTTGGCTCAATTTATGGATTATCATGCACGTAATAGAAGTTGAGATGACATTATTTGAATCCCTGTGGATGGTTCGGCATTTATGCACATAGAGGAAAAGTGGCAACACTTCAAAGAAGAACCTCGTAATCTCAAGCTTTCATTGGCAGCGGATGGTGTCAATCCATTTGGAGAGATGAGATCTGTTTACTCGATGTGGCTTATTTTTGTTATCAATAATAACATTCCTCCATGGATGTCAATAAAGAGAGAGCACATTATGTTGGCAATGATTGTTCCAGGTATCTTATCATTTGATAGTTATTAATTTACACGTACTTACAAATCTTTCATTAAAACGGTCACAATAACTATGTAATGTTACTATTCATTCAAGTAGGTAAATATCAAGTAAAAGATATGAATGTATATATTCAGCCTCTTATCGACGAGTTGGTGGAGTTATGGAACGGTGTCACTATGGATGACATGTCTAGACCAATACGACAAAGACAATTTCAATTCCATGCAATACTTGCATGGACAATACATGATGCCCCAGGGCTAACACACTTTTGTGGTATGTTATAGTGAATTCAAGTTGCGCACAATAATTCTAATTATAAAAATCAACATATTTAATAATCCAATTACATCATTATCTTGTAGGTCTTCAAACAAAGGGAAAATTTGCATGTCCAGTTTGTGGTCCAAAGATGAAATCTCGTCATTCAAAAAGTTTAGGAAAGCAGGTGTTTGATGAGTGTAGACACTTCCTCCATAGGAATCATAAGTACTGAAGTACGAAAAAACATCTTTTCAATGGGAAAGAAGAGACTACATCAAAGCCACGAAGAATGACACCTCGCCTATGGAAGTTGGAATATAATGGAATTAATCGTCGAGGTAATGTTGTTCCACCTAATGGTTTATGTTTGTAATTTATATATTTCTATTGTGATTTTTGTTGACTAATTGTGTAATTGATGATCGTGAAGGTCGTCAAGGCAATACTGAAAACCTTCCAAAGGGACTAAAAAGCTATCCCAGACAATTTAGTAGGTTGCCCTACTACAAGCACTTACAAATTGTGCATTTGTTTGATACTATGCATATTGGAAAGAATATAACAGAGACATTGTGGAAAATATTGGATGGAAGGCGTGACAAAGAAAAATTTGTCAAAATTTGTAATGACATACATGAATCCAATCATGCATTGAAAAATTTCATTCACTCAAATAGCAACAGAGATCAGATTAATATAAGTGCCCTTCCATGGTTATTAACGGAGTAGCAAAGTGATGCCATAAAAGAAGTCATACGAAAAATTTGATTTCCCACAGGATTTGCTACGAACATAAACAATCTCATATCAAAAAAAAGTGAATTTGGGCCAGGGCTCAAAACGCATGATTGGCATACTTTCGTCAAGGTAAGTTATGTTCTTTTGTATTTACAATATATTCATAAACTACGTGAATTGTTCGTTATGTTATGTTAGAAAATAATGAAATGATTGGTTTATAATTACTGCAGTACGTGCTTCCTCTATCTCTCCCAGAGCACTTCAACAATAACATCAAACAAGTGATATACGATCTTGGAAAATATATGAGGTAAGCAGTAATATCTGTTCAATTTTTTGTATATATTTATTATATTCGTGATTTGTTTTTCTTGCTATGTAATCTATTGTATATTATTTTGTAAAGTCTCATATCTATATATTTTTTGTGACTTGAATCTCTTAATGTAGGTGGTTGTCATCTAAAGAAATCTATAAAGAAGATATAAACTATTGGAAGAGAAGAATTCCTCATTTACTGTGTGAAATGCAAAAGTGTCTACCTCCAACTTTTTTCAATGCACAGGAACACTACCTCATACACCTAGTTGAGGAGATTGAATTGTGTGGACCTGTACACACTAGGTCAATGTGGATGGTTGAGAGGCATTTGAAATCTTTGAAGGCTTTGGTTCGACAAAGAGCACATCCTGACGGTTCTATAGAGGGATATATGGTATACCAGACTATGGTGTACATTATTGAATATCTTCCTAAGTTTGCATCAAATATCCATGTAGATCGCATTTGGGATCTCGAAGCTTTTAAAAAATTAGAAGGGGAGCACTTGATGGGGAAAGGTACATTGAGGAAAGTGAGAGGTAATAAATTATAAGATGTTATTGTAATAAATTATTTCTTAATCTTCAAAATAAATTGGTTGTAAGTTGTCTATTTTTTTTTTGTACAGGTGCTCGAGAGTGGGATGCACTACATTTGTATATTGCAAACAATCTTGATTGGATGACGGTATGGATTGAACGATGTCAACATTCTGGTTGCACATTAACATGGGAAGGTGTATCTTCATTGGTTAAAGAAGCTCATCGTAATGGAGATTCCAATATTACGCAAAGGGAAATAGATTTAGCATGTGGTTCAAGAGATTTCCAGGTACGTACAAATTTATTAATCACCCATATGTTTATCAACTCACGATACAATAATTTTGATATGTTTCACATATTATTGTAGGTTAAACACCACAAGGCTATGTTCTATAATGGTCAGAAATTTCGTGTCAAAGTGTTGGATGACACGAAGAAAACTTGTGATTCAGGAATAACTGCAGTCTTTCAAGTGACTAATATTTCATCTAGAAACAACTTACATCCTCAAGAGTCTGAAAATCGATACTATGGCATTTTGGATGAGATAATTGAGTGTGACTTTAGTTCCTTCAAATTAGTACTCTTCGTTGTCAAATGGTACAGGCTATGACTTAATCCAAATGATCCTAATAGAACTGTTATTGAACATGATAATGGATTTACAATGGTTAATACAAGGTCGTTTGAGCTAGTTGGGGATGAGCCTTATGTTCTTCCAAGCCAATGTGAGTAGGTATTTTACTCATAGGTTCCACATAAACCGGGTTGGTCATTTGTTGTTAGACATGAACCGAGAGGAAGGCCAATAAAGTATAATGCGATGGAAGAAGAAGATACCGAAGAAGTAGAAGATGATGTAGATGGTGATCACGATCGACAGTTATTGAATGATGTTCCTGACACAAATTTTCATGAAGAAGAAGAAGAAGATGATGACGATGATGTTGCTATTGATGATGATGATGAAGATGATGTTGATGTTGATGATGATGTTGATGATGATGACGACAACGATGATGGCGAGGAGGATGATGATGACGACAATGATGATGATGACAAGGACGATGATGATGATGATGATGATGATGACAACGAGGATGATGATGATGATGGAATTTAGAGGTATGCCATCAATCCTTAATCTATTTAATATTCATTTCTTGATAGAAATATATTTTTCTTATATATATGGTTACATAGTTTATTCATTATCTATTTAAAAGCTACAAGTTTCAACTACAAATAGAATACTGCTAATCTAAATTAACTATTAATCTAAATTAATTAAATAAAACTATTTAAAACACATATTGATGCGTGAATGTATTGAGCCTTATTTTCTTTCAGGTCAAAAGCATTTGTAAGTGTTTAGTTTAGAAAAGGGAATTCATTAAATATCTATAAAAGGGAGTTGTACCTAGAATAAAATTCATAGGGAAAACATAATATAAGTGCTTACCCAATTTGTTGGTTAATAATTCAAGTATCTCTAACATTTCATTTTAGAATAGGAATAACATTGTATCAATATGTTGATTTACAGACTAAAACTAGAAAACTTATTTGAGTACATGTATTTGGATCTATGGGATTTACACGGTAAGTAAAAAGAAACCAGTAATCCATTTTAAAATTATTATAATGGGTTTTGGAAGAAATTACAGTTATCTTAATTAATATAAAATATCTAACTGAATTTCAAAATGTTATGCAAGTGGCTTTAGTCTAGGTGTTCCCTCCACCTCCACACACATCAAACAACTTCAAATAGCATGACCCCAAGGTGACTAAGCCCTCAACTCATCAGCTGATACAAAAACCCAGTTTTAGCCCTTCACTAGGCCTACTTCCCTAGTAGGCTTATAATGTGAGCCTGATTTAAGTGTTTTATTGTGTACCTTTTAATGTTTTTAATTTTTATGTGATGCTAATGATGGATGTGATTATGATTATGATGTGATTATGCTCACGATAATTGAATTACATTTGCAGGAAGTTGAACCCCTTTCAGGAGCATCCCGCACAGTCTCATGGATCGACAGGTATAAGTCAATACTCCTTATAGATAATCTATTTAATACACTTATCAATAGTAAGATTGATGTCTTCTAAGATCTCTCCCATTTGCAGGTACCAGCGAATAGGTATTTGTCAGAAGTGTCTTCCTCGAGTGAGGGAAATATAGGAATAGAAGAGGAAAGTGAGACATGCAGTTTATCTAGAACAGGGAGATTAACTAGAGGTCAAAGGACTAGAAGGAAATTCAATAAACGCATGAAATTTTTCCTTGCTCAAGGGGGTTCATGTTCTTATGATGATGAGACGGAAGGCGACATCGAGGTGCCCTTAAGGTACCAACATCTACAGAAACATTGGGTACCCAAGGAACTTCCTCCAATAAACACTGATTTTTGTGTTAACAAGAGGATATATCGCATAGCACCATCATCACTACATGGTTTGGGCCTATTTTCTATGGATGAAATAAAGGTGTCTTACAACAAAGTTTCTGAATTGATGGAGTATGTTGGACCATGTTACGATTACAAAAGTTGGATGCATATTGTTAAATATTAAAAAAGTATGCGTAGGTATACCCTCTCGGAAAATTATATACAACAGCAAGACAATAATCAAAGTAAAAGTGTGGCTATATACATTGATGGAAGGCCAAAAGCAATAGGGAATATTGCGGGTTTTATAAATAGTACACAACCTGGGTCAACTATAAAGAAACCCAATTGCATATTTGAGGCGCGCGAGGGAAATCATGTATTCATCTGTGCGATAAAATCAATACGTGCAGGGGAAGAGCTTCTTATTGATTACAATTTGAACCGCATAGATACAAACGAGGGTACTATCATGGGGGTGGTACATACTATTAAACCAACTTCTAATCAATGACTCCAACATACCATTTAGTCAATAAATTTTTGGCTAACATTTTTATACTTCATCTTTGACACAGGGGCACAATATGGAGCAACCGCCCGGAGGGGATGCTGACGATGCTCCCGGCTCATCTACACATGAGCAGGTAAAACTCATTTGTAATTGTGCAAACTAGATAGAAGCAAAATGTTGTTTTTTTAATGTTGTTTTCTTTATTGTTTTGGAGTAATTTTGATAATACTAATACTATTGTTGTCACAGAGGGCTAGTGGTCGGAGGGAGGGAAAGGAACCTGCAGTCCCTCAGTAGGCCCCCCCTGAGGAGGACCCTTTCTATATCGATTTAGCAGAGACCGATGACCCGATCAGTTCGATTAAAATTAATTTTAAAAAAATTAGCAAAGAAATTCTACGTTTGGCAACCATAAAGCCTATGACTCAACAAATAAAAGATAGGGCATCTGAATTGTTGCACACCTCTGAGTCCTTAAAAGTAAGTAGTAATGAAATTTTTAATTATAACAAGATTTCAATAATGGTTTTTATGTTATGCTCTTTTATGGCATTAATTAAAATATGGATGCGTTGTCTTTACAAAAAATTTTGCTTGATTTCGAGCCCCGTTCCCATGATGAGGGTGCTGCAGGTGGTTCAGGTAGATCGCATGTTCCATTCCCCACTTCTATTTTCCACTGAATATATATAGGAATGATCATAATCATTGACAATACATGCTCGAACAATCCTTTTTTTTTAATGCTCTAACAATCTTGTCCATGCTAGTCCACGCGTTCTATATTTATGCATGCTCTAACAATTTTATTCTTCAGCTTCACATCAATTGAATCCTACGATGACGTCGCCTCCATCCAGGACAACCACAAATCTCTTTCCGACTGCTGAGTCAGCAACACGCAGCTTACATGCATCAACTGTTGCACCATCTGTTGGTACACAAATCCCTCTTTTTCTCTCTTATGACAGCAACAAACAGTTTCTTTTTTACAACTTTATAACATCAATTATCATTTGTTCTTTTATACTTCGATCGTGACAAAGACTTATGAAACTTATGAAACTTTTTGCAATAGGACCTGCAACATCATTTCTTGGATGTTCCTATGTTCCTAGTACGGGAACGGTGAAGGATGTCACATTGATCGTCAGCGACGATGAAGGCATTCCATTAAAAGTAGCCAAAGTTCCAGGTGCTTTAAAGTTATTATTATTCTATAGTGATATAATAGTAATTTATTTTTTGATCACTCTTCATCGACTAATGATCCCATGATTGTTTTGTAGGGAATGATCTTTTTTGGAGAAAACTTGGTGATGAGTGTTTGCGAATATTTGGGCCCACCATGTGTACCTGGTGGAACATCATATCCTAACTAAAACCCCAAACCACTATTTTGATTTCATATCATTGCTATAATATTTTTCCTTTTTGTTCATTTCTTGAACTATATTAAAGGTAGCTTCACTTCATTTATGAGTCTAACATGTTTTTTTTACTTAAAAGGTGGAATCACCAATGCAAACTGTTGAAGGATGATCTTATAGAGAGCATGACCCAACTCTTTGGACCTCGTGCATTCAAGAGAAACAAGCTCCTTGAAAAAGCTTGTTTATGTTTGAAGTATATTAGGGACCAATACAGAAAAAATTTACGGGATAACCCCAGGTACGAGCATCCGCCCTATGTTCCTGAGGCTGAGTGGCAGGCTCTGATTTTGGATGGAAAGTATAAAGCTGACAAGAAAAATAATATTACACCAGTGGAGAGTACAGCAAGGTATGTGATACTGTTGAGAATCTAATTATGTACTAATTAACCTCCATATTTATACTATCTAACATATTTAAAACTTTTCGTAGATTGCCTGACACATCAAAGGCAACAAAGGCAAGACTAGAAAAGCATGGGACACACAAGCTCGACTCTAGTGGTTTTTCGAAACTTCAAGAAAGAGTTATAAGTATTAGTAAATGAAAAATTGTATCAAATTTTTTATATAATGTGAAGGGAAATGCTAGGACTCCCTTATTTAGCTCATCAATTATAAATAGGTCAATAGAATATAATAACAGTAGTGGATTTTCATATTCAATATAAACAATTCAACAATTAAAGTCAAGACTCTGCAATCTAGATTAGTGAAGAAAACTTGTGATTCAATAATATGACATTATTTAAAATCTCACCCTTGACTGAATTTTCCTCCAATAGTTGAGAATAAAGGCAGTGATTGAAAGAATGAGGGAATGCAGCAGCACTTGCAGCCATTTTTATTTCCAAAGAGCTGAACTAACTCTTACCCAACTTAAGAATTTGGAGAAAATATGTTGGTACAAGCAAAGCATACAAACACGCAACATTTATATAGTAGATTGATCCATCAAAACTGATCGATTTTTCTCCTATTATATTGTGATGGATATAGATGATTTGCTGTTGATATTTTAACTACCCTCCATTGGTTGATGAAACAATGCAAGTAAAATTCACCATACCACGCAAAAATGTAGGGCTCAGAGTTCAAGAGATGCCTCACAGAAGACGATAAGAGAATTGGCTTCCAACAAGGCTATAGAGTCGTGGCTGAACGGCTACGAGCTAAAATTAGTGTGGAAGGTTCTAATACTGATGCATCTGAGCCACAGGTAAATAAGCTAAATGAAATTTATTTCAAATTGAATACTTTACCAATTAGTCTATTTGATGTTAAGTTCCAATATAAAGTGAGTATATCTGTTTTAAGCAAGCAATGATAACAATGCGTAGGATGTTGGAATGCAACCTGACAATCCTTCTACACAATCTATGGATGTTGAAGGTTCGCATGATGTGCATCCCAGTGGTGGAGGTATACATTTGCTATTAAATTTTTTATATGTAATTGCAATTGGTGTTTGGATTAACGTAACATTTTGTATAGCAGTTGTAGAGGATCAAGGGGTCGATGTTCATGACCATGTTGACGTTGAGTCCAGACAAAATGTTGTGGTCAGATCAGGTAAAGAGACACAGTTATGTTATTTAAAATAATTAAATACTTGTAACAATTATAATAAATTATTTTTAATTTAACTCTTTTATTTGTTATTGCAGAGGACCCCCTTTTGCAACAGCATAGGAATTTGAGATCATCAAGAACAGAGAACAGAACAACTGATGAGGGGGGAATTGATGATGACACTGATGCTCCTCTTAGAGCTTACATAGAAAAAAGAAATAGAAAGAAAAAAAAGAAATGATTGTCACTACATACCTTAATTGATAATGATTGTATTTTATGTCTCAATGAATTTAATTATGTGCTAATGAATGTTCATGAATTATGTGTTAATGCAGAATATTGATGAATGTTGCATGTTAACGAATCTAATGTGTTAATGAATGTTATCATGTGATATTGATTGAATGTTATCATGTGATATTGATTGAATGTTATCATGTGATATTGATTGAATGTTACATTTTATTAATGGTTGAAAGAATGAATGAATGTTAGATGTTAACGGGGAATGTAGAGTGATGTTAGGGGGAGGGGGGTGGGGCCAAATGAGCTTCCACCTTCACGTGGTTGGCCCTGTTTGGCCCTGTTTAGTAGAGAATATTAAACTATTCTCGAAACAAAGTGAAGCTCAATAAGATACTTGTTATTACCTTTTTTTAAAAAAAATTGTGTGCTTTAGCCTTGATTTTTGAGCATGACATTAACCTTTAAAAAACTCCATGGTTAAGAACATTTGGGTTGGAGTGGTGCTTGGGTGGGTAACATCTCAAGAAAGCCCAACGCTTCACCTCCGTGAGCAAACCTAGATGCAATGAGTATTTAGTGTTCTATTCATTCTAATGAGAAAGAAGTTATTGTGAAACACTACTCATAAACATAGACCAATGAGTTTGACTGAAAACTACACAATTGAATCTTGATAGCAACATCACAACATTAAAAAAACTTATAACTTGTTAATGCACAAGAAAATTTTGTGTCAATAACAATAGTTTTTGGCTAGTTGAAAGTAATACTTATCTAAGTTGTTTGTACTTCCTCATGTAAGACATTTGATATTTACTTTATTGATACTAGAAGAAAATATAATGAACTCCTCCTTAGACCATTGAAGATAATAATGCAACAAAACCAAATCTATAAAAATTAAGAAGAGTGTTGACATAAGAGAAAACAAGAGGAGAAAAGAAACATAAGATATATACTCAAATAACCACCCTACCCCAAAACACACGAATGTGTGTTAATTCTCCATATAGGTTGTGATACACTCATAAAATCCAACGCTTCATAAGAGATCACCACTCTAATTTCTTATGAGTTCAAATACCATTTCCTTAAAAAAGCCAAATAAAATTGTCCATTCAATCTTCATCCAAGCCTTCAATATGTAGGCCAAAGAACCTACATTGATTTTCCAAAGCCATAAGCCAATACTTGGTTGAGATAGCTCAATTTACTTATGTGATCCAATGCTTCATAAGGGATCTATGTTTGATAAGTATGGTGTTTCATAGCATACGCCTAGTATTATGCTAGGAACACCAGTGCATGATGATGCAGTGGACTGAATTTTATGTTACAAAATTTGTTGTAGCTTAAGAGGGGAGACAACCAAATTTTAAGTTGAAGCTTCTGCAATTGTCAATTTTGAGATGACAAAATCTATTATAGGGAATTTAATGTTATTATGGTGAATAAAGCAAAGAGGATGTTATTTTTCAAGAGTGGTTTTGAAAGATTTGATTAGAATATGATTGAAAGAATACAAATGGAAGTGCATGTATTTCCATTACTCATTTGTTTGAGGATCTGATAAATTGTCCTAAATCGCTAGGTAAGAGAAACATCCCCAAGATACTCATTGAAAACTATCCTCGTCCTTCAAAGAATGTTATCACAATGCTAAACTAGCATATTCTTACAAAAGAGGTTCAAACTTCCATTACATTCATAGGAAGTTGAGGGGTAGTGCTACTATCATGAAATCATTCTAGAATGTCATTGGATGACTTAAGAAAATTTTCAAAGCTATTCTTCCGAATGCATTAATTTAGTGATTGCATGATGAGATAATTCTTGTGTCATTAACTTCATCAACCCTAGAAGAGGAATGTCGGAAATGTTATTAATGATTGTCAAAGAATGAAAAAAAAATATTGTTCCCATGTTGTAGTGTTTTGTTGAGTGGTTGTCAATTGGAGCATTATGACATATAGGCGATCAAACAAGTCCTCAAGTTTATAAGCGGCACACTTATACTTCCCCTGAAGGCCATTCAAAACATTTGGTGATTCCTTCCAGCTTGAACCTCCACTTCCTCGCAGTTTGACATGTTACTTGGATGGTCTGGCCTTTTAATCAGGCTTCAAATTATTACAAAAATTGTGTTATGGCAAGCCCTAGGCTCATAGCATTGTCTCTATCCATACCTTAATCAATCTGCAAGCTCAATTTAGGATGCAATTTTCTAAAGTCTGCCCAACTAAACTTCCCAAGAAGACCACCCCGCTGAAAGGGATGAGACTCTTCTAACAAATGTGTGTACTATATGCCTAAGGCGGAATAAGGTTTTACCAATGGAAGCCCTCTCGAAACATACAGCAATATTCTTCTCCTCCCCACCAATCACAGCAGTGAATGGATCCATTCTTGTGGTCTAAGATCTATAAGTCGGGGTGTAATTTATTTTTGGCTGGTATGCCCACATTCTTTGGCAGCTGCTCAAATTAAACAACAATTGTTTTCAACATCATCAATGGCTACTTCCATGTCAGTTTGGTCCCATCTCCTGGCAATAAGAACTATTTCATCAAAACCCTAAATCTTACATGGACATTGTATTTTTATTCTGCCATATTTTGTGCAGCTTAATCCCCGATTCCTTCACTTGCCACACAAATTGTGCCAATAAGGGCCTGGTTTTCTTTGGCTGTTTCTACATTGATATTGGTTGGTTTCTGTGACATGTCAACATAAATGTGGGCAACCAATACGCTATTGATTTTGGGAGGATGTAAGATGCTACATGCCTATCAACCCCAAATAATACAAAATACGTTTAATTTATAAATAACAATGTGCATGGTTGGGGTTAACGAATAGTTCATCCATGTGCTTGGTTCTGATTTGATGAAAACTAAATCTCTTAATAACCTACCTCAAAAAAAAAATTGGCAATTGAGATTGGATATTAAAAACCACATATCTTGTTGTTTGGATGGTTTGCTTGTAACTATGTAATTAATGCATTGGATTCTGGTTGGATCAGAATTTTGCTAATACCCATTTTGTCTGAATTGTTAAGGTAGCTCTTCCACAAGAATTTTTTTCTGCTTTAGATAACTTGCATTTCATTGCAGGTTTCTGCGGTGTATTGATTGGAAAGTAATAGTGGCTCATTTCAAAAAATTATCAAATTTGTGGGATACTCAGCTTCAGAACCTGCACAAACATACTCATGTTAAATATTTTTATGGATCTGTCCAAAGAGTTCTCTTAGAGATTGCAAGTTCTTGCAATCCATACTACTAAACAGAATTGCTTCTGCGAAGATTGTGCAACAAGTGGATTTAAAGAACTAATAAAATTTAGAATAGATAAGTGTGATTGCTGTCGTTTGGAAAGAATGCATGTTTTATGCTTCTCAATAACTTTTCTTACATCGTTCTTTGTTACCTCTTACAGGAACTAGGATGACGGTAGGAGAGGTGGACAACAGTGTTTGGAGTTCTCTTCGGTGATTTAGGTAAAATGCCATTATGCAATTCCATGCTCTATGGTGTTCTGATTTGGTTTGATAGCTTCTTCTGTTGTGAAATTTGGATTTTTAGCCTTTGTCCCTGTTTAATACTGGTGTACAAATTTGTTATAGATTTGGAGTCTCAATTTTACTATTGAGTTTGTGTTCCTTATCTCTTATGTGCTCTTTAACCTTGAGCAGTCAAATGATGAAAACATTGACAATATCTAGTTAGGGCTGTGTAATATTGTTCCATGCCTTCACTGGCCTAAATTTAGTTGTTGTAGGTATTGGTCTCTTGGATTGTTTAGTTCTACCAATCCACCATTCTACATCGTTATTCTGCAGGATCCTTGAGGTTGTCAGCCTCTAAAAACTTATACCAAAACCATTCTGCCCTGAAATCCTCACGCTGCTACTTGTGATGGCCGGGAAATTCAGTTTGCCTGTCTTTACTGGTGGCTGTGTCAAATTGCATGACCTCCAAGCAAGCTGTTGTTTCACACTGGGGTCTTTCTGATGGGATCCATTAAAGTTCGGATAAATTACATCTACATAGGCAGGTGTATGAGCCACTTCATTGAACTTCATATTTTGCATTGCAAAATTTGCTTTAGGTGTTTTGTAATTAATTAGCATCTCATCATCTTATTCAAATTCCATTTTTATTCTTTAATTGTAACAAGCTCGATTTTACATATAATGATGTGTGTGTTATGTTCTTCTGTTTAAGATAGTATGGTCCTGTAATTCACTAACTTCAATGTCTGATTCCTGTTACTATGATTTAATTTGACACTTGGTTATTGATATAAATTAAAGCAAGCTTGTATATATCTCTATTGGCACAACCCATGGAGCTTCATCCTCATACCAGTGATTCTTTAGCAAGCTACACCTTATGAGAATCACAATGTTATAGTAAAAAGTATAAATTCTAGAAGCATGGGTAGCAAAAAGGCGAGAATATATATTTCATTTAGCCACGTAATGGAGTCAGAAGATCGAGAGGATGTCGTTACCATCTCCAACACCACCTGAGGGAGCAACAACAAGGCACCGGCAAACAATATGTGTACAACCAACCTCCACGATAAGAAGAGCAAATGGAATGGAAGTTTCTCGGCACGCCATCCAATTGCTTGATATGACTCGTAGGCCCATTGATCTGACGCTTTGGGGCTCAGCAGCCGAGCAAGTGGGCATTGAATTGCAACAAAGCTACTACTTGCAAGACACTACAGTTCTAGTGGTTAAGGGAGGCCGTGTTACTGAGTTCAATGGAAGAGTACTCAACACCACAGGTAATACACAACTGATGATCAATCTCCAAATTCCAGAGACAGTGGAGTTAAAGTCATGGTTCGATGACAATGTTAAGGACAACAGTGAGCCATCGATTAGCTATGCCCCACAACCTCCTGCAGTATTGAGAATGACAATTCATGACATACATGATCAAACTGTGCATTCTACTTGTGCTATAAAGTGCATCGTGAAAGCAACCATTATAGAGGTCAACACAGACAAGCTATCCTACCCAGCTTGCCCCAACCAAGTGGCAGGAAAGCAATGCAAGAAAAAGTTGTCTGAAAATGCAAATGAAGAATGGTACGATAAAAAATGCGACAAGCAGTTTACGGAATGCAATTATAGCTACATGGTCTGCCTATAATTGCAAGACCACACTGGGGAGCTATGGGCAACCACATTGAGCAATACAAGTGCTCGACATGACTGCGAACACATTGCTAGAGCTAGCAGCTGAAGATGATGCTTGTGGCAGGGCCGTTGTGGCGGCGACGGTAGTTGGCTTCGTCGCCACAGCGGCCCCGCCATATTGCTAACCACGGACGTCGTAATTGCGATGTTCGCACGTGCATTGCGACGAAATAAGCGTCGCATGCATAGTGACGTCGTCGCAATTGATGATTTTACGTTGTAATTGTGACACATTCGCAAACATTGCGACAGCTAGCAGCGTCGACAGCAACGCTACCACGCTCCTAGCACCGTTGCAAGTTTCCATGGACATCGCAAGTGCGACGCCCACGAAAGAATTGTAAAGGCTCCCACCTCAGCGAACCCGTGGGCAAATGCCGATGCCACCCCATCGAAATGCGTGGTGAAGACGTCAGAATTGTGACGGGAACCACATCCATTGCGACGGGAGCAATGATGGGTTAGAATGTTGAGCTTGCGACGGATAGGCATCAAAATTGTGACGTCCAAGAATAGACATCGTAATTTGTGACTAAAAAACAATGACATATGCTGTCGTCGCAGTGGAGACACATTTGCATCACAATTCCAACACTTGGCCGTCGCAAATCGATGCCAAATGTATTAGTGTCTAGAAAATAAGCATGTATCAATTGTAGGATCAAGATAGAATATGTTACCCTTTGTTTGCATTCATGTTCCAATCATATTACCTTCAGCATCAAAGATCTTGACCTTTCTTTTCATCAAAGATCTTGACCTTTCTTTTCTCAAATTCTAGCTTGTAACCTGAGTTATTCAACTATGCAACACTCAAAATATTATATTTAAGTCCTTAAACCCAATATGCAGATCGTCACATCTAATCTTATCATTCAATATTGGTGATCATCTAGCTTTCACCAGCCATGGAACATCATTACCAAGCTTAATAGTTCCATCATCGTCAATTTCTTCAAATTGATCAAACTCACTTAGATCACCAAACATGTGATGTGAGCAACCACTATCAATAATCCATGAATCATTCTTACTAATATGTAAAATAAGGGTAGTTTCACTTTCATACCTCTCTCCATTTGGATCTTTCTTGATTGCGATATAAATCATTTCAACTACTTCCTTTTCTTCATCAAAACTAGACTCGATATGCTCTTCCTCATCTATGTAGTGTGACTTCTTTCCTTTGTCTTTGTAGTCTATGTTCTTCATGTACTTAAAATATTTCTTGTCATTTATATCAGTCTTAATTCTATTAGGATATTTAGTAGCAAAGTGACAACCTCATTACATTTGAAATGGGTCAAGGGAAATTTACCTTTGTATTTACCTTCACCTCTTGATAAGATTCTTGCAGGAAATGCTTCAAGATCATCTAGATCATCTTTACATTCAGACTCACTTTCTTCTTTACTTTTCTTCTCTTTATTCATATTGTTGATTGTTAGTGAAGACTTGAATGTTTTTCTCATAGTAACCATACTATTGTCATAATTTATTATCTCAAATGCAATCAACTAATCAACTAGACAATCAAGTGTCAGATAATTACGAAGCATGGCTCTTACTTCTTGAATTGCAGAAACTTTAATAGCATAGACAGGCAGAAGAGTTCTAAGAATTTTACTTACAATTTCAGAATCAATGATAGTTCCTCTAGTAGCTTTGATTGCACTTACAACATCATTGATTGATTTGGTTCACATATTGTGCAACATTCTCACCTTCTTTAATTCTCGTGTAATCATACTTACCTCTCAAACTTTTAACTTTGGCTCTCCTTACATTATCATCTCCTCCATGTAATAGTTTCAGCTTATCCCACATTTGTTTAATGTTAGCACAATTCTAAATATCATCAAACTCGAAATCATTGAGAGAATATGCAATCTCAATCATCAACCTATTGTGATTCCTCTTTGCATTTGTTTGTTCCACAGTCAAGGGACCAGCAAGTGTAGTTTATTAATTATCTAACTTTCATGTGAAATTATATCCAATGCCAAATAGATGCATCTTCATTCAGTCTTCCATTGAGGAAAAGTTCTCCTTGTTTAGTTTTGGTACCTCTCTCTTATACATCTTTGATCTTTAGCTCAAGTTCATTTAAACTTCTTTCTCCAAGAACTGTTCTCTGATATGAATTGTTAGGTAATTGAGAGGGGGAGTGAATCGTTTATGTCCAGTTAACATACAATCCCTTTAAAAAAAACTAAGCACCAAAAAAATTTCATAAAATTCAACAAAAATCACTCGACGTAACCATTCAACTTATCACTTAACTCTTTATGTCACTTTATACCAAACTATTAACAAACTATTCTTTGCATTATCGAGTATTAGTAAAATTTCTAGTTATTTCCTAGTGATTACTTAGTTATTACCGAGTTGTAGAAAACTATAAAAAACATGTAAAATAACTTGCAACACAAATAACATTCACATTTAACACCGTGATTTTAACATGGAAACCCTGTGAAGGGAAAAAACACCCAGGACCAACAACCCAAAAAAATTCACTCTTCGAAAGTGAGTTCTGCTAGGAGTCAACCTTGTTAAAGATTACATACACATTATTAATGTGACCTTGTTTGAGAATTTCACCAAGATATCATCTAGACCTTATCACTCCTTGTTTCAGACAAAAGAGTGGCCTAATTTAAAGGACTTACACACACCACTAATCGATGTTACCATATAGGATTTCACAAACTTGTTAGGTCCACTCAGTACTTCCAAGATTTTTACTACAATGGTTAAAAAGTAATGATAGAAATGATCTATTAAGAATAGAAACCACCTTTTCTTGTTCAGATCACTATTCCTTGCTCTTGTCTATTTCTAATCTCTCATCTTGGTCTCCTTTCACTCTATTCCCTTGACTAGATGCTTAGAGCCAACTCTTTCTCCTTTCTCTTCTTGGTTCACTTGGCTCAACTATCTTCTTTCTACTTCCTCAATAGTTCACACTTTGATCTCTTCTCTTGCATTCGATCAACAACTTTAGCATAATTAACTCTAGACCAACATAATTATCATCAGTAGCCTAAAATTGTCTCAGTCTCCTTAAATGATCATCTTCAAGCTTCAAGATTGTTCCATATTTTATTGCTTAATCACAATCATCAAACTTAGGTTCATACCAAATTTCTAGATTCAAAAATTCATACAATGAATTAGACACTAAGAAAATATAACTTGCATAGAACTTGGTGTCCATCATTATCCTTCTCCAATCTCTGTCATCATATCCTTCTTGAACTTTCCCAGTCGTAGATCTTGTAACAAACTTTGACTCATCCCTTGGATCATCTCAAACTTTCCAATTTTTTTTATCAAAAGTCAACCTTAGAATCCAATTCTCCAAACTTGTTCATCTAGTTGTTACTAGATAAACATAAAATTTACTCATGTAATATATTACTCAATTATTACTAGACTTGCTCAGTCGATAATAAATTTCCCTTCTTCCTTTGCCAATGCTTGAGCAACATTGTAGTCACTCGGTGAATACAGTATCCCTTCATTAACCTTGTCATGCGGTTAATCTTGTATTCTGAAATAATATATTATTATAAAATAATCAAACCAATATTACATTATCATTGTCCAACTCATTCAAGTACCCATTGAATACCTTACATGTCAACTCTGTCTTCATCATACTTTCTTCAAATCCTCTTCATCAATCTAATGATATAGTACTCTACAGAGTTAGCGCAATGTCTAGCCAACTAAGACTTTGCCATCAATGACAATATAGAAAGCTATATGACTCTCTTATAGACATTAGTAGCATTATCAGTTCGGACTAACAATATCCCATTATCAATTGGGACTAACAATGATATCTTGGTTCAGTAGAAAATAATCATCAATAGCTAAGAGCTCCACAAAAGTAGAGTATATTGTAGCATCTATTGGACCACAAGAGGCAGTATGGTTGAGAAAACTTCTAGTTGGATTATTTGGGAAACCACTAGAATCTGTCATCATTTATTGTGGCAACCAAAGTTGTATAAAACTCTCCTTGAATCTAGTGTTCCATAACAAATCAAAATACTTAGAGATACCATGTCACTACATCTAAGGCATGGTGAAGAAGAATGTAGTCAAGATGAAGTATGTTATTATAGATAACCAGATAGAAGACATCCTCACCAAACCTCTTGCAAAAACAAAGTTAGAACACTTCTAAGGTAAACTTGGTATGGCTGTATTATCAAGAATGAGTCTCAACACCTTTGGTTTTTGTACTAATAAATACTACTATTTTATCATAAGTGTTATTTCATATTTCACTGGGCCCTATGTACATCATGAAGAAGTGAAAACTTCTAAATGATTATCACTTGTATTCTTATAATTTATTGTAAGGTGATGATCTTATAATAACTTAATCTTGTATCATGATGGATATCATATGGTTAATATCTAGGTAGGTCTTGATAGACTATATCTTGTAAATCAATATCAATTAAGGTATCATCTAATACATATATGTGAGTTGTATTGTATAGATATATCATGGTGGATTTAATAACCATTGACAAGCCATGAATTTGATGCCCCCATGGTAAGTATCATATGAGTGATATGTGTGCACATACCTTATGGACATATCGAGTACTTAGTGAATATCATGAGATTTGATATTCATAGGATAAGACATGAATTTGGTGTCCCTGTGATAAGTATCATATGAGTGATACATGTGCACATACCTTATGGGCATATTGAGTACTTAGTGAATATCACAAGATGTGATATTTGTAGGTCATTACTTTGAGTATTTGGTGAATATCATGAGACTTGACATTTGTAGGCCATTACTCTTAATATCTAGTGGATATCTTGCATCAAGGTATTTGTGGACATGGCATACAATTTAATTATATTTTTATGGTGAATATCTTGTAGTAAAATATCCATGGACATGCCATACAATCTAATATCACATTGAGGTATCTTCCCTGTTGCAGGGGGTTGGTCACGGGTTCTAGTCTCCCCCATCCTCGTGGTACCGGTGGGCGTGTCGCGCCAGCGCTACCGGTCACATTAAAAAGTTTACCAGGCGCACTGCAGTTTATAGGGGGGCCGTGTTGCACCAATTCCTACAGTCATATATATATATATATATATATATATATATCACATTGAGGTGATATATCTTCTTTCACTTTGTGATTGATGTACTCATGATCCTCCCTAGCTAAGAGAGAGTGTTACTAATTTCTAGCTTCAGTCAAATAAAGTCATGTGTGTATGTGTGTGTGCACGTGTGTGTGTGTGTGTGCGTGTGTGCACATGCGTGTGTGTATAATTGGAAAAAAAAATTACTAAAGAAGTTAATATTAAAAATTAATACTATAAATTTATATATATATATATACAAAGATTATTATAAATAATATTGACCTAATTAGGTTGACCGATTATTTAATTAAATAAAGCAGAGTGATTATGTGGACTGACATCTTTATAGGTTGACTCCATATTGATTTGCATTGTTAAGTTGTGGGAATAAATCGTGGAGACATGTTCATTTTTGGGCATGCCTCCACAAATGTTCCTTCACCTTCATACTTATATGTCATCGAGGGACTATAAATAAGATATAACAAACACAAAATATAATAAGCCTTCTAAGTTCCCTTTGCAACGAAGGTTGATCTACAATAGAAGTTGAAACAAACCATAGTAGTGTACAGTCTACAAATTATATAATAATTAAACAATCAAAATTTTTCATTGTCATTATTCATAGTTAGTATCAAAATTATTGTATTATTTTAAAGATTTCCCTACATGAATTTGTTCCAAAACTTTAACACTTGGCTTTATCCGCTATGAGTAATGCAATTTGAAAATTTATTGATACTCATTCTTATTTGATAATGTTCAATAATTTCTTTTTCATTCCCTTTTCATCTAGCATGTTGACTTGGATAAGGAATTTTTCCAACTCCAATGTAGGGTCAAATTCCTTCTCATGACTCATTTTCATCATTTCCCCTAACCAATATGGAACAACAATGCGTTGATCATATACTAGCAACTATTATTGTCCCTACATCATCCCTTCATTAATTTCCTCTTCTATGATGGGACTTTTGGCCTTGTGAAAGGGGCACCTATCTATTTAATGGGAACTTATGTCTTTTTAGTAAGGACTTCTACCTATGTATTGGGGACTTTCTCTTTTGCAACTGGTTAATCTAATATGGTCTTAAGGTCTTCCTCAATAGTATCCCCTTTCTCTTGATTTATCTATTGAGTGAACCTTCTTAAGCATTAATGTTTTCTCTATCTTGTACGAGCTAACTTATTTGATGTTTTTTCAACATCCTTATCCCATTGTTCCAACTTCCTCCCTTGTGAAAGGCTCAATCTCCTATAAGCTTAAGGACTAGCTACAGGATGTTGGTATTATCATTGGCCTTGGCTTCTTTTATGGAGGTTCTTCACTATGCACATCAAGTGTGTTTCTGAATTGTAGTTCTTAGGCAAGACTCTTATGTTTTCCTTAAGAAAAAAAATCTTGTGGAATCCCCCCTTCTTCTATTTTGACCCCTGGTGATTGCCTCACATCATCCCACCATGCCTAATGTCCCATCAACTCATAAGTTAAGATATCCTTGATCACCTTCAATTGTTGAGTTGACACTTGACCCACCGTTTTATGAATTTCATGACTAGTTCCAATATTGAATCGAGATCCAATATTTCTTTTCTAGACAAATCATATGGCTACATGATCTCCCCAATTTCCATCTTGTATCTATATTGGACTACATTTGTATCTTCTTCTACTTGGCATGCTACATGGATGATTTTGTGTGCCCTAATCATTTTGAGCGACAACTTGGAGAACATTCTCTTCCTAATTTTATATTCATCTACAACATTATCCAATAAATCTATGAGGTGGAGCCTACGTTAGTATTTATATCACACAAAACTCTAATTTGGTTTATGTGGATCATAATCATTTCTTGCTAGGTAATGTGCTAGATTGTAAAAATGTAATTTATTAGTTGATTTTTTCAGCTACCTATAAACATGGATACATTTCAACCTCATCTCCTATGGTGATTGGAAACTAAAGTTCTAAATTCTTCTTCTAGATTATTTTGTACATGGTCATGCTTGGTGACCTCCAAAAACACCATCTTATCAGTCAAATATCTCAGAAGTCTATGTGTCTCAAAAAACATTCCTACAACCTAATGTAGTAGAAAGTCAAGAACTGGATGAATGATGTCATGCACATCTCTACCAACTTTATCGCCTAATTTGAAATCCTTATATGGAAGTTGAGTCACAAATTTGTGATTTATATGTATGATAAAGGTATCATTGACCCTTATAAATTCATCTTTGGCATAAGGGTACAAATGGGGATAATATTTGTGCACATCCATATGACTTGGACAACTTCTTATTGGCCCCTTGTGCCTTAACCATTCATACCTTGTCTTTCTAACGAACATGTATATGATGTAAGAGTTTATTTAGAATCTCTTTAATTACTCTAAATTTCTAATTTGTTCATCCAAATTATCACTAACCATCCTGGCCTAATCCACAGCATTGATCCCTTCTATTACCTACTCAATGAAGTAGTATATCCACTACTCAATATGTATGATTGTGGACTTCTAAATATCCTACTTAACACCATCACCAAATCGCTATGCTCTTGTTAAATGTCTAACAACATCAACTACTTAGGTAACTTAGAATGGTGAGTCTTGATCCTCCATAGACATTTTTAATTGATTATACAATCACAGTGATCAATAAAAAAAGTGTAGAATCTAAGTGCATTATCTTTTGTCCTTAGCACCATTGATTTGTATGTCGAGATTCTAAAAGATTTAGAAATCATTAGAGGAGAAAGGTCACTTTGCACCTTAGCATCTAGGCATCTGATTGTTCTATCTTCTAGATTATAATGTCTATCACCCTATGATTAATTATGCATGTTGGATAGCTAGAAAAATTGAATTGTTGTTGCAAACCTATTCTTGGCTATCTAGTTGGCTAGGTATGTGGGAGTATGTTCCTTGTAGCCAAACATCCTTGTATTGAATTAACTCATGTTGAGGCAGCCCAAATTCGTATCCACTAATATATTTCCACTTTGACCCAACCTTTGACTCCAAATGAAAACACCTTTTCTCATTCTTAATCAAGGTCGGTCTAGAAAAACTTGATCATGTGGGCTCTATCATTCTCTTTCCTGCAAAACCAAATTCAATGTCTTCAGTCACTGAACAAATTATAACTTAAGAAAAGAAAATTTAAGAACTCACTACTAGATTTCTTCTCTCTAGAAAGGAATTTTATCTCTCCAAGGATTTATGCCCCTTCTCTAACTTTACAAACTTACTATTCAAAATTGCCTTCTCTTCAAATGTCACAATTTCTTCCTCTACTACTTTGAGCTCTTTCCAAGATCACCTCTCTCTAGAAAGAGATTTTTTCTCTCCAAAGATATCTCTTCAAAATGTGTGCTTCCTCATTGAGACTCGCACTTCATTGCAACTTCTTCAAAAAATTCACCATCAACTCTTGCCTCTACAATTCTTCGATGTGAGAATAAAATGAGAATTCAACTCTTCTTGGGAAGGCATCTATATTGAATTATCTTTTATGTTGCAATTCTAAGAGAGATTTTCATATACAACTCACCAATTGTCTCCAAGTTTCCATTATTTTCAAAAGATGTCATTTTGAATATTTAATTTTTTTGTCAAGTTTTGTTATGGGTGTATACTTAAATAGATTACATTTCAATACTTTGTTCATCATATTATTTCCAATATTTTAATTAATTATTCAACATTTTAAAAAAATCAACACTTTCCAATTTTCATCTCCATCTCTACTTAGATTTTGATTTTGACAAATTCCAAATCCACCATTACAGCTTTTTTTTAGTTGTCTTCAACATTTAAACAAAAAGAAAGGCAAAAACCTTAGTTCTTGCTAAAGGCAGATAACTATTGGAACCATAAGATGCCAAATTTTTTTGGAAAACCAATCAGATTCATAGATTTTTGGAGCTTAATTATATTTTACAAAGTTCTATAATTTCAACATATTTTCAAAAATATTATAATACCATTTATTGAGAATCTTATTGACTACGAGTAAAAAGATAACAAAAATAATAATATTTTCATTTGAAAAAAATCAATAAAATTGAACCTAATTGTTCCAAAAGGTACAAAGGATCAAAGTATACTAATATAATCATCAATAAATGTGAAACAAATGTCCTCTTGTCCCATCCATTTCAAAAATATCTATAATCATTTTTGTAGAGCAACACGCCAAATAACTCTTACAATGCATTAACAAATGTTTATAAAATTAATGGGACTACCATCTTTATATCATCTCTTTGGAATCTAAAATTTAAATCATTGTATACCAACCCTTCTTGAGTTTATATTGAAACTTTGTTGAATAAAACATAGATTTAGGTGAATGTATTGTGCCCTCTTTTTTAAACATGTTTATAAGTTAATTTTTAATGGGCTCATACTAGTTCGATACTTTTTTTATATTGGATGTAAATGAATCACATTTTATAATTAAAATTAATCATCAAGATCACATTTTATAATTAAAATTAATCATCAAGATTTCATTGACCTTTAAACTTCTAAAAGTATGTGTCGAGGTAATATTAAAATAGACAAGTTTCTATTTATTATTGAAAAAGATTGCTTACTTTTTAATATATAAATCGTGTAAAATTCTTAGTTAGTTAGGTTTTAAGATAAAAATATAATTAGTTGTCTATTTTATTATTTTAGTAAATTTTAATTTTTTTTAAATTAATTATTATTATTTATAAGAAACATTTTCGATGTCTTGATTTTGTATTGTTAATGGAGTTGAAAAATAAATTATATATTTAATACAAAGTTTCTTAATTCATTATTTGAATTGAGATTTCTTTTTTAATATGAATTATTTAAATATGTTTCTTGTATTCATCTTATTAAAGTTGTAAACTTAGTTAAATTTATCAACTATTTAAGAAAGATAAGTATTTAAGAAAATTGTGTAGCTAGTAAGTTTAAATACTATTACTTTTAAATAATGAATATAAATAAGTTGATTATTCTATTTTATTAGGTATAGTTAACTAAGTTGTTTCATGAATAAAAGTCCTCAATTAGTTCTTCCTTCCTTATGCATGTATGAATTTGTGGGTCTTTTGTGAATATGATAGAAGAGGGTTCAAGAAGGTGAAGTCAATATGGAAGTGAAGCAACAATAAGTAAAAAATACTTGTGTCAACTATTAAACCACACGAAACTATTTTGTCTATTTTAGGTTGTTATGTTTGATATCTATTAAATTTATTAACTCTAGGTAGTCAAGAATTTGTCAAAGCAATTACCAACTATTATTATACGCAACTTCACACATACTAAGCTTCTAAATGTTACATAGAATTTTCATGATTTTATTTTAGTGTTTTAGTATGCAACTTAACTAGTATTAGTCATTATTTTGATTTTCAAGTAGTTAACACAAATGCAATTTGATTCATAATGCATACAATTTTAATTTCATTCTTTGAATAGTTTTAGTGTTTACCTTGTGTCAACACTCATGAGGAGGATATTAATTCTGCAAAGAAATTTGAGATGATAGACTAGCATTTGTGGATGCATGTGCAAGGGATTTGAATGTTTTGGATAGATTGCTTGTTATCCGTTTTCAAATGCGTATGGGGCTTAATATTCATTCTTCACCTTCCATTTTATTAAACAAGTTTTACGTGTCTTAGTTTGTAGCACTTATGAGCGTGCAACACGTACGTAGGTAGATTTTAAGACAAAAAAATTCTCATGCCCTTCCACATTGGGCGTGCTTTACAAGGTCCAAGGGAATTTTAAATACTGGTCATGTTTTTGTCATTCTTACTTCCTCTAAAAAAAACACTCGGCAAACATTTCACACCCCTCCATTTGATTTCTACCTTTCTCATCTAGACTTAGCCAAATCCATTACTTACCAGTTGAGTCATGAGGAATTTCAGAGAAGATGGGTCATCAGGAATTTAGAATACTGGGACCACAACCACAAGAAAACAAAAAACAAAAAGACCAGGCAGACCAAACCCCAGATTCTATTTGCAATGGAACAAAGTATTAGGTCACATCAAATACATTAATAGTATTCTTTAGTCTAAATTTTGAGTTTGTAA
The DNA here is from genome assembly GCA_028749045.1 of Cupressus sempervirens. Taxonomy (NCBI): domain Eukaryota; kingdom Viridiplantae; phylum Streptophyta; class Pinopsida; order Cupressales; family Cupressaceae; genus Cupressus; species Cupressus sempervirens. The sequence goes on along the minus strand of CM053789.1, from coordinate 138,855,421 downwards.
AGATTTTTTCTCATTGATTTTAACACTAAATTTTGGTTATACAACTCATTAGCTTGTGGCGCAAAAAAACAGTATCATCGTAAAATAAACAAGATCAAAGTTCATGCAAATAGTCTGAATTTAAATTTAGTGAAATTAGTATGATTATATTGTTTAAATAAAATAACTTTACAAATAAATCTAAAATAAATTTGGGGTTAGTTATGTTCTAATGGTTATCTGCTAGTAGTCATCCAGCTTGCTTTAATGGGCCAGCCCCCTTGTTTTGGCTGCTTTTATTTCAAAAACTTTACAAATAAATCTAAAATAAATTATATGAAATATTAAAATAATACGCTAATTGATATTTTTTAAGAATTAAATTATTAAATATTTACACTTGACAAAGTTTAATTTTATATTATAAGTATATGGTGTGATAGTTGAATGACATGGGTTAATATAAAGGGTGATAATGTCTAATTAATGTAAGGGGTGATAATGTCCAATTTAAAATAAGGAAAAAATATAATGTTGACTTGAAAGAGTGTTTGAATGAATTCAAGTAATAGAGAGTTTAAAATTATTAATATAGAAGGTTCGCCACCAATTTACTTCCATTTTGTTTAATATATTGATCTATTAGTCTTTGTTTTGTTTTAAATTGCAATCATTGTTTAAATTTTATTTGTCACATTTATTAATTGAAAAGTCATTATCTCATCAAATTTATTTATTGTCACATTTGTCCTGTCACATTTATTAATTGATAGGTCATTATTGTCTCATCAAATTTATTTCTTGTCACATTTGAGCACTCTTGAGAACTTTTTTTCCTCGGAATTTTTTTTATTGGTAAGAAGTTGAAGCCAAATTTAAATATTATGTGTTTGGATTAATTATTATTATTATTTATTAAGTTCGAGTAGACTCATTAAAGAGGCTCACAATTTACTATTGTATTGTAGGCTCTTGCCTCATTTTTGCTTATTGAATCATTGCTATTGAATATTTTTTGAATTGTTTCAATACTTACACTAATTTGCATTAAGTGCATGTGCCATCATATACACACACACACACACACACACACACACACACACACACACACACACACACACACATATATATATATGATTTTATGATATTTATATTATAAATTTATGCATTAATTTTGAAACATGTCAAAATTAAAATATATTTATTTCTTGAATTTTTCACCTTAGAATATTTCTTAATATAAATTTAGAAACTTACTTAAATTTTGTATTACTTTTTTACTTCATATTAATATATAATTTTTAATTATAAAAGATTTTATATATAATTCTTGAAAATTAGATATTTTTCAACAATTTCTATTTTTCTTAAAAAGTTAAGATAAAGACATTTAAATCGTGATATTGCTATCAGATTGAATTGTGTACTATTTCAAGTCAAACTCATTGACCCATGTTTCATGAGTAGCAATTCACATGAATCCGTCTTTCATCAAAATGAATGAAACACTCAACACTCATTGCATCTAGGTGATGTTCACAGAGTTGAAGCACTGAAACTTCCCAGGGGGTCACCCACCAGTACTACTCCAACTCAAATGCACTCAACAAACATAGCATTTGCAAGGGTAAAATCAACTACCAAAGAGATTTAGGTTTCTGATAGTTGAATAGATGTCTTCATAGGATTGTCGAAATTCAGATTGGAGTGACTGTCAAATCACAGTCACTTTAATCTAAAATATAATTTTATCAAACCCTTTGTTGGAAGTAACAACTGTCAGTCCCAGGAAAGCTAGTCCAATTAGAACCCATTTTCTCCTTATCGCAATATTCTTGCCACCCTGTTATCTCAAGAATCTGACTAGCCAACATAGATTACTTGAACAAAAAATCCTTGGCCATCATAACAGACAGATCCATTAATAGACAGGATTGAAGAGGAGTAGTCGCTATGACTCTTGTTCATGTACATTCAACCATTAATAAATCATAATTCAAGTTAGGATTGGACAGTTACATTGTTTCCACTGCTGGAGAGGCATAAGAATCTCGTTAATAATATCCTTGCGCATGCTCCAGAACGTAATAATAGAAGCTGTACTCTACAATTATGTGTATTTATCCCATTATGTTCACAATGCACATTGCAAGCCTAGAGTATATATAATAGTTGAGATTAGAGCACTCATGATCCAACAATCAATTGGACTTGCTACAACTCTTTTTTTGTGTGTGCATTCAATGTTACTCTTGAAAGGCTGTAATTAAAAAGTGATCGCACATTTCATTGCACAAATGTCATTAACAGGTTGGATGCCTTTATTCCTTTCAATGACACCCCCAACCTCTCACTAAGCACCTTGATTCAACTGGCAACAGTATCTGAGAACCTTGCATAATCTACGCAGAGAGTCTACAAGTAACAGGAGTAGTGCATGTGGAGTCTCAACATGGAAGCCTTTCCCCTCACACTCCCCAACCAATATATGAAGAATTCTAATCTAAGCCTGCCCACCTTTTATAAGCCGTCGCCTGTTCTCTTTTTGTAAATTGAACTTCAGTTTGTACTTTGCGAGTTTTCGTATTTGTAGCAAGGTTTCTATGATACTTCAAGTAAACCTGTCTGTATTTGACTTTGTCTATAAACATATTCTCCCGCTCCATAATAGAAATCACTTCGAGGGCTTTTTCAAAAAAGCCCCCTCTAACAAACACATACAAAATATTGTCAAGAAGTTCTTGATCAAAACGTAAGGGCTTTACTCTAATATTTGAAACTTTCGATGCCATCTTCTTCATATCCGCCCACAGCATTATTATCTCTTCATACTCGCCTCTTGCAGTATAGTAACCTTGTACCAAAGAATAAAATGTCTGTGAATTAGGCTGATAGCCTAGCTTTTTCATCTTCTTTAAAGCCTTCTCTGCGTCATGCATTAGCTGTTTCTTGCAGAAGAAGTCTATGACAGAATTCCAATCACGCACACCAACAGCATCTGCTTGATCATCTTTTACTTCCTCCAGCAAACAGACCCTCAATTCTCGCTTACTTTGATTTGTAAATTCTGTCAGGGGCTGGTAGTTATCTGTTGATGATGCAATCTTAGTGTCTTTCATCTCTGTGAAGAGATCCAAAGCACCACACAGGTCCCTGTATGACACACGTAACTCAATTAGATCATCATAGCAGCTGGCATCAAGCTGAAGGCCTGCCTTCCTAACTTCCTTGAGAAGTATAGCAGCCTCTCTAGGTCGTTGTGCTTTGCAGTAAGCTTTCAGGAGTGAAGCATAAACTCCAGCTCCTACTGGAACCTCAGCTGCAGTTACTTCATCAAGAATATCATGTGCCTTGTCTATCCAACCCAATGCAATACAAGCATCAATCACTTGAGCACTAGGAGAATTTTCCGTGGAAACAGAGCCTTCCTCCCGATGCACTTTGATAAGAAAATCAGCCAAATCAGAAACCTTGTCCACTTCCAAGTAGCCTTTCACAAGTTTTGCGTAGGCTTTCTCATTTGGAATAAGTATACGATTTTCTAGGCTAACAAGCTCTCCAAAACTAGCTTCTATTGTGGATTGCATAAGCGAATTCTCAGCCCCAGCTCTGAACATGAGATCACTCTGTATTTTTCTAGATTCTAAAGATCCTCCTAACTGTTTAGGATCCTTGTCAATCATAATGGAGGCTGTTTCTGGTAGCTTATCATCTTGAACCTGAGGCGCATTATTCAGCTCTGTACTAGACCTATGTGGATTCATCTCTACAGCTGACAATACTGATTTGGCTGCAGCTAGAGAGCTCCGAGCTGCCTTTGCACGTTTTAACATTCCCAGTATAACATCAGAGGCAGCATCAAGATCACCGAAGTTAAAGTGGGACATCAGCAAGCTACTGTAAAACTTCTGATATTGATGATCAAGCATTCCAGGAGTTTCATCAATATGCCTCTTTAGTTTTATCAATTCATGTCTCTGTCCATTTTTCTCATAAATATCAACCATTATAGTGAAAGAAGTGGCATCAGGTTTCACACCTACTCGTGGCATCAGCTCTAAAAGCTTCTCAGCTTTTTTGGCCATCCCAAATGCCAGTGAAGCATTCAGAGCAATGTTAAAAGCTGCAGTGTTTGGTTTCATGGCAAGTAACAGAGCATTTTTTCTCTTTCGTGGATCCAACCTTCCATCTTTGAAGAAATAACACATTTCAATAACTACTTCTGATGCTAGATATGCACCATTCACTGTTTTAGACATGTCTGCTATCACAGCACTCCACATATTCACAGATGGATATTGCTGCATGTCCACCATTGTTCTCAAAATAGTGGAAGCTGGAATAGGCCTTCCTTCTCTTGCAAGGCTCTGACATAAAAGTATTAAAGAATCACAGTCTAGTAGTTCCCACTTCTTCTCCTCGATAACTGTGAGGACTAAAGAATAAGCTTTATCAAGCCATTGTAGATCTCCAGAATTAGTCAATACACAAATCAACCTATTTAAAAGAGACTTTCTTGGAAAACCCTCTAATTGTTTGTAATGCTCATAGCCCTTCCAGGCATCTTCAATCCTGTGATCCTCTAGGGCACCCTCCAATTCCTCAGCCAATGCTGCTGGATTGCGAGCTTGCCTCAAAATTGTAAGAGACCTTGCAGAAGATACATGTCGCCATGAAGGGTGAAAATATATCAATATATCAGGAGAGAATCCACGGTTAAAATTATCTCGTTCTGGAGAGAAGCCAATTTTATTTATGCTAGAATGATTTAAGGTCAAGGGACAAGACATGCTTGTAAAACTATACACATCCTGAAAACTGCCCAATGATGCCGACGGGTTGGCACATATAGCCCTGCTCTGACCATAAGAATTTATGTGTAAAACTTTAGCAAACTTTTTTATAATATCCAAAGAATGGATTGGAGAAGAGAGATATTTGGACAAGATATATGTACAAATGGCAGTTTTCGTGGCTTTACTCCTCTGGCTAGCAACAACAATCATGGCTACCCAAGCTCCTCAAAAGTACAACTGCAAGAAAAATAAACCTTTGAAAATGAAAATGTGCATCAGGAGATCTCTAGATCCATTTAAAACCAGCAGATCCAAATACCCAATATATTTCAGTAAAGGAAGAAAACCATACTAAGTTCTCATAAAACTAAAAGCCAGTAAACTAGCAACAGGAGGATTCCATGATGGGGAGGCTTCCTGCTTTGTCTCCTAGCACCTGCAGAAGACCTTGTACAGACTCAGACGGGTCTGAGGAAATTAAGAAACAAATTTGTAACCTCTTCTGAATTTTACAAACAAATGACAAAAAGATGATGCTAAACTGCCTGTGACATAAGATGACAAGAAGAGCAAACAATCTCTATTGGACACACAGCTTAGCTACCATTAGCATACTGAAAACTGATGGCTCAATGGGATTTCTCATTTTAAAGTCTCTAAGTTTTGACACACGCATAAACAATTGTCAAAGATTTCAATCTATTAAAAATGTAACACAGTCATATTCACTTACATAAATTACTTTTGCTAACTCCAGTGCAAAACGGTTCAGAAGATGATTTCATTCTAGAAGAAACTAAATGGTACACATTTTTTACATGTAAGCAATCAATATTTTCAGTAACATTCTAAGATGTCTTGCATTATTCAATAAGATTTGGTAAAATGTTAGGTAGAAAATAACAGACTTTTGCTTCTACTGGCTCCAGAGTATATTTGCCACAGCTTCTTCGGAATTTAATGTATTAAAAGCACCTTTTGTGGAGTATTCCAACCACCCAAGGGCCAATGCTACTTGATAATGTGTAGAATTCTAATCACTTTTAAAATACATTCACTAAGAATGAAGCATGTAGTGCTCACATTAAAAAGTACCAAAGAATAGGACAATATCAATGATAGCATTCCAGCAACTGAAATATAATGATGATTGTTCAAACATGTAGCTGGTTAATGATAGAAAAAGAATTTTGAAGACGCAAGAGATTTTATTTGCAACAAAAATTTGCTATTTTGTAAAGATCTACCCACAAGGAAGGAGGAGAGTAATTGTTGATCTCCTACCACCCAAAGGAGGGAACAACCTAGGACAGCTATGAGCCACACTGTCATCATTAATGCCACTGTTATCTATCAAGATAATAATTTTATGTTTCTAATGGTCATCTTTAGTAGTTTTAGTTTTATAACATGGTATCAAAGCAGGTTTGGGTCTAACTCCCTCACAGGAGGCACAGGGTTATGTGGATTGCATGTTCTTGCATGTGCTTTTTGTGAGTCGCATGTTGCTTGCATGTGCTCTTTGTGAGTTGCATGTTGCTTGCATGTGCTGTTTTCTGCACGTAGTGTTTTCTGGTTTTACTGCATGATGAAGTTTGGACATTTTCTGGGGTATATGACCACATGAAATCTAGTGTTTTGCCACGTGAAGGTTTCTATGATGAGTTGTTTTGTTTACTGAGTTTAGTTTAAATAAATTAGCATCATTATCAGCCACCATTTTACTTCAGTTGCCCTACAAATGGATATGCAAGTTTTTTCCATCATGGGAAGGAAAGTTTTTTCAATTTGTAACTGCTAACAAATAATTTTTTGCTCATTCAGGGGTGTTTTCCTCTACATTGCTCACATTTTTTATTTTTATAAGTTTTGTATTGCATCTGCTATACTGTAGTCATGTTGCTGGTTGTGCTAATTTCAAATCATGAGCTCCTGCCATCAGTCATGAACAACTCAAGTTAGAAAATTTTATGGAAGTTATGTTGGTAGTTGATGTTTGTATAAGGTTTCAGCTAAAGGGAACAAAAAAATTCGAAACCACAGTGGTCTAACTTGTAACTTGTTTCCAGCCGATGTGTGGTCTAATTTCTACCACTTTTAGGAGGTACAGCTTGCCATATTATTGAAGGGTAAAAGAAGTCAAGGTTTTAATATTCCAGATTCTTCATTACATAGAAAGAGCTGATTGTTGCAAAAAAACACAGTGATGAGTACATATGGAAACCCTTGATCTTGTGGGAGTTTGCAGGTATTTTCATGCATCATCAAGTCAAAAAGGTAACTTGTTTCCAGCCCATGTGTGGTCTAATTTCTACCACTTTTAGGAGGTACAGCTTGCCATATTATTGAAGGGTAAAAGAAGTCAAGGTTTTGATATTCCAGATTCTTCATTACATAGAAAGAGCTGATTGTTGCAAAAAAACACAGTGATGAGTACATATGGAAACCCTTGATCTTGTGGGAGTTTGCAGGTATTTTCATGCATCATCAAGTCAAAAAGGAGCATCTTGAGAGTGAATTACATTTCTTGTCTTAAACTATTTGGGAGACTCACCAAGATATCATCACAAATTTTTTTAGGGGTTCCTATTGTGTATACTACCCACTTGTTGGCCAAATTGTTTCCAAAGTTGCATACAATCCCTGTTGGTAGAGTTGGAAGATGGTGTTATTGTTGGCCCAAGTTTATTCCCTTGACACTCATGGAATCAAAGACTTTACAGGTGCAAGGGAGTTCTCAAATATTGGGTAGAGATCATCATCCATCATCACATTCGCGAAATGCATATGGAGAGTAGGTTGTCTCCATCGCTAGATCCAAGTCAAAGATAGGTTCCAAGTTACATGGACATTATTATTTGACTCATCAGATTGTTACAATGACACTTGAGAATCCAGGTCTACATGGTGTTCTTTGGCAAGAGATGTGTCATTTGACAAGATCTAGACTCTATCGACTTTACAGTATACATGATTCATCATTGAGTTTGAACTTTGCAATTGCAAGCGATCAAGCAATTTTTGGGAAGAGTGAACTATCATGCCCTTTTTTAGGATTAAAATTATTAACGAGATTACTTAAGCCCAATGAATTATAATCCTAGGGGCAACTTAATAATATTATTACTTGTACCCTCTTAAAAAGTAAGAGCTTACTCTTATGGTATTTTCGAGACCATTCTAGCCCTCCTTAGTGTGTTTCTTACATTAGGACCTCCTATTCCATTTAATATTCAAATAAAGGTCATTTTCCCTATTCCAACTCTTGCTCAAGACTCTAAGTTGGCATTAATTTCTACACATGGATTCTCGTTTATTCCTCTAATCACAAAAATCAAGACTTAAATCCATTTCTGACTAATTTTTCTGTATATCTCACCATATTTCCCTCGATCCCCTTATATTTCTTGGCTCTAGGAATTTCTACCTAGAAGTTTACACATCTAAATAGACGTCAACCTCAACCTATACTTGGATAGAGGTTGAGGTCGACTTCTACCTAGGGCAAATTTTAATTGGTCCTCGGGCCTAATGCAAAAATATTAATGCTTTTCCTACCTTGTGCAATCGGCCCTTTCAAATTTGATCCCCAAAATCAATATAAAAGGAGATCTTCTCACTTCATATGATCATCTACAAGTTCCATATGCGATCCACAGATCCACAATTTTCATGAGCATCCACTCTCAAGCATTCAAGGAGTTCAACCAAGCATTCATCCATCCATTCAAGCATGCATTTCCTTTGTATGGATCTAGCTTCTTTCATCATTAGAGACAAAGAAGTTAGCCTTCAAAGGAGGAGATCCACCTACATACATTCATACAAGTCTTCTTCATCTTCTTCAATCCTTCATCGAGGCGAATTACAAGCATCTACGACATGAGGTTTTGTCTTACGTGATTTCCTTTTGGGTTTTTGTGTTAAGGCTATTATATCAACAAACTCAATCACATACAAAGCACAGTTACATCTACATTGGTATGATACATGTCCATTGTTAGATTTAGTCATTACTACATGCTAGTTTTTCATTTCCTTTATTTCAATTCAAGGTTAAATCCTAAATATGGGCTTGCCTCCCTAACAATTTCCCCTCTCTTTGTTGTGCAGGTCCATATCCGGATTCATTGTTCCAGTTGAAGATATAAGTGTGCTAAAATGTTGACACACTTCTATGAGTCATTATATCCAAAATTACTCAACAATGAGATCTCAAATGGTAACTCATAGCTCTCTATTTATGCAGTGCAAGGGTTTGTAATGGAGGCCCTCAGTTTGACCTAGTTTGTGCCCATGCAAGTACACCGTAAAACGAGAGATTAAAAGAGGAAAAGCAAGAGTGCTAGTCTCCATGATCATCAAATATGCATGCAAATGAAGATGCAAGCTAATCTAAATGATAACAATGCAAAGCACTATAAGAAAGGAAATCTAATCTATGAAAGGAAATAACAATGCAAGATTAATCTATAAAAACAAATATGACTCTAAGCTAATATGAAAATGCAAGGATGAAACATGATAATGGAAGCCATGGATGCATGAGAGAAGAAGACAAGAAAAGAGAAGTTGCAATGAAGCTCCAATATCCAAACCCTAAGGCTCAAACCCCAATGCTCAAAACTCCTCCAAAATCGCTCTCCAAACCTGTGGCATAACAATACTATAGCAACTAACATCTATCCAAATGAGAAGGAGAGGGCTCCTTATATAGTCAATTGTGGAGGTGGGCGGCTTCTCACAACCAATATGGGATAATAAGGCTTGATCTGTGTGAGACAAAATTCCACCAATGAGAAAAGAGGAGTGTTTGACAAGAAAGTGGAAAGAGGAAATTAAGGAATCCCACTTAAAAATATGTGCATTTAAGTGTAAATAAAAAGGATTTTTTTTTTTTTTTTTTTTTTTTTTTCCTTTTTTTAATCGTACGGAGAGATTTAAGTGGGGATTTTATTTAATTAAAAGGGAGCAAGTTCTTTTAATTAAATAGGAGCTATTTTATTCAATTAAAAGAGAAGTTCTCTTTTAATTAAATAAGATTTAAAATAAGATGATCAATCTTAGGAAATATCGAAATAATTAAATTAATTGCAATTCGATCAAGGAAAATGATTTGAATTGATTTAATAAAATATTACAATGCATTGATTCAGGAAATTGATAAATTGAAGAATGGGAGCCCATAGTCTAGGCAACCATTTTAGGGTGCATACAATAAGGACCCTTTTTAAAGCACTTTCAATATCTGTCTTTTATTCCGAGTTTTGACACTTTCAAGTACAGGTTGAGGTCGACCGGTACCCCACTATTGTAGTACCAATTTTTGTGATTGATCTGAGAAGCCACACACCAAATTTCTCAAAACCCAGTTCCAATTTTGAGCCCAAGTCTAGGTCAAAGTCAACCTGTACCCTCCATTTCAACCTATACCAAGCAGCAAAACAGAGGGATACCCATATTATATTTGCAAGTTTTTGGTTGTTCAATTCATTTTAAGGCTCCGATCAGCAGATAACCAATCTCTTGCACCTTCATTCTACTTGATTTCATAGGTGCACACCTTCTTACCAACATTCTTTGCATTTACTTTCATAGATTAGGTTTGTCTCTTGCATATCATTTACGACTCCTCTCTGGGAAAGCAAGAACCATCCAAGACCCTACATTGTGAAGATCACGAATTCCTACCAATGTTCTTTGCATTTACTTTCACAGACTATATTCGTCTCTTGCATATCATTTACAACTCCTCTTAGGGAAAGGAAGAACCATCCAAGACCCTACGTTGTGAAGATCACGAATTGGCACCTTACCTTGGGCTAATCGGATTTCCTTTGTTCCAAGGTCTTGGATCTTCCTAATTATAACATATACTTTGGTGAGTGATCTGTCCTAGCATTGCTCACCATTTTGTATGTCATATTTTGATAGATCCAACTTCTTACATCTCCATTTAGATTTTGGTGTTAGTTTTCCTTCTCTTTGTTAAATTGTATGCACCTAGTTGCATCCCTTTTGCATTTGTATATCTAAATCTACTTTGTACACATTTCATTTACGTCATTGTTACATTGTATTATTTAGATCTAATATAGCTACATTCTTTGCATTCTTGCATTTTTCACACTTTAAAATACAAAAATATTTAATTTCACGCACTCATTTAGTCACATAGATGATCTAATTTCTTCTTTATGTGTTTGCATATAGTTTCATCTTGCATATCTCATCATGAATAGTTTCTTTAGGTTAATCACATTTTGTTCTCCTAAGGATCCTCCTTCTCATGGGAAGATATTAAGCCAAGACAATAATCCATATTTTCAGGATCCCCCAATTTTGGATGAGTCATTGCAAGATAATATTGATTATTCTCTTAATATGCATCTTCTTCGTGAGGATACTATTCAACCCCCGAGGGCCACTTTACATTCTATCCATCTCTATCATTTCCTTTCTACCAATGATGACTTAATGAGCAATGATCGTCCTCCTATGACATCCCCCCTTTCTAAGGATATCTTAGCACAAGAGGACAACACCATAATTAGTTTTCTTTATAACACTTTCTGAGGATATCTTAGTGCAAGAGGACGACGCCATAATTACTTTTCTTAATAACACTTTATTTGACACTCTTGGTTGAAACGAAGCCTTAAAGGAAGTCCCTAATCCCTATTCTAAGGACATCTTGGGAGAAGAGGATTCTATCATTACTAATTTCCTTAATACACTCCATTCTAGTGATGTACTCATAAAGAATCACAAGCCTAATCAAATTATGTTGTCAATATCATGCTCAAGCTTTGATAGTCAATAAGCCTATAATAAGTATCAAAGGATGCCCTCAATCAAATTCTACTCAAATTCCTAATAGACCTATCACCACTATTAAGGGTTATCCTCAATCTAATCCTCAAAATTCCAATTCACGTGTATTACAATTAAAGGATGCAATCTTCAAAGTTCTTTTCAACCTTTGAACAAGCCTATAATAATGGTCAAAGAAAAACCTAAAAGTTCTTTGGAGTTCTTTCAAGATTATCAGCAATGGTTCACACCTATCATACAAGAAACAGTCCTCGATGTTGATTTATCAGAATCCCTGCAAATGTATGCCATTATATTTGGTGTGTTTTTCAAATGGCAGTAACCTCTTATTTAAATCGAGAATAAGCAATGAAGAGATATGTCCCTTTACAGGACATGGGACATGTCTATTCATTAATTAGATAATTATTATGATAAAAACTTAATCATAGTTTATATATATATATATATATATATATATATATATATATATATATATATATATATATATATATATATATATATATATATATATATATATATATATTTCTCTCGTATATGATGAAAACATATATAAAAATTATATTACATATATAATTATGTATAGATTTATATGGGACATGTCGATTCATTAATTAGACAATTAATATAATAAAAACTTAATCATAGTTGTGTGTGTGTGTATTTATAGAATATTGATTTCTCTCATAAAAACTTCTCTCATATATGATGAAAACGTATATATAAATTATGTCACATGTATAATTATATATAGATTTATACGGGACATCTCTATTCATTACATAGATAATTAATATAATAAAAACTTAATCATAGTTATATATATAAATATATATAATATATATTTCACTCATATAAACTTCTATCTCATATATGATGAAAACGTATATAAATTATCACATATATAATTATATATAGATTTATCCAACAAAAGCTACCAAACATCAACACTCCCTCTTAGCTAGGGAGGATAAACACAAGACAGATATTACACCATTGGTAACATTCGGCATGACAAATTTTAAGGTGATCAAATAATATCCACCATTTTGATAACATGAGTATTAGCCTTCAGAATATATGATATTCACCGAATACTCTAAGTGATGGTCTCCAGAATATCAACATACGATATTCACCATTTTGATATCACATTAGTATTAGTCTCCAGAATAACAATATATGATATCCACTAAATACTCTTTAAGTAATGGCCTCCAGAATGTCAAGATGCAAGATATTCACTACGTACTGTAAGTAATGGTCTCCAAAAGATCAAGTTTCATGATATTCACCAATTACTCTGTCTAATGGCCTTCTAGAACATCAAGTTGCATAACATTCACCATGTACTCAAAAAATGTTTAAAAGTTATGTGCACACGCATTCTCATAATGCTTACCATATAAACATCCAACATGCAAAAGTATAATCTATCATGATCTACATAGATATCATAAGATATCCATCATAATAAAAAATTAAGCTATTTTAAGATCGTCGCCTTTCAATAACTTCTGCAGATACAAGTGACATCATTTGGAAGTCGTCAATTCCTCATGATGCACACAAGGGGTAGGCCCATTAAAATCACATAGTCACGAAGTCACGAAGTCTATTTATGAATCACAGCCTTCTTGGCTGCTACAATTTATTGAGCACTAGAGAATCCATCTTGACATGGTCTACTCCCTCTGAATCAATACGACCAAGATCACTAAAGGTTGACTGAACCATATCCTATATCTTCTCTCTCTCTTTCAAGGTTTCCTTATAGTGAAATGTCAAGCTCCCTCTGAATCTCAATCTCCCTCCTTTTCTTGTAGGAACATTCTTGGAAAAAATAGCTCTTATAGTACATATTGAAATAATAGGAGAGGCACTAATATAATATCCAAATAATATAAGACCATTCCAATATAGATAAAAATCTAATTTAAATATATGCTTTGAACATATATATATATATATATATATATATATATATATATATCCAATCTTATAAATATATATCTTTAATCTATATTTTAACACATTATTTTCTATATTGACAAATTTCCCAATCTATAATCACCTATATTCATAAGAAATTGTTTTAGAAATATATATATATAGATATAATCCTTTTAAAATTATGTATGAACATTTACATCTCTATTTAGAAATGAATAAGTTATATTTATATATATGAAAGTCTCTAACATAAATTCATATAAAAAGATATAAAATCATAAACTTACCTCTTATCTCCTTCCACGTGAATTTTACCATAAATTCATAAAAATGAAATAAATTCTTAACCTTATCTCTTATATCCTACCAAGTGAACTTTACCACTATTCCTTCCATTTAATATCAATAGTGGGTCCTTGTCTTTGGACTTCTTCAAGATCGATATCTTCGTGGTTATTGTAATGTTCCCGTCATAAAATAAATTATTAATCAAACCTTTGTTAATGGACCGACTGATTTAGTATATCTCAGACCCATTTTTATTTTTGTTTCCGTAAGTAAGTGTAGCCATTGGCTATCTTTGTACACCCTTGGAAAGGTTTTCCCTGACGAGTATTTAAGCATGGCTTGTAGGTAGTTGTGGGTATGCAATTTGGATTTTTTTTTGTACTGTGAATTCCTGTTGGGATTCTCTGTTGTTTGTCATTTCGGAACTGAAAGACATTCCCTACTTGGCTCTTCCGGTTCTTGTGAGATTCATCCCTCACCCTATTCCATTCTGTATTACTTGCTCAGATCTGGCAAATCCACACACCATCTTTGTTTGCAAATACCTATATTTGTATCAATCTGTGATTGGTTTTCAATATTTGTACTAGCGTTGTTTGGTGTCTCTAGTGAATGTAATCACTTGTAATGATAACTCTGAGCATGGCCTAATCATTAGCAAAGCAACCTGCAATACGCTCCATCCCTCACAGCATTGCACCATCTGTACACACTCATACCATACATCATCCGGTAACCCAAATATTAGTTGTACGACCATCCCTATTCCATACCGTACACACACCCCTCTACCTTCACCAACTAATCACCATACTGCATTCTTGGCTACCGTACTGCCTCCTTTCACAACCGTACGACCTCCTTGGTTACCGTACGACCAAGACTTTGTCACCATACACCACTGCCCCCACTACCATACGACGTTTTGTGGCCTTCCATACGGACATCCTGTTACATCCCAAATTTTGCCCTAAAATTTTTAATTGATTATAGTCGTTGAACCAAATTATTTCTTCATGTTCATGTGAAATTGAATTAGTTAATTATAGCCATTGTTATAACATGTTAGTTATAGCCGTTGCTTATTCCTTCATGATCATGTGAAATTGAATTAGTTAATTATAGTCGTTGCTTATTCCTTCATGATCATGTGAAATTGAATTAGTTAATTATAGCCATTGTATCGATTTAATTATCATATGAAAGTGACTTAGTTAATTTTAGCTGTTGTATCAATTTATTCATGATCATGTGAAATAGAGTCAATTAATTATAGCCGTTGTACATATATGATGAACAAGTTAGTTATTTTGACATGCCTAACAGTCACTTGATGATTTTTAATTAGCAATTTATAAATCTTGAATTGATGTCTTGGCGAAAATGTTGTTTTTGAATGATTACAGGATGAAGACTGGAGAGAGAGAGGGGAAACATTGCAAAACGAGGTCATCGGAAGGGGATGGTCGTATGGTTCAGTCATCGGATTCGACAAGTTTGACCTAAAACTATCCTTATTAGGACTTGGCAACATATTTTATGGTGGAACCGCATGAGCTATAAAGTGAAACGATATAATAAAACAATGTAAAATAAACATAAGTTCTTACCTTTACGAATTATCAAATATTAATATCATTTAACTATTATTTTATATTCTCAGATATGATCATATGTAAATAATAATAAAGTGACAGCATTACATTTAAAATATTAATCCAACGATGCCACCTTATCATTACGTACATATAAGCATTATTAAGAAAATAAAACAATAATAAAATAATATTAATTATTTAAAACCTTTCATCTTCTTTCCTTCTCATCTTTCCCTCCTTTCTTTCTTTTTCTTTTTAAGTCGATTTGAATAACCTTCGAATATAATCTTGTAACTAAAGTTAGCCGTAAGGTCTGGCTCAATTCTATATTATGGAATCCTTTACTCGTCTATCGGCACTATCCCCCACTCTCGGCTTTTCAAGTCCTTTATGTTGTCGAAATCCCTGTTAACTTCTTGATAACTTGCAGAGACAGTCCAAATATAAATATACTGTGCTTCCGACTGAGCTTCCTTGCTGCAGATCTCCAAGCAAGATAGGCGAGATTAATCAAGTGTAGGCACATCTCAGATATTGGTGACAGAGAGAGTCACATAAGAATCTAATTGAACTCGTGCCATCCTTCATATTTTCCATTTGCTGTTATGAAAGCTGAGTTCAATCATTAAGCCGACCGTAAGGCCAAAACTGTTCATAGTTATCGTTTTTCATTGCAAAGGTGTGTCATATTTACTTATATGATATATGCTTGGAGCCTATTGTTCTTTATTCAAAGTTTGTCGTTTTCTTGTGATAAAAGACAATGATAAAAGCCTGTCGTATTCCTTTCAAGTCTGTTGTGATCTTTGAAAAGTCTGCCGACTGCCATGTGTGATAACATAGCAATGATTTTATACTCAAGTCTGATAGTTTTCTTGTTGATATCTGAATATGTAATCTCTCTGAATTTTTCTTTGAAAGCTATCATATTAAATCATTTACAACTTGATATAAAACTTGATAACTGAGATTGAGATATTGAACCCAAAGCACCAAGGAATTCACCAGGCAAAATGCCAGAATAAGGTGAAAAAGGGTGTAAAATATCTAAATGAAGTTAATCTGAAGGCACCAAGGAATCACTGGCTTGATGGCCTGAATTTGGTGAGGAGGTGTAGATGTATCTGTAAAACAAGAATGATATCAGAATCAAATAAATATTGCATTAGCTCATGCAAGTTCCACTTGTGAAATAAGTTGTCAAGCCAAGTGGTGGAGATCGGATTGTAAACCCACAATTTGAAATCCTTGGCCAGGGTAGAATTAGGCAGATTTTCCGGAACAAGTGATCTATGTTGTTGTCCAGACACTTCAGTTATTTTGTTGAATAACTGTTGAGACCTCAACCCACCTGGATACTCTAATGGCTGGATTAATGAACATCCCAAGTCCGACCTCGGGGTAGGGAGGATCGTTCTATTAATTAGAACATATGGGGATAAGTAATGGTCCACGGCTGGGAGGTTAAGCCTATGTCAATGCTTCTCCTCTCACCAAAGCTAGGGCTTGGACAACCTATAAATGAAGCTTCACAAAATAATCTATATGTTCTTTAGCCTCTGTATGTTAGTTATTTCTTTTCTGGATGAAAGTCATTTTACTTTATAATTAGTTATTTCGTTAAAGAAGTTAATTGATTTCAAATATCTCAAATTGTATTTCCTTTCAAGAATATCTGCTATTTATTTTCGAATGAATAACTAGAAGTAGTTAAATGAATACGTCTGATAATTACTTCAGTAGATTTAGTTAGCTATTGTTAACGTTTCATAATCTTGGTAAATCAGCATTAAATTTTATTTCAGTTTAAATCAATTGTTGAAAATCTTAGTCATGTGAAATAGGAAATCAATTTATTTCTAGATTGAACATGATTAGGAAAATTGGTATGTTATACATCCTCTTCATCCAGCATCACACCATACGACCATCTTTCCTAAGTGTGCATTCCCCTTTTGGTACCATACGACATTTTACCCAAGCCGTACTACTTCTCCAGTGAACTATACACAATTGTTGCTTCGATTGTTTGAGACGAAGGGGAACAGCAACATTACAATGGTATTAGAGCTAACCATCCTGCCAGCCTGTGGACAGTAAATGAGAGTTTATAGTCATAAGAGAAGAAGATCCCATTCAATTGATAGTATGGCGGTAGAACAAGAACCCATGGCTGCTACACTATTGGCGCTACTAAGAGAACTTGCGAGGAATCAGGCGTAGATCAATGATACTTAGCAACTCATGGAAGAAACTCTCAAGAAATTGGCAAACAATAAGATATCCAGTGAACAAAATGATCACAACGCGTACTCAGTGTCGGGTAAGGCAAACCCTCATCCAACATGCTCTCGACCTTCCATGCCGTCTTTCCCCCAAGGATGGAGGCACCACACAGAGGGAAGCAGACAACCTTTGAGGAAGATATACCCTACAAAGATTACGTAAAACCGAGAATGAGATATTCAGAAGGCGAAAACCGAGGATATTTTAACGATGATCTCAGAAGGAAGTTGAGTAAAGTAAATCTTTCACCATTTGATGAATCCAGATCAATATTTGTGTTAGCGTCGATAATGAAGGCCAATACTTCCAACTTAATCCAATGCCAGAAGGAGAAGCAATTAAATTTGCAGCATTACACTTGGAGGGAGTAGCACATGAATGGTGGCATCACAACACCATCACACTGGGGCATGACCAAATAAATACCTATGCGGAATTCACTGAGAGATTGATAAATCGATTTGATGGTAAAGATCTAGAACTTAATTTCAAAGAATTGGCACAACTGAGACAAACTGGATCGGTTGACCAATACATTACAGAATTTCAAAAACTATTAGTTTTGGTCGTGGACATTTCCGAAACAAGACGGATAGTGCTCTTCATGGACGGACTAACAGAACCACTGAAGGGTTGGGTAAAAGGGTTCAATCCTATCACCCTGTCTGAGGCCATTAAGAAGCCTCAGAGTATGGCATCATCATCAACGTCATCCTCTTGAAGTTACTCACTATTGGATGGATATTTTGCAACCGAAAGTTTTGGGTAAAAATCCAATCGCAAAATAGGATTCCCAGCTACAGCGTATGAGACAGTCTATCCTACCTTAAAGGGAAGGCTCCCCCTTCTCACCATTCTTTGAATCAACTTAAGGTAAGCAAAAAGTTGAGAGATTATTATAAAATAGGTGTTACCAATATCTTTTCTTCTTATCTTTCAAGAAAGAATCCACTTACTCGTTGAGCGAGTAATGGGTAGGCTAAATCTCTAACTACACTTCTATCAAGAGCTGGAAATAGTGATACCGATAAACCTTCACTAACTCAAAGACTAGCTGAAAATGTATCAGTTTGGCTCTAAATCCGATCGTACTTCTATATGGAAAAGCTTTACAATTAGGGCACAAAGACTCCTAAAAGTAAAAATAGCTCAACTATTTGCGAATTAAGAAAGAAACTATAAGCTACAGATAAAGCTTCTAGCTACATATTTCCACAACCACTCCCAGTCAAAGCTTCAGCTCCGATTGCTTCTTAAATCACCATGCTCCTTTATTGAACACACAATAATAACATGAATCAAGAAAATAGGCACAAATTACAGTCAAAGCTTCTAATTTGCTCTATCACAATTGTTTCCAGTCAAAGCTTCGAATCCAATTGCTTCTTTTATTCACTTTTCTCCCAACTTTGTACTACACAATCAAAGTTATGCTTGCATAAATGTTGGCAGAGCTTTCTTGCATACAACAAAAGATGATTTTTACAATGAGGGGGCACTTCTTTATATAGGCATAGGAGTTGAGAAAAAGGTGGAGGAAAAAGTGGGAGCAACTCAACCAACTTTGACCTAGTCTAACTAAAAGAGAAAATATAGGGTTACATGCAACTCGCATTACATGTAATTACATCTTTTCATGCAATACATCATCTTCAATTAAAAACATAAAAGAAGAAGAAAGAAGACAGAAAAGAAGGAAACAATCCTAGGGATTGTTCTGAAGGGCCTTGTACTTGACGATGCACTCTTGAATGATCACAGGATCAGAAGTTCATGTACTTTGTACCATTGCAATCACCTTGATATCCATGGTGTTGCGTCTTTTGATAACCTCTAACTTTGATAAATTGTCTGCTGTCATGTGGAAACTTGATATGATCCAGCTTTTCTCGCTCAAGTTGTCGTGAATTCTCCTTTGTAGATTGACACATTCTGGATTCTTCGACACTTTGAAAACCTTCTTGACGATGTCCGGATGTAAACTCGAAACAACTTTCCATTAGCACCTTTAACTCTCTTTTTTTGTTGAAATAAAGTGCTTGGAGCATGGGAATGCGTGCAAATGGAGATTGCTGATTTTTATAAAGTGACTTGGGCTTTCAAGATGTCATTGCACGGAAATGGATTGCATGTAAATGCAACATGTAACAAGGGATGAAGGATGAGATGGAAAGCATGGAAAGATGCAGAAACATGTATTTGCTCATAAAGGTGCGAATGCATATGGAGAGATGGAAATGGAAAATGGAAGACGAAAAATGAATTTTATAGTCATCTTTGGTGAAAAGATGAAGTCAAAGTACATGGAAAATGAAAATGACATCTTTTTGACTTTTTAGAAAGTGACTTTTAATCAAAATCGGACCTTTGAGATGCAATTACACGTAAGGCATTTCATGTAATTGTGTCGTGCGAATGGATGCGGAAAGTGAGATGAGTGAAAATGGAAGCGGAAAATGGAATTACATGCATGTGCGGATGGTGAATGAGATGGAAAACATGTAATCATATTTGTCGAATGGAATGCAAAGTGTTGTGACATGGAAAGATGGAAATGGAATGTGGAGTGAAGTGAAACGTGCTCAAGTTCTTGGAAAGAACTTGCAATTTCTTCCAAAATGGAGAAAAAAACCGAAATGCAAACAAGAAAAACACAAAAACAAGCACAAAACAAACACATGCCTTTGGCAAAAGACTCAAACATGTCAACAAGCAAGCCACTTCAACATGCAAATTCAAATTTGGAATTTGGGGAAATTCCAGAAGTGTGAAAATGAGAGTTTTCATCATTTTTAAAGGCAAAATGCATTTTCCATGGCATATATATGGACAAGTGTGCAGTAACAAGTCATAATATGCATGGAAATAGCAAGATAAGCATAAATTGATGAGCAAATTTGAAAATGTCCACTTACTTGGAGGTTAAAGAGCCAAAATAGCAAGTTTTATAGACTTGAAGACCAATTCTCCTCCAAATCCGGATTTTCAAACAACTTTTTGACTTTTTCCGTTCTTGCATTCAATGGTCAAATTTGACATGGGAAGGCCAAAAACGTGGTCTTCAAAGACAAGAGCACGCATTAAAACTCAAAAACAACCCCACTTGATCCAAATGTATGGGCTGAAATGCCATTCTTTTAGTTTTTTGAACAAAAACATGACTTTTTTATGCAAAAATCTGGGCCGTTTTTGCAAAAACGTGGCCAAAAAATGCATGTTTTTGAGTTGTTTTTGACTTGTGAATGGAAAAACAACTTCCCCAAATGCATATGCATGGATCAAAATGCAAAAAAGTGGCTTCAAAATGCATAGAAGTGGATTAAAACCCCAATTTTTCAAGCACTTTAAGCAAAAACGTAATTCAAAAAAAGACATGAAACAAAAACGTTTTGGCTTCTAAAATTGAAAATGTGTATCACAATGCAATGACAAACACTTAAAATGCCAAATCGATTCCTCTTTGAGCAAAAATATGAGCCAAAAATGGTGTTTTTTGAAGATTTTTCCAAAAACGTGCCCTTGGAGGGAGTTTGGAAAAACATTTCTTAGCAAGATAAATTCATTTTTGATGTTAGAACCATCAAGTAAATCTCTGACAACCTCCAAAATCGGGCTCTTGGAGGGGCAAAGACATGTTATTCTTCAAAATCGGACTTTTTGGAGGTCATCACACATATCAAAACATGTTTTTGGTTAAAATCGGACCTTTTTGGGTCAATTGTATGTTTTATAATATGTATCTCATCAAAATCACACCTTTTGGGTGCTATTGCATGTTTTAAAATATGCAAGTCATCAAAATCGGACCTTTTTGGGTCACTTGCATATTTTAAGTTACATCTCACTTTTTAGATGCAAAGACATGAAAACTTCACTTTTGATGCAATTACATCAAAAAGGTCCACTTACATGATAACCTTTTGATATAATGACATCAAAAAGGTCCACTTTTGATAACAAGTTGAACTTTATATGCAACGACATGTATAATGTCCACTTTCGATGGATTTTACATGTAGTTGCATATAAAAGGTCCACTTTTAATAACTTAAAACCATTTATTCAATTTAATTTCATAGATGTTACTAAATGAGTCATAAACTATATTAATATATCATATTTATAAATACAATGCATAAATATCATTTAGAAAGTAACATTTAAATGAGCATTTAATTTAAAAATCAAAATTAAACTAAAAGTATATAGTTATATAGTCACTTTAAGTTAAAAATTTAAAGATAAAGTAACTTAAAAACATAACAAAAAGTGAATTTAAGTCATATTTATCAAAAAGTGAAAGTCAAATTAGAAATATAACATCATATTTTTAATTCGTGTTGTTGCATCAAAAAGGTTCACTTTTGGAGCACTAAAACGACCATAACTTTTGACTGACAACTCCGATTGAGCTCTAAGTTAGACCGAATCGAAGCAAAAAATAAAAGCCATGACATGAGCATAACCAAATGACTAAAAACCAACAAATAGAAACTCAAAAGCAAAGAAAAGGACGATGAAGGCCTCAAAAATCAAGCAAGGCCTCAAAAATCAAGCAAAGGCTCGACAGAAAGCAAAACAAAAAAGTCTTGACGAAAGCCTTCAGTAAAACAATTTGATATACGAATTGAAATTTATCAATGAATCAATAATGAACAATTGAATATCAAATTCAACTAAGTGAAACGCGAAACTAGCTTGAAAAAATTGTTGTTACCAACATTTTGTGGTGACAAAATGCAAGACAATACTCACATTCCAAACCTCAGGTGTTTCCGAGGAGCAAACATAATAAACCTCTCCCGAAGAAGCCGTCGTTGGACGAAGCTACCAGACACGAATTCCAAAGGAAGAAACTATGTTTTAACTACAAGGGACCACAAGATTCTGGGCACAAATGTCTCGGGAAAAGAATAATTCACTACATTGAAGTTGTATCCGATGATGAGGACAAACAAGAAGATCTACCCTCCGAAGACAACCATCCCCACGAGGACACCAAAATGGTTAGTCTGAACCATACAGAGAGAATTGCAGGATTGGTACGGCGCGGAGTAACTATCGCCTTAGCCAGAAGCCCAAGGTGTATGGTGTTTCGTGTACGGGGAACCCTTCAAGGACAAAGGATCATGGTGATGCTCGATAGCGGAGCTACTCTAAACTTCATAAACTCATCTTTGGTGAAACGAAGAGGTCTACTTACTAAGACGCACACAGGATTCCAGGTCAAGGTCGTCGGAGGGACCCTTCTGCCCTATACACACCTTGTTCCCCAACTAAGTATCACTGTGGCTAATCACACTGTGACAGAGGATTTCTTTATAGTGGACCTAGATGATATGGAGGTTATTCTAGGTATACAGTGGATGGAGACACTTGATGAATACTCCCAGAGCTTCAAACGAATGGACTTCACTTTTGTTGTCGATGGGAAGAAGGTTGTTCTGCATGGAACGGCCAATAAGGGACTGAAGGAAGTTTCAGCACATCGGATGGAGACAATCTTTCAACATGATGACATTGCATGGGCTGCACACTGTTTTGTTTGGGCAGAACCTGTAAAAGGACAACGGATGCCTCACCAAAATGACAATCTTCAAAATATCTTGAGTGCTCATGGTGAAGTTTTTATGGACATTCCTCTTGGCTTACCTCCCCATCGAGGGTTTGAACGTACTATCGAGTTGGAAGCAGGCGCCAAGCCAGTTATAACCACACCCTACTGCCATCCCAAGAAATTCAAAGACGAGATCGAAAAGACAATTCATGAATTGCTTGAGAAATGATGGATCCATCCTAATTCTAGCCCTTTTGCATCTTCAGTAGTTTTGGTTAAAATAGACGGGACGATGCACATGTGTGTGGACAACCGTGCATTGAACAAAAAGACAATAAAAAATAGATATCCTATTCCCAGGATCGATGAATTGTTGGATAAATTACATGGTGCGATTTATTTTCCAAAAATAGATTTCCGCTCCGAATACCATTAGATCTGCATGAGGGAAGAAGACGGCTTTTCGTTGTCACTACGGGCATTATGAGTTCCTAGTCATGTCGTTCGGATTAACGAATACACCTGCTACGTTCCAGTTATGCATGAATCACATCTTCAACAAACAATTGCATAAGTACTTACTGGTATTGTTTGATGATATGCTTATTTATAGCAAGACATGGGAAGAGCACCTGAAGCATCTGAATGAGTCCTAGGGATCATGAAGGCTCAGTCCTTGTTCGCCAACTGATCCAAGTGCGAATTTGGTATGACAGAAATATTGTACCTAGGGCATATTGTCGGTAAATATGGAGTACAAGTTCATCAGGAGAAGATTCGGGCTATCCTTGATAGCCCTCCCCCACAAAAATGCTCTCTAAGTTGCGAGGGTTTTTTGGACTGTGGAGTTATTATCGAAGGTTTGTAAAAAGATTCTCTCAGCTCAATGCACCATTAACAAATCTAACAAAAAAGGGTTCCTTCCAATGAAATGAAAAGGCACAACGCACTTTTGATAAGTTGAAAGAAGTAATGAGCACTTGTCCAGTACCTGTCTTACCTGACTTCACTCGACCATTCATTCTAGAGTGTGACGCATCTAGAGAAGGCATTAGCATAGTACTGATGCAAGATCGACACCCCATAGCCTAGGAGAGTCGAAAATTTACACAAACAGAGGGTATGTATTCAATTTATGACAAAAAGATGTTAGCCATCATTCATGCACTGACCAAGTTCCGACAATATCTGGTGGGTGCCAAGTTTGTCGTCCGTACTGATCATAATAGTTTTAGATATTTTCTGGAGCAACGGGACTTGAACGAGAGGCAACAAAAATGAGTAAGCAAGATTCGGGCTTTTGATTTTGACATTGAATATGAAAAGGGAAAGAACAATGTGGTTGCAGATGCCTTGTCCAAGAAACCCATCATTTGCTTACTAACTCAAATTTTAGCTGACTGGAAAGCACATTTATTGGTGGAATATTCCAAAACACATTTTCCTATGAGCTAATGGATGGAAACACTCAGGATGATCGGTACACAATGGTGGATGACATCATTTACTATAAGAATTGGATATACTTAGTGTCTGAATTCAAACTGAAGCAGAAAATCTTGAAGGAGGTACACGACTCACCCTTGGCTGGACACCCAGGTTTCCTCAAAACCTACAGACAACTCAGGGAGAGGTTTTCATGTTGAGAATTGTGTCTCAACCTTACAAGTTTTTTTCCGAAAAATTCTAGAATTTGTTTGTGGTAGTTTTCCACATGTTTATGAGTTGGAAAAAGGTTTATAAGTTGTTAAAAATGTGTTTTGTCCCTAGTACAATATAGGAGGGCTATTTTTAGAGTATAAACAACTCATTATATGACTTTTATGGGGGTCTGAACTAGAAGACAAAATTATGGACGAAAATGTTATTCTTGGAGTTGCAAATGACAAGTGGGTAACATGTGGCATAGTTGTTTTGCCCATGGTTTTGTAAGACCACAAATGGTTTCCAAGTTGTAAATCACTATAAAAGGAGGGCTTGGGGAGGTGTTTGGATAATTGAGTTATGTTTACAAGACTGGGTGCTAGAAGGAGTCTCTCTTGGTCCAAGTTCGAGTTTGAGTTGTGGTGATGCACTCCTGTAAGAACCTATAAGAACTTGCATTGCAAGTGTATTGTAATCTTCTTCATTTGAGAATACATTATGCGGATCTTGGAGGGTGGGGTTTTTCCCCCGGAAGGCTTTCCCCGCGGTAATAATTGTGTTATGCATTAATTGTTATTTTGATTATGTTATTATGCATTTATTGATATCTCTGCAATAGTTAGTTGAATTTGCATAATCGTCCTCTCAAGATTAGTGTAGGAAGCGATTCTGCGCACCTTTGCTTCCTTACAAGTGGTATCAGAGCCTAACCAGTTTTGGTTCTAATTGTTGGGTACAGGATTTTTTGAGCTAATCAAGGTTTGAGTGGGAGCTTGTGCAGAGGTTTTCATTTCTGTGTTGCAGGATTACAAAGATGGCAAGCATATCAGGGGAGGATTGATGTAAACAATTCTTCTGGCACAAACTTTGAGATGTAGAAGTTGAAGGTGGAAGATCTATTGATTGATCGAGATCTATGGGAGGCGATTGATGAAATAAGCTAAGGCCCACAGATCCAACTTTAGCCGTACAGTATGATGTGATTGACAGAAAAGCTATAGGTCTCATCAGATTGTGCCTTGCAGACTCGATTTTGATTAATGTCCATGAAGAACCTACCACGAAGAAGCTTTGGAACAAGCTGAGTGAGATCTACCAAGAGAAATCACTTGTGAACAAGATTTTCTTCAGGAAGAAGTTGTATTCCTTGAGAATGGAAGGTGGACAGATTTCTGAGCATCTTGAAAGTTTTAATATGTTGGTGACTCAATTGACCTCAGTTGGGGTGTCGATGGTGAAGAAGAAAGGTGTCAAATCTTGCTGCGTTGGTTGTCAGACTCATGGGACAGCCTTGTCATGGCCATAGGGTGCACTTCAGTTGTCTTGAAGATGGAGGATGTTGTTGGTTCTCTACTTTCTGAAGAAATGAGAAGGTCTCTCTGAATGCCAAAGAGGTTTTGAGTGTTCGAGGAAGACCAAAAAAAAAAGGCAAGAACGAAAAGCAACATGGCCGTTCTAAGTCCAACAATATGGGGAGATCAGAATCTCCTGGTGAATCCAAGGCGGTTTGCTGAAATTGTGGCAAACCTGTACACCTCTGAAAGGACTGCAAAGAAAAGAAGAAAAAGAAGAAGCAAGATTCTGATTCTGAATCCGAGAAGGAAGATGGAGATGTTTTCATCGCAACCTTGGCCACTCATGCAGGTGACAATGCATGGTTGATAGACTTAGGTGCATCTTTTCACATGACTCCTAATAGAAATTGGTTTAGTAAGTATGAAAAGTTTGATGGTGGTAAGGTGTATTTGGGTGATAACTTAGTTTTTGATATTGTTGGTCGAGGAAGTATTCATGTGAAATTTTTTGATGGTAGAATTAGAAGATTTGAGGGTTTCTTGCATATCCCTGGACTAGCAAGGAATTTATTATCTATTAGCAAACTAAATAGATTCGGGTGTGTATGTACAGATTTCTGAAGCAGGTGTGAAAATGGTGAGAGGTGCTATGGTAATAGCAAGAGGAAGCAGATTGGGTACATTGTACCAGCTTGATGCATGCACAGTTGAGTGCAATAGTACTTATGATAAGATGGTGAAGAGGACTACTTTGTTGGAGGAGAGGGTTTCTCTTTCAACAAATGGTCGTGGTTTTTGGTACCCAAGGGTGCTCTATCTACTTAATCAAAGTTGCCTGCAGAGAAGACTATGTTATGGCACTGGAGACTAGGCCACATAGGTGAGAAGGGTCTACGAACCTTAAAAAATAAAAATATTGTTGATGGGTTGAATGACTGCAATCTTGAGTTTGATTTTTGTGAGCATTGTATCTATGGTAAACAAAACCGTGTTCAATTTTACTCAAGTTCTCATAAGTCCTCACGTATTTTGGATCTAATCCATTCGGATGTATTTGGTCCAGTTGATGTTCCTTCTATTGGTAGATCAATTTATTATGTTTCTTTCATTGATGATTTCAGTAGAAGAACATGGGTTTATTTCCTTAGGAGTAAAGCTGAAGTTTTCAGTCGTTTCAAAGAATTTAAAGCAATGGTTGAGTTGCAGACTGGAAAGAAGATAAAGTGTTTGAGAACTGATAATGGCGGTGAATATTGCTTTAATGATTTTGACACATTTTGTAAAGATTGTGGTATTAAAAGAGAGAAGACAACTCTGTATTCTCCACAGCAGAATGGAGTTGCAGAAAGAATGAACAGGACCTTGATGGAGAAGGCTAGGAGTATGTTGAGTGGAGCAGGACTGGAACAAAAGTTCTGGGCTGAAACTGTAGCCATTGCCTGCTACTTGACTAACGGGTCTCCTACATCAGCTCTTGTTGATAAGACACCAATGGAAGCATGGTCAGGCTACAAGCCTTCGCTTAGATATCTAAGAGTTTTTGGTTGTGAGGCATATGCTCATGTGCCGAAGGATAAGTAAACAAAATTGGACAACAAAGTTGTCAAATGTATCTTCATTGGATATAGTTATGGTGTGAAAGGATACAAACTTTGGGATCCTATTGCACAAAAGGTATTTTATTCCAGAAGTGTTATTTTTAGAGAAACTAAGCCTTCGTATGTTACAATGCAGCCAGAACAGATAGAAGAAAAGAAAGATGTGATTCAACTTCCTACTACACCTGAGAAAGTTGAATCAAGGCCCTTGGAAAGACAAGATGTTGAAGAGAGCTCTATGAAATCTGAATCATCAGAGGAAGAGGGAGAACCTAAACCTGAACCTTGTTCGAAGGTCTAGTAGACAGAGGAAAGCACTAGAAAGGCATGGATATTCTCCTAATGATTGGAGGTGTATATTTTCTTTGAATGCTAATATTGATGAACCGAAATCTGTAGAAGAGGTTCTTGGTATAAAGGATTCAGAGTCCTGGAAAATAGCCATGAAAGAAGAGATGGTAGCTCTTAAGAGGAATGACACGTGGGACCTTGTACGATTGCCTGAAGGACGGAAGCCTGTTGGTTGTAAATGGATGTTCAAAAGGAAGATGGGTTCAGATGGAAGCATTGAGAAGTATAAAGCACGACTGGTTGCAAAAGGTTACTCCCAGGTTGCAAGAATTGATTATGGTGAAAAAATTTCTCTTGTAGCAAAAATGACATCCATTCGACTTTTACTTTCTATTGCAGCACCTTATGATCTAGAAGTTGAGTAGATGGATGTGAAGACAGCTTTTCTTCATGGAGATTTGGAGGAAGAAATTTATGTCACAGCCAGAGCACTTTGTGGTGAAAAGTAAAAGTCATTTGGTCTGTAAATTGAAGAAATCCTTATATGGTTTAAAACAAAGTCCTAGGATGTGGTACTAGAAGTTTGATACATATGTATTGAGTTTGGGATGTGTGCGCTCTAAATCTGATCACTGTATATACTACAACTCTGATAGTGATTATTTCCTGGTTATTGCCTTATATGTTGATGACATGTTTTTTATTGGCAAAGGAAAAGGTTTGATTACAGAATTAAAATCTCAGCTCTCAACAAAGTTTGAAATGAAAGATCTTGGTGCAACAAGGTACATTCTGGGAAAGGAGATTATAAGAGATAGGAAAAACAAAAAGCTTTGGCTAGGCCAAAGTAAGTATGTTGGTAATATTCTGAGAAGATTCAATATGCAGGATTCAAGACCATTGAGTGTTCCTGTTATTATGGGAACAAAGCTTTCTAGCTCACAATGTCCTTCATCACATTGGAGATGGAAGAGATGAGTCAAGTACCGTATCAAAGTGTTGTGGGAAGTTTGATGTGTGCTATGGTTTGTACAAGACCAAACATTGCCCAAGTAGTGAGAGTTCTTTCCCATTACATGTCTAATCCAGGAAGAGCACATTGGGATGCAGTAAAAAGAGTTTTCAGATACTTGCAGGATACCTCAGAGTACTATATATTTTTCCATGGAACAGGAAATGAGCATTCCTTG
Source organism: Cupressus sempervirens (assembly GCA_028749045.1). Taxonomy (NCBI): domain Eukaryota; kingdom Viridiplantae; phylum Streptophyta; class Pinopsida; order Cupressales; family Cupressaceae; genus Cupressus; species Cupressus sempervirens. The sequence continues at coordinate 138,826,112 of CM053789.1, read as the reverse complement.
GATATTCAAGGCTATGTGGATTCAGACTAGGTTGGCAATGTTGATAGAAGAAGATCCACTAGTTCATATGTGTTTACATTATTCGATGGTGCAATTAGTTGGATGAGAAAGTGACAAGCTGTGGTCGCTTTGTCCACTATAAAGGCAAAATATATGGTAGCTACTCATGCCTGCAAAGACGATGTCTGACTTAAGAGACTATTCAAATATAGAGTTCAAACAAGGTGCAGTGACAATTTATAGTGACAGTCAGAGTGCAATCTGCCTAGCAAAGAACCCGACATTTCATGCCAGGACCAAGCACATTGATGTACAATATCATTTTGTGAGCGATATGGTCGAAAACAGCGGCAAGGTGAAGTTGGAGAAGGTGGAGACTTTGGTGAATATTGTTGATGCATTAACTAGGCCCGTGAGCATAGAGAAATTCAGATGGTGTTCAGAGTCTATGGGCCTCTTAGCCCCTAGCAATTAAGTCTGACATTTTGGATCCATTGACTCTTGCAAGGTGTTCGACAAGTAGGAGAATGTTGAGAATTGTGTCTCAACCTTGCAAGCTTTTTTCGAAAAATTCTAGAATTTGTTTGTGGTAGTTTTCCACATGTTTATGAGTTGGAAAAAGGTGTATGAGTTGTTAAAAATGTGTCTTGTCCCTAGTATAATATAGGAGGGCTATTTTTGGAGTATAAACAGTGCACCATATGACTTTTATGGGGGTCTAAACTAGAGGACAAAATTATGGACAAAAATGTTATTCTTGGAGTTACAAATGACAAGTGGGTAACATGTGGCATGGTTGTTTTGCCCATGGTTTTGTAAGACCACAAATGGTTTCCAAGTTGTAAATCGCTATAAAAGGAGGGCTTGGGGAGGTGTTTGGATAATTGAGTTCTGTTTGCAAGACTGGGTGCTAGAAGGAGTCTGAGTCCAAGTCCGAGTTTGAGTTGTGGTGATGCGCTCCTGTAAGAACTTGCATTGCAAGTGTATTGTATTCTTCTTGATTTGAGAATACATTATGCCGGTTTTGGAGCGTGGGGTTGCCGATTTTGGAGCATGGGGTTTTTCTCACGGAAGGGTTTCCCCACGGTAATCATTGTTATGCGTTAATTGTTATTTTGATTATTTTATTATGTATTTCTTGATATCTTTGTAATAGTTAGTTGAATTCGCATAATCGTCCTCTCAAGATTAGTGTAGGAAGTGATTCTGCATACCTTTGCTTCCTTACATTTCATGGAAAAGTCTTAAAGGAGACGTATTACAGTATGTAAGAGAGTGCGATTTGTCAGCAAAACAAATCCGAACATACTCTACCCGTCGGATTACTGCAACCTTTGCCTATACTAGAACAGAAGTGGGAAAGTATCTCAGTAGACTTCATTACTGGACTTCCCAAGGTGAACGGAAAGGATTGTATCTTCGTGGCAGTTAATACACTGACGAAGTATGCACATTTCTACGCCATCCCCTCAGATTTTCAGGCCGCACAGGTAGCCGATCTATTTTTCAGATAAGTGTTTCGTTTACACGGGTTACCCCAAAATATTGCTAGTGACCAGGATAGATGCTTTATCAATATCTTCTGGACAGAACTATTTCAGTTAGCATAAACAGAATTGTCACCAAGTACTAGTTACCACCCTCAGACAGACGGACAGATAGAGATTGTGAACAAGTGGCTAGAAGGCTACCTTCGAAACTACATTTTGGCACAACAACGGGCGTGGGTCAAATGGATGCATCTTGGGGAATACTGTTATAATACCACTTACCACATGTCACAACTATCGTCACCTGACTCTACACACATGACTCTATGCCAGGTTGTGAAACAATAATGCTAGAGCACGAACCCACATCTACTGACTCCACTGTAACACCCAAATCACCGACATCATAGCTGGGTGACTTCATACATGCATCGGTTCCACCTGAGGAAGCAACTGCCTCCTGCACTAGAGCAACACTATGATAACTCCCATACAAATCTCCAATAATAATTCCCTCCTCAAGAGAGCCTAAAGTATCAGTAGTAACAATTGCATCAACTATCTCTGCACTAACTGCAACAACTCTAGGGGCCTCAACGTGCGTTGAAGCTTAGTGCCGCTATCCACCAAGGGTATTGACACATCTACTGATCTCTGTAAAATGGGTCCATTATCAATACTGCAGATAGGACTAAGTGTCGTACTAAACACGGGTACATCTGCATCATGGACACTTGTCGGAGAAAACTAAAGCTTCCTTCCTTGTAACCTCGATGTCGGCCTTCTAAAGATAGAAACTATATATTTCGCTGTCCTCTAAACTATCTCTGGATCCGACAAGCTCTCCGTCAACCTTTATTGATGAAACTTAAGTTTTTCTATACTCTCCTGCAAAGCATTCATTTTTGTGCTAAATTCCTCATTACTCCACCGGCTTCTAGAAAATAAAATAACTTTCCTACCCCACAAGATGGCAAGAAACTAGGTTCTAAACAAAGTGCTTCACTTTATTTCTCACAAAGAAATACCCTTCCACCTCCAAAAGAATACAACTTCAAACAATTTAGATTAAACCTTTTGTAAAAATGTTTCTGATGAAATCTCTAATAAACAATTTCCAAAAAACCACATAGGCTCGCAGAATATATAGCTCTGATACCACTGTAATGACCTTTGCTCGAATTGAAACGATATTTTAAATTTTCTGTCTAGAGGAATTTCACAAACAATTGATGTGCAACCCAACTATCAATTACTGTTGCCACTATAACCTTACTGTGTTGACTACTAACAGACTTTCAAGAAATACTCGGATCCCAATGGCAAGGAAAATAACTGAACACCACTGTAATATTCTCTACCCGGATAAATCAGACATTGAGTACTTTGATTGGCGGAAATTTTATCAAATAGTTGTCATGCAATCAAATACTTAAGCAAAGATAAATACTGGACTATCACTTACTGTTTATTGATACTACTGCTTTGAATTCAATATGTCAACCAATGATACCGAAACTTCAAGCAAGTTGGGATTAGAAACTTTAACTCAGAAATTAGTGATAATGTTTTACATTCAAGACATCGAATCAACATATATTATGCAATATGCTAATGATAGAGTTACAGCTCCTTACAAAGATTAACAAGTGTACAATAACTAATATGCAAAGCGGGTAAATGATTAACAGACCTGTTTTAATGGTGAATGTCGTTAAGGGAAATTGATTGTGCAGTAAGAACTCAGCCCGTCACCACTTCCAAACACTTAGCCAACCTGTCGTCTACCACTAAGAACCTGCTCTGCCCACCGGTGCTGTGAAAGGAAATGAACTCATGTTGTGGAGGAAGTTAATACCAATGTTTTTCCAACTAACAATACATTTCATGTTTTGTAGTAACCCATAATGTCGTTGTTGTTCCTGTTAACTGCTCCTGTCTATCAATCCTGAGACGATGGTATTCATGTGTAGGATGTTCACCGCGAGGAGAGTTAATATGTTGGTTTGTCTACGTCCCACTATCCCGTGAACTCTACTATATGGAAAGAACGTTGGCAATGTATAAACCTAAAACAATAGAGATTATACTCACGCAAAGACTCCACCAATATATTCGACCATGGAATGACTGCCTCCTTGACTGTCATCCAGCATCAACTGGTGATCTATAAGTGCTAACAACATACACCGACCTGTTCTTCTTCCCGCTGTTTAGTTACTCCAGCTTCTTGCCTATTCTCCAAAGTATCAAATCGAACTTAAATCTGATAGTGCAATGTGAGATACTAGGTTTACGTCTAGTCTCACTCTTTTCCTCAAGGGGTTTCGCCCTTAGGAAATATCCAGTCTCATTTAAGCAACTCTTAGGATTTTAGAAGATAACATATATCCGTTGTAACAATCCCAATGCAAATGTTTTCCTTTATAACTTCGAAATGAAGAGAGGTACGAACAACTTAGCAATGTGGGATAAAAGACTATTTCATCTTTTAGTCACTTAAGTTACTTTTGTCATAAAGTAACTTTATATTTGCACTTTATAATATTAGAGTGACTTTATTATTATAAGTTACTTTATAACTTTATAATAACATTAAAATATTTAAATAAATCACTTAAGTCACTTGAACTTTAATATCTCTTGAAATACTTGTCTGATTGCCATGCCGTCTGAAATAGGAATGTCTCCTCATAATTCCCCATGTGACCAAATACACTTTCTAAAAATAGAACGGGTCCATCTCTATTACTCCTGACTTACTATACATAGTAAGTATGGCAAATGAAGTCCAAATGATATTGAATGAAGGCCAAATCCATAAATCCCTAAATGTTGGAGATGAATGAATCCTCAGAAGACTCTCTAACCATCCTCATTAGCCTACGAGGATCCAATATTAAGCTAATCCCTGAAATTCTTATGCTGGCAACAAATGGGGACATTACAACATAGAAATACGACCGGACTTAGAGCCAAACCGGTACATTTTCAGCTAGCCTTTGAGTTAGTGAAGGTTTATCGGTATCACTGTTTCCAGCTCTTGATAGAAGTGTAGTTAGCGATTCACCCTGCCCATTACTCGCTCCACGAGTAAGCGGACTCTTTCTTGAAAGATAAGAAGAAAGGATATTGGTAACACCCATTTTATAAAATCGCTCGACTTCTTGCTTACCTTGAGTTGATCCAAGGAACGGTAAGAAGGGGGAGCCTTCCCTTTAAGGTAGGAGAGACTGTCTCACACGCTGTGGCTGGTCATCCTATTTGCGACTGGATTTTTACCCAAAACTGTCCTTCGCAAAATATCCACCCAAGGCATTGGATGGGGCTATTTGATGGTTGGGTTTGTATTTATTAATTAATTATTAAAGCTTCATCATTATATTGGCACTTTATGATATTTAATGTTATTAAATGAAGTTGTGTTAATGAAGCTTCTTAAGTGAAAGGTGTGAAGAAGAAGCTAAGTGCCAAATCATGTTATAAATATAAGCCCATTTGGTGAGAAAAGCATCCAATTGCCTTTTTGCTTTTGTTGCTTTCTTGAGAGGGTTTTCCTGGTTTGTGAATTCAATTCCCTTGCTGAGGTATAAGGGCTTGATTCTGAGTTGTGTATGCAATCCACATCTGAACTATTGTGGATTAAATTCTGGAAAATGTTCAAATTTGAATTATTGAGTCTTCTTGCTGTCATTGTTGTTGCTAAGAAGGCTTCCTCAAGCTGGAAGTTGGTGATGATTCATATCTGCATTTTAGCGTTCATTCCCATTGGTTTTGGGCGTCCAATTTCCCTGATTAGGCGTGACTCTGCTGCTGCATTAGAATCACCAAACATCCTATGCATTGGCGTTGAGGCTTGGCTGTTGGAAGTGGTTCGGTTACTGCATTTTTTGGCGGGTTGAATGAATGTGTTAGGCGTCTCAACTTACTACCATTGATACACATTGACTGCTGCACGTAGGCGGTTATGTTTGGTGATATCAAGTGACTCACTCCTGCAGATTGGCATCCAATCGAATTGGGTTTGGCTGCATTGAGATCCTGGGAATTCCCCACATTGTTGGATTGTTCTAATGCTACCTCGGCACTCACTTAGTTGCAATCAAATACTATTTCAGGCAGCACTCGAAACCTATATAGCAGGGTCAGTGTTTACAATTGGGAGGCAGCATTTATCGCAGACTTGAGTCTGGTTTTGATGATCCCTAAACAGTCCTTGATGTGGGATTAGAGGCTACAATATCAAGCACTCCTATGGTGCATATCGGGTTCTTTAATTATATGTGAATTTCTGATGTTGTTGCAGTTATGACATATTGAATAAAAACACCATATTATTTTTGCTGTGTTAATATTTTAATTTCAGAATTCTGTGATTGTATTCATTTCTTATGCATTTATATCAATAAAACCCCAAAAATGTATAGAACACAAACAAAAAGAAGAAATATATATTGCAATCAATTAACATAGACAGTAGAGTTTGTCCAAGTTCATTTCAGGGGTAACAAAGTTTACTTGCCAAGTGTTTGACGAAATGTCAAACAACTAATTAGTTAAGGAAAATGGAGTTTGTCTAAGCAATAACCGATCAGGGTTACTACAGTGGTATTAGAGCAGTTTCTTGCCAACCTGCAAGGAATTGGGCTCAATGTTTTGTGATCAGTGCATTATCAAAAGTTGACAGTGCTTATTAAGTGATTGGTTATTTAGTTTTGTGGCTCTAAGGTTTTTCCCAAGTATGCATTATACCCGTAGAGGTCGCACCTCTCCACCTAGGGATGGACAGCCTGATATTGAATTTGATTCTATTGGCGACAGGGATAATGGTCGTCTGGGAGGTTCTGTTGGTGTGGGACTCAAAGATGCTGACATAGGCTCCAAGATTGATAGAGTGGCGAGAGAGACATTTAAGGACTGGGAAAATGAAAAACACCATATTCCTGAGGTGTTGCAGAAACTTAGAGACACGTAGCAACATATTGTTCTTCTTAGAAATTGTAACAGGGGAGCAAGGTGCTTGTGATGCTTATGTCAGGTCACATAGGTCCCGAGTAGATGAGAGGTACAGAGATGGCGTTGGGACTGGAGTAGAGGATCGGGACAGGTTCACTAACAGGGTTGACAATGATAGCCATAGAGGCCCACATATTTGAGACCTAAGATAGATGCATCCGATACTTAGACTAAGGCGATACCTTTCGCAAATGACGTAGTGGCACACTTTGCGGAGTGGGATGCTTTACCACAGGCCATAAAACAACATCTAAATTTTGAGAAATTCCTAACTCAGAAACGAGAGCATCCCAGAGAAATGCCTACACTTGAGAGACAAAGGCCCTAATAGACTGGTCTGAGTAAGATTGTCAGTAAGATGACATTGGAGCACTCTGATGTCAGTGAGGGAGTGACAACTTGAGCTTGGGTTCATCAGCTTGACACTTACTTGGCATTGCATCCTATTACTGAGGAGGACGCTATCAGATTTGGAGTTCTACATCTAGATGGAGTAGCCCATGAATGGTGGCACCATGGGTTAGTCTCCTTGTGACATGATGAAATCACTTCCTATCAAGAGTTTGCGGATCGACTAATCAAGAGATTCGATATGAAGGATCCTGAGGTGTACTTCCATGAGTTGGCTCAACTAAGGCGATTGGGTGGTCTAGAGGGTTACATCAGTGTGTTTTTTAGGCCCTTAGTTATGGTTTATGTTATATAAAAGCGTAGACGAGTGATGTTGTTCATCGAGGGATTGGTTGAGCCACTCCAACGATGGGTTAAGTCATTGGACCCATCTTCCTTATAGCAGGCATGAGGAAAGTAAGGCATTTAGAGTCATCTTCTCAAGGTAAGTCTACTTCAAAGTCTTCAGTTCCTCTGCCTGTTGTTGAGGAGACCCCATCAGTTGTTAAGGACAAGGGTAAGTCAACTAGGAGGATTGGTGATGCTTCTAGAGAGGACCTGAAGAGGATGCAACTTTGCTTTGGGTGCAAGGGGCCTTTCTCTAAGGGTCATACTTGTGCAATGAGACCAAAGGGGGCAACAAACCGGGCTATGTGGGTTTATACTGATGAGATTGAGGCGTAGTCATCACACCAGCTTAAGAATAAGGATAGAGACGGTCATAGTGGAAGAAGAGTATATATTGTGATGAGTACTTACAGTCTAATATTTGACTCACGTGTTCAAGGATTGCATTGGGGCCAGAGTTTGTCCGTGCCTAAGTGGGATTGGTGGCAAGATAGTTGGGTGGATACAGTGAAAGAGAGTATGTTGAGATCTTCTATAGAGTTGTCATATGGTGATGCCCTGACTTCTACACCATCAGCGTAGAAACTGACCGCTATGTTGTAGGATATTTTGATGGCCCTAATGATGTTATTGGTATATAGTTGGATTGGTGATTTCAGAGATATCATGTGCTTCATCATATGGGATCAAAGTAGAGGTTGGAGTTCAATGTGTTGTTGGATTGCTTGAGGCCAAGCAATCTTGGGAAGGGAGGGTTGTAATGTCCTCATTTTTAGCAGTCTTTGTAGTTGTGGCCAGTTCATCATCATAACCCTCATGAGCTAATAGTGGGATTTGAGGGTCTCAATTGTGGACTTGCTATTTTTAGTAAGTCAGTTTTGGTCAGTTACCATATTTTGTAGCACAGTTGGTGGCACTGATATTTAGTCATCATGTGCATTGGATGGGATTATTTGATGGTTGGGTTCCTATTTATTAATTAATTATTGAAGCTCATTATTATAATGGCACTTTATGATATTTGATGTTCTAAAATGAATTTGTGTTGATGAAGCTTCTTAAGTGAAAGGTGTGATGAACAAGCTAAGTGCCAAATTATATTATATATATGAGCCCATTTGGTGAGAAAAGCATCCAATTGTCTTTTTGCTTTTGTTGCTTTCTTGAGAGGCATTTCCTAGTTTGTGAATTCAATTCCCTTGCTAAGGTATAAGGGTTTGAATTTGAGTTATGTATGCAATCCACAGCTGAAGTATTGTAGATTAAATTCTGAGAATTGTTCAAGTTTGAATTATTGAGTCTTCTTATTGTCATTGTTGTTGCTAGGAAGGCTTCCTCGGGGCTGGGAGTTGGCAATAATTCATATCTGCATTTGAGTGTTCATTCCCACTAGTTTTGGGCATCCAATTTCCCTGTTAGGCGTGAGTAATCTGCTGCATTAGAAACACCAAACATCTTGTGCATTGGCGCTGAGACTTGGCTGTTGGAAGTGGTTCGATTACTACATTTTTAGGCGGGTTGAATGAATACGTTAGGCATCTCAATCGACTACCATTGATACACCTTGACTGCTGCACGTGGACGCTTATGTTTGGGGAGAAATCAAGCAACTCACACCTGCAGATTGGCGTCAATCAGATTGGCTTTGGGCTTCATCGAGATCCTGGGAATTCCCCACATTGTCGGACTGTTATAATGCTACCTCGGCACTCACTTAGTTGCAATCAAAAACCATTGCAGGCAACACTTGACACCTATATAGCAGAGCCAGCATTTAAAAATGGAAGGTAGTGTTTATCACAAACTTAAGTCTAGTGCCAATGATCCCTAAACAGTCCTTGGCGTGGGATTACAGGCTACAATATCAGGCACTCCTATTGTGCATATTAGGTTCTTTAATTATTTGTGAATTTCTGATGTTGTTGCATCTATGAGATATTGAATAAAAACATCAGTATTATTTTGGTTGTGTGAATATTTTAATTTCAGAGTTCTGTGATTGTATTTCTTTCTTATGCATTTATACAGTAAAAACCCAAAAAGGTATATAACACAAACAAAAGGAAGATATATATTGCAATCTATCAGCAAAAATAGTAGAGTCAGTCCAGGTTCATTCCAGAGGTAACAGAGTTTGTTTGCCAAGTGTTTAACAAAATATGAAACAGCTCATTAGTTAAGGAAAATGTAGTTTGTCTAAGCTATAATGTAATAACCCTGTCTGGCTATAGCTAAATCAAGCATCAATTTCTTTCACATTTCGATGGTTTGACATTTTATCAAACACTAGGCAAGCTACCCAATTACCACTAAATATATGATATCTTAAATTTTCAAACATAATATTAGGATGTATAGCAAACTGATCACAAATTTATTTAATTTTGGCCTTATAAGTTTTGCATAAATAAATACCAAACGCCAATAAACAATTCTGAAATGATTCACACCAGCCTCTGAATTCATTCATCAACAAACCATATAGCAATATAATGAAAAGGGAATTTAATTGTTGGCTGATTGCTATAAATCAGAATTTGAAGCCAGCCTATTTACTTTCAAACTATGTAATATATACTGACACATCTACTAATCTCTGTGAAATGAGTCCATCATCAACACTGCGGATGGGGCTAGCAGGTGTCATACTAAATATAGGTACATCAGCATCATGGACATCTGTCGAGGAAAACTCAAACTTCCTTCCCTACAACCTCGATGTCGGCCTTCTAAAGGCGGAAACCATATACCTCGCTGCCCTCTCAACTATCGCAGGATCCAACAAGCTCTCTGCCAACCTCTGTTGATGAAGCTTCAATTTCTCCAAACTCTCCTGCAAGGCATTCATTTTTACGCTAACTTCCTCATTACTCCTTTGACTTCTAGAACTACCAGTCCTATGTCTATCCATAGCTAGAGAAAATAAAGTGTTGGTCACTCTAGAAATCAGATTTGAAAATCTTCAAAGTCAGCACCGAACAAAATAAAGACTGGGCCCAATTCCTGCAAGCTGGCAGGAAACCGCTCTAATACCACTGTAATAACCCTGTCTAGTTATAGCTAAATCAAGCATCAATTTTTTTCACATTTCGATGGTTTGACATTTTGTCAAACACTTGGCAAGCAGCCCAATTACCACTGAATATATGATGTCTTAAATTTTCAAACTAAATATCACTGTGTATAGCAAACTGATCACAAATTTATTTAATTTTGGCCTTATAAGTTTTGCATAAATAAATACCAAACGCCAATAAACAATTCTGAAATGATTCACACCAACCTCTGAATTCATTCATCAACAAACCATGTAGCAATATAATGAAAAGGGAATTTAATTGTTAGCTGATTGCTATAAATCAGAATCTGAAGCCAGTCTGTTTACTTTCAAACTATGTAATATAAACTGAATTTTACAAATTAAGAACCTGGTCTTTGCCGTAGAATGTAATTGCAAAGTCAAACTGAAAGCCGCCTGGTCCAATTTCAATCTGTCATTCACAGTCTACCCTTACAAATGCTGCCCAAAACTGATAGAGAAATCACGCCAAATACAAGAACGCTTGGCATTCAAGCTGTAAATCCAACACGTTAATCTAATGCAAATTGAACAAACTAGGATATCCAGAATTACCAAACTCCAATCTGCAGACTAAACCCTCGTCTAGCAACAAAGAAATTATAATATTCAATTGTATAAATGCTCTTCAGCCATAACTAATACAGAAAGAGGAGACAATAATAAAACTCAAAAGTCCACAATACCTCAACTATGGATTCTCAGAATTAAATCTACAATACTTCAGTTGTAGATCCCAAAACCTTATAATTCAGCAAGGGCACAAACTTCAGACTCAGAAATGTCACAAAGACAACAAGAGCAAAATAAGATAATCAAATAATTGGATGTTTTTCTCATCAAATGTCCTCATATTTATAATCTCCAAATGGCACCGGTTTCCCCAAAAGAACTCCACTTAAGAAGCTTACTCTACACAACATTAGAATATATTAAAGTGTCATTAATATAATTTATTAATTGCTTTTGGCTCCAGAGAATGACCTTTTCCACCATAACTTAAAATTCTGACACACAAGGCCACTATTTCTTGTTCCTACAATTTAAAACTTTTCGTCCCGGTTCTAACGAGCTATGATATTGAGGTGACTAACAAACAACACCAACAAAAATAGCAACCTCAACGTATTTAGATGAATAATAACAATTCACCCGTCTTACGAAAACAACTGAAGAAGCATCAGAATCGAAATCTAACAACACCAAAGTGATCCTAATGATGAAAGACAATGAATGAACCTGATGGGGTGACTTACTATAAATAGATGCTCCCTCCAAGATTCTTGGAGCCCAAATCGAAACCCTGAAATAAAAACCGAGAGCATCACCCAACTCCTCTAACTCAACTGAGCTCATCGAAACAAATAGTTTGACTTACTATAAATAGTAAGTCCCTCAAATGGAGCCAAAACACACCATAGGTTGTTGGAAAGCCTATAACCACATAACTAAGACCCTCAAATCCTACTGCCAGCTCACTAGAGTCGCAATGGTGAACTAACCTAGCCAACTGCAGGAACCTGCTAAAAAAGGGGACATTACATATAACCAATCAGGGTTAGTACATGATTGGTGATTGTTTTGTGATTTGAAACGATGTCCCTACGTTTCTTATATAGGCAACTAAAACAAGGAACACGCCCTTTCTATTTGGGCCACCTTTCTTTAAGGGAAATATTTGTTTTGAAAATTTCTTCCTTTTTACCTTCTAATATCAGCTGACCTGGCTTATATTCATGGCCCTATCTATAAAATTAATATCAGCTGACCTGGCTTAATTCATGGCCCTATCTATAAAATTTCATCTTGTGCTCATGAATAACCAATTCTTCCTCAGGGTTGACTTATGAAAATGATTGTCCAATCAGAATTTTGAAAGCCAATCAGACAATTTTTGAAATCACGAGGTAATTGGAAAACCTCTAGCCATTTTGGGAAATCCAATCCCCATTGAGCTAAATCACAAGACTTTCAAAATTCCCAACTTGATTGGACCAAACTTCATTGTTGTGATTCAGAATTTCAACATCCATTGGGCAAAAACAAGCAAACTTTCAGAATTTTCATGCCCATTGATCTAACTTGAAGAGTTTTGGATTATGAGCTCTCATGGGGAAAGATTTACCATGCAATTTCTCGAACATTTTGACCTTCTGGGATGAAATCGGACATATCCATTTGTGAATGCAAACTTCCATTGGGTAAGACAATAAGCTCTTTCGGAACTTTCAACTTGAGATTGGGCAAATTCATAAATCATTTTGGAAATTCATCAAGCATTAAGCCAGATCCTTTGTCATATTTTAGCAGAATTACATGTTTTAAGGGCTGAATACACAAGACTATTGGAAATTTCTTACTGCATGGGGCAAGATCCTTATGCATTTTCAGAATTATCGTGCCTATTGGGCAAGAATTAACAACCCAACATTTTCAGAAATTCAAGCTCTATTGGGTAACAATCTCAACTAAAACAGTATTTAGGGTTAATTAGGAAATCACTTGAACATTTTAGGACTTGAGAGTTTCATTGAGCAAATTGCAAGCATTTCGGAAATTTGATGATTATTGAGCAAGAGTTTTCAGACAATCTAGCTTTATGGGGCAAAATCAAACATACCGAATTTCAGAAACTCAGTATTGGGCAAAGTAATAAGGTATTTCAGAATTTCACATTTTTTAGAGAGATCTCAATGGAGGATTTCAGAAATCTTAGGCTCATTGGGTATTCCATTTCGGGATTCAAGGTCTCATTGGGCAAGGTTGTGGCATTTCAGACATAAGGGTTTTGAGTGGCAAGGGAGAACATAAAGTATGACATTCAAGTCACATATTTTATGAGACTTGAAGTTATTTTTATGTATATACAGCCAGGATGTTTGAGAGTGGTTTCCAGCTTGGCCCAACTCTCACCTATATCCCTAACAAGCCAAAGTTGCTGAAATTCATATCTTAGACTTAGAGACATAAAACTGACATTGAAATTAGGACAACCACCTTATTGCCAAGCGAAAGAAGGGGTCCCCATTTGCAATGGCATGATGGTGTGAAAACCTCACAACTGTCTCCTTCCTAATTTGCCCTGGAATTACAATTGAAACAAATTAAGGTTAGGGTTATATCTTACCAAATTAATATTTCTTTAAATAATATGATCCTTGATTTGAATCTTGCAATCATAACATAAGCAACATATATATATATATATATATAATTCCATTCATAAGGATTAGACAAGATCACATCATGCGTACATATTATCCATATCCACAATATTGTAGATACACATAAGGGTCTAGAGGAAGAAAAAAGATAGATCCACCCGAAGCAATTTCTATGCTAAGCCCAAGAGTGGATGTCTACAAAAGCCCTTTTTGCTTAGTGGGTTGCTTGTACCTGCTTTCCCTATCAATGTCTGATCCTCCTAAAGATGAGTACCATCATTGTGGAATTGGGCGGAGGTCACAAGGGGGTTTCTCGGTTCTTCTATGTAAGTGACCACTTGTCCCTGGGAACCAATTATATGGTCAACTCTAGTGTGATCTACTTGCATAACCTTCTTATAACCCTCCTCTACCCGAGTCCCTTCCTACAAGATGGGGTTTCAAACAGTAAGTGTATCTTATATTTTACCATATACACTAAGCATTATCTATTATTCATAAGCACATACATACATATATGGATAGATAGATAGATATATGTGATTGAGAGGATAAGAGTGTAGAGAAAGGCAGATCTGATATAATATCAGTCTGATGTATTCTCCCTGATCTGAGAATAGCTCTGATGTATTTTCTGTTAGACCTCTAGAAGTCAAACTTAGACCATTTCCTTTATATAGAATGTTCCATTCTTGATTGACCTTCCTTGATTTTAAAGTACTTGTTTTCTGATTGCATTTCAATCTGTCTAATGTATCTTTTGTTTGTGGTACTTGACTGATTGGATTTATTGCGGTTCCCTCCATATAAAAATCTTATCCATTTATGAAGGCATCAAACAACTACCTTTCCATAAATGGACACAACCTTTCATGAGTTATAACTTCTCATGATCGCTGCCTTCTTTTATTATTAATCTTTATTTAATTCAGGCTAATCATTAATTCCTTGGTTATACTAAGACATTAATGATAATCGATGTTATACACATCAATAGCACTGCTACAAAATGATAATGGTTGCTGCTACAGAGAGTGATCACTGTCAACATAGACAATTACATCACAGTTTGATAATAATCCAGTCGCTGTTCATTGATCATGCTTTCTGATTGCTTCTTATCACAGCATTTTCGGCAGCTTGTAAAATCTTGTATCTTGCCTTTAAGGAAGTGATCTTTAGTGATTTGCAAGTTCTGGTTGCTTGCTCTAAGGTAGTGCGTCTTAGTCAGTGGGCTCTTTTCCGGAGCAGTGAGCTCTTTGGCCTTTAGCCTAAAATATTCATATTGTATTCAAGTTATTTATATAGTAAATGTTACTCTCACCGTGGTTTTCTGCACATTCAGGTTTCATATAAAAATCAGGTGTTCATGTGTATGTGTGCTCATTGCAATATCTTTCATTGACGAATAGGTGGATAAAGATAAGCAGAAAAAATTTAAGGTTTGTTCCAGACCCTCCACCCTCGCCCCAACCCTCTCAGTCTTCAGTGTGTTCAACGCAGGAAACATCAGCGAATCCTGTTTTATCTTCTCTAGAATCATAATTTTGATGAGTGCCTTTATTTCCTAGTTAATTTCTCACATTTATTCTTAGAACAAAAATAAATATTTCTTCATTTTCATTTAAAATTGACAAAGAGTTAAAGAAAACAAAATACGAGGTTGCCCATGGGACCTCAACCATTCCCAAAGATCAAGGGATGCCACGAAGAAGACCAGGGTTTGAGTCCACGGATGTTAGCTTTGCCATGTTGAGGTAGGCAGCTAAAAGTTTGGCACTCTGCTAAAAGACTCGACATAACTCAAGACCCGAGCCAAGTTAGCTGTGACAAGGCCAGTAGACTCAAACGAAGAGCCTTGTCTCAATCAACAAAATGACACACACAAAAATTAAGCAGAAATACTTAAGTTTAACCACTCCTTTCTGCTATTTTATACCCGAGCCTCTCCACAGGTGTAAAACAGAATTGCAGCCTACAAGAATACGGCAGAATTACAGTATAAAGGACCTTTTGTTGGTTTTTTGAGAAAATTTGAAGCGATTTTGATTGAGTTTTCCTTCATTTTATCAGGAATTTGTTTCCCTCTTTTAGTAAGTCCGAATCTGAGCCCATTCTCAATACGTTAAAATGTATCCTCAGTCTAACTCATTTTCTGGTGCAATCTGACTACGACATTTTCTGAATTATATCATATTGAATATTCATGTAACAATAAAAAAAGTTACATTGCTTACTAAAAAGAAAAAGGAAAACAGAGGAGATTTTCAAAATAAGATTTCTGCACATACTCAACGACTCTTTTCTGTAGTGAATACCCCGTTTGTTTTGGAATAATGTAATATAGCAATTAAATAGATTGCCTGGCTATCACGATAGTATAAGTAACGATGGTATTTCTCAAACATATGTAAAGAGCAAGGAAGTACGCACCTCATCGCTGGGGCCTGCAAATTTTGAGGTAGAAATTTGCACATTTTGGGGGCTAAAAAGGGATAAGAGTTGCCAGCATTCAAAAAACAAAACACTTCTAAAACCCTTCGATATTGTACTGGCCTAAAGCGGGCATAGGCATCGTTCGGATTGCACTTAATAGGGTTTGTTTGGTTGCTGAATTATGATTCCTATTTAGGAATTGGAATTTAAATTTTTTTTTTTTTGGAATTTTAGAATTTGAAATCTAGATTCCTGTTTTTGGAATTTATTTTAAGATTGTTTGGTTCAAATACAAAAATATTTGATTTTGAAATTTATTATTCCAAGTCTGATTGGTTCAAAAAATGAATATAAAAGTTATAGTGAGAAAGGCGATCCATATCTTCAATTTATTCAAGGACCTATTAATGGTGCTTCCAACTTCATACATGCCAAAAATGTCGATGTTTATTGCAAAATAAAAATTCAAGAAAAAGTTAAAAGAAAGACGAAAGAAATTAGATATGTGCAATACTAGTTATATAATTTAATCCAAACAGATGAGTAGTGCAACAGTAGCAAAATAATTTTTCCCTAATTTAAAATAAATAAATAAATTGTGCAAAAATAAGTGTCTCCGAATGGGCATTTGATTGTCAAACCCAATTAAATTTCACTTTAGTTGAAATCCTCATTTTCAAAAAATGGGAATTAACACGAGAAGTCCAAATAACAAGTATTTTAAGGGAAGATGGAATTCTTGTTTTGGGGGTCAAATAAAGATGTTGAATCCACATTTCTCTAGGTTCCAATTCCCATTTTGCAGATCCAAGCAATGGATTAGGAATTTTTGAGAATTATGAATTCCAATTCCCGCTCAAATCCTCAATGTTTAAATTGAACAATAACATAAGCTAATGTTTTAATTTGTTGGATTTGGAAATTGATCTTTAAATTTTTCTCAACCTTAGCCTATAGTTGAGAAAAAATTTAGGTTAAAAAAAATTTTAAAGACTGAGTAAAGCCTTAAGGACGCAACTTCCTTATGAGAATCATCAACACTATTGAAAATAACTCTGTACATGTAACACTATGTATGAAAAAAATAATATGTCAAATATCATTATCAATAAAATTATAATGTATCCCCACACCAGCAAGGTTTATTTCTAATTCAATTAATGTTTGAAACTAGCTAATAAGTCATTTTGTACAAGATTTCATTATATTCTAACAAACTCACTTCCCCAAAAGATTGCTTCAGATTTTCTCGCATGTGATAAAATGGACCACCGATTGGTTAAATCATTGTACATTTTAACTTTTCTAAAATGGGTAGTTTGAAATGTAAAATCTTCCAAACAATTAATTATGCATCGAAATTGGCTTTAGTTTTTATTATTTCGGCTAATAGTTTTGACCCAAAAAATTCATTAAACCTGCATTTCTACTTAAGAATTCAATCAAGACCTTAGGTGTCTCTTTGAAAGTTGTTGTAAATGAACCTTTTTTAAGGGGAAATTTAACAAAGTAAAACAAAAAATGGCATCATCCATAACCAATCTTTTGAAAAAGTTGCAATGGATAGGGGTACATAATTTCATTGTTGATTCTAAAGGTACTAAAGATTGAATGAAAATCATAAATACTTAGTATTTATTGCTTAGGTTGAACTATTCTTTAATGTAATGTAGAGATTACTTTAGCGGTGAATCTTCGCCATTTGGCGATCCCGTCTCATGGGTCAATTGTCATTTGGCGAATAGCGCATGTAACGTAAGTCAACCGCGTCGTTGGATATTTATCAGATTTGGGTCCAACATCTGTGGTAGTCACCCATTAGTTATCACATGATTGGTTAAAAATATTGGTCCAATCGCAAATGTAATATACGTTTTGGATACATTTATTTTAAACATTTCATCATCCTTTGCATGTTGTTTCTTATTGACCAACGTTCTTTCTCCATTACTACAACCAAATAATTTTCCCTTAGGTTGGGCCTCGCCTACCATTTTCTCGATTTGTGTCGACCACCAATCCCGTTTAGCCAACTGTTTCCTATTGTGGGCTTGCATAGGAAGGTGCATTTCACCTACATTTGACATTCCCGCTTATTAATCCGGCATAATTTGCCAACCTATATTGGAATATAAGATATCATTATTCTACACAATTCGCTCTTTTCTGGTCTGGAGACTAGCATTTCTTATTGCTGCCAAAGTTTCAGAGTGTTGAGTGCATTTCCCATTGACTCGTAGACCGTGGTTTTCATAGAAGGCAAGTGATTTTTAATTTATTTTTTATGTGGATAGTGGTACTGGTACTAGTTATTTTTTTAGTTTTACTGTCTAGTGTCCACTGGTGACTAGACATCTCACATGCTAAGATAGCTTATAGGTTTGTGAATTTTATTGGGTAGTACCGTAGCAGTAGTACCCTTTTTATGAAAATGAATCATATTATTGTTATTAAATGTAGTCTAAGTAGTCTACTGTCACTGTTCACAGTCTTTGACTCGTCACTATTTGAGTCTTTTGTTCAGCAACTAAGTTGATTTATTTTTTGCAGCCTTTATTAGTTTGCAGTGTCAAACAAGAGGTGTAACAAGGGTTCTGGTAGGATCCCTAACAGCCCAGAGAGGCCACCATTACCAAAACGCAAAACCATATCAGCATATTTTGGTGGTGGAACTGTTGGCAACCTACAAGATTCACAAGTTAGATCTCCAGTGCTTATTGAAAAAGGAGATTCATCACAAGTTGGAGATCATATTGAAGAAGTTCAAGTTGGTGAACCTGATATCCCAGTCAAGGACCAACTTGAACATGATTTGGAGGCACTTCCCCTGAGTAGGGAGTCACAAACTGATATTATAGAGTTGGAATGGTTAATGACCAATTGGTTGAGAAAACCAAGAGTGATTCCATAAATCATGTTCATGCACAAAAGGGGAAAAGAAAATTGGAATCAAAAAAAGATTGATCTCACTAGGATTTGTCCAAAAGGAATTTTCAATTAGAATGGGTGGAAAAATACCGGTTCATTGAACTAGTGGCCAATCCAATTGATGGTGAGCCTCTTGTAGAATGCAGATGTAAGATTTGCACAAAGATAACAAAGAAGTAGAAGAGGTTGCAGCTTAAACTTGATATCATAAAAAAGCATGTCGGTAAAGTTTACAAAAAGAAAAATATAGATGGAGTTAAAAAATCTATGCTAACTTGGAAAACAAAGGACAACTGTCTACATATCAAGAATGCCTAAATATACGAGTTACAGAAGCAATTACAGAAGAAGCGTTCTGCAGTAAAAGGTTCCATTGAAGATTTCATGGGGAAAGTAATGGCAGTGCAAAGTATGGGAAAAATAGTTCAATTAAGTGTGGTCTTTTATATCTTGAGTAGAGGACATCCTATGACGGACTACCCTTCAATTACTGCCTTATTGCGATTTTTAAATGTTTGAAACTATCCAAATAGTCACTGGTCAGTAAACAGCAAGTGGGAATGGGCTAGATGTCTTGCACGGGTTGAAAAAGAAGATATGAAGGAAAAAATAAAATACTCAAATTCCATTGCATTGTCTCTAGATGAAGTTACAACAATTGATAATACTTCTTGGGTGTGCATGCATGTTTACACTGTAAATGATCTTTTCCGTCAACCCTTTCTACTATCTGTTGCTAAATTGAATTGTAGTGCGACAGTTGAAAATTTATATGATTTATTAAAGAGTACTCTAATTGAATGTGGAGGTTTGGATAACATGGAGATTGCCAAAAAGTTGGTGTGTTTTGGAGTGGATAGAGCTTCAGTTATCCAAGGTCATAAAGGCAGTCTTTGCAAAAAGATCAAGAATGATTTGGCACCCTACGCTATTCTCATTCATTGCATGGCTCATTGAATGAATCTAGCTTTTTGAATCGTCAGGGATTTTGGTTATGTAAGTAAATGGAATCTCTAATCAAAGAGATTTACCAATACTTTTGTCAAAGTCCAAAATGAGTCCAGGAATTTCAACACTTTGCTCAAGGACTTACTGATGGGAGGAAGCTTCTTAAAGACAATGATACCAGATAGATCTCTTTGGATAGACCAGTGCACCGAGTATTCTCTGAATATCCATTATTGCTTGGACTAATTCACTCTGTGCGAGACAGATTCCCTCGGCTATATTCAAGTCTAACTAATGTTAAGATACTCTTAACTTTAGCAGTTATTCTCCCCATGCTATAGGACATGAGAAATATTATAAAAAAGGTTCAACAAATAGCTATGTACATTGCAGAATATAATAAGCTACGTAAAATTACATGTAATAGCCTGGATACTCTGTATCAATTACTATCAGTAGATGAATCAAAGTTTGCAAAGTGGATAGAAATCACAGATTTGAACAATCCTGGGAACTTTTTACATATTGGTGCAAAGGATGAGGTATGTGCTAGGGTATGTAGAGTTGACATACCAATGCAGTACTATGTTTGCATCAACCCCAACTCCAACCCCAACGAAGTAGAATAAGAACCAGAGAAGGTACTTTCACGTGTTACAAGTGAAGACTTCAAGAAGATCAAAGACTCTGTGCTTAACTCTATCAAGCGAGTTTGCTACAATCTTTCATCAGAAATTAGATTCAGATTCGCTCCAGAGGAACTGCTCGAAGAAATGTCTAAAGTTTTTCATCAATATTGGTCTCTAAGTTGTCTGACTAATTTTCGAAGACAGATGACGACTTTGATTCAAGATTTTTGCAAACCTAAAGCAATCAATGAAGTAACCATAAATAAAATTTTAGATGAATCTTGACTGAGAGATCAATCATATCCTTTTGCAAACATAATGAGGAAACAATATGATCTTATGGAGAATCCAAGTGAAGAGGGAGCGGTAAAAAAGCTTTGGAAAAATCTCAATGAGAGCAATTAGTTGAGAGAGTCAATACCAGAATATTTCAAGCTTACCGATTTATGTTTGACAATGATATTGGGTTTAGTGAAGGATGGGAGAGTTTTCAATACTTTAGGCTTCCTAAAGTCAAAAGTTAGAAACAAATTAAACAAAAATTTGGATAATTGTTTGAGGCTCTATAATTCTAAGTATGAGGTAGATGATTTCCCTTATGATAGGGCTCTCAGCATTTGGAGAAACATATGTCAAAGAAGAGGGATGGCCAACATTTCAAACCCAAGTGGCAGTGGCAGTGGTGGTGACAGTGGCGGTGGCAGTGGTTCATGTCCTGATATTGGAAGCAACGAAGATGATGTTAACTTTGGCATGCATACTGACACTAACAGTGAATCTAAAGAAAACACAATGAACAATGAAATGTTATATGCAATAAATGAGGAGGATTCTGATGATAGTGATGTTGAGCCGGTCCAGGAGGAGTGGCAACTATAGCAGCTTCTCAACTTCAAGTTCTAACTTCTGTGTGAGTCAAGTAGTAGGTTAGTAGCTCTGATCTAAGACTCTATCTACTAATTAATTATGTTTGTAGAAGTTAATTTATAGCCTTCATTCACTGTCCTTTTATAGATGCTTAAATTTTGTTTAAACATGTTGATGTTACAAACTTACATGTTGAGATTTTCATTGAAACTAGTTTTTACTTTTAGAGTCTACACATGTTGAGATTTTCATTGATTGCAGTTTTTAAACATGTTGAGATTTTTATTGATTCTAGTTTTAATACAATAGCACATGTTGAACTTGAGATTTCATTCATTCTAGTTTTTAGACATTTTTACTTTTAGATTTTCATTGATTCTAGTTTCTTTAAGAAATTGTAACATAATGCATTTAACTGAATAAGCTTTATTTTAAAAAAATTGAATTATAATTTATAATTATAAATCAGCCTGTAACATAATACATTTAACAATTACAACCCTTTGCAAATGACTCAATGTCAAATGACCCTAAATTCCCTTTTACAGATACAAGGGAGCAACAATAGTTATAGGTCAGTTTGTAATTGTATTTATAATTAGATTATTACTACATAATACATTATGTGTGTACAATCACATTGCCAATTGTACAATTTTTTCAAGTAGGAGTAGGGAAAATTTTTCCATCTACTCTGTGTAGTAATAGTATGCCAGTGCTTGTCTGTCCAACTATCCTGATATGTTGGCTCTTGATTCCTGTAACAATTAACATCAAACAAAGTTGAAATTAAATCCAAAATTTAAAATTAAAGAGCAACAAGTAACAAAATGATTATAGTACTATCACTTACTAAGTTGTTACTTCTTAGTGCTATTATCTATGATTGTCACTGATAGCAATAGTAACAGTTTGAGGAGATGACCCAGCTCTAGTGATGTTCTTTAGGGTGCTCCATTATGCATCATTTGGAAGCTCTATTTTTTTGAAGTTATAGCTAAATAGTTGTAACCTTGTCAACAATAGATACTTTAAAGAGATATTTTACATGAATTGAGGTATTTATCTATAACTACATTCATTTTTTATAGTGGTTTGATGCAACTTGCAATTCTTTCTGGAGTGGTTTCCTTAGGCAAGTTGCCTAAATCAGAATTCATGGTGTTCTACAACTTTTTCACGTAATCTTCTTTTCCAATAAATTTTTCATCTAAGTCGGCTGGATTTGGTAATCCAACATTTAGCAAGTTTAGTATGTTGTGATTCATCTTCATCAAATCTCTAGAAGCAGATTTGAGAGCTTCGTCTATTTCCATTACTTGTTCACAATTGTGACAGACAACAAAGGTCATTACAAAGGCATCCAAGTGGTTGTTTATTCCTTGGTTTGCCAAATCCCTGTCACTGGATCTCTGTACTTTATTCAAAATTTGTTTAGAAAGATTTTTTAAGGAATTGGTGAAGATACTTATTTTACCCTCAACATCTTTTTTTAAAATTTCAAAGACAAGTCTAAGATTTATATTTATATTAAGCCATTCAAACAAACTATCATTGTTCTTCATTATTTTGTCCCAATTTTCTCAGTTGATAAGCTTAACCGTGTTTATTATAGTATCCTTGACATGATGGTCTTCAGAAGATGTCATTATATTTTGTGCAATTACATTCTCCATCTTTTTCTTCATTTTAGACATCTTTATTTCACTCCTTTTCTGTATTTCCTCTAGTTGCCCTTGTCAATTAATTGCTCTCTTCCTCTCGTCCTCCAATTTCTTCTTTAAATCTTGGATTATCTTTGTAGTAGTTACCTCTTTTTTCTTCTCATCCTCGAGTTCCCTTTTCAAATCATAGATTGTATTCGCAATGAAATCCTCCTTTTTCTTCACATTGTCCAATTCCTTCTTCAAATCATGGACTGTTTGAGTAGACTCCTCTTTCTTCCCATTCTCCAATTCCTTCTTCAAATTCAGGATTTTCTTTGCTGTTGACTCCTCTCTTCTTTTTTTTGCATTATCCAATTCCTTCTTCATATGGTGGATTGTGTTACTGTTTGCAGTAGCACTAGACTCTGTTTTCTTCGCATTCTTCAATTCCTTCTTCAAATCAAGGATTGTTTTTGCAGTTGAATCCTCTTTTTTCTTCATAATCTCCAATTGCTTCTTCAAATTGTGGATTGTATTTGCACTAGACTCCTCTTTTTTCTTCTCATTCCCCAATTACTTTTACAAATTATCAATTATCCTTGCCTTAAACTCCTCTTTTTTCTTTTCATTCTCCAATTCAATCTTCAAATTATTATTTTCCTTGACATCAGAGTCTAGGTTAGTTTTCAATTTATTATTGACCTATGCACTACTCTCTACAGACTTGAACAACTGTGTAGTAGAGGTTTTTTCATGTTGAATTCTCTTTTTGCACTCATCCAATTCTTTAGTCAAATTTTTTAGTTGCTCATTCATTTTTTCTTGCTGGACAATTGCCTCTGTAGGAGAAGAATTCTTTATCCTATTTTGCAATTTTTTGAACCTATTGTCTACTGCTTTCTCCTTGGTCTTCACATTATCAAGGTCTGCCTATAACTTTTCTATTTTCTTTGTAAGCCTTTTGTTTTCCCTCTCTGCTTTCAGAAGTGTAGAGTAGACCATTTTGTTGTTCTCTTTTGATATATTGATTTTGTCTATATTTTTCACTCTTAACAAATCCACTTGAAGACTGGTAACTTGCACATCGTTATGATTTATTACATTTTCTGGTGGATTATTATCTCTAGCCAAGGGCATAACAGCCATGAAGTTCATCATTTCGGTGTTTGGATCATATGTTGGAAATATACTATTAGTAGATCCCTGATATTCAACAACTACATCACTTTTCAAAGTCTTCATAATTTGCCTATTTCTTTTGCTTATTTGATCAAACTTCGATGCAAACTCCTTCAAACTAAAATTTGGGTTTGCTGACACAATTGAGTGTTTGAAAGGTTAATTATCAGTTGTATTGTTGTATGCTCCTCCAACTCCATTTAAACTTACTCCACCTATAATTGTATTTTGAGGATTGCCAACATACTAAAGATGGCCCATTCCAAATCTTGGCATTTTAGGACTATTTTTAGGGTTTTTTTATAGAAGCTACTGGTGCATACATTAGTGAAGTAACCACTGACATTGCTTGTTTTGTAATTGTCATAACTTTTTTCTTTTTTGCACAAGGTTCATCCATGCTAGTGCCAGTGCCAGTGGGATCAACTACAATTGGATTTGAAGATTTAACATACAATGTGTTGGGATGACCTTCAGAAGTAGAAGTATAATGTTTTTTGCCCTTTCTAGATGAATCATCTTCAATCTCATCAGAGAATCCAATGATTGGTTTAATTCCTCTTTTGGGTGGGTTTAGTAGTGGAACTAGATTCTAAATCCCTTCACCACTTGCACTAATGGGCCCTATACTTGCATAACCCATTTTTTGTATCATAGTTGCCCCTTTAGTATATAATTGTTTAATAGAATCGCTCATTTGAAGATTAAGAATATGTTTGCCCCTGGTTGACCCAAAATCCTAAATACCTTGAATGTCTCCATTAGACTCGAGGTCCTTCTGTCTTTGAATATCATTGTCACTGCAACTGCCAAAATCATATAGTACAGTTGGATGCTCTTTATTCCAATAATTGCTGAAAATTTCATCCTCCTTAATTTCCTCAAAACCTACTGATGTCATAGGTTCACCCAAATTTTGCCTCATTTTCCAAAACTCGGTCATCTTGGTTTAACACCATAATTCAAATGCGCATGCCTCTTTAATTGCCTTTGACATAGACCTCTTAGAAGGTTGAGATGCTTTCTTGTAGAAATTTAAGTATGTTAGAGGCTTTGATTTGTGTGACTCTGATATGTGCAATGTCATAATTTGGGATGACAATTCTTGCATTGAAATATTATTCTCTGTTGCATGTTTCTCCATCTCTTTCTTAACCTCATCCCACGAATCCTTATTTTAAAACTTTTTTATCAATGACATCTCCTGCTGTTGATATTTTCTCGCAAAGTTCCCATTGGCAATAAGTCTTGATTTTATTATGTTTAGTGGATCATAATTCCAGTGATTGACAAAATCAAAGCCAAAAAAAGTTACCAATTCATTTGCCACTTTGAAAGCCTTTCTCTCAAATGTGAGGCCTCCAATTGCGAAAGGCAAGGAAGGAAATATCATTTTCTTTTGTTGTCTAGTGAAAAGTTCATCTACCATGCATATTCCAGTGCAAAAACCCTTTCTGTAACATGCATTCGAAGTTTGCACGGTTCAACCGCTAAACTGTAAAACCTTAAGACAATGTACTCTTCCATGAAGAACCAGTCGACCAATTGAATTTGACTTCCCAGTTGAATGCAATCTTTACATAACATAGGCAATCTAGGCATCAAAGTGCCTGTGATTTTTTGGTAAATAGGTGCCAAAAAGAAGTCTACAAAATGGTTGTAGTTATTATTGTTAGCAGTCATCCTCATCTTATGTGTCCACTCATATACTGGACTTGGAGTCTCTGATTTCTTCTGGGTTTTCTCATCAAACTTATAGATCTCAATATCAAGCTTGTTGTTCTTTGTCTCAAATATTGGGCAATGCTTTGCTAAAAGAAGGTAGCACAAGTAACTTGTGAAACTATATGTCTTCATCTTGCCTATAGTTATACTTTGTTTAATCATTAGTAATTGTTGTTGCATAGATTCAACAATGTGTTGAACAAAATTATATCTTACATCTACCTTCTCAACAAACTAACCTTGACAATGGATATTATAAATCATTTCAAGAACACTAGCCCCCACTTCCTTGTTACTGTCCAATCCCAGACAAAATAATAACAAAGAAATAATATTCTAAACCCATGGCACAAAGATATCATATTGATAAGGAGGCTAATGGTCTATGTCTAGTGTAACAGTAACACTAGCAAACAACTCTGAGTTTATTAAACCCTTAATATATGAATCTTGAAAAAATCTTTCCAGTTTGTCACAAGCCTGTGTTAGTTTATCCAAGTCAATGCACTCGTTAAACCTTTCTGATTTAAACCCCAGCCCTATGTCTAACAGAGTGAAAAATTCACTCTCAGTTATGGATAAAATTTCCTCCTGAGTGTTTTGGTTTACAATTGCCTTTCTATTTTCATCATAATTCTGAGTGCATAGCATTACAATTTCAGGGCAAGGGAATACTTCGAGTACAATGAGGTTTGCTAATCCAGTAACCAAAGCAGCTAGTTTATTTGTATGTGCACGAATACTGTTATATTTGTAATAATTTCTCCCCTTTTGTGGATCTTTCCACTTATTAAACAATGAATGTCTAATTCTCATGATTCCCAAATCTCCATGGATAACAGGATCAAAAATATCATGACATTCATCGGTGAAACCTGGGGTTTGTAGCACTTGCCTAAGTTCTATAATGTCTTTCTTTTCCTTTATGATGCACTCGTACTAGAGGTTTTTGACTTTGTTTTGCCCATGCGTACTACTGGTTATTACACAAAATTCTTCTTCAAGCCCTATTTAAAAAAATTGTAAAGTGTAAACCTAAGACAATAAAAATCATGATTTTTATTGCTACAAATTGCAATGAAAAAAAATTTAAAAAATTAAAATACCCAAAATCGAGAATCGAGATTTGACAATACTGATGCTAGTAGATACTCAAATAATTGGTGTTGTCCTGTGATACTCAAGTTTCACACTTTCAGTCTTCAGAACACAAAATGGAATTCAGTCAATCTTTGAAAAGTTGAAATTTGAAAACCCTATCATATCAGACTCTCGACTTGGAGTTGGAGAACTTTGAACTTCATACTCTAAAAACATAAAAGGTAAATAGTTAAAAGTTAAAACGTAAGTATTAAGTAATTAATGGTTTTAGGTACTTTACTAATACTATGTACAATGTACATGTAAATGACATAAAGACTCAAATTTAGATAATGTACATAACTATAATTATAAAAAGTAAAAAATATTACATTAATGTACATTTGAATTTTGAAATTTGTTCATTTTAAATAAATTAATTAATAAAAATCGAACTTAATAATCGATATGATTTCTAGGTCAATTTGTGGAATGCTATCGTTGTTGTCAAGAGTCATCCAGAATCGGGACACGTGTCACGATTTCAGATGATTCTTGACAACAGCGATAGCATTTCCAAAATTTACCTGAAATTCATCACGGGCTATTGATATGTCTTTTACTTAACAATCGCAACATCATCAAGTCGGGAGTAAGTAATAAATATTTGTAAAGACTAAACATAATAATTATTAATATTATTCGAGTCCTGACAGTTAATTGAGCATTGCAATGATTGGACATGTGTCACAATTCCAGATGAATCTAGGTCACAATTCCAGATGAATCTAGGCACATGGGAAAACATTCCCCAAATCGGCCCAAAAGTCATCTCTGGTCGTCGATCTTTCTTTTAGTCAACGGTCGGGAATCAAACATAACTATAAATTATAAGAATGAATCTTCGACTACATGTGTCCCAATTTCGAGTAGAAATAGAATTTAAATTCAATCTTTTAAAATTTGGCTCGAAACAGAGCCATGGTTGTTGATCTATCGTTCATTGAATGATCCAAATCAAATCGTGAATTGTTAAAACTTAAACCTTTCACATAACTAATATTAATTATTTAAACAAGGTTGCATAGCAACTAAGTTCGTGCCAAAAAATTGATAGAATTAGTAAAAAAAATGATTTAAAAAAAATATTAGCATGAAAAGAATTTAAATAGCATATTAATTAATATAGAGAAAAATATTGAAATAAATATTGTTAAATAAATTATTATTAATAATTATTATTTCATAAGGCATATGTCCACCCTGGGGTTTCCTTTGAAGACATTAACAAAGTGAACTTTTGTACTCCGAACATTGAGAAGACCAGCAGGGAGAAGTCTTCTTTTGAGTTCCCTCCGTTCTTCAAGGCAAAAAACCCCTGTGATGTTGCAGAGGTAATTATGATTTATTGGAAAAAATGAAGATTGTTTTGCAAGGATGGCCAGTTAGTAGTCTTCTCTTTTGTTGTTTACTATTGCGCTTCTGGAGGAATGGGAAAGTTATGTTGTTTTGGGTTGAGGTTTATTTACTATAAGCCTCTGTATATAGGGTCTGAGGTTTATTTTCTATAGTTTTAGTATAATGTTTAATCTGTATAAACCAGGATATCTGGGATGTATAATGTTAATTTTGATATACACTTGACATATAGGTAGAATTGGGATGGATAGTGCACTTTAGTTTTTGTAAGTTTGAATTTTAACATACTCTGTTCTGGCCTTAATGATACTTCTATGAAATATTATATGATTAATTTTATATGATTCTGGTTTGGAATGGACGGATCATGCTAAATATGTTATGTATTTTTAGTAGTTTGTTTGACCTAGAAGAACGTGTATATGGTTTGGGCCGGTTTCATTCTATTGTAGACTTGTTTAAATCATTCGGTCTTATTGAATTAGTTCTTTGTATCATTTAATTCTAGTTTTTTCTTCCCCTTTATGAAGATTTTAAGCAATATTTGGATCAAGATCGATCGCTACGTGACCAAGATTCTGATGATATATG
Source organism: Cupressus sempervirens (assembly GCA_028749045.1). Classification (NCBI taxonomy): domain Eukaryota; kingdom Viridiplantae; phylum Streptophyta; class Pinopsida; order Cupressales; family Cupressaceae; genus Cupressus; species Cupressus sempervirens. Next base: position 138,797,177 of record CM053789.1, on the reverse strand, counting down.
GCTCTGATTCTTAAAAGGTTTTCTCTTTGATCAGTTAGTATATGGTTGTGGTGTTAATGGCACGATTGAGTAGTATTCGATATTTAAACTATTTTAGAATTGTTTATGGGATTTCTCATAGCATTAGGGTGCTATCTGAATGGTATTCCTAAGATATTATATTTATTCTATTGCTTGTTGTCAATTTCCTTGTTTTTGCATTATCAGTAAGCTAGGTGTTAATAGTTTTGTTAATATTTTATAAATGCTCCTATTATTACAAGATGGAATTTTAGTGGTTTAGCTTGTAAAGAATTATTAGTTCATATTTAGTTGGCATTTCCCTTCGATCTTCTAAGGATTATTTAAGGATTTCTTTCATTTTAGTTTAATACATTTGAATTTTGCTAATATTAATTCATTAAATTATCAAGAATGGAATCATAATCATTTCGAACTCTATGGTTGGATGACCTATGCTCTCATTTTATTATGTCTACTAACCACTTTGAGTGATTAGTTTGTTGGATGGTAATCTTCAGCAAGGAAAAATCGTTAGCTAGTAGACGGTTTACTGACTCTTGACCAAGCATCATCTGGTAGAGATTATGAAATATACTGAGACGATGTAATAATCAGGGGCATGCCCCTTTTCTGTTTGTAATAAAATCATGTTAATGAGCTCACTGGGGTATGCCCCTTTTAAAAATGTAATAATATAGGACATTTGTCCTAGGCAAGACTGGAGGTTTTCTTCTCCATTCTTTCCTACCAGTGCTCCTTTGAATGGAGAAAAGCTATTGTAATTTATCTTTTTAATTAATAAAATTAATCAAGGCCTAGGCCGTTTATCGATCAAAAAATAAATTAAAAAATTATTATTATTTTATTTTTAAGTTTGAGAATATCAATATATATATATATATATATATATATATATATATAAAATATAATTAATAATAATTATTATAATAGTTATAATATAGTATAAATAAAGGATTTTCTTTTCTGTTATAGAAATGATTTTATTTTCCATCATAAACTTTTTATTGTAAAGATGATATGAAAAATTCAATGAAGATATATTAAATTTTATAAAATAAAATTGATGCAAGATATGAAATAATAATGACAATAGTTTAATTTAAATAAAATAATTAAAATTTAAAAATATAATTACAAATGCTATATTTTATTCATATTTATTAATTAGTTTCAAAATTAAAATGTAATATAGTTTAATTATCTATAAATTATTAATATATATTGAAAATGTGCATGTGATAATTGTTTATAAATTATACTTCATCATTTAAAATATTTCATAATGAAAAAAGTTAGGTGACAAGATAGGTATGAAATAAAAAATTGATACATAAATTATCAAAATTTTATTTAACTTTGTTAAGGTTATAATCTTTTAATTTTTCTTGAAATCCTGTCTTATCACTTCATTTGCTTTAACCAATCAGATTAAAGATAAATAGTTTTAAAAATTACAAAACTTAAAAATTGTGCATTTTACTTTATCAAATATTAAAATTTGATATGTAGAAGAAAAATTATGAAAATTGATTGGTTGATGTTCAATAGTTTAATCAATAGTTTAAAAAAAGTCGATGCCTATAGTTTTATAGCCTACGACATGCACTAATGATGCAGGAGCATCCAGAGGTATAAGGGCAATCCTGTGTCACCCAAAAAATGTACTTAGACTTAGTTTCTATTTTATGTCTTTACATTTTTGGATACCCATTTGGCTCAAATAAAGCTTCCAACTCTCATAGTTCAACTATCAGTGCATTTGAAAATCTCGAAAAAATAGGAGCATGCAATTTGACCATCATTTTGGTGACCTAGAAGGTGCGACTTGGCCAGATGAATGTAATCGAGATTTAGAGCATTCCAGAAAAAGAATCAGGTCAAAAGGCCCCACGGTTTGAAAGTTATTGCAGTTTTTCGAGTTTTGGAGACCCCCTAAGAATGCTTCAAAGTCAGGTTTGGGGCATTAAATGACCTCGAAAAGGGTCAAAAAATGGGGGACGAGTGAAGCTGGTCCATAGGGCTATAGAGCGCTTCGAGAGCTTTCCAAAAATGTAAACGGTTCGTCAATCGGAGTTACGGTTCAAAAGTTATGCCTCCCGGAAGTTCGGCTACCGTTTCTGAATTCTTCTAGAATTGCACCGACTTCTAACGCAGCTTCCGGAACCTTCTATTTTGTCGGTGGATGCCTACTAGCACTTTCTAGAATGTACTCCTAGTCCTTAACCCTCCGGGGTCTATTTAAGGAGATTTCTGGCATTGTAAAAGGCAGTTCGGATTGGAGCTTGAGAGGAGGTGCTAAAAGGAGAAATATTCTCCAGATTTATGCTATTGTAAGCCCGCAGGGCATGTTTTGAGTTTATTTTCTCTGCACTGTTTGTACCAGCTTATTTTCTCAGTTAATATAATTTCCCCTTTCTATTGTGTCTATTCTGGTTGTTGGGTTGTGTCCCCATCAAGTGGTATCAGAGCGGGTTTTCCTGAGTGTGTAGACAGAGCGCCGACTGTGAGGCGGTTTGCACCAGGACTGTGTGGTTGTGGGTTTGAGTTAGAAGATGCCTCCACGAAGAGAGCGTGGTGGAAGGTCCAGAGCTGTTGATCCTGAGGAGGTTAGAGCCCTCCAGAGACAGGTACAAGCATTGCAAGAGGAGCTTCGTAGAGGAGCAAATATTGCCGCAGATGACAATAGTGAGGATGACAATGAAGAGGAAGTAATGGAAGTTGACGGGGAAGTTCTGAATCCTGTAGAGGAAAGGCTTTTTAGGGCCATTTCTAGGTTTGGGAAAAGACCTACAATTGAAGTGGGTATATTTTCGAGAAATTTGAAACCAGATGAGTTGATCGATTGGATCAATGAACTGGACGAATACTTTGAGTATGAAGATATAAGGGACCCAGATAGGGTTAAGTTTGCAAAGGCCAAACTAAAAGGCCATGCCAAAATCTGGTGGCAAGAGGTTCAACTGGAAAGACTTAGAAGAGGAAAGGAGAAGATCACAAGATGGGATCGCATGGTGGACAAATTGAAGAAGCAGTTCATTCCTGTGGACTATGAGCTTGATCTATTTAAGAAGATGCATGGGTTAAAGCAAGCAGGAAGATCAGTCCAAGAATATACAGAGGAGTTTTACCGACTCCTGATTAGAGCGGGGCATGCAGAAGCAAATAAGGAGAAGGTTGCTCGTTATATCAGCGGGTTACGACCTAGCATCCAGGAGGAATTAAGTCTGGTAAGAATGACCAGCGTTGAAGAAGCATACCATTTTGCCCTACGAGTTGAAGAGAAGCTGAGTAAAAGGTTTGAAGGAAGACAAAGAGGGCGCGGTCAAGGAGGAAGGGGAAGCGGTAGATCATCTGGAGGCCGCAATGAAACTCAAAAGAAAAATGAAGATGAGGGTACTAGCAGGAACCAGAGGAATGAGGGTTTCAACCGCTCCCGTGATCAAGACTTTGGAAATCAAAGAGGAAGAGGTAGAGGACGTGGGCAAGGAAGAGGAGGCTTCCGTGGTACCTGTTTCCATTGCAATGAAGAAGGTCATCGTGCCTTTGAATGCCCTCAACGACAAGGAAGGACAGATAGGAGAGCTGAGGGCCAAGCTAGGGTTGCTCATGTGGATGAAGATGCACAATCATCACATTCAGAGGATGCAGAAAGAGGAGAGACCTTAGTAAATGAAAGAGTCCTACTAAGTGGTGAAAATGAACCAGGGCAACGGAGGAGTTTGTTCCGTACCAGATGCAAGTGTGAGGATAAATGTTGTGATGTGATCATTGATGGTGGTAGCACTGATAACCTGGTATCAGAAGAGATGGTCTCTAAGCTGAAGCTCAAGAGGGAGAAACATCCCCAGCCCTATCGGATTTCTTGGGTAAAAGATGATCATAAGGTCCTGGTAAGTGAACAATGTTTAGTAAAATTCAAAATTGGGAGTTACCATGATGAAGTTCTCTGTGATGTTATTTCGATGGATGTTTGCCATCTATTGTTGGGTAGACCATGGCAGTTTGATAGACATGCAATACATGATGGACATGCAAACACATACTCTCTGACAAAGGATGGAGTTAGCCACAAATTGAAGCCCATGAAAAAGGAAGGTGAAAAGGTATGTAGCAGTGCTAGGATTTGTCTTGTTGATGGAAGGAAGTTTTTAGATGGCATGAAACATCAGCGTATGTGCTATGCTTTGATTCCTAGAAAAGATAAAGAAGGTAGTAGTGAAATACCATTTGAAGTTTCAGATTTACTAGGAGAATTTGGAGATATTATCTCTGATAATGTTCCAGATGGATTGCCACCAGTAAGGCAAATCAGTCATCAAATAGATCTGATTCCAAGAGCTAGTTTGCCTAACAAGGCTGCTCACAGGATGACTCCTACTGAAACAGAGGAGCTAAATAGACAGGTTCAGGAGCTGTTGAGGAAGGGCTTGATTCGAGAGAGCCTGAGTCCATGTGCAGTACCTGTAGTACTTGCACCAAAGAAGGATGGAGAGTGGAGGATGTGTACAGATTCTCGAGCTATAAATAGGATAACCATCAAGTACCGATTTCCTTTGCCAAGGATGGATGATCTTATGGACTGCTTGAGTGGAGCTGAGTACTTCACAAAGATAGATCTGAAGAGTGGCTATCATCAGATACGGATTCGAGAAGGAGATGAGTGGAAAATAGCCTTCAAGACCAAGGAGGGTCTTTATGAGTGGTTAGTCATGCCCTTTGGATTGACGAACGCCCCAAGCACCTTCATGCGGCTCATGAATGAGGTACTTAAGAAGTTCTTGGGAAAATTTGTTATTGTCTATTTGGATGATATTTTAATTTTCAGCAAGACTTTGGAAGAACATTTACTGCATATTCGTAGTGTCCTTGAAAGGCTAAGGGAAGAGAAACTGTTAATTAATCTAAAGAAGTGTGTCTTTGCAAAAAGGGAGTTAGTCTATTTGGGATTTGTTATATCACCTGAAGGTCTCAAAATGGATCCAAAGAAGGTAAAAGCCATCTTGGAATGGCCTACTCCAAGGTCTGCTACTGAGGTAAGATCATTTCATGGTCTAGTTAGTTTTTACAGGAAGTTTATTAAGAATTTCAGTGGCATATGTGCACCCCTAACTGATACAATAAGAGGGGATAGAAAAGAGTTCAAATGGACTGCAGCAGCTGCGAGAAGTTTTGAATTGCTGAAAAAGAAGGTGACTGAACAGCCTGTGTTGGCACTTCTAGATTTCAGAAAAGTATTCCAGGTGGACTGTGATGCTAGTGGTAGCACTATTGGGGCTGTATTAAGCCAAGAAGGTAAGCCTATTGCATATTTTAGTGAAAAATTGAATGATGCAAAGAAGAAGTATTCTGTTTATGATCAAGAGTTCTATGCGATAGTTCAGGCCTTAAAGAAATGGAGGCATTATTTGTTGCCAAAGGAATTTGTTTTGTATACTGATCATCAGGCGTTACAGTACCTAAATAGCCAAGGTAAATTGAATCAGAGGCATATGAAGTGGGTAGAATTCTTGCAGAGTTATACATTTGTGTTGAAGCATAGAAGTGGAAAATCTAACAAGGTTGCAGATGCATTAAGTAGGAGACAATTGTTGCTTACAACAATGCAGGTTGAAGTAGTTGGGTTTGATGAACTCAAGAATTTGTACCCCGAGGATCCTGATTTTGCTGAAGCATGGAAAGCTTGTAAAGAACCTGTTGCTGTAGATAGAACCAAGTGGTTAGACTATTTTATTCAGGATGGCATGTTGTTCAAAGGTAGTCAATTGTGCATTCCAAGGAGTTCCATGAGGGAAAATCTAATTAAGGAGAAACACAGTGGAGGGATGGCAGGACATTTTGGTCGGGATAAGACCATTGCCATTCTTAGAGAACATTATTTTTGGCCTCAAATTACACAGGATGTGAAGAAGTTTGTACAGAGTTGCCAGGTTTGTCAAGTGGCCAAGGGGTTTAGTCAAAATACTGGCCTATATCAGCCATTGCCTGTTCCATCAAGGCCATGGGAAGACATAAGTATGGATTTTGTTCTTGGATTGCCAAGGACCCAAAGGGGTAATGACTCAGTATTCGTGGTGGTTGATAGGTTCTCCAAAATGGCACATTTCATTCCATGCCACAAAACTCATGATGCTGTCCATATTGCAGACTTGTTTTTCAAAGAGGTGGTAAGACTACATGGTCTTCCAAGAAGTATAGTTTCTGACCGAGATACTAAATTTGTGGGGTATTTCTGGAGGACATTGTGGAAGAAGTTGAGAACAGACTTGAAATTTAGTTCCACGCATCACCCACAGACTGATGGCCAAACAGAAGTGGTAAATAGAAGTTTGGGCAATTTGCTGAGATGTTTAGTTGGGGATAAGCCCAAGGGATGGGATTTGATTCTACCACAGGCAGAGTTTGCTTATAATAACTCTATAAATAGGAGTACTGGAAAATCACCATTTCAAATTGTATATGGGAATAGCCCAAGGACTGCACCAGAATTGAGGAAGATAGAACAAGGGGAGAGAACAAGTGCTGAAGCTGAGGAATTTGCTGAACACATCAAGCGTCTACATGAGGAGGTTCAAGCACACATTATCAAGATGAATCAAGAGTATAAAGTTAGGGCTGATGCAAGGAGAAGACATAAGGAATTCCAAGTAGGGGATCTTGTCATGGTGCACTTACGAAAAGAAAGATTTCCAGTTGGTACTTACAACAAGCTAAAAATGAAGAAATTTGGCCCCTGCAAAATTTTGAAGAAACATAACTCAGGAAACGCATATGAGGTTGAGCTGCTAGATGGTATTCACATTTCTCCCATTTTCAACATTGCAGATTTGACAGAGTATCATGATGATGGTGCTGATGAGGAGCTGGTTTTAGAGCCATGTCCAATTCCTACTTCTAAGAAGGAGGAGATAGAAGACATTCTAGATCATCGTGTGGGTAGGAGTACCAGAAACAGGCAGTATGAAGAGTATTTGGTCAAATGGAAAGGACGACCGATCGAAGACTCAACTTGGATTTCAGCAGCTGAGGTTTCCCATTTGGGATTTCCTCTACCATCCATAAAGTGACAGGGTCACTTTTCAATCTACCCTGGGTGTCTGATGCAGGAGCATCCAGAGGTATAAGGGCAATCCTGTGTCACCCAAAAAATGTACTTAGACTTAGTTTCTATTTTATGTCTTTACATTTTTGGATACCCATTTGGCTCAAATAAAGGTTCCAACTCTCATAGTTCAACTATCAGTGCATTTGAAAATCCTGAAAAAATAGGAGCATGCAATTTGACCATCATTTTGGTGACCTAGAAGGTGCGACTTGGCCAGATGAATGTGATCGAGATTTAGAGCATTCCAGAAAAAGAATCAGGTCAAAAGGCCCCACGGTTTGAAAGTTATTGCAGTTTTTCGAGTTTTGGAGACCCCCTAAGAATGCTTCAAAGTCAGGTTTGGGGCATTAAATGACCTCGAAAAGGGTCGAAAAATGGGGGACGAGCGAAGCTGGTCCATAGGGCTATAGAGCGCTTCGAGAGCTTTCTAAAAATGTAAACGGTTCGTCAATCGGAGTTACGGTTCAAAAGTTATGCCTCCCGGAAGTTCGGCTACCGTTTCTGGATTCTTCTAGAATTGCACCGACTTCTAACACAGCTTCCGGAACCTTCTATTTTGTCGGTGGATGCCTACTAGCACTTTCTAGAATGTACTCCTAGTCCTTAACCCTCCGGGGTCTATTTAAGGAGATTTCTGGCATTGTAAAAGGCAGTTCGGATTGGAGCTTGAGAGGAGGTGCTAAAAGGAGAAATATTCTCCAGATTTATGCTATTGTAAGCCCGCAGGGCATGTTTTGAGTTTATTTTCTCTGCACTGTTTGTACCAGCTTATTTTCTCAGTTAATATAATTTCCCCTTTCTATTGTGTCTATTCTGGTTGTTGGGTTGTGTCCCCATCAACTAATTATGATCACTCTATTGTGAACATAGAGTCCAATCTTCAAACACATTTTTACTATTATACTATATATTGTAATTAATTGAACTATTTGTACATATAAAAAAATCCAAACATTGATAAAAAAAATATACCAATACTTGAACACATGAAAACTTATTAATGTTATAGAAAAAATAAATAATTTTTTGTCTCAAATAAAAATTAAAATATCATAGCTATTTCATATATGTGTGTCACTCAAAACATAATATGCTCAATTAAATAAACATTGATATCTTAGTAATAGTATACAAATACTACTCTTATGTGTACAACTATTGGGGTAGCAATGTATATGCATAGAGTAAATTGTATCAATAATATGTCTCACAAATATAAAAGGTGAATACTAATAAATGTTTTGTATTTTCTTATGAAATGTGTGAGATTGTCAAAAACTTTTAGTGTTCAACTAATGGTCCCTTTGTGTTGGTTATAGGTTGTATTTTATATAATAATGTGTTATTTTTATAACAACAAATATTTTTTTGTTGTTGAAGTATTTTTCATTTTGTGTTATATATAAAAGTTATATATAACAAATATTTGTGATTAATAATAACTATTTGGTCCATTTAAGTTACATATATGTTACATTTCATATAGTTATACAATATTCTATTAGCAACAAATAATAATTTTAAATTTAATTATTAGATATTTTAGATTAAGTTTTGGTCGAATGTTTAAAAAGTCATTTTTTTGACACATCTCACTAGGTGCACTATTTTAACGAGTTGTGTGCCAAGTCACAGCTTCAAACCTTAGTTGTAGCCTATAGGTAATTCAATGTCCATTTTACATTTCTAAAAAAAAATGAAGGTCTTACGATATCCCATCACCATGTAGTAGCTACATGTTGATGAAGTTAACCCTCACGACTACTGGTTCCTCTCCCCTATCTTATTGCTGCAAAATGCAAATTAAAACTTAAATCACAAAGTGCAGTAACTAGTTGCAAACATACCAATTATTTGAAGTTCTTGACAATTTCCAAAATCCATGATTTGGATGAATAAAATTAAACAAGTAAAATTAATGAAACATCAAATTTTCAAAAATATAAAATTATAATTTGTAAATTGTAATCAGATATCATTCATCAATCATTAATTGCTTGATAATGACAACTTGATTTAATAATCGTAGCATTTTTACTTAATTAAAATTGATTTAGATTATAATCAATATTTGCTAAATTACTTCAACTTGACAATGATAAGTGATAACTTAATTTAAATTTAAATAACCATGACATTTTTCATTTAATTCAAAATATGATAAAAAGTTAAAAATATTATGATGATCATGATATTTAAACAGATTTACATTTCAAAATAGGAAGAAATGAATAGATTAATTAATATTCAATATTTTATATGAATATTTATATATAAGTTATAATTTGAACTTTTTATTTTTAAATCAAATTTCAATATTATCTATACAATTTAAATTGCATGATCATTGATCAAGATTCAGGATTCATGATTCATGATTCACATCATGATACATATATCATAAGTTTAACTTTAACAAACTATTTATTTATTTATTTAATATTTTTAAATAAATTAATAATAGTTAAAACTATTATAACTAATAACTATTAACTTGCATGGCCTTGGCCCCTGCATTCATATATCATCAAATTTTACAGGTTTTGAATTTAAAGGACATACATATACATATTACAAATTTACAAATTTTCATTGGATAATTTTCAATTGAATAATTTTTCACTATAAATCGTTAATCAAATATGAAGCCATAAAGAGATTGTTGAAACCTTTTTTTTTTGTTTCTAACTTTATAACTATTAACAGTTAATTTTTTTATAACAAAGTCGCAGACTAACATTTCAATAGTGTATTTAGATGCCAAAAACAAAGTCATAGACTAACAAGAACAACGATTTGAGAAACCAAAAATTATTATTTTCATTGATAATATTTTAGAGTGTACAATGTACATAATACTGATTCATAGCATAAATATTCAAAATAGCTGATTAAATCTGATTGGTTTTACTATTTCGTAATTTACATTAAAGGGCAAGGCCAATCCAAAGAAAAAATAGATATCTTAAAAACATTTTTTTGCCCAAAGGGCAAGGGTTGAGGAAATAGGATTTAGGAAATAGGGAACAAGGAGGCTGGAAGCATTAGCGGGTTGAGGGGTCAAGGGCTTGAAGCCTTCAATCAGAAAGGTCTTCAAGTCCCTTCGCGAGGAATCTGTTGGAGAAGATGATGTTGTTGAACTCGTCCAATCATGTGAAGTCAGTCTCGTTGATATCGTCCAACAACAACCACTTCCATAGAAAATCCCTTCCAACCCACGCCCACTTCCAATGGCTAATCAATTATCGTTCATTCATGTCGAGCAAGAAGAGATGCTTCTGTATAATGCCCCCTATGCCTTGCTCCTAACACTTGTCTGCTATGTCTGCAAAAGGGATGCCAATGCCTGACCCAGTACCTGCTTGACCAATACAAGAATTTTGACGTCATCTTCTAAAAATGTTTCCTTAAAAATATTATGCAGAAGCATCAGAATGTCTACTTGATTGCCTCCAAAGTTGAGAAGAGACATGAGGAAGCAGGAAGTAATATCTGTGGACACACGGTACCTCTTATCATTTCTTAAGAATTCATGGCCGAGGGCCATGAATAAAGCATGGCAGATAAAATGATCTTGGGCATCTTGCTTGCAAACCATGACAAGGGCATCATCAGGAATCATGCCCAAAAAGGGCTTTTGCAGAGCCATTGTAGTGCATTTCAGGCGAATTAGCATATCCATGACTAAGATTCAAGAAACTCTGCAAACCGAATTCAAATTCAAGAATTTTACAAATGATAATGAAAGAGGAATTGAAGAGGCTATTTAATAGCAGTTGCATTAAATTGTTTGGCATTTGCGATCTTTCATATCTTATTTTTTTCGTATTCCTATTAATTTTCAAGTGTGTGAAATGTACTCACATTAATATCAGACAATCGAAAGTGCCTGCCAAGGTGGCTATAAATGGAAAGTAATAATTGTAACTATCAGTACCACATTTATGATTTTAATCTTAATGTGATGTTCACTAAATTGAGTACATTCCAGTTAACGATTTCTGTGCAAAACTTTCCACGTGTCTCCATTTTAGAGAATTTCATGCGACTCTAGGCCTTTTCAAGCGACTGGCCCTAAAATGCATTTTTTTGTCATTGATCTTTAATTAATCAACGGTCGATAAAACTATTGTATTAACAATACAAAAGTGACGGTAGCCAACTTGGTAATAGTGGCACTGAAATAACAACATTATTAATAATAGATCTAAGATAGTAAACAAGTTGAAACTTGAAGTGACCACTCAGTAGTCAGTACAGTCACTAGCCAATACATGTGCAAATTCGCTTTCAGATTAAACAATTTTTCAGTTTACCACTAAAGATTAGCCAAGACCATTATTAATTCACCTCTAACATTATTAATTCATTTTTGGCAAGGGAAAAATTAGCCATCATTTATTTATCTATCAGCAAGAAAAATAATTAATTCACCACATTTAAAATGATTTTTGCTAGGGCAAGAAAAAATTCGCCAACATATAATATTTTATTTCCCTATATGGAACAAAAAATTTTCCCTTGACATTAAAATTTTCCTGCCCACAAAATGTTGGACTCGCCAGCATTTTAGTCATTTTTTCGAGAGGGGTTTCTTAAAATTATCCCTGGCATTGTCTATCACTTTGAACAACATAGTTTACCTTGAAGATGTAGAAAATTATTTGAATTGCAAGTTTGAGTTGATTGGTAGTGAATTCATGAATAAACATATGGAACTAGTTTTCAATCACGACATGACAGTGAAGCCCAGATTTGAACATCTGAGAGAATTAGACTTGTTTAAGTATCATTTCTACTATGAGTTAAACACAGATGAATGGACTCAAATTATATTGAGCATGATACATAATGGTAAGTTATGGATGCAAGATAATATAGTTGACATTTATGTCGACCTTATTCATGAGGTAACTGGTCTTAGCAAACAAGGCAGTGTACCTATAGGACAGAAATTGGTAAAGAAGAAAGTGGAAAGTTACACTAAAGTAGTATACAATGGAAAGGCTATGGTAATCAGCTCCATCAAACAAGATGATGTGAGATTTATAAGTAGAATTATTTCTTATTCAGGTTGTGCAAGTTCTAAGATAGATGAACTTTCAGCAGGACTTATATATGCAACATATAAAATGTGTGTAGAGAAAGAACAAGTAAATCTGAGTGAAATATTGAGAATGCAACTCCTAGAAAACCTTGAAAAGATTAAGAGAACCAAGAATGGTGTGTTTAGACTCCAATCATTGATAAATCACATATTCTTTCATGTATTGAAGAGATTTCCCTACTTATCAGTTACAAATATAATGAGTAGTGACAGATGCACTATGGAAAAGATTGCAGAGGTATGTAGAAGGCACCCTACAGACAAGATATTGGACAGTGGTAATTTGATAATGAAAACATTCCAGAATGAGGTGAACCAAAGATTTAGAATTGCTCCTGCAATTGTGGACAGATTCAAAGAAGACATTTGTATATAAGTTTATATTGATCATACTGGTGCAAGAGCACCCCATCAAAATTAAGTAGTCTTAAGGTCTTCTAGGCCTTTTCAAACCTTGATTCTAGCATATTGGTTAATTAGGCTCTTTCTTGCATATTGATCCTATTGTGTGAACCCTTGAACAACTTTTGGTATTTGTATAAACCAGTTGTTTCATGAGGTCACAGGGATCTAGTAGTATCCTAGGGTCTTGTTAAAGGTCTTAGGAAGTGTTTGGGTCTTTTAAAAGTCATGTTAGAATCATCAAATCAAAATAAGTTGCATAATCGTGACAATAATGCAACATTTACCTTATATTAACAACTTTTGTTTGAAATAAGTTCCCTCCAATGGTCACAACCTTCAAATTTTGGTTGGACTAGTTGGAGGAAGGTCTTCATAAGCCCTTACAGATGGGTGGAAGAGACACAATGTAATATCTTTCTTTTGAATCAATAAAAACTACCTTTTTTCCTGCAAAAACTCTATTTTCTGCTCATTGTACAGATTGTACGGACTTTGGTGGACTGGAGGATCAGGTTTTATCAAAGCTTAAAGAGTTACCTTTCCAATGAGCCTACTTTGAGCCTCTGAAATGCCAGGAGTTGGGAGTTATAAGTTTTTTTGCTAAACTTGGTTACAAACCCTAACCACCTAGGGTTTTGGAGAAAAATGGCAATATCTCCCATTTCCACCATTGGAAAAACCTGATTTTCAGGGGAATGGGAGATTTTCAAATGTATTTTATGATTTTGAAGGTTTTAGGGCAGGAGCAGATGGTGATCGTACTATACAAGCAAAAATGAGTTGGCATCTTCATGTGACAACTCTGTTGCATACTGAGATTTGCTAAATTGCATGCCTTGGGGTTTGGGCCAGTGGATGAAACTTTGGAATCCCTCTTTTCTTGTTCTAACCTAGATGTTCCATGCATTGGTTTGGTCATATCCCTTGAATGTTTTGTACTTCCTTTGTAAAATAGACCTAATTGGGGCAATTGGGCCTGTCACGGTTTTCTATTTTGGAAGGTTGAAATGTGGAGTTAGATCTTGTATTTTTGGGAGTATGTCAAACTCAATAAAGGGTATTCAAAATGGTAATTTTTTCCTAGGGTCCTTTGGAGGATTTTTCACTTATAGCACAAATTGCCTTTGGAAGGGCTACTAGGCCTATTGATGCATTACTAGGACATAATAGTGAAAGTTGGGATTAGATTGTTGATTGGCAATGATTCCCTCTTATTTTGAACATTTTTTCAACCCCTTGCATGTTGATGGATTCAAAATGTCTGGGTACACCATTTGAGGATGAAGAGTCAAGTTTACCAAGTTTGGAGTTGTATGGATTAGGAGTGATCCTTTAAATCTTGTCTTTATGCAAAGGTGCATAAGTTTGGGTGTTTCTCTTGTCATGTTGGATTGGTGATCAACATATCCTAGGATTGCTATTCTTAACTCTTACCTCTGCATCAATTGGTATCAGAGCCTTAAGATCTCTAAGGCTTGAAGTTTTTCCATCATGTCTGAAGAAGAAGGAGATGGATTGTCATCAAGAATGACAAATGTTGAGATTGTGAAGTATTTGAGGGATAAAAAACATAAATAAATTGAGAAAAGAAGCAGGGATGATCTTAGGAATATTGAGATGAGGCAGTTGAGGGATGAGATAACCAGACTTAAGGCAGAGTTTGGGAAGAGCAGTGGGAACTCTGGTGATTTTGAACAAGGGAGTGATGATGAACCCCTTTTGGAGGAAGAAGAAGAAGAATGTCCTCCAGATCAAAGGCTGCTTGTGAAGACTCTAAAGTCCATGGAAAGGAGATCCTTGGATGCTAAGTTTGATTTGCCTACTTATGATGGGAAGATGGATCCTGATGCTACTGTGGATTGGGTGAATGCCCTAACTAGTTTTTTTTATTATGAAACTATCCCTGAAAATTAGAAGGTTAAGATAGCCAAGTCAAGGCTAAGAGGGTCTACTTTGGTATGGTGGAACTTTATCCAAGATGATAGGGTGAAGAAAGGCAAAAATCAGGTCTCCACATGGAAGAAAATGGTGGCCTTGCTCCAAGAATCCTATGTACCTGCAGATTATGAAGTGTAACTCCATAAAAGGAGGATGGGATTGAGACAAAAAGACATGGATGTCTCAACATATACTGAAGAATTCCACAATCTTGTGATGAAGTCTGGTATTGTAGAACCAGAGAACTTGAAGCTTGCAAGGTATTTGCAAGGACTCAAATTGTAAATTCAAGATGAATTGAGCCTAACCATCATAACTCCTATCCAAAAATGTTTCATGTTGGCTTCCAAGGTAGAAGAGAGATTCAAAAGGAGAAGTGAACAAGGTGGAAGAGGTAGAGGAAGGAATGATAGAACAAGAATAAATTCTTGGAATAAAGGGAAGTCAGATAAATCAAACAAGTCTCTTGATCAAGAGACCAAAGAGCATGGAGAATCTAGTTCAAGGGGATATGCAACAGGTAGAAGACCCTTTGGTAGGGGTAGAGGAAGATCAAATAGGCCTCCAAAGTGTTACAACTGCAATCAAATAGGACATTACTCCAACAAATGCCTGGAGAAAGCAAACAAAAATGAAGGTGAAAGGAGAGCTCAACTTGTCTGTGAGCAGAGAGACCTTGAAGCAGAAGAAGGCATAGCATTGATGACGAGACAAGCATTTTTGCAAGTGCCACATACTCAAGAACCTCCACAAAGGAAGAACTTGTTCAAAACATGAGTCAAATGCCAAGGGAAGGTATATAACCTATTAATAGATTCCGGTTCCATTGAAAATCTAGTTTCTAAGAAAATGGTGCAAAAGTTAGAATTAGTTAAGACTCCTCATCCTTTCCCCTATCATGTCTCATGGCTTACTAAAGGTCAACAAACCCTTGTGACTGAACAAACCATGGTGGAATTCTCCTTGGGTGACTTTAAGGACACTGTCTTATGTGATGTAGTGGAGATGGATGCCTGACATCTGCTACTTGGTAGACCCTGGCAATATGACATGGATGCAACATATAGTTGTAGAAAGAATACCTATACCATAATCAGGGATGGAAAAAATTACACATTGAAACCCTTGCCTAATCAAAAACATGAAAAGGAGCCTTTAGTTGTTGTTGTGAATGAAAAGGAGATGTTTGAAACAATTAAGGAATCAGATGAGGGGTATGTATTGATCCATAAGCCTAGGGAGGAAGTGAAGACTGAAAAAGTTAAGCCAATCCCCAAAGAGGTGCAAAAACTTCTTGAGGAGTATCAAGGGGTAGTAGCAACTGGTTTACCTTCTTCCTTGTCACCCATTAGGGATACAAGTCATCAAATAGACTTTATACTTGGTGCTTCTTTGCCCAATAAGGTCCCATACAAAATGACACCTGCACAAAATGCTGAGATTGCCAAACAAGTTAGTGAATTGTTAGGAAAAGGTCTAATATAGAAAAGTTTGAGTCCTTGTGCAGTGCCTATTGTTTTGGCTCCAAAGAAATATGGCAAATGGAGATTGTAACTGATAGCAAGGCAGTCAATAAAATAACTATTAAATACATATTTCCAATTCCAAGAAGAGAGGATCTACTTGACCAATTAGGGGGTGCTTCCTACTTCTCTAAAATTGATTTAAAATTAGGTTATCATCAGATAAGAATAAAGCCAGGTGATGAATGGAAAATAGCATTTAAAACAATAGAGGGCTTGTATGAATGGCTTGTTATGCCATTTGGATTGAGTAATTCACCTTCAACCTTCATGAGGTTAATGAATGAGATTTTTCAAGACTATAATGGAAATTTTTTGGTTATGTATCTTGATGACACACTAATATTTAGTTGTAGCTTGGAAGAACATCTCAAACACTTAAGCATGGTATTCAAAAGGTTGTAGGAACATAAACTGATTATCAACCTTGAAAAGTGTACCTTCTTGCAAAAAGAATTTACATTCTTGGGATTTGTGATCTCTCAAGGCACTTTGAAAATGGATCCTTCAAAAGTTGAAGCAATAGTTAACTTGCCTCCTCCTAAAACACAAAGTGATGTTAAAAGCTTCCATGGGTTAGCCACATTTTATAGGAAGTTTGTGAAGAATTTTAGCCATGTGTGTGCTCCAATATTAGATACCATTAAAGGTGGAAGAAGGTTAAGTTTGTATGGACAAAACAAGCCAATGATGCCTTTGAATACCTTAAATCTAGAATTGCACAATATCCTATACCAAGCCTCCCTGATTTCAACAAGGTTTTCATAGTGGAAACAGATGCTAGCAACCTAGCTATTGGTGCAGTCCTAAGTAAAGATGGCAAGCCAGTTGCATTTTTCTCAGAGAAACTAAATGATGCCAAAAAGAAATATTCCACCTATGACCTAGAACTTTATGCTATGGTTCAAGCTCTTAGGAAATGGAGACATTATCTCCTGCCTAAGGAATTTGTAGTTTTCACTGATAACCATGCCCTAAGCTATCTGAATTCACAAGATAAATTGAATGTCAGACATCTTAAATGGATGGAACAATTGTAGGCATATTCTTTCAGCATTAAACATAAGAAGGGTCAAGCCAACAAGGTGGTTGATGCATTGAGTAGGAGGATAACTTTGGTGCAACAAATTCAACTCCAAAGCATTGGGATAAATGCTCTAAAAGACCTTTACAAAGATGACATTGATTTTGGCAACATTTATCAGGTATGCACTACATTAGTGGGCAGATATAACACTGATTTTTCTGAATATCTCATTCAAGATGGCTTACTTTTTCAGGGACATCAGTTATGTATCCCTAGGTGTTCAACGAGGGATAACATTATTAAAGAAAAGCATTGTGGGGGAATGAGTGGCCATTTTGGTCTAGATAAAACATTAGAAGTAGTTAGGAGGTATTACCATTGGCCAAAGATGCAAAATGATGTCAGAAAATTTGTAGAAACTTGTGTCATATGCCAACAAGCCAAGGGAACATCTACTAACCAAGGTCTTTACCAACCCCTTCCTATACCTTCTAGGCCATGGCAAGCTATTTCAATGGACTTTGTTATGGGACTTCCAAGGACAAAACAAGGCTATGATAACATTTTTGTGGTCGTTGACCATTTTAACAAAATGACACACTTTATACCTTGCAAGAGTACACATGGTGCATCACATATTGCACAATTATTCTTCAAGGAAATTGTTAGAATCCATGGGTTGCCTGAATCTATTGTGTTGGATAGGGATGCCAAGTTCCAAGGTCACTTTTGGAGAACCTTGCATAAGAAGTTGGGAACAAATTTGCAATATAGTTCTACTTATCATCCTCAAATGGATGGGCAGACAGAGGTCATAAACAGGTCTCTTGGTAATCTCCTTAGGCGCTTGACAAAAAAATACACCCAAAGTTGGGATCTCTTGTTACCACAAGCTGAATTTGCCTTTAATGACTCCTTGAACATATCCACAGGTTAAACACCCTTCCAAATAGTTTATGGCATGCATCCTAAGGGACCTATGGAATTGAGGGAACTACCTAATGATTTTAAAGTCAGTGCCAAAGGGGAAGAACTGGCAGAAATGATAAAGCAGGTGTAGGAATAGGTCAA
Source organism: Cupressus sempervirens (assembly GCA_028749045.1). Taxonomy (NCBI): domain Eukaryota; kingdom Viridiplantae; phylum Streptophyta; class Pinopsida; order Cupressales; family Cupressaceae; genus Cupressus; species Cupressus sempervirens. The sequence continues at coordinate 138,778,980 of CM053789.1, read as the reverse complement.
GGATAGTTTGGAGCAGTCAGCACAAAAGTACAAAGCAATAGCAGATAAGAAGAGAAGGGAAGTTGACTTTTAAGGTAGGTGACGAAGTGTGGGCTTTCCTAAGAAAGGAGAGGCTTCCTAAGGATCAACACACCAAGCTTCAAATGAAAAAAATAGGACCATGCACAATACTACATAAGTTTGGTGAAAATGCTTATGAAATCACTCTCCCACCATCCCTTTCCATTTCTCTTATTTTTAACATTGCTGATCTAACTCCTTTTAAAGGAAATGCAGCTATGACAGGTCTCAATGATGAGGAAGAGTCAAATGCTAATTGGTTGCAAGAACTTCCACCAAGCCAACCCCTTCAATTGGAGAAGATCCTTGACACTAAAATCTACAAAAAGACCAGGCATAAAACTTATCTACAGTACCTTGTCAAGTGGAAAGGTCTTCTTGATATTGATGCCACTTGGATGACAGAGCAGGACATCATCAAGCATGGCTACACCTTGGATCAATTAGCCTCAAGTGGGAACTTGAGTTTCAAACAGCCTGAGAAGCATGGTGCAGGAGCACCCCATCAAAATTAAGTAGTCTTAAGATCTTCTCGGCCTTTTCAAACCTTGATTCTAGCATATTGGTTAATTAGGCTCTTTCTTGCATATTGATCCTATTGTGTGAACCCTTGAACAACTTTTGGTATTTGTATAAACCAGTTATTTCATGAGGTCACAGGGATCTAGTAGTCTCCTATGGTCTTGTTAAAGGTCTTAGGAAGTGTTTGGGTCTTTTAAAAGTCATGTTAGAATCATCAAATCAAAATAAGTTGCATAATCATGACAATAATGCAACATTTACCTTATATTAACAACTTGTGTTTGAAATAAGTTCCCTCCAATGGTCACAACCTTCAAATTTCAGTTGGAATAGTTGGAGGAAGGTCTTCATAAGCCCTTACAGGTGGGTGGAAGACACACAATGTAATATATGTCTTTTGAATCAATAAAAACTACCATTTTTCCTGCAAAAATTTGTTTTCTACTTATTATACAGACTATACAGACTTTGGTGGACTGGAGGATCAGGTTTTATCAAAGCTTAAAGAGTTACCTTTCCAATGAGCCTACTCTGAGCCTTTGAAATGCCTAGAGTTGGGAGTTATAAGTTTTTTTGTTGAACTTGGTTACAAACCCTAACCACATAGGGTTTTGGAGAAAAATGGCAATATCTCCCATTTCCACTGTTGGAAAAATTTGATCTCAAGGGGAATGGGAGATTGTCAAATGTATTTTATGATTTTGAAGGTTTCAGGGTAGGAGCAGATGGTGGTCGTACTGTACAAGCAAGAATGAGTTGGCATCTCCATGTGACAACTCTGTTGCATACTGAGATTTGTTGAATTGCATGCCTTGGGGTTTGAGCCAGTGTATGAAACTTTGGAATCCATCTTTTCTTTTTCTAACCTAGATGTTCCATGCATTGGTTTGGTCATATTCCTTGAATGTTTTGTACTTCCTTTGTAAAATAGACCTAATTGGGGCAATTAGGCCTATCACGGTTTGCTATTTTGGAAGGTTGAAATGTGGAGTTAGAACCTATCTTTTTGGGAGTATGTCAAAATCAATAAAGGGTGTTCAGAATGGTAATTTTTTCCTAGGGTCCTTTGGAGGATTTTTCACTTATAGCACAAATTGCCTTTGGAAGGGCTACTAGGCCTATTGTTGCATTACTAGGACATAATAGTGAAAGTTGGGATTAGATTGTTGATTGGCAGTGATTCCTTATTATTTTGAACATTTGTTCAACCCCTTGCATGTTACAATTAACATTGATGACACTAATCCATTTGGTGGTTCTAAACCAAATTTACCTAATACAAAAGATATTGAGGATAAGTTGAAACTAATTGCGGAAGAGAAGAGGCTACTGGAAGAAAGGAAGAAGAAGAAAATAGAAGAATTGCAGAAGAAGAAAAGATCAAAAGAGAAGAGAGAAAGAGAGGAAAAGGAAAAGAAAGAAGAGGAAGAGAGAAGAACTAAAGATGTAGCAAAGAAACTGAGCAAAGATGAGACTAAACCATCTAGTTCATCTACGCTTCTCTCTCTTGCTAGTTTAGCTACTAATGACGATGATCAAAATGATTTGATTTCATCCTTATTTAAACTTTTATAGAAGAATAAAATAGTGAAGAGTTTACAAAGGTCATTAATGGAGTGATTGATAGATTGCACAGTACTTTGACAGTATAGCACACTGAGTCAGATCTTGAACTAAGAGCATAGGCAGTGCTAAAGTCATCCAATGAAGAGTTCACAAACCCATTGAATGTTGTAGAGGCGAAGGCTCAAATTTCCCATGATGCTAACTTGTTTAGCATCATTTTCTAAAATGTCAAGAATGACTTAGTAAATCTTGATACATGCATAAAAGAACTTCAAAAATGTCAGCAAGAAGGGAAAACTTTGTATGTTAAGTGTACCTTATCATATAAGATGACTAAAGACTTGGACAGTTAGATGAAGACAAAGATGAGTGAACTAGAGGCTTTATCCAGCCAGATCCTGAATTCATCTAGCAAAGTTGATGATTTTTAGAGTCACGTTGCCAGTGTTCACAGTGACATCAGGAAACTGGAACTTCAGAAAGAGAAAATTTTGAAAAGAACATTTGATTTCAGAGAATCCATTGCTCTAAAACTATCTTTTGTTGAGAAGTAGCTAGAGGAATGTGTCAAGGCCAAGGACACATATACAAACTTTTTGTATTCAAATATCAATGTAGTTGAGATTGCATCATATGCTTTATGTGCAATTCTCACATCAGCTGAGTCTACCAAAGAGACATGGAAAAAAGGTATGGATAGTCTAAAGACTATTTTTTATGATTGTATGCAGAATATTTCAACATAAGTTAAAGACAATAGTTTTGGCAGTTTTGGATGGTTTTTGGACAAAATCTTGACATTTTAACCTTTGTCATTGATTTCAAAGGGGGAGAGATGTGAAAAATGTATACATGAGACTGTTGGTAGAAATACATGTGAAGATTGTAAAAGTATAAAGTATAGTGTAAGGGGAAGAATATATGTAAAGTTGAACAAGTTGTAATAGATGTAATGTTTATATGTTATTTATGTTTGTTTTTCTCACATAGACAATGTTCCCTATTTTGTTGCCATCAATGCCAAAGGGGGAGATTGGTGACAATTGGCTATCAGTGATATGTAATTGTTGTCATTTATGGAAACACGTAATGTACATGTTGATAGAAAACCTCAGAAATAAAGATACGTAGTGTTTGGTAATCAGAAAATTGTCTAAGTATAGAGTTTGGTTTACAACAGTGTATTGTTTTGTTTATAACATGTTGCAGACGTCATATTATGATAAGAGAAGTTACATGGAGATAGTACACATGTTGATGATGACGTGTATAACCTTGTAAGTTTGTACAGACTGTATGGAACAGAGTTAATCATGTCTTGATGAAGCATGACAACAGAATTGAAGGAAAGAATTGTTTTGGTTACAAAACAATTACTTGTCCAATTAGGGCCGAAATCCTAGATGTTTTTTATTAAGGAAAATAGGTTTTGAAGGGTGCCTGAAACCCTTTACAAATCAAAAGATATTCAATGAAGCCCATACCAAATAAAACTTCATCTCAAGGTGAAACGGGTCACAACCAAAACAAGGTGACCATGGTGGCATCACAGTACACTACAACCACAAAAACAAGTTTTGACCAAGCTCCTGAAACCTCATGGTGAAAGGGGGAAAAGACATCCCCAACCATGACACACTACAAAGAACTATAGGCCAAAAGAGCCAAAAGAGCCAAAAAGAGGATAGCCGCATCAGGCTATCCCTTTTGATCCCATCTTTTTAGAATGTAATGCCATATCAAAAGAGGGAGTGAACAACTTGACATTTTTTTCCTTTTACCGTGGTCCATCCATCCTCCACCAAACTAGCATCCTTTTGCCACTCTAAGTTAGCAACACCACAAACAACCCCTAAAACCCCCAAATCTAGGGAAAAGATTGCAGTAGAGGAAGTGATAGTAGAAACCAGAGACAGACCAACAACAACCTAAGAAGGAGCAATAGGAGGAACCACCATCAAATCACCAGTAATCGGGATAGCAGAATCTAGAGATAGACTAGCTATAACCACAAAAAGAGCCACAGGAGGAGCCTTCATTGAATCACCAATAATCAGGATGGCAGAATCCAGAGACGGACCAGCTGCAACCATAGAAAGAGCCATAGGAGGAGCCTTCATTGAATCACTAGAAGAAGAATCCAAAAGAGGGTGAGCAGACAAGATCACCCCAATTGGGGCACCAGACGGTCTATCAGAGGTAGTAGCCGAATCCGACACCAAAGTATCCTGAGGAGAGTCACCATCCCCCATAGAGGGGACCTTCTAGACCATGTAGTGATCATCCAAGACCCCCTTCCACCAAGAAGGGGACATTTTCAATCTAGATTTATCAGAGGGGCAACTGGCAGCCAAGTGGCCAGTTTTCTGGCATTTCCTACTGTAGAAGGGGATACCCTCATAATCAAGAGGTTGATTCCAAGATCCAAGAGGAGAGGCCAACTTAATCATTTTTGGGAGTCCTTTAGAAATGTCGATCTCTACTAGAATGCGAGCATACGTCATCTGAAACACATTGGACAAATCTGTATCAACCATCAAGAAGTCTCCAAGGGCTTCCCCCACTGCCTCAATGATAGAAACTGCCCAAAGATGAAGGGGGAGATTCGATAGCCTAACCCACAGAGGGATCTTATTAAAATATTCTGTCAACGGGTTGAAATCCTTATACCAAGGTTTAGCCATCAAGGGAAACTTCTCTCCCCATGTGAAACCATGATACAAGATGGCATTTCTATCTTCAACAGTTTCAAATTTCACAATGAAAAAACCCCTAGCCAATGGGTATATTTGGACTGTCTCCAAAATGATGGGCTCCCAAAAACGAGTAATCCATGCATGCGGATCTGACAGAGAGGGCCAGAAACTCTTTAAATGAAAGATAGTAACACTGGTCGAGAAATCATCCATATAGGTGGAGATCTCGTCTACTACAACAGGTTCTAAATCAATCATTATTGGGTTACATCCTAGATGTTTAATCTAACTTGGAAAAGTGAATTGTGGTCTTAGCCGACCCAACAGTAATTTGTAAAGGCATGGTATTTATGTAAAGGACTTCTTGCGATAAGAAGTGTGTGTACTTGTATGTGATTTTGAAGTTGTGCGAAGTAAGCAAACTTTTGTGAAAGCGATATATGTGAAGTTTTATGTGAACTATTTGGTGATCCAAGATCAAGTTGAAGATTAGAGATCAATCAAGGAAGAAGATATAGTACTTATATCCAGTCTGATTACTTGTTTGAGTAGTGAGCTCCTCTTGTGATTGGAAGTGCATGTTTGGGCAGTGGACTCATCTTGCATCTAGTGTACTACAACTCCTAACAGGGATTCAAAGTCTCCCAACAAGGACTGCTTATACCAAATTTTCACATTGACTCCTAATAGGGTCCATCCTCTAACAAGGAACTTATATATCAGTATATTATCTAGTGGGTATCATCCCCGTCGGGGTTTTCCCTTGGCCAGAATTTTCCTAGTTAACAAAATATGGTGTTATGAGTTATCTTTGTGCATTGTTACTGTTACTGTTCAACATTACTTTATAGCTTTTTTATGCATGGTTTAAAGTAAGTAATAATATCCAATTGGCAACAAAAGTTTGTAGATTATTGATTCACCCCCACCCTCTTAGTAATCCCTATTTCTAACAATTTCAAGTAAGAAATCCTTAGTAACAGTTGAGAAAGATGGAACTGAAGTTAAACTAGGTCAAGAATCAAGTCCTACACCTACTCCACAAACAAAAGGTGAAGTATAGCTGACAAAAGTTAGACAAGATGATAAGTTAGAAGAATTGAAGGTGACTACTACCTCAGAGGAACAAATTTCCATATAGACTCTGATTAACTTGCCAATTTTTGTTACTCCTACAAGTAGTCAAGTTCTTCAAAGGTTGAGCACTCATTCCACACCCTTGTAGATATCAAGGCCAAGTGTGGAAACATCAAGGAGCTCAAATGAAATATCTTATGGACATGTAAGCCTAGATGAGGTGATTGAACTACCAAAGTTTGATCTTAACACAATCACCATTGAGTAGATGAGCATTCTACAGGAATATCTACAGAGGAAGAAACAACAAGAGTTGCTAAGAAGGGAGCATAAGTAAAAGCAAGTGCTTCATGGCATCAAAACTATCTTTCTTGATTCTTTTAGTCTTCCAATTACTAATGAAGATAAATCAATTATTGAGTAACTGGTAAATATTGTTGATAAGATTAGTGATGAAGACCTGGATTCCAATACTAAACTCTTAGAATGGTCTTAAAGAAAATTTCACACTAAGGTACTTGAAAATATATCTAGTGGCATTGCATTACGACGGGTTGATTTAGCAACCAAGATGGAGAGTGTGAAGAAGGTGTTGGAGAATATTTTCTCTCTTTACCAAGTTATGTGAAGTGAATCTTTTCATATAGGAGATTCAGAGGGATGTTGACCAACTGGAGGGAGATCTAAAGATTATAGGTAATACCTTAAAACTATCTCCTGGTTAAAGCAATCACATTTTCAGAGACTGCTATCCACTCAAGGTAGGCTTGTCGAGCTAAAAGCACAAGATGCCAACATTTGAGGTACCTTGATCAGCATCCAATCCATGTTGACCCCCACACATGGAAGTGCTACATAAGTAACTAGCCTATGTTGAGACATTGATGAAGAAAGATAACCAAATTTCTACTCATGATGGCTTAGTTGACCTTGTTGTTCAACTAGACATTTAGTATCAATCTCTAGAGGTAGTTGTTAACCAAAGTGCCCTCCCACCAAAAAATCAAACTCAAACAATAGTCTATTTTAATAGTCACCTAGGGTTTCTTATGAAATGATTTAACATTGGATATATTCCTTATTTCATTTTATGCCTTAGCACATTTTAAGTCATGACCATGCGATTCACATAGTCACAGTTGGTTAAGTGCTAACTAAGGTTAGAATGGCAGAGGTGCAATTGCTTTATGTTCACATCGTCTCAGAGTGTATTGGCTTAACCAAGGTTTGGACGATGAAGGTGTGTTTGCTTTGTTTTTTCCTGATCACACGGTTATATTAACATGCTATGGTTCAAGTCACGACAGTGCGAAAAGGGGCAAATCTTCATTTTTTTCAAAGATACATTTTGCACTGATAGATCTTTCAGATCTACGACCAACGCATGATCGTAGTGGGTTAAGAGGTGGCTAAGGTTTGAGTTGCGATCAAGAAATTCTCCTTGTTTCTCTTGGTCACAAGGATTAAAGGGTGAACCTCGGGTTAAGGTGGTGATGGTGTGGATGTGGTCAGGATCTCAGTCTTCACAGGGTTGCGACAATTAATGGAAAATGCTAGAGGTAGGTTGCAAAGCAATGATAATCAGTGGGTCACAGTTTCAGAGGCAAGAATTGTTATTAAGAAAAGCCGGTGGCAAGGCTATGATCATAGGTAGTCAAACATAAGATATAGAATTGAATATTGACAGAATAGTAAAATGCTAAGAGATGTTTGGTCCACATGGAAAGGCATGAAGGATAACTCCAGTTGACCAAATAACATGATTGATTTGGCAAGTTGATGGTAGCGGGAGAAATTCGTTGATGATGAATCTGATCTTTCTAATCTCTTGCAACCACTTTCATCATTTCCTAGGTCTGATAAAAGCAAAGAGATGCTCCACCACTGCCTATTGATGACATTTATTTAGTCAGAAGTTAATAACCATTGTTCTTGACCTTTCATAGCTTTGTTTGGTGAGGAAGTGATCTTCTTGTGTATGGATTTGTACTATGATTAGATCTTTCCAGTTTTGGAAGTAATTATTCTCTGTAGATTTGATTGTAGTGGTTGAATTTTGTCTTATGATGGAAGTTATCTAAGTTATGCTTGCACCATAAAAGTAGATGTTGTACTCTTTCTTAGGGTCGAATCTTCTCTGTTTCTTTGGCATTGGCATGCTACTATAAATTCCCTCTTTGCCTCTAAATTATATGACATCATGTATTATCTCCTTCAGTTGTTGATGTACTATGCAAGCTTTGTCTACCTCTCTTTGACGTACTATGGATATCTATAATCTACATTTATGTATCTCTATTGGCCCGTGAATGATAAGAAGTGAAGCATTTTTTCCTTGTGTCGCTCATGTGGTTGTCTAATCTTTATGTAGTTAATAGATTAAAGCAAGTCTGAATTCGTATATCTTTGGACTGTCATAATAATAGTATTGTGAATATATGGGTAGAGATTGGTTTGAACACCCTATTTTGGTGTATCACCTCTTTAGAATAGATTAGGTAGTTACTTTCATGTATTCCTTCTCCCTTTTCTCTTCAAGAATAGTTTAAGTGCATCCTAATAGTAGAGGAAGCCGACCTTCTCCGAAGGCTCAACCTCATAGTTCAAGTCCCATAGCTTGGAGGTTGTTTCCATGTTTCACAATGTTGTTCTTAAGTAAAAACTTTGGACAAGGGTGCAAGCTTTTGTGACAACAGTTTTTGTCCTGCCCGGTGGGACATCATATTAAAACATTTAAAGTTCACTGGCGTCAAAGAAAGATTCCATGCTCATGGTGAGGAGATAGTATTGCCTTCAATATTAAGCCTTCAGGAGGCTCATTTGTTCCAAAGTACTTGGCGACTCTACCTTTAACCACAATCTGGTTTCCAGACCAAAGTTGTTGTGATTCATGCCCAAGAAACACACAAGGGCATCTTCCCTGAGGTAACTTTAAATATCAAGAGCTTTCTTTTTCTAATCTAAGAAGAAAGGCTAGGGTATCTCTATCACCAGTTAGGAGTATAGTAGCAACACATATCCCTGCAAAATCTATCTCCGCTCCTCCTGTTGTTAGGTCTCAACCTAGGATACCATCTACTCATATTAATAGATTATTTGTTCACATGGCTAGAGCTCATGATTTCACCACCTTTAATGGTGGGAGCCCCCTCCTATTAGCTTAAAGGCATGACATACCAGTATCAGCTCTTAAAAGTGTACCTAAGTTTACTGGTGAAACCTCCATCTCCCCCGTTGAATATATTTAGGAGGTGTCTAATGTTTGCAATATTCATGGCATCACCGAGGATGATGTAGCAGCCAGGCTTCTAGCCTCATCCTTGAAAGGAAAGGTACTATAATGGTACAAAGGTTTGCCTCACAACTCTATTAGTGATTGGGATGGGTTAGGGGCGTCCCTATGTAAACATTTTGAGGACAAAAGTGATCACCTATCACTTTTGGAACAGCTAGCAACTATCAAGAGGGCCCCCCATGAATGTATGATTGATTTCAATTATAGATTTCATAAGACATGGGACAAAATATCTACTGCAGTAAAGCCCTCTCTTGGCAATGCATTCTTGTATTATCTCAAAGCCTTCAATAGTGATATCGCTACCATCCTGCAATCTATGGGAGGGGACACTTTACCAAATGCTTATGAGGTTTCCATAAGAGTAGAAAATATTTTGATATAGGGAGGGAAGTTAGCTCCAAGGCCACCAATTCCTTTCTTCCCCGACATGCTGAATCATCAGCCTTTTGTAGCCCCTACTCATGTCTCTTCTGTAAATCAACCTCTTGTTGTAATCCCAATACCCTCCACATCCTCTAATAGAGTTAATAGGATCAAGACCATGATGCAGACATTGATGCAGAATGTGGATAAGATGATGCAAGATCAAGAAAGGAAGATGGAAGACAATAGTGCAGTAGTGCAAAAGATGGGAAATGAGTTCGTGACTATAAAGAGGCAACAAGCTCAAAATAATAAGCCTCTCCAACTCCAAAGTCAAGGTCCCATTCATGGTAAACCTCTGAACCAGAGTCATGTCCCCTACAATCAGAATAGACCTATCAACCACCCCTAATTTTCAAATGCCAACCTAAATAGGGCTTTAGTCCCTAAGAACAACCTTGCCCAAGACCAAGATTTATGCCCTTCTTGTAGCTACTCCTATGGATATTGCATGTGTCAAAAGGCATAATCTGACTTGGCTTTGACTATACTAGAGCGAGTAGTTTCTCAAAAACACAATGGTAATCAACCTGCTGATACCTTTCAGTAGGATGGTTGCTCTTTCATGAACCACTTGGTGGAAGAGCATGGTAATGTAAACTAGGATTCCTGTGCTTACAATACCAAGAGCAAGAGAAGAGCTACAGAAGAGGTTGCTCCTCAACCTCCTAATCAAACTTCCACATCAAGTGTAGTGCCTTATGAACAAACAGTTGGCCAACAACACAATGTGAATTAGCCTGCCAATGTCCCTCAGCAACAAAGGCAGGGTGAAAGCAGAGATAATGTGGATAACCCGCAAACTATACCACCTCAAGCTTCTACTTCTAAGGCTTCTACCAGAACAACTAATGCTTATTTTAGTGTGGTAGATCAAATGAAGAGGATGAATGTGAACATTTCTATGTGGGATGTTGTAGCTACTGTACCATCACAAAGGAGGTTACTGCAGCAGGAGTTGGAAACCATTGAACTCAGAGATCAGCCACCTAGCATGGAGAATGCCATGAGTTTGGTACAACCATCAAAGGAGGTAGAAAAAAGTAAAAATGTTAGTGTAAGAACTTGCCTTAGGGAAAAATCACCCAAGATCAAGGAACTCATGCACAAGCACAGAATAGACAAAGTATGATCAGAATAACAATACGATACTGAATTCATGTAATTGCATGTACATACACACTAGGAGTGCTTAAATATAAAGGCCTCTAGAATGCTTCTAGAATGTCTAGGAGTTAGCACACTGATAAGTCTTACAACCAAGCACATATCCACCAGGAGTGGATTATCCTCCATTAAGCACAGGAGTTAGTGCGATGATGAGAAGATAATCCTACAAAGGTGTAGCACATAAAATTATGTTATAGACACCATGTGCTTAAATAAGAGTGTGAATAACTATGTTATCTACATGACAACTCGGTTAATTAAGAAAACTCCAATGTTGTAGAAACCATGCGCTGAATTAGAGTTACTTACTCCAGTGTTGTGAACATGACAACTCATAAGAGTATGCAAACTCCTAGGTGTCAAACTAATAAATAATAAAATAATGCATTTACCTAAGTAAAATTAAGTAAAGTGTAAATAGTTAATACTTATTTACACCAACACCCCCCCTTAAGTGCAACTTAGGGGAATGCACTTAAGCTTATGAAAGCTAGGATGAAAATGCATGATGGGTCCCAACTACTAGGCCATGTTAGGTACCCATGTAAAAAATCAATGCAATCTCTCATAAAGCAGAGAAAGAGGGAAAACCTCATGGGAAAACCCTCCCCCAAAAAGAGAGATGAAAAATCAAGATGCATGGATGGATGGAGTAATCGAGACTCCCCCATTACGACATACATCAAGTATATACAATAGAGAAGTATGAGAACACAATCTTGAAAGAGGAAAAGGTTCCCCCCCCCCAAAAAAAAAAAAGAGAGAAGTAGAAGAAAGGAGACAAGGTAGTTCCCCCCCCCCCGCCCCCAAATGTAGAATGTTGATCAGTGATAGCTTCTCCAAGGTAGAAGCTAATCCATGACTACTGAATAATGTTCCTCCCCTTTGGAAGAAACAATATCATAGGTACATATGAGATGATTTCCAAATGTGTAGAAAGAATCCTAATGATGAATGGTGTTCTGAAACTTGCTCAACTGTCCCTATGTCGATACTAACTGTTGCCCCTTTCAAGACTGTGGAAAAGAACAATGTCGGATCTAGCAAGGATGGATGTGGAACATATTTCAAAGAACCATGTGTCTCCTTAAATGATAAAGAGACCTCTTGCAACTACTATACATAAGGATCCACAATCATATAAACCTGTGAAGACTGGTCATGTAGAGAATGGACAGGAGGGTCAAAGTGAGCCCTTGCAACAACTGGAGAAGGATCTTCTTCATCAAACATAAGATGTATATCATCAATGATGTCTCCCAAATCTACTATGTATGACTCCACAAATAAACCTGAAATATTTGTCATGAAATCATCTCTTGATGCTAGAACTGGAAGACAAGGTGTATCCAACTGTACTGAATTTCATGGACCTATCACTGTAGCAATGTATGCATGTGGAATGTGTTGATGTTGTGACGTCGTGATGTATCTGTCAATAGGATCCCACATATTTGAATCTGTTGAATCACTATCATTGTTGTCACTATCAGTTTCCACTGTGTATGAAGTACGAAGAGGATTAGAGGATAAGCTAGGTGAACTTTCCTCAAAGTGAACATTCCTCTCTATAAAGATCTCATGAGTCTCAGGATCCATAAGTCTATATGCCTTAACCCTGTCTTCATATCCGATGAAAGTACAAGGCTTTGGTGGTGGTGCCTTGCATTCCTTGGAAGATATGTTCACCCATGCTAGACAACCAAAGACTCTAAAGTGTTTCACAACTAGTTTTGTGCCGCACCATGCTTCAAAAGGAGTCTTTCCATCTAAGACATTATGAGGAGACCTATTAAGTATGTGATTGTCACTGCTTATAGATTTGACTTCAAGTGATGGATCAAGAGACTTAGCTTGAATCATGCAACTTGCCATGGAATTAAGATTTCTAATCCTCATTTTTGCAACACTTTTCTTTTGCGGACTGAATGCTACTGTATTCTGAAGATCAATACCCTCAAGTTTAAAAAAGTCTTTAAGTCTTGTGTTCACATATCTACTTTCATTGTCCATACAAAGAACCTTGATGGCTTTGCTTGATTGCTTTTCAACATGAATCTTGAAGGCTAGAAACTTATCAAACACTTCATTCTTGTGATCAAGAAAGTAGACCCATGTGTAGCATGAAAACTCATCAATGAAAGTGAGGATGTAGCGACCCTTGCTAACTGATGTTACTGCTAAAGGACCTTCTAGAACTGTGTGAACCAACTGAAGAGCTGTTGATGCTCTCAAAGACTTCTCTTTATCAATCTTCTCTTCTAGATGCATATCCATTAAACAAGTTGAACATTCACCCTTAGAAAAGTTGAGTGTAGGTAGACCTTTGACCATATTGTTTGAGCAAAGTTGATGAAGATAGCGAAAGGTAAGATGACCATACCGCTCATGCCATAATGTACTTTGTGATTGAGATTGTGTCAACAAGGCATGTGAAGGAGACTTAGGCATAAAGTGGGAAAAAGAATAAAGCCTTTTGTGATGATTGACTTTACCCACTGCAACCAATGAATCATCTTTAAGATTGTGCACCATTACTGAATCAGGAAGGAACTCAACTTTATTGCCATCTCCATAGTGAGTGATTTGGTAGATTGAGAGGAGATTAGAGCTAAGGTTGGGAACATAGAGAACTTCTTTGAAGTCCCCATTTTCCATCTCAACTTGTCCTTTCCCTTCAACTTCCATTTTTGTATCATCCCCTACAAAGATGTGTGGTACCTTAGACTGCTTCAATGAAGAAAAGTCTCCTTTTCAAGAACCCATATGATATGAGGCACTTGAGTCAAGTATCCATTCCACTGAAGAACTTGAACCTACCATAAGTGCTTGCCCTTTTCCCTTTGAAGTGGTGGGAGTTGAATCCTTGGAAGCATTTGGCACATTGATTATGTTCTTCCTAAGTAGGTTTTCCAACTCATTGATTCTCTTAGTCTTGCAATGATGCCCATCATGATTCAATTTCTTGCAATATGCATAAAATAGTTTATCCTTCTTATCATTGTTTCCCTTCTTGTTGGAAGAAGAATTGCCTTGTTGTGAGGAGGAAGATTGTTGTATCTCAGATTGTGATTTTTGCTTCCACTACTTCTTCTTGTTGTTGGTAGAACTTTTGCCTTGTTGATTTGATTGGTTCTCATTGCTAGCCACCAATCCTTTGGTCTTTGATGACTTGAGAATTACCATATCTATCAACTTGGATTGTTCCAACATCAACATTTCTGTGAATGCATCAAATGTAGGCTTAGTGAAGGCACTTCCCATGGTCAATCTGTGAGTGTTGTAACTCGAAACAAAATATACAAACTCTGAAGGTAAACTCTTCAAAATGTGATGAATCAATCAATCTTCATTCATGGGATTACCACAATCTTTAAGTAGTGCTCTCAATACATTGGCTTTGTTGATATAATCTTGAATTATGTCAAAATTCTTTGGATCCAAGATAAGTAGGTCAGCCTCAATTTGGTATCCCTTTTCCTCATCCACCTTACCATACAACCCTTCAAGTTTGTCCCAAGCACCCTTGGCTTCCTTAAAGCTGGAAATGTGGAAGAAGAGATCTCTATGAACACAACTCCTGATAATTCCTAAAGCCTGATTGTCTTTAATTTTCCAATCAATTAGTGTTGTAGCATTAGTGGGTTTTGTGATTTTACCATCAACATAGAGATTTAAATCTTTTTCCATTAATCTACTCCATACAATATATTTCCATGTAGTATAATTGTGTGAAGTTAGAAGTGGAGTTTTAGGTGAACCCATGATGTAGAAAATGAAAAAGAGCACAAAAGAGAGACACAAGAACACACGAGACACCTTCCCTATTCACTCAATCAAAAGACCCCTCCCCCCCCTCCAAAAAATAAAAAATAAAAAATAAAAAAATGATGCTTTTGGCACTTTATATGTAGTGCGTGTATAATAGACCACTTGAAAAATGTATAAAGTGGACTTCTTATTTGTTGTTTACAACTTTCTTTTGAGGTTCAAATCTGGAACTAAGCACTACAGCTCAGATGTACAACAATTTTGAAGAGTAATCAAAGCTATACAATGCAGAAAAGGACCTAATTTTGAAAGTGATATTTTTGTCCATACAAGCCTATAATCTAATTACAAATCTCGAAAGTAGATGAAAAATTAAGCACTTTCAAAACAAATGGAACCTGAAAATGTGTCCAGATGAGCCCATACAAAACGTTTGAAGTTGCAAAATGCAGGATTGGACAGGTACAATCACCAAAAAAACCAATTTTTGACAAATTTGTGCACCAAAACTAGAAAAGAACAACACCCCTAAAAAGTTCAGGAAATTCTACCCAAAAAAAAAAAAAAATTGCACTTGATTTGGAGTCTGGATGACTAAGTTATGGCCTCCCAAAGTCAGATTGTCAAATCAAAACTAAATCTGGAGAGGGGTCTAGGCAGCAAACTGTGAGGTTAAATTTGATGGTCAAACAATTGTCACAATAATTTAGATTTTCTTGGAAATGACGGTCAAACGACCGTCAAATTTAGCATAGTAAAATGTTGATGTCAACGAAAAATCCCCTTACTGATGTCGCAGATGATGTGTCATATAGAATGATATGTGGCAACGTATGACCTGTACACATCGTCTATGTGACAATCCGACATGGCAGTCCAGCTGGCACTAACGTGGAAGTACAGTCACCTACTAACTTGGTTGTGGAAGTGGTAGGTTGTGTTTGGGCCGTGTGACAGCTGACTGTGCTTGCTGAGCTGTCACTGCTGGCAGGTGAGGATGTGTCACATGCTATAGAAAAGATCATGTGTCTATCGTTGGTGTGCAGTAGTCCACATGGAGGGTACCGTACTATGGTCCGCGTGGTGTGTCAGAGTTGTCGTTTGCAATCCACGTGGTAGGGTCTTTAAAAGTCGTAGGACTGGAAAGCTTCAAAACACGGTGTCGACAATGTTACAGTCGCAGGAAAGACCAATCGCACCGAAAAAGTGTTGAAGTCACTGTTAACAAAATGTGGGAGCTAGAGTTTTCAGCATCACTGAAAATGATAAATGCTTCGGTGGCAGATTACTAAGTGCGGGCCGCAAATTGTGAGTCACTACCAGAAGTGTGTATCGCCGGTGGGATTTAATCCCACATGCGACACACAACTGTCATGTGTGGTATTTAAAATATGAAGCCCATGGTAGAGTGTAATGGCTTAAAAGCCATGGTGCCAGTTTATCAAGGGGACTGCCAAAAGATTTGTGACCCGCTACATGTTGCCGCACTGTTATGAAATGGCCAAAATTTGTGGCTCGTGGTCGGTGCCAGAATTTGCAGTGTGTCAGTTAGAAATTGGTGAGAGCTGATGCTAATGGAATATTTTGATGTAACAATGAATATTCCCTACGGGGGCTAGGGTTTCATCGCCTAGTTCTTGCAAAAAAAAATTATCCGCAGGCCGTACCGGCCTAAATTTTTTTTTGAAAATTTATAGATGAAAACTCTGAAAAAGCTAATAGATTTGTAGAGAAAAAATAAATTCAGATCTGAAGAATAAATTGCAGATCTAAAAAAATGATCATACCGAATTTGTAAATTGGGCCTTCAGGTGCTGGTTTGCAAATTTTTTTTGTCTCAAATTTTACTATGGCCTAGGATAGGCAAATTTATAGTCAAATTTCACCGAATTGACATTCCAGACGCAATGGCGAGGTCCGTTTTGGCTCTAGACACTCCCAATGACTGTGATACTTTGGATCTAGGTCGAGGTCCTCTAAGAGGTGAAGTAAGAAAATGGTCTCAAACAACTATGTGAAGAAAAATTCCCTCAGCTTTGATACCATGTAAGAATTTGCCTTAGGGCAAAATCACCCAAGATCAAGGAACTCAAGCACATGCACATAATAGACCAAAGTATGATCAAAATAACAATATGATATTGAATTCATGTAATTGCATATACATACATACTAGGAGTGCTTGAATATAAAGGCCTCTGGAATGCTTCTAGAATGTCTAGGAGTTAGCACACTGATAAGTCTTACAACCAAGCACATGTCCACCAAGAGTGGATTATCCTCCATTAAGTATAGGAGTTAGTGTGATGATGAGAGGATAAGCCTACAAAGGTGTAGCGCATAAAATTATGTTGCAGACACCATGTGCTTAAATAAGAGTGCAAATAATTATGTTGTCTACATGACAACTTGGTTAATTAAGAAAACTCCAATGTTGTAGACACCATGCACTAAATTATAGTTGCTTACTCCAGTGTTGTGAACATGACAACTCATAAGAGTACACAAACTCCTAGGTGTCAAACTAATAAATAATAAAATAATGCATTTACCTAAGTAAACTTAAGTAAAGTGTAAATAGTGAATACTTATTTACACCGACAATTAGACCTCCTTCATTTTATGTTTTTTCTAATTATAGGAGATAAGCTAGTCCACAACTGCATGATTGATTCAGGGGCTAGTTGTTCAGTAATGTCGAAATGTGTTGCCAATATTTTAGAGGTAAAATATTAACAAATTGTCAAGAATATATTGCAGTTAGATGGTAGTACAGTCAAGACTATAGGAATCCTTAGTAATGTTGAAATGGCCTTACATGTATGCCCGAGTTGTATTGTAGTTCAAGATATATCAATTGTTGAAGTTAAACCATACTTTTCCATTTGTTTTTCAAGAGATTTCACTACACAAATAGGTGTTTACATATCTTCTGATTGGTCATATATGTTTTTTAGAACTAGATATGGAACCAAAGCTTTAATTAGATCAGAATCATTAACCCTCCACCGTATTGAGCCCTACACTCCTAATCTCATCAATATGAATTGTACCATCCTAGAATAGATGAAAATGATATAGAAAATGAGCTTGTCACTTCTTTAGGTGAGATACCTGATTTCCTCTTGGATGAGTGGGATAATGCATATCAGTTCGATCCTCTATCAGAAACCTTGGAAACAGGCCTTGGTACCTATTGTATATCAGAAAAGGATGCTCTGGTCCCCAACTTAATGAAAACCAAAGAAGACATAAGTGGGATATGGAGCATGTACTTTGATGGATCAAGAAATAAAAATGGATCAGGGGCTAGTGTGATGTTGGTTTCTCCTATACTAGAAAGGTACTACTTCTCATTTAGGCTTCAATTCAGATGTACCAATAATGTGGCCAAGTATGAGGCATTGATTCAAGGTCTCTTACTTGCTCAAAAAAGAGGAATTCAAGCATTAAGCAATAATGGAGATAGTGAGTTGGTGGTAAATCAAGTGAGGAATCAAAATGTTAGTAAGAACGATTTTCTCAGGTCTTATAAATATAGAGCATGGGATTTTCTTGAACATTTCAGTGCATATAATATTCAGAGCATTCCTAAAAGAGAAAATAGACATGCTGACATACTTGCGAAAGTGGGTGCATCTTATGATGTCCCACGAAGCCTCAAAGTTGAGAAGAGGCAGCAGATTAAAGTGGTGGTTAAACCCATTGTCCCTGATAATAATATCAATTGGCAGGTCTTTGAATCTGATGCACAAATTGTGATTTTCTTGCAGAATGAAGCAGAGTTCTTGGATAGAAATCAGTCGAGATTGCATGGCCAATATGGTGATCAAATCATCATCCTCAAATCCAATAAGTTACCTAAGGGTCTCATTTCCTTAGAGAGTGTCTTCAATCTTGATGACCAAACAAGGGATAGAGGCATGAATCTTACTACAAACAAAGGAGATCATATGCCAATTATAGTTGTTGATGGAAGGATGCTAAACATGGGAAAGGTATGTTTTGAAATTGAGCAAGAAAGTTTTGTCCATATTTGTCAAGAATTTAATGATATATTTGCTTAAACATATGATGATTTAAAGGGTTTTGACCCTAGTCTATTTCAACATACTATAGATCTAGTGGATAATGTCTAGCCTGTTAGACAAAAATAGAGACCAATAGATCCCAAGATTGAGCCACTGATGAGAAATGAGTTGTCCAAATTAATTGAGGCCAATATCATTTTCCCTATCAAGCACTCCTCTTGGGTAGCAAACCTTGTCCCTGCTAGAAAAAAGAATGGAGAAATTAGACTATGTGTAGATTTTAGGGATCTTAACCAAGCCTCCCTCAAAGATCATTATCCTCTCCCTTCCATGGAGCAAATATTTTCCAAAGTAGTGGTTCAGAGAGATTCTCCTTCTTGGATGGATTCTCGGGTTATAATAAGGTGTTAGGCTAAGAAGCCGATAGATATAAAACCGCTTTCACTACCAAATGGGGCACCTACGCCTATAGTAAAATGCCTTTCAGACTAACAAATGCAGGTGCCACATTTCAAAAGGCAATGGAGATGGCCTTCAAAAATATGATTGAAAGGTTTGTGTTGGTCTACCTTGATGATATCACAGTATATTCAAAAGATGTAGTAGAACATTTTGGTCATCTCAGACAAGTGTTTATAAGATGTACAGAGTATGGAGTATCTTTGAATCGAAGCAAATGTGTCTTTTCCACTAATCAAGGGAAGTTATTAGGACATATTTTATCTAAAGATGGCCTGACTATTGATCCAAAAAGAACAAAGGCAATACTTTCCCTTTCTCTTCCTAGTCATAAAAAAGGTCTACAAATTTTTCTTGGTAGGATAAATTTTGTGAGAAGATTTATTCCTAATCTAGCTACCATGGTAAAACCTCTTACAACAATGCTTAAAAAGGACATGGTCTTCTCATGGACCAAGGAAGGGAAAGAAAGTTTTGAAGAAATCAACCATAGCTTCGGCCCCTACTCTGATCAATCCAAATTTTGATGAGGATTTCATTCTTTACACCTTAGGAGGTGAGTCAAGTATTTATGTTGTTTTGACTCAATCAAATGAAAAAAATGAAGAGCAACCTATTGCTTTCTTTAGTAAAGGGCTTAAAGAATATGAAAATAAGTACGACTATGTGGAGAAGCAGGCCCTTGCAGTCATAAGAGACTTGAAGAAATTCAAACACCTTTTGTCTCATAACAAAATCCATTTGTTGGTTCCTCATGCAAGTGTTATGGATTTCTTGTTGAAAAGAGACATTAGTGAGAAAAGAGTTGGTTGGATCACTAAGGTGATGGAATATTATGTGAACATTCAAATTACTAAGTTGGTAAGGGGAAAAGGATTGTGCAAATAGATGATCTCATCTCAGGAATCAGATGAGGAAGTTGCTATGGTATTGACAGAACAACAAGAAGCAAGAAATGATAATCCAAGGAGTTGGATAGATGACATGAAGATCTTCTTAGCTTGGAATGGATATCCTCAAGGGTTGGATAAAGCCAAAAGAAGACAATTCAAACTACAGTCCATCCCCTATGCTATAATTGATGGTGTTCTTTTTAGGAGAGACTTCAATGGAGCCTTGTTAAGATGTATTGATGCAGATCAAGCAGAGAGGATGGTTAAAGAGCTTCATGATGGTCCTAACGGTGGCCACTTTTCAGCAAGAACCACTGCAATGAAGATTATGAGAGCTGGTTATTACTGGTCATCCTTGTTCCATGACTATCACAGACATGTAAGGAAGTGTGAAAAGTGTGATTTTTTCTCAAGTAAACAGAGACTTGCAGCTCTTCCACTCCACCCTATCCAGGTTGATCAACCTTTTGCTCAATGGGGATAAGATTTTATTGGTCCCATTAATCCACCTTCTAGCTCTAGTCATAGGTGGATTTTGGTTGCAACAGATTATTTTACAAGGTGGACAGAGGTAGTAGCTTTGAAGGATTTTACAGAGGCTTTAGTTGTAGAATTCCTTAATGGAATTGTTACCAGATTTGGTGCTCCTTCCACTATAATATCAGACAACACAAAATCATTCATAGGAGCTCAGATTTATGCATGGGCAATTGATCATGGTATTTACTTGAGCACATCTTCCAATTACTACCCTCAAGGTAATGGCTTGGCTGAGTCATCCAGTAAAAATTTGATCAGAATCATCAAGAGGACTACTGAAGATAGTCAAAGGCGTTGGCACAAGAAATTGAAGGCTACCCTTTGGGTTGATAGAATAACACCTAAGAGAGCTATAGGAAATTCTCCTTTTATGTTAGTATATGGCAGAGAAGCCAAGCTTCCTATCTCATTGGAGTTTCCAGCTCTTGAGCTAGCTCATTAGTTGGACCTAATCAAAAGTGATGCTATGTTTGTAAGAATGGCAGATTTGATGGAGCTAGAGGAGAAAAGAAGTCAAGCAATATGAACTTTAGAGATACATCAGCAATAGATGAAGAGGAACTTTGATAAGAAGGTTAAGGTCGAAAGTTTCAGGGAAGGTGATCTTGTGTTAAAATGGGATGCAGATAGAGAAAAACTAGGGAGACACTCAAAATTTGATACCTTATAGAGTCGCCCTTATGTAATCAACCGTTGTAAGCAGGCCAATGCTTTTCAGCTAAGCAGACTTGATGGTGAAATTATGTCTACTCCAGTAAATGGGATATATCTCAAGCCCTGTTTCTAATGAAGATAAATGTTCATTTATATAGTTAGTTTTCTTTCTATTCTTTCCTATTTTCCAAGAAGTACGTGGGCACATGTTTTGTTTTTTGTAGCAGAGAGTTTTGGTTCCAAATTTTGTAAAGTTGCATAGGTATAAGGGCATGTTTTATGGCTCAAAATTGTGGTAGAAGTGATAAATTTGATGAGTTTCATAGTTTCAGAGACTGTATAGCCCAATAGATCTTTTGGTGGCCACTAGTCATATGCCAAGCAAGCTTGCATCCCCTTTGAGTTGCCAGAAATGTTAACCAAAGTGCCCTCCTGCCAAAAAATCAAATTCAAACAATAGTCCTAATGGTCGCCTAGGGTTTCTTATGAAATGATTTAACATTGGCTATATTCCTTATTTCATATTATGTCTTAGAAAATTTTAAGTCACGACCATGCAATTTGCACAGTCATAGTTAGTTAAGTGCTAACTAAGGTCAGAATGGTGGAGGTGCGATTGCTTTATGTTTGCATCGTCGCAGAGTGTATTGGCTTAACCAAGGTTGGGACGGTGAAGGCACATTTGCTTTATTTTTGCTTGATCACACGATTATATTAACATGTTATGGTTTAAGTCATGATAGTTCAAAAAGGGGAAAATATTCGATGTTTTCAAAGATACATTTGTACTGAGATCTTTTAGATCTACGGCCAGTGCATGATGATAGCGGGTTAAGAGGTGGCTAAGGTTTGAGTTGCAATCAAGCGATTCTCCTTATTTTTCTTGGTTGCAAGGATTAAAGGGTGAACCTTGAGTTAAGGTGGCAACGGTGTAGATTTGGTCAGGATCTCAGTCTTCGCAGGGTCGCGGTACTTAATGGAAAATGCTAGAGGAGGGCTGCGAAGTAGCGATAATCAATGGGTCACAGTTTCATAGGCAAGAATTGTTATTAAGGAAAGGTGGTGGCAAGGCTGCAATCACAAGCGGTCAAACTAAGATATAGAATTGAATACTAATAGAATGGTAAAATGCTAAGAGATGTTTGGTACACATGGCAAGGCTTGATGGATAACTCCAATTGACCAAATAACACGGTTGATTTGGCAAGTTGATGGCAGCGGGAGCAATTCCTTGATGATGAATATGATATTTCTAATCTCTTGCAGCTACTTTCATCATCCCTAGGTTAGATAAAAGCAAAGAGATGCTCTACCACTACCTGTCGATCCATCCATTTAGTCAAAAGTTAATAACCGATGTACCCAACCTCTCAGAGCTTTGTTTGGTGAGGAAGTGATTCTCTCATGTATGGATTGCGTTGTGATCATATCTTTCTAGTTTTGGTAGTAATTACTCTCTGTAGATTTGATTGTAGTGGTTTAATTCTATCTTATGATGAAAGTTATCTAAGTTATGCTTGCACTATAAAAGTAGATGTTGTACTCTTTCTTAGGGTTAGATCTTCTCTATTTCTCTAGCATTACCTTCACATACTAGTGTAAATTCCCTCTTTGCCTCTAAATTATATGACATCCTGTATTATTTTCTTCAGTTGTCGATTTACTGTGCAAGCTTTGTCTACCTCTCTTTGACGTATTGTGGATATCTATAATCTACATTTATGTATCTTTGTTGGCCCATGAATGATAAGAAGGGAAGCATTTTTTCCCTTGTGTCACTCATGTGGTTGTTTGATCTTTATGTAGTTACTAGATTAAAGCAAGTCTAAATCTGTATATCTTTGGACTATCATAATAATAGTACTACACATATATGGGCAGAGATTGGTCTGAACACCCTATTTTGGTACATCACCTCTTTAGAATAGATTAGGTAGTTACTTTCATGCATGTCTCCCTTTTCTCTTCAACAATAGTTTAAGTGCATCCTAATAGTAGAGGAAGTCAGCCTTCTCTGGAGACTCAACCTCATAGTTCAAGTCCTACAGCTTGGAGGTTGTTTCCATGTTTCACAAGGTTGTCCTTAGGTAAAAACTTTGGACAAGGGTGCAAACTTTTGTAACAACAAAAGCATGCAACAATTGGGATGCAGCGGTGAAGATCATAATAGAGACCCATAAATCATTTTTGGATAAACACACTATTAGTGTACCACCCATGATATACATGTCAAAAAAGGGGGATTGTAAAGTTTTTTGTTGATGAAGGAAATAAAGTTTTGAGTGAGGGGAAATAATCATGCAGAAATAGGGTACAACAAATCTACTCAGGAGGAGTATCAGATTCAGATATAGTACAGAAACATTTACTCAGGGGGAGTAATGGAGAAATAAGGTATGATAGTTAGACATCCATTTTGCAAAATTTTGAAGTTTTAAAATTTTGTATACAAGCCGAGTCATAGATATATATTGGGTGAGTTATGCTCATAATAAAGATTGTATTACATGACAACGTGTTTTGCCACTCATGTCAAAGGGGTAGATTGTTAATCTCAGATTGGCTTTGATAAGGCAGTGACAAAACACTTAGTCATTATTCAACAGAATTTCAGTGCAAGCCAAGTAATCAAAGCATGTCGAGCATAAGTTGCTAGACAATACATGATGATTAATATACCTAGTTAATGCCAAGTCACTCATGAGCCAAGCAGTCTATACATGCTGAGTGATTTAGGTGCCGAGTAAATAGTGGATGCCAAGCCATTTAGAAGCTGAGTTACAACATTAAAGATATAGTGGTTGTCAAGCATCAGAGACTTCAAGTGCCAAGTGAACAATTCTGGACATATTTGTTTGTAATGGCAAAAACTTCTATGTAAACCATTTTTGGGCTGACTTAACAATTATTTTACGATTCTAGAAGATAAGGATGGATGTATATTATGAATCCATATGCAGTACATCCAACCAATAAAATTTAGGGATGTTCTAAGTAGAAATATGGATCAACCTTAGTTGTTGATTCCTACCTAACCCTAGCCCACTTGTGTTTACTTAAGGAGACAAACCCTAAATAGTTTGTATGCATGAAGATAGAGAAGGAGATGCAAGAGAGATGAATTCTAAGTGTAGAGAAGGCATTCATGGTGGCTATGAAGGTTATGATAATGTTATAAATTGTAGAATTAGTTAGAGATAATAGATGAAAGAAGAGAGAGGACAGAGGAGACATATCTGATCAGAAGGATCAAGTACACATTAGGAAAGAGAAGATCTGACATCTAGCAACAAAGTGCTAACCGAAGGATCATGGTGTTGAATCATTCTAATAGGTGATGCAGAGAAAATCTCCTAATAGAGTAGTCTTAACAGACTTGTGTAAATATCTTGACTGAGTGCTTGCTTTATTGTAAGTTAAAGTCATCTAACAAGGCACACTTTTAGCAGGGTGTTTAAATCCTTTAATAGGGTGAGACCTAATAGTCTTTGTAAGCCTTTAACAGGACACTTTTCACAAGGTAGATCATAGTTTATGGTCAAACTTCTTGTAACCTTAATCAGATACACTTTACAACAATAGTAGTGAATATTTGTGGGTGTCATCCCCACCCTAGTTTTACCTTCTCATTGGAGGGTTTCTGGGTAACAAATTTATTGTGTTATGTGTTATTTGTTTCATGCTATGGATGAACATGTGTAGTTAGCTATTTTAGTTTACATGCTAAATTATGAGATGGATGTGTGGTGAATGTTTTATGGTTAAATTTTTGAAGTGTTGATTCATCCCCCCACCTCTCGGAGTTTACTTTCCCATTTTAATTTCCAACAAAGATGAAGACTCATCGGTTGTGTATGGGTCTAGGATATTGGCTATTGACAAAAGGTAGAAAAATAATTGTGAAAGAAGAAAAAATTGAAGAATGTAATGAAGCAACGAGAGATCTATTCATGTGTAATATGCGAGTGAGAGAAGCCTTATTATCATCTCTTCCAGAGAATGAATATAGTCAAGTAAAGTCACTATTAACATGCTACGAGATTTGGAAGGCATTAGAATCTACTTTTGAAGGTGATACACATTAAAAAAGAATAAGAAATCTTGCATAATTGGATATGTGCATTTCAAGATGCTAAAATGATGGAAGATGAATCTGTAAGAAGCTATGTTGGTAGGATATCTAAAATTATTGCAGGAATCAAATCATATGGTGGAACCAAGGAAGAAGATGAGATTGTATTGAATATTTTGAAAACTCTGACACCACCGTTCAAGCAAGTAGCATAGATGATTGAAATTTTGATACCTTGTACTGACAAGTTCTCCAGGGAAACTTTTCTTGGAAGATTCAGAGTAGCAGAAGTAGGATTGAGACAATTAAGAGAATTGATAAGAGTGGAGACAACTTTTAGTGCCCTAAGTTTTTGTCCATCCTTAATTAGAAGTGCAAGCACTCATGGAGATTTTGCTATCAGTGGCAAAACTAGATCTGATGAAGATACAAATATTGAAGAAGGTATAAGCCTTCTTGTAAGGAGAGAACCATATGGTAAGAATATTTTCAAATGTTGGACTTGTAATGAATTTGGTTATTATGCATCTAAATTTCCTAAAAGAGAGAAAAATTATAAGGGAAATTTTAAGCCTAGAAGACCTAGAAATTATTTATATGAAAATGAAGATGAGGAATCTGATGAAAAAGTTCAGAGTGAAAGTGATAATGAGATAGGATTTGTAGTCGTAAAGGAAGATGATTTTGACATAGAAATTAGAGAAGAGAAAGCTCTAGTTTCTCAAGTTGAAAATAAATCTAATTGGATAAGACAATGGATGTTCACATCACATGACTGGTGATATGAGTAAGTTTTTTAACTTTAGGAACCATGATGGAGGTATTGATAGAGTTGGTAACAATGCAGCCTATCACATTACAGGGATGGGATCTATTACTCTTGATGGAAAGACTAACACTGATGAGGTTTACTTTGTTGATGGTTTAAAGCACAACTTGTTGAGTGTTGGACAGTTAGTGGATAAAGGTTATCATATGCAATTCACTGAAAAGACCTGCATTATCAAAGACAAAGATGATAAGTTGATTGGAATAGGTACAAGATCCAGAGGTAATGTATTTCAGTTAAATCCTACTTAGACGACATGTTTGGTTGTGAAAGTGGATAACAGTTGGTTATGGCATAGGAGGTTTTGTCATATAAAGTTTGGTAATATTGTGAAGGTTAGTAACATATTCACAATTAGATATTTACCAATGGTGCAAGGAGGGAAGAAATAAAACTAGGGCCAAGGGCACACCCAACTATAAAAACCACCTTCCAGAGTAAACACAATAGAAGAAAACAATAAAGAAGAACACCAAGGAGAGAGAGAGAATAAAATACTTTATTGATTCATCAAGTAATCAACATACATGCCCAACTATAAGGTTGTCTAGGTTATGACTAGATACAAACTACATTCAATATCCATGATCCAACTTCAAATTTGCATTTCCAGACACATATACATTCCCCTTTCGAAGCCTGCTAAGTTCTACCTTTAAACTAAGCCTAAGAAATCTATTTATACTTGCCAAAAAAACTTATAGAAGATTCTAGAACATTACATAACAAAAAGGTCGACCCCAAAATGGTCAACACTCATCCCCAAACAAGATCCTATCATTAAATTCATGATCAAAATTAAATACGCAAGTCGTATCCTAATAAGATCCAAAACATAGACAACTTGGCTAAAGAAGGAACCAAGCATCAAAAAATAATAGGCTCACTCAGCACATGAAGGAACACTCGACCAATATTGGATAACTCAGCACACACTAGATAGCTTGGCACACACTAGATAACTCGAAAGCAACTGGAACTCAGCAGCAACTAGAAACTAGACTCGACAATAACTGGAAACTGGAACTTGGTAGTAACTGGCAAAATGAACAAAAAGTGCAGGATTACAAGACAACCCAAGATGCTCCTGGATTAGACAACTGAGGTTAAAAGAAATGATTCTCCTGAATCATGCAAGTGTTACAACCTGGGCTGAATCAAACTTAGATTGAAAAATCCATGTAGCATCTTCAATTGGTCTATTCATCCACTTCACCAAATACTCAGAGTAATCGTTTCCTCTTGTTCTTTTTCCAACTCTTTGATCCAATACCTTTTCAATTTCTTCAATCTACTTCTTAGGATAATCATTTAATACAACAACATCATCATTTGACTCATGATACTTATATAGATCATCAACATTGAATATAGGAGATATATCCATGTCATCAGGTAACTCAACTTCATAAGCATTAACACTGCCAAACTTCTTCAAAATTTTACATGGTCCAAACTTCTTCATCTTCAACTTACTTTATGTTCCAATAGGAAATCTTCCTTTCTTCAAATGAACCATCACCTCATCACCAACTTCAAGAACATGATCTCTTCTAGACTTATCAGCATTCTCCTTATACTTCTAATTACTTTGTTCCATCCTCAAATTTACTTCCTTATACAAAGACTCCATGAAATCAAAAAATTCTTCCCCTAAAGCACTTATCTTTTCTTCACCAGCAACATCTCTCAAATCTGATATACCTCTAGGCTGCATTTCTGTAACAATCTCAAAAGGTATTTTCCCTGTACTCCTATTCACAACTTCAGTTTGTCCATCTATCTATAGATGGAATGTAGAATTAAACTTCAATTCAATACCCATCTTCTTCCACAAAGTCTTCCAAAAATAACCAACAAACTTACTATCTCTATTAGAAATAATGCTTCTTGGTAATCCATGCAATCTCACAATCTCTTTGAAGAAAATTTTAGCAACATACTCAACATCCGATGTCTTCTTACATGATGTAAAATGAACCATCTTAAAAAATCTATCCACAACAACAAATATAGAATCATACCCCTTCACCGTCTTAGGCAATCCAAGAACAAAATTCATACTAATGTCACTCCAAGGTTTCTTAGGAACAACAATAGGTGTATACAAACCAGTATTCTGACTTACTCCTTTTGCAACTTGACAAACTTCAAAACTCTTCACAAATTTTTGAACATCCTTATACAGTTGTGGCCAATAATACTTCTCCTTCAACAAACTCAATGTCTTATCAATTCCAAAATGTCTAGCCAATGCACTCCTATGCTTTTCCTTAATCAAATTTAGCCTCATAAAACTTCTAGGGATACACAACTAAATTCCTTTAAACAACATACCTTCTTGAATGAAATATTCATCATACATACTTATGTGATTTATTAGATTTGGTGCTTTGCACTCTCTCTGCACCTCAGAAAAATCAGGATCAGTAACATCCAACTCTTTCATTCATCAAAACCAAGAATTTTAACCTTCATCTCAGTCAATAAAGAACATCTTCCACTCAATGCATCAACAACTCTATTAGTAACTCTACTCTTATTCTTGATAACAAATGAGAAACTCTGCAAGTACTCAACCTACTTCATATGTCTCTGATTCAATTTATGTTGACTTCCCAAGTATTATAAAGCTTTATGATCAGTATACAACACAAATTCCTTAGCAATCAAATAATGTCTCCACTTCTTCAAGGCTTGAATAGTAGCATAAAACTCTTGATCATACACAAAATACTTCCTTTTAACATCATTCAACTTCTCACTAAAGAAAGCAACGAGTTTACCTTCTTGACTCAATACAGCTCCTATTGCACTACCACTTGCATTACATTCAACTTGAAATACCTTATTGAAATCAGGTAAAGCCAATATAGGTAACTCAACAACCTTTTGCTTCAAAGTCTCAAAACTGTTATCCGCTCCATGTGTCCATTTGAAGTCATTTTTATCTCCTCTCATTGTCGCAGTCATAGCATTACAAATAGAACTAAAATTCCTTATAAACTTCCTATAAAAACTAGCCAAACCATGAAATGATCTTACCTCACCCACATTCTCAAGTGTAGGCCATTCTAAAATTGCTTTAACCTTCTCGAGATATATCTTCAAACCATTAACTAAAATCACAAATCCCAAATACAAAATCTCTTTTTGCACAAAAGAACACTTCTTCAAGTTAATCATCAACTTCTCCTCTTTCAATCTTTGCAATACTTGTCTAACATGCTCAAGATGTTCTTCCTTAGTCTTACTAAATATCAAAATATCATCCAAATAAACAATTACAAACTTACCCAAGAATCTCTTGAGAACTTCATTCATCAACCTCATGAAAGTACTAGGTGCATTAGTCAAACCAAAAGGAATAACCAACCATTTGTACAAACCATCTTTTGTCTTAAAAGTAGTCTTTCATTCATCACCTTCTCTAATTCTAATATGATGATAACCACTCTTCAAATTAGTCTTGGTAAAATACTTTCCTCCACTTAAATAATCCATTATATCATCCATCCTTGGCATAGGAAACCTATATTTCACTGTGATCTTATTGATAGCTCTGGAATCAGTATACATTCTTCATTCTTCTTAGGTGCTAATATGACAGGTACAACACATGGCCTCAAAATTTCTCCGATCAAACCTTTCTGCAATAACTCATGCACTTGTCTATTAAGTTCTTCATTCTCTATAGGTGTTAATCTATATGGTGCTTTATTCAAAAAATTAGCTCCAGGAATCAGATCCATACAAAAACTTATACTCCTTATTGGAGGCAAACCATCAGGTATATCCTCTGCAACAACCTCTTTATACGCATTTATCAAGTTTTTAGTTTCAACTAGTACTCGACCTCTACCATTTTATGTTTTCACTCAGTCATTACTAGCTTCTGTTATCACTCAGTTATTATCAACTTCTATTGCTTAGTCATTACTACCAAAACTCGGTACTCTAGGAATTATAGTAAAATAAACTTGGTTTCTTTTCATTTCTTTTTCAAATTGTTTCCTGTTGACCATGCAAATTTTCACAGCAGTACAATTAATCTCATCTAGACTTTCAATCAAAGGCAGCAATATTTGTTTTTTCCCATTCACCCAAAGAGTATATTGATTCAATCTTTCATCATGTATAGCGTATCTATCATATTTCCAAGGTCTACCCAACAAAATATGACAACAATCGATAGGCATAATATCACACAAAACTTCATCAAAGTAATGTCTAATCTTGAACTTCACGATACATTTTTCACTTACCAATATTGTATACTCATCATTGATCCATGAAACATGATAGGGTTTAGGATGCTTCATCATCTGCAACTGCAAATTTTTAACTAGTTCTTCTAATGCCAAATTTGTAGAACTACCATTGTCAATGATTACCTTGCAACATTTTCCAGCAAATTTACATCTGGTTTTGAAAATACTTCTCCTAAGGATGGGTTCCTCATCACTTCCCTTATTACATAAGGTTCTTCTTACCATCAGATTCTCTCTAGCCTTAGGTCCACTTGGTGAACCCTTGGTGTCTCCTTCAATCACAACATTTATATTACCTTGACATCTTTAAAAAGATCTACAGCAAAGGATCTATGCCATTCTTTACCACATCTGAAACAATTACCATGAAATCCACCTCTAGAATAAGAATAACCTCTTCCTCGATAAGAACTAGTGCCTCCTTGGTAAGAATCATTACCTTTCCACTTGGTCTTGCCTTTCTCATCATTCTTCCATTCAAATTTCCCTTTATCTTGCACAGAACTGTCAGATTTGCCACCTTCTCCATAAAATCTACCTCTACCTCTCTAGAATCTACCACCTCTGCCTCTTTGTCTTTGTTCACGCTTCTTTGTCAAAATCTCCTCAACTTTCAAGGAAAATTGGTATGCTTCTTCTACAGTTTCCAATTTCACAAAACTTATTTCATCTTGAATTCTAGATCTCAATCCATTTATGTACCTTGCAATTTTCTCAACATCATCATCCACATGTCCAGATCTAATGTCCAATCTATAGAATTCCTCAGTATACTCCTTCACAGTCATGTCTCTTTGTCTTAAATTCTGCATCTTTCTCAACAAGCTAACTTGGTAATCAATAGGAAGGAATTTGTTCTTTACCCTATTCACTATTTTCACCTAAGTTTTGATCTTTTCCTTTCCTCTCCTTTGTCTATCAGTTTGCAAATGCTCCCACTATAGTGAGACATGTCCTTTCAACCTAGTAACTGCAATCTTCACCTTGCTATTATCAGGAGTGTTTTCATACTCAAAGAACTAGTCAATTTCAGAGATCCAATCAAACATAGCATTCATGTCCAATTTCCCATCATAAGGAAGAACTTCTATAGTAGGCTTTGAATTTTCCCTAGATAATATTCTCAACAATCTTGCTTCATCTTGATCTTCTTCAAGTTCTAGATTAGGGTTTGGTGCTACTGCTTCATCATCAAGATGTGCTCCTCTCCTCTGGGCCGTCTCTACAACATCTAATCTGGATGCAATCTATCTCAATATATTCAATACTGCATTATCAACATTTCCTCTACCTCGAACCATCTTTACAAATTAGGTTCTTCCAAGATTGTAACCCTCTACAAGTTGTAGGTCAAATCCTTAGATATTCTATGCCACAACCAAATTCACTTAGGGTTCTACACGTACCAATCTTCACAAGGACGAACCTCGAGCTTTGGTACCACCTAGTACAAGGAGGGAAGAAATAGAACTAGGGCCGAGGGCACACCCAACTATCCAAACCACCTTGTAGAGTAAACACAATGGAAGCAAACAACAAAAAAAAACACCAAGGAGAGAGAGAACAACAAATTTTATTGATTCATGAAGTAATCAACATACATGCCTAGCTGTAAGGCCTTTTAGGTTACGACTAGATATAGAATACATTCAAGATCCATGATCCAGCTTCAAATTCACATTTCCAGACACATATACATTCCCCTTTCAAAACCCTCTAAGTTCTACATTTAACCTAAGCCTAAGCACTCTATTTATACTTGCCAAAATGACTTACAGAAGATTCTAGAACATTACATAATAGAAAGGCTGACCCCAAAATGGTCAACATTCATCCCCAAACAAGATCCTATCATTAAATTCATGATCAAAACTAAATACGCAAGTCAGCTCCCACTAAGAACCAAAACACAGAAAACTCAACTAAAGAAGGAACCGAGCATCATCAAATAATAGGCTCACTTGGCACATGAAGGAATGCTCGGCCAATACTGGATAACTCGACACACACTGGATAGCTCGGCACAGACTGGATAACTTGGCAGCAACTGGAAACTAGTGTACACTCAAAAGGTGTCACACTCTAAACCCTTCTATCAAAGGGATTCCATTAGTTCAGAATGCTTGGATGCCATCTTAGAGCTCCCTATTCATGGAGTGCAAGAGAATGTAGTTCAAGTACAAGGGCTCTCAGCTGAGCCTTAGGAATACTGTTCTTACTAGTAAACCATGCAATGGGAGGTTCCTAAGATGAGATGCAATAATGCAAATGTCCACAAGGAGTTCCTCAATGATGCAATGCTAGATGGAAGCTAAGCTAAGATGAGATTGCAAAATGTAGCTATTATAAACAATATGCAAGTGTTGCAAATCCAACTAATTACTATGTGATTTAAGCTATTGCAAAATGAAAGCTAAGCTATATGCAACATGCTTCTAAACTAGTATGCAATGGTGATAATAGAATGAGACAAGGAATGAGAAGTTCTCCACAAAGCTTCAAAGAAAATTTGTTAGAAAACCTGCAACATAACAATATTCAAATGGTGGATGGATCATTTAAGGGCGAAAGCTCTCCCTTTTAAAGTCGTATCGACAGTAGAGATAAAGATGAAGATGGTGGATGATCAATGGTGGAATTTTAAAAGAGGAGTGATCCATGTGCACACACAAGTCAACCAATAGAATATAAGTTGACTAGTCATATAAGACAAAAGCCACAAAGCCTTTTATTTTAATTTAAAAATTAGAAAAATACTTTGTGTGTCCACTTTAAGTGGGTTAGAAGAATGGGCTCTTTTATTTAATTAAAAGGGGACATGTTCTTTTAATCAAACAATGAACTTAAGATAACATAGTCAAACTATAGTTTATAATCTTTTTAATTGATTATTAGCAATTTGGTCTAGGTAAATGATTAATTAAATTAGCCAAAATGCTAAGAAGGGGGCTAATAGTCTAGATGACCAATTTTAGGTGATTACATTTGCCCTCAAAGAAAATAGAAGCCAACTAGGTAGCGATAGATATAGATATCTAATTTCAAAGAATGAAATGCAAAAAGATATAAGAAATCCTGAATGTATAGCCTAATAGCAGTAGTACTAAGCACTAGGAAAATGTTGATGTTAAAATTCAAGAAGAATGCTAACACCTAGCAAAGCAGACATATCAAGAGCAAGTGAAGAGATCAAACAAATGCTCCTAAGAAATAGATAGCTGTAACAAGCAATGATAGAGTATTTTTGCCCTCTTAGGATTGAAATCAAAATGAGGTAAGGGGATGCAGAAACAAGCGTGATATGAGTAAATCAGAATATAGCAATGTCCAAGATGATAGATAGATTATTAGAACCAAAGAGTGACTATTAAGGAGTGACCAAATGCCCCAGTTTGACTAGAGTTGACCATGAAGGATATATCATAAAAATTAGGTCAAATTGAGTAGAAAGATGATTTTAGACATGAAAGGGTGAATTTGAGTAGATATGAAGCATGGAAATGATGAAGACGTGAAAAAATGAAGATGCCCCAGCGATGATTCATAGATTAGATCTCAGAAGGTCAGCTAACTGCTTAGAAGAAGGTAGAATTTTAAAATGCAATTTTTGCTATCAAGATGAACTAAAATTTTGATTTCAATCCCAAAAATGAATCCAAGACGTCAAAATTAGCCTAGAGCCAAAATTTTATATAGATGTGATGATAGGATAGAAAAGACATAAAGTGAAAGATCAAGAAGGTGAAAAGACATGATAAAGAAGAAAGCAAAGAAAGATATGAAAGCAGTTAGCCGATATGTCCGCGAAAAGATGAAGAGAGAGCTCTCCCCATATGCAAGAATGCAAGACTGAGCTAGAAAATGAACCTAAAATGCATGCTAATATGCAAAAGTGGTTTACCAGCAAGAAGCACATAACATTTAGACTCTTAATTTCATCATTAAGCATTTATTAGGGACATCGTGAGATCACACAACAATAACTAGTATAATTATGAGGATATAAATATGATCGATATCAGATAGGTATATGGAAATCCAATCTAAGCATCAGAGACATGTCAGTCAAGATAACTACGCGATTAGATTCCCTAAGTTTAGTATAGCAAGATTACACTTGTATCAAGGCATAAGTGCCAGGATAACCCCCGAGTGTGGTCTTGCGAAGAACAGTCAAGGATGATACATTTGTAAATCAAAGTGTCAAATAGGACAAGCTTGAATGCTCAAAAACACCTTTAGACAAACAAAGTATACCCATAAGCAAAAATCAAGAAAACTTGCCCCATGCCCCCAGTCTTCTAGTCAATGACATCCTCGAAAGACTATTAGGGAGGGAACATATAGCAAAGAAATTAGCATAGGCAACACATAAAGAAAATAAAAATTAGTAGAGTTTAGTCATTTAAGTGTTCAAGTACGTATGTGTTAGTCACTTGGCCATTTCTTCAAGACTTGAATCTGATAGTGAGAAATATCGCAACATCGAAGACTGTAGGTAAACTATCTAAGAAGTGTTAAGAAACACTTGATGTCGAGTTGGGGGGGTAGTGTTGAGAAATAATGTTTTGTGAGTTGCCAAAGAAACCCTAATGCATAAGGAAACCTCAAATAGGCTAAGTAGTTGTGCCCCCGAGACGAGGACAAGAAACAATCCCAAGCTAAGAAGTGTGTAGTGGAATGGGTGATTGAGACTGATAGATATAGGTACAAGGGTCTCAAGTAGTGCTTGTTTCTAGGTTTTCACCACTTGACAACAAAAATTTCAGGGCTTTTTTCAAAATTTTTGTATTTTTTAGATATTTGATTTTTTTGGTGATGCATCAAAGCACCTATTGCTAGGTTTTCACTAAGATGATCATTTTTTCAAGACATTTTCTGATTTTTAGGATTTTTTCAGCATCATGTATGATTTGTTTTTGGATTTTTTAGAATGATTTAGAGATCACTAGTTCTCAAGCAAGTTCACATCATTTTGTCCCAATGTCTAGCAAGATATAGGACACAATGGAGCAACAAGACGGTGGATAAGTAGAGATGGATAAGAAAGGAGTATGAAGCAAGTAAAAGTGAACCTCAAGGACTGATTCCTCAAGAGTACCCAAGCTAGGGAAAGAGGTGAAATATTTAGATGAAGTATGTTTTGGATAAGCAATGGAAGTAATGAGCAAGATAGCATGTAGGATAAGCAGTGAAGCTAACAAGTGAGATAGCATGAAGCATGTAGTCCAAAAGAGTATCCATGTCAAGAGACCTATGAGAACCATGTTTTATTTATTGTGATCAAGACCAAGGGGTCAACTAGATAAGATAGCAATGGGATAGAGCAATAAGAATAAAGCTCAAGATGGAGGCTATGAGTGAATGAGAAAGCACAATAGAGAATCTCGTGGATAAGATAGCCAATATGCAAAGATAGCTCAACATTGTCAAGATCAAAGAGAGAAGAGGGGATAGATGGATTATGAAAGAATTACACATGATGCCTGTTTGCCAGGTTTTCATCATGGTACTAATCCAAGACACCACAAGAAGTGGTTTTCACCATAGGAAAAAATTATTTTTCTTTACTTTTGCTACCAAGGTGCCACAAGAAGTGGTTTTCACCAAGGCCTTTTTTTTTCTTTCTTTTTTTGAATTTTTATCTTTTTGCTTTTTGAATTTTTAGAAAGAGCTCAAGTTATTTGAATGTAGGTAGTGCTCCTATAGGAAAGATAAGTCATGATAAGCCAAGACCATAGAAAGGTATGCTCAAAGATGCTGATAGGGTGATGAAAGAGAAATGGTAGTAGGAAGAGTATATGGAGGATAAGAGTTCATGCATAGAAAGTAAGTGTAAGCTTTAGAGGATTTCATGAGGGTAGCCGAAATATTGGACAAGATCAACATTAACACACACCTTGAAGGGTGTTGGAATAATGGAGGAATCATGGATGAAATAGTTTGAGGTTTAGATGTATAGGGTAGTAGGATAATTTGAGAAGAAGATGGCATGGAAGCCTTTGGAAGCTTTTGAGGAAGATTTTTAAAAGAAAATGGAGTGGAAGACTTTGGAAACTTGAATGTCAATTTTGAAGTATTTTCAGTATTCAAGTCTTTCAAAAGAGACTTGGGAATCCATATAGCTTTAGATTTTTCTTGTTCTTTGGATGTTTGAGAGTGCATTTCTTCAATGATGGATTTAGGAACCCATATTTTCTTTGATTTAGCTCTCTTAATAGTGGACCTTTGCGGTCTCTTTTGCTCATTTTCCTTCTTAGCATTCACATGTCCTTTAGATGGGACATAGTGATGTTCATTTTTCAATGGATTCTTATGTTTATTTTCACTTCCAAAGGACTTGGTATTTGTGGATGAATAAGGCTGATATGACTGGTTTAGATGGATAGATGGGTGAAAATTCATCAAGGATGAGTGTCTTTGTTGACCTTGAGGTATGATGGGAGAACTAGGAGTGGAAAATGTAGGAGATGAAGGAACATAAGGTCCCAATATAGATGGAATGTTTGAAGGCTTTAGCTTTGATGGATGAGGACCAAGGATAGACTTAGGAGATGCAAATGGATAGTGGAAAGGGATATCAACATCTTTAGAGTGAGAAACATGGTCAAAGCCATCAATAGACTCATAGTAGCTTTGATAGGAACAACATTTTTAATAGGAGCATTTGAATCTTGAGCACAATTTTGAAGTGGATATGGAGAAGTAGAACATAAGGGGATGCTTTGATCTTGACAAGTAGCTTTGGATAGCATAGGAAGAGAGCTTTTCTCATAATTTTTAGTAAGCTCAAGGAAGATAGTGGAAGTGGTGTCTTCATCACACTTAGGAGGTGGATAAGAT
Source organism: Cupressus sempervirens (assembly GCA_028749045.1). NCBI lineage: Eukaryota > Viridiplantae > Streptophyta > Pinopsida > Cupressales > Cupressaceae > Cupressus > Cupressus sempervirens. Next base: position 138,741,805 of record CM053789.1, on the reverse strand, counting down.
ATAGGATATGGAGTGGAAAAATATTGAAAGAGATGAAAGGGTGCTTGATCTTGATCTTTCTTGACATTTATAGCTTTTTCTTTTTGAGAGTCCTCTTGACATGGAGCCACTTCTAAGGACAAGGGAGAATGAAGATGGAGTGGAGTAGTAGGCATATAATTGTATGAAGGTTGAGGATTTTTAATTGTAGTAGCATGGAAAAGGTTTGCAGCCAAGTGAAGGTTAGCTTGAGTTTCTTTTAGAGGTAGCCCTAGCGGATACACATAGTGAATGTGGAAAGCATTAGGTTCTTTTTTTGATAGAGGCATGTTGGAAAGCTTTGAAGTGTTGAGAGATGCATGAGTATTAGAAGAAATGGAAGATGTAATGGAGCCACTACTAGACATAGGGTCATCAACATAATCTTTCTCAAGAGAAGTATCTTCACCACATGAGTCACTAGAGACTCCAAGATCAACAATCTCATCATCAATGAGATCTAACACTTTATGTTTCAGCTTTATACAATCAGAAGTAGCATGGTCATTAGATTGGTGATAAGCACAATAATAATCCAAGAAAGGATTTCCATAGGAGCTAGACTTAGGTAACATGATGAGCTTGGTGCCAAGAAGTGTTCTCAACATGTCATAATAAGAATTTTCTATGGGAGTAAAAGTTCTCTCAAAAACATGTTTAGAATCATTTTTTTGTTTCTCAAGAAAATAACAAGTTGTCATGTGTTCATCGTATTGGTCAAAGATAGGCTTATTGTGAAATTTTAGTGTATGCTCCAAGGATGTATCATTTTCTAGCTCTCTAAAAAAACCTCTAGATCTAGTAGGCGAAGACAATTGATGTCTTGAAGTAGAGCATGATGTAGAAAGATAATCATTTGATGATATTGTTTGTTCCTTGACCATTTTCTCAAATCTAGCATATGTTTTTATCATGCCCTTAGTGAGACTAGTGTAAGCAGGGTTTGGAGTCTCTTCAAGTTTATTGTATTGAGTGTGTAAACTTTGCAATTCCTTAAAGAGTTCAAACAAATCAGGATCATCTAAACTTGGTTGAGATCTAATAGCACAAGATTTAGATCCCATAGTTGTAGATGCAAAGCCTAGCATAAAAGAGCCTAGAAGATAATTTGATGTTCAAACTATAGGAGGTAGAGTGTTCACTTGTCAAATAGAGAGTAGCAATGAGAGAACAACTTCTCAAACAATGTGTCCAAGAAACTTACAACATGAATGACTCAAGTCAAGAGTTAGGCAAGAAGCCAAATATCCAAGTAGCCAAGTAGATAGATAGGTAAAGATAAGTGAATGGCTCTCCCAACCAAGCAAGGCAATCAAGAGATCAAGGTAGTCATTTTAGCAAAACATACTCTAACATGTAGCTTCCAGACCCAAGGGATCATGGTAAACCAAGTATAGATAATTTAGACAACCTAAGAACAAGTTCTAAGCAAGAGAAATCTAGTTTAGCAACCAGGTGAGACAATACAGTAACTCAGGTGACAGTTTGACAGCGTAAAATGTTGTATGATATTATTCACAGTAACAAGACAACAATTTTTCTTGGTACGATAATTTTTCTTCAGCATTGCGACATAACTTAGTATAAGTAGGAGATATTAGTCAAAGTAACCAAGCAATACTTTTTTTGGACAAAAAACATCGTACGATATTTCTCTAGAAAGGATGTGATAATTTGCTAGTGAATTGTAAAAAAAAGATAGTGTTGACCCAAAAGTTTATGTTTCAGTTCAACAACCAAGTAGTTTTCAGATCAGACAATGTGAGTTTTTAGTTTGTATCAATAAACAACATGGTTTGCAAACTATAAAGGTATTTTTCATGTCTCAATTAATTGAACAAGGGACAAAGCAACCTTGCCAACACGCATATCATGTGATATCAGAACAACTTTCTACTATGCTAACAAGATGTTTGATGTGAAAGAATATTTACATAGGTTGACTCATTCAAAAATATTAGCCAAGAAATCTACCTTAGAGTCACGGTTCATTACTCAACAACTTGGCCCATGCTTGATGCTCCTTCACCTCACACCAAGTGGTTGCCCACAAGAGATATTGGCTTTGTCATGGAAGTGCCATAAGCATAACCAAGGTAACACATGTGGTGAGTGTAAAATCTTGGGGTGATCCGAGCAGTCCACTAGGATCAATCCTTGCACCAAGAAGTCGAGTGACAAAATAGGGTAGTTACTAACTTAGGGTGTTTAGAAAGGGCTTTTGTTCGTAATGTTCCTCTTGCACCCAATCAAGGGACACCCCACCTTGCGATAGGTAACAGACCTCACGGTCACAAGAGCACCTTAAGCGTTCTTGCGTAGTGATCTCCTTATGGTCAAAATCCCATAAGAACTCACACTAAGAGAAGACAAATACTACGTCTACCAAGGTTTTGTGTCCTTAATAGCCTTGACTTTATATTGTGTTGGAAGAGCCAGGTAATTTTCTTGTCCCCACTTGGGTCATTCCTCTTAGGTTGTCCAAGAGCAGGCCCTCTAAAGGATTCTAACTACCACAAATTGGATCCACTCTCAAGGGTCAAGATTTCTGATTCACCACAAGGATGAAGAGCATACTCTCCTATCTTGATTGCTTCCCCCAAACACGTCAAGAAGATCCAATTATCCCCTTGCTCTCAAAACCCAAAGGCAAGTCAAGATTTTTGATTCACCATAGGGTGAAAGCATACTCTCCTATCACCAAAGGACCTTAATTGCAAGTTTAATGTGCCTATGGAAATGAAACAATTAGTAAATGTCACACATGGAATAAAAGAAAATAAACAAGTTGGGTTTTATGCTTTGGACAACCCTGCAAACAACTGTTAGTAGCCCTTGTGCATTTGAAGCTTTGATGTGCGTTCTTTTTGCTAGGTTTTTATTTTTATTTGAAGCTTTGACATGTGTTCCCTACAAAACCACAAGTTAGAGCGTATGAAAATAGATAACAAACATGAGTTATAAAAATGTTAACACCTTAGCATGAGTTATGATGTCTACCATCCTACATGAAAGCTTGACTATGGGGGAAAATTTTAACTTTTTTTGTCATTTTTTATACATGTAAAACAGCTTAGAAAAGGCCAAATCCTATGGAACCATCAAAAGGAAAATTTCATTTTATACCCTCTTTTTTTTTTCGAGCATACCATGAGTTAGTTCCAAAATAGCAGCAAAAAAATATAAAGAAACCTCTGTCAGATAGTCGCAAACCTATAAAAACCAATAAGCAATAAGTAACAATTTAAAAACTGAAAAAATCACCCAAACAACAAGCAAATTCAAGTCAGGCAATAGTTTTTGCTGGAAGTTTGTCGTGTGATACTTCTTAGTATATCCGTGCGACAGAATCTTCCTGTGCGATATTTCTGCCTAAGTCAGGAGATAGAACTTACTATACTGAGGAGACAGAGTATAGTATAGATGTGTGGCACTATTTCCAAAATGTATCACACAATAGTTATGAGAACTATCATACGAAACTAGAAAAATGTCACCCGAAACCTGTGACTGTAAAAAAAATGAAAACTTGCAAACAGAATGTAAAAAAATGTGGAAATGTAGCAAATGGAGAGAAAAACTAAGGCATTCTATCCCATGGTGGGTGCCAAAAATGTACACTCAAAAGGTGTCACACTCTAAACCCTTCTATCCAAGGGATTCCATCAGTTCAGAATGCTTGGATGTTGGCTTAGAGCTCCCTATCCAGAGACTGCAAGAGAGTGTTGTTCAAGTACAAGGGCTCTCAACTGAGCCTTAGGAATACTCTTCTTGCTAGTAAACTATGCAATGGGAGGTTCCAAAGATGAGATGCAAGAATGCAAATGTCCACAAGGAGTTCCTCAATGATGCAATGCTAGATGGAAGCTAAGCTAAGATGAGATTACAAAATACAACTATTCTAAGCAATATGCAAGTGTTACAAATCCAACTAATTACTATGTGATTTAAGCTATTGCAAAATGAAAGCTAAGCTATATGCAACATGCTTCTAAACTAGTATGCAATAGTGATGATAGAATGAGACAAGGAATGAGAAGTTCTCCATAAAGCTTCAAAGAAAATATGTTAGAATACATAAAACATAACAATATTCAAATGGTGGATGGATCATTTGAGGGGGAAAGCTCTCTCCCTTTTAAAGTCGTACGGACGGTAGAGATCAAGATGAAGATGGTGGATGATCAACGGTGGAATTCAAAAAGAGGAGTGATCCATTTGCACACACAAGTCAACCAATAGAATATGAGTTGACTTGTCATATAAGACAAAAGCCACAAAGCATTTTCTTTTAATTTGAAAATTAGAAAAGGAATTTATGTGTGCACTTTAAGTGGGTTAGAAGAATGAGGTCTTTTATTTAATTAAAAGGGGACATGTTCTTTTAATCAAATAATGAACTTAGGATAGCATAATAAAACTATAGGTTATAATCAATTTAATTGATTATTAGCAATTTGGTCTAGGTAAATGATTAATTAAACTAGCCAAAATGCTGAGAAGGGGGCTAATAGTTTAGATGACCATTTTTAGGTGATTACAACTGGAACTCGACAGCAACTGGAACTCTGTAGTAACTGGAAACTGGAACTCAACAGTAACTGGCAGAATGAACAAAAAGTGCAGGATTAAAAGGAAACCCAAGATGCTCCTACATCAACCTAAGATAATAAAGCCTACTAATGTTGTATGCAAATAATGTATTGTGGCTAAGCAGAAGAAGGTATCATTTCCTAGTAAGAAGTTCACTACTATAGAGAAGCTAGAGATTGTTCACATAAATTTGAGTGGCCCTACCAGGATAAGAGGATTGTATGGAGAAAGGTATTTTATGATTTGTATTGATGATTTCACTAGAATGATGTGGGTAGTATTTCTTAAAGAGAAATCTGAAGCATTTGAGAAGTTTAAGATATTTAAGAATAGAGTTGAGAATGAATCTGGTGTTAAGATAAAATGTTTGAGATCATATAGAGGAGGAGAGTTCACCTCTAGAGAATTTAACATGTTTTAGGAAGAGAATTGAATTAAGAGACGATTATCTTCACCTAAGACTCCTGAGCACAGTGGAATAGCAGAAAGAAGAAACATATCAGTATCAGAGGCAACAAGAGCTATATTGTTTGAGAATGATGTATCCAAGACATTTTGGAAAGAAGCAGTCAATACAATAGTATACACCATGAACATAGTACATATCAAAAAAGGTATGAACAAGACACCTTATGAATTATGGTTTGGTCATACACCTTTAGTAAAGTATTTCAAAATCTTTGGAAGAAAATGTTACATGAAGAGAGATGATGATGTTGGTAAGTTTGATCCAAGAAGTGATGAAGGTATGTTTCTTAGTTATTCATTGAAAAGAAAAGCTTACAAATTTTTTAATCATAGAACCAAGACAATAGTTGAATGCACAAATGTAAAAGTTGATGAAAAGTTTGGAATTAAGGAAAAGATGATAGTTACAATTCTGATGAAGAAGATGAAATTGTTAGAGAAAATATTGAATTTTTCTTTGAGACTAAAAATGATCTGTAGAATGATGTTCAAATTATTGAGCAAAGAGGAGAATGCATATCTGAACCAAGAGAAGAGATAAAAGTTGAGTTAGTAACTCCTACCTCTAATAAGAACTTGACAAATAATCACCCCCTAGAGCAAATAATTGGTAGCAAAGACAAATGAGTGATAACAAGAAACAAAGTTAACGAGGAATTATGTTTGATTTCTCAAGTTGAACCTAAGAGCATAGATGAAGCATGCAAAGATGATCATTGGATTCAAGCAATGAAGAATTAGATCATATTGTGAAGAATGATATGTGGGAATTAGTTCCTAGACCTAAAGACAAGAATGTTATAGGAACCAAATGGGTATTTAGAAACAAGATGAACGAGCAAGGTGAAGTTGTAAGAAACAAGGCTAGACTTGTGTGCAAAGGATATTCACAAAAAGAAGGAATAGATTATGAAGAAACATATGCCCTTGTAGCCAAAATGGAAGTAGTAAAAATGTTCTTGGTTTATGCAGAAAATAAGAAATTCAAAGTGTACCAAATGGATGCCAAATCAGCCTTCTTGAATGGAGAACTTGAGGAGGAAGTATACATTGAGCAGCTTGAAGGTTTCCCTCTGACAAAAGAAAAGGACATGGCATGTAGATTGAAGAAATATTTGTATGGTCTAAAGCAAGAGCCTATAACCTAGTAGACAAGGTTGGACAAGTATTTGGCAAAGCTTAGATTTTCTAAAGGTATGACAGATAGTAACTTGTATTTGAAATCAATTGAGAATGGTTTGCTGATAATAGTAATATTTGTTGATGACATAATTTTTGGAGGCAATGATGATGCAAGTGATAATTTTGTTGAAGAAATAAAGAATGAATTTGAAATAAGTATGATAGGAGAGATGAAGTTCTTTCTAGGTTTGCAGATTGTGCAAAACAATGATGGCATTTTCATTTCACAAGCTAAGTATTTGAAAGACTTGTTGAAGAGAATTAGCTTGGAAAGTTGTAAGCCTATTGGTGCACTAATGATAAATGCTCACAAGTTATCTAGCAAAGATGAGACACCTGTAATTGAGCAGAAGAAGTACAGATCCATGATTGAAGGTTTTTTATATCTGGCTCACACTAGACCAGTTATAGATAATGTAATTGGGATTGTAGTTAGATTTCAAGCTAATCCTAAGGAGTATCATTATGCGACAGTAAAGAGGATATTTAGATGTTTGAAAGGAACATCTGATTATGGGATATGGTATGATAGGTAATGTGATTTCACTTTATGTGCTTCTACTGATGTAGATTGGGCATGCAGTATGGATGATAGAAAAAGTACCAGTGGTGGAGCATTCTTTCTTGAAGGAAGATTGGTTTCTTGGCTAAGTAAGAAACAAGGTTATATTTTGCAAAGTACAGCTAAAGAAGAGTATGTAGAAACAACAAACAATTGCAATAAATTCATATGGATGAAGCAGATGCTGAAGAATATTGGGATACAATTCTCAAAACTTGTTATCATATATTGTGATAACACAAGCACGATAAGTATGTCTAAGAATCTTGTGTTTCATTTTAAGACTAAGAATATATCTATTAAGTATCATGTTTTGAGAGAGAAGGTGGCAAAAAAAGAAATTAGATTGGAGTATGTCAGTACTAAAGAACAGATTACAGATATCTATATAAAGCCCTTACCTAAAGATACATTTGAGTACTTGAAAGGTAGGCTTGGGGTTATGCCCCTACCTACTTTAGAATAGATGATGTAGAGATTAAATCGGTCTAGTGGTACAAAGCACTATTTTTTGAATGGACCAAATTTTGATGCTTCCTATGTGGGGGAGTATTTGTAATGAGCAGAGTCAGCAAGAACTCTTGATAATTGGTCTTGAAATAGTGTCTTTGGAAACTTGAGATGGTTGAAGACTAGGAGAAAATAATTGACATAATGAGGCTTTAGTTATTGATGTCAATGGGGAAGATATGTACATGAAAACATCTCTACTTTATTAGGGAGTTCTAGAAAGATTCATGTAAGAAAGGAGAAGGAATATCTCTATGGGGGATATATACAGTATAAAAAGTTTTGATGAATGGGGGAGAAGCTAAGAGTTGTTTAGCATGTGAACAACTGATGCATCCTAAGAAGATGTAGAATAGAGTAGTGTTTCAGAGGATTTCAAATTTGATTGATGAAGAGGATTTGAAAAGATGAGAATAACAACAACAACAACAAAGTATTGTTTGGTATTCTTGGAACCTATATGTTTTTCATCTATATTGCCATCAATGCCAAAGGGGGGGGATTGCTAGCATGAATTCTAATGGTATTCCTTTGGGGGAGTATCCTAAGTATTGGATCACATGTGGTAGTATTGACATGTGGCATTCATGACTATGTTTGCCATTGATGTCAACATAGCAGTAATTCTGTAAAGACTAATTAAGTAGGAGATAGAGATCATGATCATACTGATCGAGTTTTTATTGTTAGGAGACATGTGATTATATACATGTTCCACATTGTGTCATAATAATTAGGTTAAGTGTGCGTAATCTAAGTTGAAGATATACATAAATTATATCTGATTTACAGAGAGTGGTGCAGAAATAGAGTGTCTGGAAAATAGTTTATGATGATCAATTTATATCTTCTAATAGAGATATAATCTGAAGATGCAAAGTTAGATAGTAATATAGGACATTTTGATGATGATGTTAGTGAGTGCACAAGTTCTAGAGTTGTATGTGTGAATATTTGAATAAACTTTAAGCCAATAGTGCTATATAGCTGCAAAATAATTATCTTATTGTGGTCCTATTATAATTAATTGAGAAAGCATCAAGACCGACTCAAGGAATTGTTTTGAGGACATGGTATAAAGGAAAGTATTTTCCTTGCTTGTAAGAAGTATGGAGCATGTGAAGTAATCAAGGAAGTTTTGAATAAGAAAAGAGTATTTGGTAAATGTGAGTAAGTGATCCAAGGGATTATTGAATGTGAAGTTGTGATCTAGTATCGAGATTAGAAGGAGAAGAAGTCTAGTCAACAGGATAGAGAAAGAGGAAGGAGAAGTATAGTACAACTCTATTATTCTACATGGAATAATATAGAGATCATTTGTATAGTGGGTTCATTGGTCTTGCCCTTGAAGCTATTTGGATAGTGGATCCATTTGCCTTCCACAACTCCTAACAGGGTTGGAATCTCTTAACAGGGTTTCAAAGTCTCCTAATAGGGATTGATATGTACTGAATGTATGTCATAGACTCCTAACTGGATCTATCCTCTAACAAGGAATATTTGTATTAGTACATCATCTTTTGGGTACTATCCCCATCGAAGTTTTCTCTCTAATCAAGGGTTTCCCTAGTTAACATATTTGGTGTTATTGTGCATGAGTATCTTGTTGTGGTTTATGATTATTGTTGGTGTAAATACATATTTACTATTTACACTTTACTTTATTTAGGTTAATGCATTATTTTATTTTATTATTTATTTAGTGAGACACTTAGGAGTTTGCATACTTTCATGAGTTGTCATGTTGATAACACAGAAGTAAGCAACTCTAATTCAAGACATGGTGTCTACAACACTAGAGTTTGCATCATTAACTAAGTTGTCCTGTAGACAACACAGTTATTCACACTCCTAATTTAGCACACGGTGTCTACAACATTATTTTGCATGCTACACCTTTGTAGGCTTATCCTCTCATCATCACACTTACTCCTATGCTTAATGGAGGATAACCCACTTCTGGTAGACATGTGCCTGGTTGTATGACTTATCATGTTGCCAATTCCTATGCATTCTAGAAGCATTCTAGAGGCCTTTATATACAGGAACTCCTAGTGTATTTTCACATTGAATCGAATACATATCGATATTCTGATCATACTCTCTTTGGTCTACTATTGTGCTTGTGTTTGAGTTCTTTGATCTTGGGTGAATTTTTCCCTAAAGAAAATTCTTACATGGTATCAGAGCTCTTGGAGAATTTCTCTTCACATAGCCATTCCAGACCATTGTTGCTTCAGCACCTCAACCCAGATTTGGAGTATCACAGTCATTGGAAGCGTCTAGAGCTAGAATAGACCTTGCCATTATGTCTGAAACATTGATTCGGTGAAAATCAGCTATAAATTTGCCTACCCTAGGCCAAAGTCAATTTTGAGGCAAATTTTTTTTGCAAACCGCCACCCGAAGCCCCAATTTGCAAGTTTGGGTATGGTTATTTTTCAGATCTACTTAATTGTTTTTCAGATCTGATAATTTATTTTTTCTTTGCTTTTTCAAATTCTACATTTTTCAAAAAAAAAATTGCCCTTCAAGCAGCAAAGAAATTTTTTTTGTACAGGCACCGGGCAATGACACCTTGGCCCTACACCCTGCGCAGAATATTATTTGATGGCAATCTAAACAATTATGGTGGTATTCAATTTACAAATTTCAGCTTCAAATTTTGCAGCCAGACCTTTACATTTCTGGCAACTCACATTAATCAGGACCAACCTTCATACAAAGCTAGTGACTCCTTTATTTTTTTTAACATTGCAGGCTCATTTCCTTTATTCATCTCATGTTGTTTCCCCACCATCAATGTGGGACAAATAGCTCTTGTTGGTTTTTCCTTTTTCACCAGAGTTCAGCGACAACATCATCATCGATGGCATTCCAATCACTGTTGGCTACTTTCAATTCCCACTAGCAACTATGAAAGGGCTCCGACCACTAGGAACATTCCTCGGCTGATGATTGTTGTCCCAGGTCCACACAACATACACAAATGCTGCCAAAGTGACTTACCCTTTTTGCCACGTCTGTCGTTGCCAATGCTACAACATTACACATCAACGCTACGTAGAGCACAGTCGGCCTATTGCCGTACCTATCTAGTCACCCCTCCACGTCATCTGACATGTGGACTGTACTTTTGACACGTCACCTTTTTGTATGTTTGCATGCCTTATCAACTTGCCACGTCAGCAGAGGAGGCTATTTTTTTTGTTGATGTCATCATTTCACGAAGTCAAAATTGACGATTGTCTAACTGTCGTTCCTAGGCATTTTTCAACTACAGTGATGGTCATTTGACCGCCAAATTTAACATAGCAATTTTTTGCCTAGACTCCTCTCCAGATGCAGTTTTGATTTGACAGTCTGACTTTGGGAGGCCATAACTCAGTCATCTAGACTCCAAATCAGGTGTGATTTATATTTTTTTGGGTAAAATTTCTTGAAATTTTCAGTGGTGGTGTTCTTTTCTATTTTTGGTGCAAGGATTTGTCAAGAATTGCATTTTTTGGCAACTATACCTATTCAATCCTGCATTTTGCAACTTGAAATGCTTCGTATGGGTTCATCTGGACTCAAAAATAGGTTCCATTTTTTTTGAAAGTGCATTATTTTTGTCTACTTTCCATATCTACATTCAGATTCTAGGGTTGTGTGGACAAAAAAATCACTTTCAAAATTAGGGCCTTTTCTTCATTGTATTGCTTTGATTACTTTTCAAAATTGTTGTATATCTGAGCTACAGTGCTTAGTTCCAAATTTAGGCCTCAAAAGGCATTCATAAACAAAAAAATTAGAAGTCCACTTTATACATTTTGACAAGTGGCCTATTATACACGCACTACATATAAAGTGCCAAAAGCATCTTTTTTTTTAGGCGGGGGGGGGGAGGAGGGTCTTTTGATTGAGTGAAGGGGGGGGGGGGGGGGTGTATTGTGTTTTTGTGTCTCTCTCTTGTGTGCTCTTTTCATTTTCTATATCATTGGTTCACCTAAAGGTCCACTTCTAACTTCACACAATTATTCTACCTGGAAAGATATTGTATGGAGTAGATTAATGGAAAAAGGTTTAAGTTTTTATGTTGATGGTTCAATTGCAAAACCCACTGATGCCACAACACTCAATGATTGGAAAATTAAAGACCATCAAGCTTTAGGAATTATCAGGACTTGTGTACATATAGATCTCTTCTTCCACATTTCTATTTTCAAGGAAGCCAAACCTGCTTGGGGCAAACTTGAATCATTGTATGGTAAGGTGGATGAGGAAAAGGGATTCCAGATTGAGGACGATCTACTTCTATTGGATCCAAAGAACTTTGACACAATTCTGGAATATATCAACAAAGCCAATGAGTATAGGGCACTACATAAAGATTGTGGTAATCCCATGAAGGATGATAAATTGATTCATCACATCCTGAAGAGGCTACCTTCAGAATATGATTCCTTTGTTCCGAGTTATAACACTCATAGGTTGACCATGGGAAGTGCTTTCCAAAAGCCTACTTTTGATGCATTTGCAAAAATGTTGATTTTTTAACAATCTCGCTTAATAGATATGGGACTTCTCATGTCATCAAAGACCAAAGCATTGGTAACAAGTGATGAGAACCAATCAAGTCAAGGAGGAAGAAGTTCTGACAACAACAAGAAAAAGCAGTGGAAGCAAAAATCACAATCTAAGACACAACAATCCTCCTCACAGCAAGGCAATTCTTCTTCCAACAAGAAGGGAAGTAATGAAAAGAAGGAAAAACTTTTTTGTGCATACTGCAAGAAGTTGAATCATGATGAGCATTATTGCAAGACTAAGAGAATCGATGAGTTGGAAAACCTACTCAAGAAGAAAAAAATTCAAGTGCCAAATGCTTCCAAGGATTCAACTCCAACCACTTCAAAGGGAAAAGGGCAAGCACTTATGGCTAGTTCAAGTTCTTCATCAGAATGGATTCTTAACTCAGGTGCCTCATATCATATGGGTTCTTCAAAGGGAGACTTTTCTTCATTGAAGCAATCACAGGTACTGCACATCTTTGTGGGAGATGATACAAAAATGGAAGTTGAAGGGAAAGGACATGTAGACATGGAAATGGGGAATTCAAAGATGTTCTCTATGTTCCAAACCTTAGCTCTAATCTCCTCGCAATTTACCAAATCACTCACCTTGGAGATGGCAACAAAGTTGAGTTCCTTCCAAATTCAATAATGGTGCAAAGTCTAAAAGATGATTCATTGGTTGTAGTGGGGAAAGTCAATCATGATAAGAGGCTTTATTCCTTCTCCCACTTTGTGCCTAAGTCTCCTTCACATGCCTTGTTAACTCAATCTAATTCAAAAACCAAATTATGGCATGAGTGGTTTGGTCATCTTGCCTTCCAAAATCTTCAACAAATTTGCTCCAAAAACATGGTCAAAGGTCTACCTATAATCAAATTTTCTAAGGGTGAATGTTCAACATGTTTAGTGGATATGCATCTGGAGGAGAAGTTTTATAAAGGGAAGTCTTCAAGAGCACCAGTTGTTCTTCAGTTGGTTCACATGGTTTTAGCAGGTCCTTTTGCAGTGACATCAATCAGCTAGGTTCGCTACATCCTTACTTTCATTGATGACTTTTCACACTACACATGGGTCTACTTTCTTCATCACAAGAATGAAGTGTTGGACAAGCTTCAAGCCTTTAAGATTCACGTTAACAGAAATCTAGGAAAGCCATCAAGGTTCTTTGGATGGACAATGAAAGCAGATATGTGGATAGAAGATTTAAAGACTTTTGCAAACTTGAGGGAATTGATCTTTAGAATCCACCAGCACTTAGTTCACATAAGATAGATGTTGCAGCACTGAGGATACAAACTCTTAAGTCCATGGAAAGTTGCATGATTAAAGCCAAGTCTCTTGATCCTACACTAGAAGTCAAAGCTATAAGCAATGTCACTCACATACTTAATAGGTCTCCTCATAGTTCCTTAGATGGTAAGACTCCTTTTGAGGCATGGTGCGGCAGAAAACTAGTTGTGAAACACTTCAAAGTCTTTCATTGTCTAGCATGGGCAAACATAACTTCCAAAGGATGCAAGGCACCACCACCAAGGCCTTGTACTTTCATTGGATATCAACATGATGTTAAGGCATATAGACTTATGGATCCTGAGACTCATGAGATCTTTGTGGAGAAGGATGTACACTTTGAGGAAAGTTCATCGAGCTTATCCTCTAATCCTCTCCGCAATTCATACATTATGGAAATTGATAGTGACACAAGCGATAGTGCTTCAATAGACTCAGATTTGTGGGATCCTATTGATAGTTATAATGAGAGGTCACATCATCAGCATAGTCCACATGCATACATTGCCGCAGTGATAGGTCTAGCACAGTAGGGTACATCTTGTCTTTCGGCTCTAGCAATAGGAGATGACTACATAAAAGATATTTTAGGTTTGTTTGTGTAGTCATACATAGTAGACTTGGGAGACATCATGGATGATTTACATCTTCTCTTTGATGAAGATGATCCTTCTATAGTTGTTGTGATGGCTCACTCTGAACCTCATGTCCATTCTCTACATGATCAGTCTTTACAGGTTGATGTGATTGTGGATCCTTATGTATAGCAGTTGTAGGAGGTTTCTTTATCATTCGAGGAGATAGTAGGTTCTTTGGGATAGGTTCTAAATTCATCCTTGCCAGATCTGCACTTGTTCTTTTTAGCAGTCTTGGAAGGGGCGACAGTCAGCATCGACACAAGGATAGTTGAGTAGGTTTCAGAGACACCATTCATCATTGGGATTCTTTCTACACACAGGGGAAGCATCTCACTTGTACCTTTGACATTGTTTCTTCCAAAGGGGAGGAACATTGTTCAACAATCATGGACCAACTTCTACCTTGGAGTAGCTATCACTGATCGACACTCTACATTGGCGGGGGGGGGGGGAGGACTACCTTGTCTCTCTTCTTCTTCTCTCTTGTGAGGGGGACCTGTTCCTCTTTTGGGATTGTGTTCTTCTCATATTTCTCTATTGTATATACTTGATGTATGTTGTAATGGGGGGGGGGGGGGGGGGGGGTCTTCATTACTCCATCCATCTATGCATCTTGTTTTTTGTCTCTCTTTTTGGGGGAGGGTTTTTCCCATGAGGTTTTCCCTCTTTCTCTGCTTTATGAGAGATTGCATTTCATTATGTACATGGGTACCTAACATGGCCTAGTAGCCGAGACCCATCTTGCATTTCATCCTAGTTTTCGTAAGCTTAAGGGCATTTCCCTAAGTTTCACTTAAGGGGGGGTGTTGGTGTAAATACATATTTACTATTTACATTTTACTTAAGTTTACTTAGGTTAATGCATTATTTTATTATTTATTTAGTGAGACACTTAGGAGTTTGCGTACTTTCATGAGTTGTCATGTTGACAACACAAAAGTAAGCAACTCTAATTCAACACATGGTGTCTAGAACACTAGAGTTTGCATCATTAACTAAGTTGTCATATAGACAACATAGTTATTCGCACTCCTAATTTAGCACATGGTGTCTACAACATTATTTTGTGTGCTACACCTTTGTAGGCTTATCCTCTCATCATCACACTCACTCCTGTGCTTAAGGGAGGATAACCCACTTCTGGTGGACATGTGCCTGGTTGTATGACTTATCATGTTGCTAATTCCTATGCATTCTAGAGGACTTTATATATAGACATTCCTAGTGTACTTTCACATTGAATTGAATATATATCGATATTCTAATCATGCTCTTTTTGGTCTACTGTTGTGCTTGTGCTTGAGTTCCTTGATCTTGGGTGAATTTTTCCCTAAGGAAAATTCTTACAATTATATTTCTCATATGTTAAGATTTAATAAGGTTGATTAATAGTGATAATAGTTGGATAACTGATTCAAGCCCCCCCCCCCCTCTCTGTCATATTGGTGGACTATATATTCTAACATGACAGTGGTCTTTTCAGTGGACATTTGTTCCTTTTTCTTTATTAGTAGTCTGTCCAATTCCATCATGCTTTCTTCAAACTTTGTCAGTTTAGCACTTACTTCCTTTTCAACTTTAAACTCATTACTCAGAGCATTGTTTTTCTTCTTCAGTTTTTCATTTTTTATTTTCAAGATTTTGATTTTGTTCACTGATTTTACTGATTAGGTCATTTTGAGCTTGTAGTTCTATTAGAATATTTAGAATAACTAAGAGGGGGATGAATTATCTATCCAAGATCCAGATGTATAAATTGAACAAAAAAACACTAAAACTACTTTAGATCTTAACATCCACTAGCTCGGCCTCCCTTACATATCATCAATAACATCAACTAGTAGTCCAATGTTCTAATAATCATAGATTTTTAAAATGTAAAGCATAAATGGTATACATCATAAAACATTCACACAAGTTTGACACTAGGATTTAACGTGGAAACCTAATTTGGGAAAAATTGCTAGTAACATATCACCAAATTTTTTACTCGTCTGAAGTGAGCTCTATTAGGAGCCAACCCTATTAAAGGTTACAAAATAGACTGTTAAATGTGACCTTGTGAAAGGATTTATTCACCCTATCACGAGTGGCCTTGTTAGAGGACTTAAAAAAATTCCATTAGAATGCCACCTTGATTGAAGGATTTATATATAACTATTAGGTTAGCCTTGATTAAAAGATTTCAATACTGATACAATGGTTAGAAAGTAATAGTGTATTTGATCTGAACAACTACAACTCACTTTGCAAATACAAAACATAATTATGTTCATATGTTGATCCATTGATTGGTCTTCATGATGATCTTTGTCTCTGATTCACTTGGCAACCCTTCAAGAAATCACTCTTAAAAACTTTATTCAGCCTCCTACTTAAGTCCACTAGTTAATAACATCAACAACGACTCTAACCGTACAAGGTCTTCACACCCACTTGCACACACACACACACACACACACACACACACACACACAAACCTTGTGCCTCCATAAATAGGTAATTCTAATCTTTTTCCACTTAAACACTACCGTAGATCTTAGGATTACAATCATATTCAACATATACAATGAATCTATCCACCTTCTTTTCTAGAAACTTCTCTTGGAATCCATTCCTTCGATCACTTACCTAACCCTTTTCTTGTGTTAAATGATCTAGATCATCCACTCTTATCTCCAAGATATTTTTCATATTCCAATAAATCAACTGTGTCGGTTGGAAATCACAATTTCTGCATAATTCATCAAATGTTGTCCATCAACCAACATTGTGTTCTAACACTCGATCATCACTAGGTTACACGGTTGTTATTAACTTTTATGTTTAGCACATGTACTGACACTCATTCAATACTGATGCTCAGTCGACTCTATTTCTTCTCAGTATAAACTATGGCTCGGTCGACACTAACATCACTCGACATAAACTTCAAGTTCCTTAATCTTCTACTCTGTTGCTTGATCAAGCATGTGTAGTTTTAAATTCTTTGATCACTTCTTCAAGGCTTTAATACAACTATCTTCCTTACTTAGAACATAAGTAAACAATCACTTTATCTTGTCAAAGTCTAACTAATAAATTACCCATTGTAGTTTCCTCTCATAACTCAACCTTTCCTCTAGGTGTTATTGTTATGTCTAACTACTCAAATCCTCTTCATCAATCATCTAGATATGGCACTCAAATCATATAGTAAATTGTCTTACCAATAAGGTTTGACATCAATGAAAACATAACGATTGTTCTAATTGCAGTTTCCAACAATCTCCCTCTATGGCATTGATGGAAACACCTCTTGTTACCATGCAATCCAAAACATGTACTGCATAGGTAGCTGCTTCAATACTCTCCCTCTTCTTATTGTCAATCCATGGCATTATCTCCCTCTTTGACAACAATGTCAAACACATTTTATCCAACTCTTACACATTTTCATGTAGATATTCCTATATGTCATTATTAAATTCTCCATTTGTCATCTATATATGATTGAATCAACATTCTTACTTTCTTTACTACTTTAGGCATATCCCTAAAGTAAGACTGTCTACATCAATGTGTAAGATATTTTGATCAACTCATTGATGCAGGAATCCATTTCTTCTTAAGTAGCCTTGTCTAGGAGAATCACCCCTAATTTACCTCTTAGATATTCATGAACATCCTTTAGCAAAGCCTTGGTAAAAATATCTGCAATTTGTTCCTTAGTATTTACATAGTCCAATCTCACTTCTTTGTCTTGAACTAGCTCTCTCAAGTAATGATACTTGATAGCTATATGTTTTGTCTTTGTGTGCATCACTATATTATTTTATATGTTTATGGTGCTAGTATTATCACAATAGATAACAACAACCGGGTCAGTGATCTCTTCCTTCATTTATTTCAATAATTGCTTCATCCATATGATGTTTGAACAATTCACTATTTCTGTCACATATTCAACTTCAGTTGTTGACTAAGAAATGCAGTTTTTCTTTTTCTTTTCCATGAAATTAGTCCATTTCCCAAAAAGAAAGCCCCTTGGCTTGTGCTTTTTTTGTCATCAATATTTTCTGCCCAATCTAAATTAGTGAACACTTTTAGTTCAAATTTACCACTCTTCTTGTAGTATAATCCATAGTCTTTGGTTCCTTTCAAATATCTTAGTATTATTTTCACTATTGTAATATGATTTTCCTTGATTTGTAGACAATCTTGTAAATATCCCAACTACTAATACAATATATGTTGGAATTCTTTAGAATAACTTGGGGGGGGGGGGGGGTGTGATGAATTAGTTATCCAAGGTCTAGATGTACAATTAAGAATTTCACAACTTAGTGAACCCATATCCATGAAAACATTTTCATCATGCATGCATCCATTAGATTATGCAATCACTTAAACTTGTAGGTTACTATCAAATCAATTTGCAAAAATGTAAACATGAAACATAACAAATTCAATAAAACATTTGACACAATGATTTAATGTGGAAACCCAACTTGGGGAAAATCACCAATAACGTGCTACTCATTCTCAGTCTTCTGAAGCGATGCCCTGTTAAAGGCCAACCCTGTTAAAGGTTACAATACACACTATTAAATGTGACCTGGTTAAAGGATTTTAATCACCCTGTTAGGAGTGAGCCTTGTTAGAGGACTTTAGATCATTCACTTGGAATGTCACCTAGTTAAACAATTTACAAATGACTCTTAGGTCAACCTTAATCCAAAGGATTTACCCTAGACTGATACAATGATTAGAAAGTAATAGTAAGACTTGATCTGATAACAACTTACAACACACTTGTAGATTACGGATCTTTGTTTTAGTCCTCCATTTTTCTTGGCTTTCACACACTTCAGCTCTGATAGCTTGTTCACCCTTCAAGCATCCATACCCTTAAACCTTCTTTCTTTTCTTGCCAATGCAGTCTCTTCTCTTAGGTCACTGAATGAAGCAATACCCTAGACTCCTTGTCTTCCTTAGGTTCTTGCACAAGACAACCCTTGCTTCTGACTAGCCATCTCTATAAATAGAGAATTAAGATATTTTCTCATTCCTCTTCCATCATCCATTTTAGGATTAGGTAGGATTTAATGAATCTACCCCTTTATTTCATTTCATTTCCTTCTAGAAACTTCTCCTTCAATCCTCTTTGAATTTGCCTCAAAATAGTTCATCATGAATTCTGTGCCACCAACTCATCAACCTTATCTTCCACATGGTTCACACAATCCAAGAAATCAAACTTGTCAACTTAGATTCATCAAATTCTCGATCTTTCTCATAATGTTGACACTCAGCATTAACTGGCTTCTGATGCTTGGCACATACTTCGTTGCTCGACATCCACTGTCAAATCACTCGGTACGAACTAAAGTTTATTGGTGCTCGACATCAACTAAAATTTACTTAGCTTACACTATTTTACTTGGCTTACACTGAAATTGACTTTGCTCGGCTCCAACTGATTTTCTACTTAGCTTGCACTAACTTTGTTCGACACCTACTATGCAAATTGTCAAGCTTGGCATACAAAATTTGTTTAACTTGTTCTCCTGAACTTAATCAGTGTAACCAAACTTTGCAACCTTAAGTAGATTATTAATGCACTATAATATCACTATCTTAATTGATTCTTGTACTTCTTTTCCATATCATAACTCAACCTTTCCTCTAGGTGCTATTGTTACCTCATTTGATCAAATCCTCTTCATCAATCAAACAAATGATAGTACTTAAATCATATAAGCAATTGTCTTGCCAGCAAGTAGCACGTTTTATATCAGTGAAAAAATAATGATTGAAACACATTTATCATACTTGTATCAATCAATTTTCAACAATATCAGGTATCTATGTACAACATATTGTAATTTTCCCATTATTTATCTGTACAATGTTTGGTTCACATCAATAGAATCATCATTCTTATATAGCTTATGTCTTGTAACCATAGGTGCACTAACCGATCTTGAATCTTCCATTCCAAAAAAAATCAATATTTCCTTAATATATTTGTATTAAGTAATGAATATTCCTTTTTTTATTTGATATACTTGTAGACCAACAAAGAATTTTATCTCACCAAAAATAGACATTTCAAATTATTTCTTCATCTCTTCTGCAAATGATTTGCATAATGCTTCCTTTCCTCCAAATATAATATCATTAACAAAGATTTCATATAATAATACCTCATTGTTACTACCAATCTTCAAGTATAGGTTATTGTTGTTATTTTTTCTAGCAAATCCAACCTTCACCAAATAATTGTGCAGTCTTTCATACCATGCTCTAGGGGCTTGTTTCAAACCATATAGAGCATTATGTAGCTTACATACCACATTCTTGTTGCTAGGGTCAACAAATCCTTCAAGCTACTCAATGTAAACTTCTACTTCTAGTATTCCATTTAGAAATGCAGATTTGACATCCATTTGGTATACTTTAAACCCTTTATAAGTAGAATAATCAAGTAGGGTTCTAACTCCTTCTAATCTTGCAACTGGGGAAAATGTATCCCCATAGTCAATTCCTTCTTCTTGTGCATATCTTTTGCATACCAATCTTGCCTTGTTCCTTGTGACTTTACCTTTTTCATTTAACTTGTTCCTGAATACCCACTTTGTTCCAATAACATTTTTGTCTTTAAGTCTAGGTACCAGTGTCCAAGTTTTGTTCTTCTCTATCTACTCAATTTATTCATTCATTTCTTGAATCCAACCATCCTTTTTGAAAGTATCTTTAACTGATTTAGGATCAAACTCATAGAGTAAACATGTTTCACTTCCAAGTATTTTCCTTTTCATAGCATTAGATTCTTTATCTCCAATGATTTTCTTAGATGCATGATGTCTTCTCACATATTTTTCTAGTACAACTTCTTTTCTTCTTTTTTCTTCTGTGGGTTCATCTTGAAAAATGATTTCAAGTTCATTTTGTCTCCCTTGTTTAAGCTCTAGTTCAGGTTTTGCTTGCTCAAAATTATCTTCTTGATGTTTGACATCTTTTGTTTGTGACTTGGCATCATTGTTTTGTTTCTCGGCTCCTTCAATCTGTTGCTTGGCAGTTTGCTATTGTAACTCAATATTCGCACTTTGTTGTTGATTTGTGGCTTTGTCCTCTTGTTCAGGCAAGATGTAGGGATCACTTTCATTCACATATATGAATGTGTTGCGGTCTTCAAGTTCTATTTTGCATTCAACTTCTTCTTTTTTCTTTTGCAAATTCATAAACTTTCACATTTGCACTTTCTACAACTTTGTTAGTGTTAGAGTTCAAACACTTATAAGCTTTTCTCTTAGTGGAATATCCTAGGAATATACCTTCATCACTTTTAGCATCAAGTTTTCCTTTTTTGATCTCCTTTAGTATATAAGTTTTTCTTCCAAAATTTTTAAAATATTTTACATTAGTTGCATATCCATAATACAAATCAAAGGGTGTAACATTTGTACCTTTCTTGACTTGTGCTCTATTCAAAGTTCAAATTATTGTACTTACAACTTCTCTCCAATATTTTTGTGCTACATTCTTCTCCATCATCACTGTTGTAGTACAATCCATGATTGATTTATTTCTTCTTTTAGTTACTCCATTCTAAGGAGGGCTCCTTGATGTTGACATCTGCCTTTTGATTCCTCTATCATTGCAGAGTATTTTGAATTCATTAGAGATGAATTCTCTATGACCTCTATCAGATCTTAATCACTTCAGACACTTTACTATTTCCTTTTCAACTTTGGCCAAATACCACTTAAATAACTAAAAAGAGTGAGATTTATCTTTAAGAAACATTACAATCATCATCCTAAAATAGTCATCAACAAATAGAATGGAATATTTATCTCCCCAATAGCTTTGAAAATCAATAGGTCCACAAAGGTTAGTATGAACCAATTCCAAAATATCACTAGATGTGTATGCCTTTCTCTTGAAACTAGGCTTGGTAATTTTTTCCATTTGGCATTGTTTACACATAGAATTACCAGGTTTCTTCAATTTTGGAAAACCTATTACTCTTTTCATTTTACTAATGCTTACCAAATTGTAAAAATTTACATGACATGACCTCTTGTGTCATAGCCATATATCCTCATATTATGCAAACAAACATGTCTCATTAGATAAATCCATATAGAATGAGTTACCTCTTGTTTGGTTGCCACTTCCAATTAGTTCTCCATTAGCATCAAATATCTTTTCCTTCCTATGATGGAAGTAATCTATGTACGATGATTTGTTCAACTGTGAAACACTCAACAAGTTATAGTTAATTCCTTCAACCCAATAAGCATTGTCACACCTAATTTTATCAGTCGATTGTATAGATACTTTACCTTTTACAAGCCATGGTACATTATTACCAAACTTAACACAAATACCCTTGTATGGTTTCATGGTTTCAAATTTACTTTTATCACCAGTCATGTGATTTGAACAACCACTATCAATTATCCACCTATCACCTTTCCTTACACATGATACTAATGCAATTTTCTCATCTTCATCAGAATCTTCTTTCATAGCAACATAAACAACTTCATCATCATTACTTTCAAATTTATTATCAGTTTATTCTTCAACAATGTAACAAGATTTCTTACCTTTTTCTTTGTAGTCATTATTTCTCTTGTTGTCTCTATAGTCTCTTCTTCCTTTGTACTTGTTTTCCCTACTTTCATTGTTGTCTTCTCTATTAGGACACCTTGCAGCAATATGACCAACTTTGTTACAAGAATTTTTTTTATAGGAACTTGACCTTTGTATTTCCCTTTGCCTCTTGGAATTTTTTTAGCCATCATTGCTTCAAGATGATCAAGTGGATCATCAGAAGTATCACTATCACTTTTCACATATTTTTCTTTCTCTTTCTTACTAAGAACCAATTGTGGTTTGAAAGAAGATTCAACAATGGTAGGAGTGAAGTTATCAAATTTTGACATTTCAAAAGTAGTAAGTGTACTAATCATACCTTCTAAAGTTAGATCATTACTTGGAGTAAATCTTTGTTCTTTTATTGCAGAAACCCTAATAGAATAGATGGAAAGTGGAGTTCTCAATACCTTGTTGATCACAATCTCATCATCGATTTTTCCATTTTCTCCTCTTATAGAGTTTACAACCTATTTGATTCTCCCACAATACTGGACTATATTTTCACCTTCCATCATTCTCATTTCATCAAACTTACCTCTAAAGCTTTTTGATTTTGCCCTCAAGACATTTTTGTCTCCTCCATAGATGGTTTGTAGTGTATCCCACATTTCTGTAGTATTTTTGCAATCTTTTATGTCATCAAACTCGATATAGCTTAGGGCAGATGTAATCTCCAACATAGCTTCGTTATGTTCTTGCTTCTCCTTTATCTTTTGAGTTGTCATAGAAAGGATTTTTATCTCCACATATGCATTGTCTACAAAGTGTATTACACCATCTCCAATTCTCGCCAAATGTAACCTCATCAAATTTTTCCATGCAAGGAAATTCTCTTTGTTCAACCTTGGTACCTCCTTTTTGTACATCTTGATCTTGAGCTTCAATTACCTTTGAACTTTTTATTTTGCAAGAAATTGCATTGTGATGCCAAATGTTATAATATTTAGAATAACTAATAGGGGGCTGGTGAATCAATTATCCAAGGTCCAAATGTACCAATTAAACAAACAAACACCAAAACCACTTCAGATCTTAACATCCATTAGCTTGGCCTCTCTTTCAGATTATCAATTGTTGGAAATATAAGAGGAGTAATTGAGAGGGGAGGAGTGAATCAATTACCACTAAAATAAATCCCAGATCCCTTAGATGCCAGTACAAAATAAACTTTGAAAACTAAACTCTGTTGATGCTCGACAAACACACAGAAAAATGTTGTAACTCGGTAAACACTAAAAATGCTTGGCAAATAATTAACATGTAAATCTTAAGATGTCATCTGAGATTACTATTGCTTTAACTTAGTTGCAAACACATAAGAGAAATACCATGAACATATTTGACACCAAGATTTAACGTGGAAACCCAATTGGGGAAAAACCACCAGTTGCAACTAGTTACTGATTTTCACTCTTCTGAAGTGAGCCCTATTAGGAGAAAACCCTGTTAAAGGTTAAAAAACACATTGTTAAGTGTGACCTTGTTAGAGGATTTAATCACTCGATTAGGAGTGGCCTTTTTAGAGGTATTTGGACAATTCAATAGAAATGTCACCTTGTTAAAGGATTTACAAATAGTTGTTAAGCTAACTCTGTTAAGAGATTTAGATCACTACTACAATGGTTAGAGAGTGATAATGAGATGACCTAATTTCTGATGCAACTGAATTGCTTTATTACATATCTCAATTCTGGCTTATATACTTGATCCTTCTTGATCGAATGAATCTTTTCAACTCCACAAGGATATTCTTCTTATCCTTCTAATTTTTTTCCTCTTGGCATCATTAAATCTTCAATTATCTTCCATGCATTCACTCTTTCTAATCCTCAACTTGACCTTATATTTATATCTTTCATATTGTCAAGTTAGCTTGAATATAACTTAGAATAATTAATATTCATCTCCTCAGTTGGCTAGAACCAACAAATAATTTAATTGAACTCAATATGCCAAAACAAGAAAATCCTTCTTTAGCCGACCCAACTCGATAGACACTAACTCATAAATGATTTTCCTATGTTAACCAAGTGAACTCGGTCAACACTACATATTCACAAAGTTCCTTTGGTAACCGAGTGAGGTCAATTAACACTGGTTCCATCGAATATTTCCTTCATTAACCAAGAGAGCTTGGTTAACACTCATCTTTTACACACTTTCTTTTGTCTCCCAAGTGAACTCGGTAGACACCGTCTTCTCTTCTAGACAAACTCTGGAATGCTTGGTAGACACATAAAATTGTCTTTGATGCCTGAGTGAGCTCGACATATACTGACTAGAAATGATATGATATTTTGTGTAACATCAAAGACAATACACAATTAATAAATTGTTCCAACAATTAATAACATCAACTAGTAGTCCACTATCCTAATAATTGCATATTTGTAGAATGTAAAGCATAAACAATATAACATCACAAAATATTCACACAAGTTTGACACTAGGATTCAATGTGGAAACCCAAATTGGGAAAGACCACCAGTAACATGTCACCAATATTTTCACTCTTCTAAAGTGATCTCTGTTAGGAGCCAACCCTATTAAATATTACAAAACACACTATTAAATGTGACCTTGTGAAAGGATTTAATCAACCTATCAGAAGTGGCCTTGCTAGAGGACTTTAAAACATTCCATTAGAATGCCACCTTGATTGAAGGATTTATATGACTATTAGGTCAACCTTGATTAAAGAATTTCAATACTGATACAATGGTTAGAAAGTAACATCGGGTTTGATCTAAACAACTACAATTCACTTTGCAAATGCAGATCATAATTGTGTTCATATGTTGATCCACTAACTGGCCTTCATGACAATCTCTATCTATGATTTGCTTGGCAACTCTTCAAGAAATCACTCTTCACAACTTTATTCAACCTCATGCTTAAGTTCAGTAGTCAATAACATCAACAACTGCTCCAACCTTGCTAAGTCTTCAGACCCACTTACGCACACACACATAGCCCTTGTGCCTCCTTAAATAGGTAATTGTGATCTTTTGTCACTTAAACACTACTGTAGATCTTACAGTTATGATCAAATTCAACATATACAATGAATCTATCCACCTTCTCATTCACCTCCTCCTTTTCTAGAAACTTCTCTTGGAATCCATTCCTTTGATTTCTTACCTAACCCTTTCCTTACATTAAATGATCCAGGTCATCCACTCTTATCTTCAACATGTTTTACATATTCCAAGAAATCAATTATTGGCTAAAAATCATGATTTCCTCATAATTCATCAAATGTTGTCCCTCAACCAACACTATGTTCTAACACTCGATTATAACTGGGTTAGTTGGTCACTATTAATTTTTCTGTTTGACACATGTACTAATGCTCAGTTAATATTGATGCTTAGTCGACACTACTTATGCTTAGTATAAATTGTGGCTCAGTCGACACTAACATCACTCGACATAAACTTCAAGTTCCTTAATCTTTTGCTTTGTTGCTCGGTCAAGCCTATGCATCTTGTAATTATTTGATAATTTCTTCAAGGCCTTAGTACAACTATCTTCCTTACTTGTAACATGAGTAAACAATCATGTTACCTTGTCAAAGTCTAACTAATCAAGTAACCATTGTAGTTTCCTCTCATTACTCAACCTTTCCTCTAGGTGCTATTGTTATGTTTAACTTCTCAAATCATCTTCATCAATCATCTAGATATGGAATTCAAATTAGATAGAAAATTGTCTCACCAATAAGGTTTGACATCAATAACAACATAACAATTATTCCAATTGTAGTTTCTAACAGTTCGTTTTGTTGTCTCTCTATGACCAAATATTTTCCAATTGTTGTTTCCAGGGCATCTTGATATCTCATTTCAATATCATTTTTCTCACTTTCAAGAGTCACTACCTTATATGATAGTTCAGTTAACTTGGTGGCCTCAAATTATTTATCCTTTCTTATCAAACTAATCCTTTCATTAAGTTCTTTGTTTTTCTCAAGTAATTCACCATTCCTTTCCCCTAACTCTCTTATTGTAGATTTTGCTTCTTCTAAATTAACACTTCCTTCAGATAGTTTTTCCAAGACATCCAAACTCATCTATAGCTTTTCACTCAGTTTCTTTCTTTTTGTAAAAGAGGCTCTTAGTTTGTCTTTTAGTTCAAAGATTTGTCTATTTGCATCCTGCAGGGCTTCTTCTGATTCTGTTTGATATTTGTAGCTAGCCATTGTCCCAAATTTACTCAAGTTGTTAAAGTTTTCTTCGAACCAAAAGCTCTAATACCAATTTTTGGTAGATACAAGTATTGAGAAGTATTGAGGAGGGGTTGGGGTTGAATGAGTACTTCAAATTTTATTTTCTTTTAAACGCTTACTTTCTTGTAACTGATAATCTTTAAGCATTTAATTGATAACACATTGATTCTTTAGTACATCGATAGTTAATGAGTTCCATAAATAAAACACAATGAACATTCACACCATCAACATTAAACAAACAACACATTGATTTTGGTATCATAGAAAACCCTTAGTCAGAGGGGAAAATGGAAATGGGGATGATACCCACAACTTATTACTATAGTAAGAATGTCCCCAGTTAAGATTTTTACAATAATGTCATCTTTTGAATGACTACACTCTAATAAAAAGTGTCTAATACCCTATTAAGTGTATTAAGAGTCTTAATAAAGATTACTCTTTCAAGATATTTAATCCCACTATTATAGTGTTCACGCGATTAAAGGTTATACAAAAGAAGTTCAAAATAGAACTTCAAAAGTTATGTCATAGAATACCTTGCCAAAGGATTTCAAAATCTTGTTGATCAACTGATTAGGTATAAACAAGAATAAATAAACATTTACTTGTCTTTCCTCTACTTGATAGGTTTGTTTCTCAACTCATTGTTCTTCTTATAATAAATCATTGTTTCTCTTCCGATAACTCTTCTTTGATAACTGCTTACAACAATATTGCATCCCTCTTTTCCTCTCTCTTGTTCTCTCTTTTCCTTTTTAATTTTCATCATTTTCACTTGATAACCTAATTAGGGTTCTTCCTTTTCTATTCTAGAATATTTCACACACTTCTCTTAATTACTTTCTCACCTTTAGCTTCACTGATACACTACGTTTTATTATGTTGTGTTAAGAGATAATATATATTACTATGATAACACTCTCCTTATAAAAAGTAATATAAATTTTAACCAACAATGAAAGCATTAGTAAAATAATGCCAATAAGAATATATAGAAATTTCTCCTTAGTAACATATTCTTTATTTTTGCCAAAAGTTGACCTTAGGTTTCATCTTTATAAACTTGTTCTTCTTGTTGTTATTCAATGAACATAGCATTTCACTTGGGTAATATATCACTCGGTCAATACTAAACTTTCTCGGTTAACGGTGAACTTGGTCTTTATATTGTCAACTTCTCGGTGACAATGGTAGTCATTCAATGTACATTATATTCCTTCTTTCACCTTGTCACTTGTGTAGCTTGTAAAGATCATTACATTACAATATTACATTATTGTAAAATAATCAAACCAACATTACATTATCACTGCCTAACTTATTCAAGTTCCCATTGAATACTATACTCATCAACTATGGCTTCAACATTCTTTCTTCAAATTCTCTTCATCAATCATATTCTCTTCATCAATAAAATGATATGGCACTCTACTAAATTAACATAATGTCTAATCAACTAAGACCTAACATCAATGACAACATAACAACTTATATGACTCTTTTACATACATTCGTAGCATTCTCAGTTGCATCATCACTTGGGGCTAGCAAAAGCCTCTGATATGCTTCAATTAACCAGATGTAACTATAGTACAGATGTTATCACTGATATGTACACACACCACCAAAGTAATGGGATTCTGATGCAGGACATTATCTCCCCTGAATGTCCATCCCACTTTTAGTCTACATATCATCTATTATGACAAAGAAGCATTCAGAAAGTTCAACCCACCACTTGAATATACACAGTCAGAGTATTCAATAAGCCATTGTTGAAAGTAGATTAGATGTCCTTATTATAAAAGAAATTTGTGAGGCAACCATGGCAGAATTATCAAAGGAAAAAGCCCTACAAGTTCTCCCATAGCTCTCAAAATCATTAAGAAGTATTGTCATTCTCAAAACTACAAGATTGACATTTTTTAACCAATTATATTATGTCAGAGCTCCCCTCCATCACAGTCATCAATATTGGTGTTCCTTGCAACTGCATATCATGTCCCAAAAATTTTCTTCTTCAAACTACATTATAGGAATTTTATACAATAAAAAAATGTTGAAGCGAAGGTAACATAAGTGTGTTGCATACAAATTGTATAGGCATTCAATATGCCACATATATAGCTTCACAATTGAGCCATTGGTAAATACGTAAGCATTTAACATGATATTTGACACATATCCTATCCCATGATGAAATATTATAGGCCACAACATAATTTTAATATTTATTAATGTCTAGTATGATAACTTCTTCAATACCTATCTAAGAAATAACTTTACAACAAGCTAGACACTTATTCATTGTAGCCACACACTCACAAAAATAAAAGAGTGAATTCATTGCATTGTCATTCAAGTAATACAATTAAATTATGTTTATATAAATAATATTAACATTTTAGTTAGCAAATATTGAAGCCAATTCATTAGTAGGAAAAGAGAAGATGATGCATGTTGTATACTTGCTACAAAATATAAGGGAATAAACATTTCAAGATTGTAAAGAGCATAGAAAATGTTACTTTTTAGTCTGTTGATGTAGAACACAATGATTACATTATACTTATTTCAATGATAAGTATTTACACATCAATCCATAGGAAATTTGTTTGGTTGTAAAATCCGGAAGCGTGGATACAACACATGCATAACTGAACAAATTTGACAACTTCTTGTAAACTAATCTATAGAAAGATGAATTATATAATTTATTTCCTGATAGCAATGTAGGAAAAATAATCATATCTCATATAATAGCTTTAATTTTGACCAATCAATATATAGTTGTATTGACATTTTGAATCATCCTTTCATATAGTTAAGAAGTAGACGTGTTGTATATTGAAAAAGCATTAATTAGAATTTAAAAATAGTGTAAAAAGTAACATTTTTTCAATGATCCATTACTTAACTTCATCCTCATCTTCTACATAAATGCATGTGAAAAAGATCATTTCTTTTGCATTGTTGACCTTTCACCCCTTTTTGACACACTCACTATACACTAGATTACTTTCCAACATCTCAATCCATAAGGGAAAAAACACAAAGCCAAAAAATAATGAATGAAGGGTGTGAAAAGAAGCAAAAAGGATAATGAAACAAAATAAATATTCATGACATCTTTTGTCAACATGCATTATGAAAAGTGGCTTTTTATCATCCACATAGTTTCAATGAACATGTACCAATGTCTAGGCATCTTCAAACTTTGTGGACTAATAGGTCAGACTGCTACAACATAAAGCCTATGATGGAAAACCAAAACTCCTCTTACAATTTGGTGATTTTCCTTTGATAATTTGCATATCCCTTGAACTCTTACGCTTTTCCATGCCTTATGAGCTCTGCCTCAACAGACACATACCACAAATTTTTCTACTGAGCCCATGCTAAAAGAAATGATATTTAAGATTTGAGATAATAATAAATATGTAATGTCCTTGTTGGATGACAACCTAAAATGTTGGCTACACATTGGTAAACATTCCTTGGTTGTTTTGGTGAGTGTTTACCCAAATCAAATGGCGTGGTGTCCACCAGTGTTAATAATGGGATTTATGTCCCATCAAAGTGCTAGCATAGACCAAGCACCCTGTAGAGGTGGTTAAATCACAAACTGTGAAATCTATATTGACATTTACATATTCTTACAACTTATCAAGGTAAATTTGATCCAGTTAGTCTTCACAATTTGGAAGCCCTACATGGCTTTTGACATTCTATTCCAAGTTCACAATTAAATGTACAACTTGACTTACTCAACTCTTACACCAAAACCCACCACATTAAAGGCATGAACTTTGGCACTTATTACTATTTATCTCCTTCTATATTTTATTTATTTAATGAGCTAATATTTAATTATTTAATTATTGAGAAATTCATTTTCAATAAATAAAAGGTTCATTTTCACTCCATTACTCTATTTTATTTATAATTTAGGGGATGACTTGAATGCCACAGACTAAGGCTTGATTCCTAGGCTAATTTAAGTGTTAAATAGTCAAAGTTGACTTACTTTTAGCAAGGTTTATTTTTTGCTTAGTTGGTGATGTTTAAGAATGATTGTGAATTACAAACTTCCTCCTTCATTAATTATCCATTTCTTCAAATTAGAGTCTTCTTTAGTTGAATTCACCTTATAATGAAAACTTGATGTTCATTTGATAATTTATTGAAATAAATGATTCATTGTTATTTTCAAGGAATTTGAAATCATAAATTTTTAACACATTCTTGAATTAACTTCATAATTACTTCAATTAGCTAAGGTACGATCTTATCTTCATCTTTCATTTGATAAATATATAAATTCTCCATTTTCTTGTCATTTTCAACATTCAAGTCTTATAAAGACATTTAGATATCTATCTCACTCAAAACTTAAGTAATAAAAAATTATCATCAATTAAATAATTTTTATAATGTCCATTTCTATCCATATTCCTAACAAACTAATCAACATATAAATTTAACTTAAAATCTAACCCCCAAATATTGCTTGTTGGTTCTCGCTCAAAATTAAGTAATACAAATTTATCATCAATTAAATAATTGTTATAATG
Source organism: Cupressus sempervirens (assembly GCA_028749045.1). Taxonomy (NCBI): domain Eukaryota; kingdom Viridiplantae; phylum Streptophyta; class Pinopsida; order Cupressales; family Cupressaceae; genus Cupressus; species Cupressus sempervirens. The sequence continues at coordinate 138,710,528 of CM053789.1, read as the reverse complement.
TCCATTTATATCCATATTCCTAACAAAGTAATCAACATATAAATTTAACTTAAAATCTATACACCTTATAATGAAAACTTGATGTTGATTTGATCATTTATTAAATTAAAAAATTCATTATTATTTTCAAGGAATTTGAAATGATAAATTTGTTAGCATGAATGTTGATGATACTACTTTGGGGGAGTATCCTAAGCATTGGAGAGTATTGGCATGTTGTATTCATGACTGTTTTTGTCATTGATGTCAACATAGCAGTAAGTCTGTGAAGGTTGCCCGAGTAGCAGACAGAGATATTAGTTGTACGGACAATGTTTTGATTGTCTAGTGATGCACAATCAATTAGTGATAGAGGACAGTCTATTGGTGATGTCAGCAGGTGCGCAAGGCTTGGTATCGCATGTGCGAAGTTTTGTATAGACTATGAGCCGACAGTGTTATTGTAATTGTAATTAATTAATTATCTTATTATAATTAATTGGGTAAGCCTCAAGGCCAACTCAAGGAATTATTTTGAAGATATGGTATAAAGGAAAGATGTTTTCCTTGTTTGTAAAAGGTATCCATTGTTTTATGAAGTGTGAAGTTTGAAATGGAGCAGAGTGTTTGAGGAATGTGTGTAAGCGATCCAAGGGATTATTGGATGCAAGCTTTGTTATCTGGTTACAAGATCAGAAGGAGCAAAAGTCTGGTTGATAGGAAAGAGGAAGAAGAAGAAAGTACATTTCATTTCTATTATTCTACAAGGAATAATACAGAGATTATTTGGATAGTGGGTTCATTGATCTAAACCTTGAAGTTGTTTGGGCAGTGGGTCCAACTATCTTCCACAACTCCTAACAGGGATTCAAAGTCTTTTAATAGGGACTCATATGTACAGAATATATTTATAGACTCCTAATAGGGTCCATCCTCTAACAAGGAACATTTATATTAGCACATCATCTTGTGGGTACCATCCCCACCAGGGTTTTCTCTCTGATCAAGGGTTTCCCTAGTTAACATATTTGGTGTTATTGTGTATGAGTATCTTGTTGTGTTTTCACATTACATTGCTCATATGGTTAGGTTTATTTAAGGTTGATAATTGTGATAATAGTTGGATAATTGATTCACCCCCCCCCCCCCCCTCTTAGCTATATTGGTGGACTATATGTTCTAGCAATTGGTATCGGAGCTTCGGGTCCTTGAAGGATAAGCTTTTAATAGCATTGGAAGATCACGGTGAGTCATTTTTAGAAGGGATATGCCCAAGTCAGATAGAGAAAATTTTGACACCTAGATGATGGAGATTATTGGTGAGTTATCAGATTTATGTATAAAAGAGAGCATTGAGTTTCTTGATCCAGAATCCTTTTGTTACATATAAAAGAATAGAGGCACAAGTAAAGATAGATTTAGATCTGAAGAAGACAAGAGATCAAGGAAGGTATTGATCTGCCTATGAAAAGAGAGTTAGAAGGTATGGAAATTTTTGCTTGCTGGACATGTAAAGAGTTTGGTAATTTTTCGTCTAGATGTCCTAAGAGAGAGAAAATATAGAAAGAGTTCACTTTCTGGTGAAGATGAAGAATTTAAAGAAAGTATGGAAATATTCTTGAATGATTATGATAATAAAGATAATGAGCATGAACTAGTTAAGAAAGAGGAAGTAGTAGAAGAGATAACTTTGGTAACTATTGTTGATCCAAAGGCTAACTATGAAAATGTGGAAGTTATCATTGCGAGTAACAATGATTTGTAGAATGGGAGTCAAATTGAAGAACAAAGATCTGAGCCTAGAGTAGAAGAAAGAGTTGGGTTGACAACTCCTAGCAGAAGTATATCAAAGATTCACCCTCCTAAACAAATCATTGGAATTATAAAGAATAATTAGGTAAATGAAGAAGTATGTGAATTATGTTTGATTTCTCAAGTTGAAGCTAAGAGTACAAATGAAGAATGCAAAGATGATCATTGGATTCAAGAAATGAAAGAAGAAGTGTATCAAATGGATGTTAAATCAGCTTTCCTGAATGGACAACTTGAAGAAGAGGTATAAATTGAATAGACTAAAGGTTTCCCTCTGACAGAAGACAAAGATATGGTATGCAGACTAAAGAAAACTCTATATGGTCTAAAGCAAGCATCTAGAACCTAGTATGCAAGGTTGGACAACTATTTGGTAAAACTTGGATTTGTTAAAGGTATAGTAGATAGTAACTTGTATTTGAAAGAAATTGAGAATGGTTTGCTGGTAATAGTAATATTCTTTGATGACATCATATTTGAAGGAAATAATGAAGCAAGTGATAGGTTTGATGAAGAAATGAAGAATGAGTTTGAAATGAGCATGATAGTAGAAATGAAGTTTCTCCTAGGATTGTAGATTGTGCATAACAATGATGGAATTTTTATTTCACAAGCTAAGTACCTGAAAGACTTGTTGAAAAGGTTTGGATTAGAAAGTTGTAAACTTGTTGGTACACCTATGATAACTGGTCACAAGTTATCCAGCAAGGATGAGACACCTACAGTGGAGCAAAAGAAGTATAGATCCATGATTGGAGGTTTGCAGTATCTGACTCACACCAAACCAGATATAGCAAATGCAGTTGGGATTATAGCTAGATTTCAAGTTGATCCTAAGGAGTATCATTATGTAGCAGTAAAGAGGATATTCAAATATTTGAAAGGAACATCAAATCATGGTATTTGGTATGATGGATCGAGTGATTTCACTCTATGTGTGTATACTAATGTGGATTACGTAAATAGTATGGATGACAGAAAGAGCACCAATGGTGGAGCATTTTTTCACGGAGGAAGATTGGTTTCTTGGATAAGAAAGAAGCAAGATCATATTTTGCAAAGTACAGCTAAAGTATAGTATGTTGTAGCAACAAATAACTGCAATCAAGTAATGTGGATGAAGAAAATGTTGAAGGATATCATAATTGAGTTTGAAGAACCTCTTATCATTTACTATGTTAACACAAGTAAAATGAGTATGTCTAAGAATTATGTATTGCATTCTAAGACTAAGCATATCTATTAAGTATCATGTGCTGAGAGAGAAAGCAACAGAAAAAGAGATCAAATTGGAGTATCTAAGTATTAGAGATAAAATTGGAGATATCTTTACAGAACCTTTACCTAAAGATACATTTGAGTACTTAAGAGGTATGCTTGGGGTTATGCCCCTGCCTACTTCTAAGTAGATGATGCAGTAAGTGCATTAATCCAGTGGTACAAAGCATTATTGTTAGACTAGACTGAATGCTAATGCTTCCTATATGGGGGACTATCTATGTTGAGCTGAGTTATTGAGGACTCTTGGTATTTGGTTTTGAATAGTGTCTTTGGACACTCGAGTTGGTTGAAGACTTGGAGCAGATTACTAACAATTCGTATTTAACAATTGGTATACTATCATATTGAGGCCTTTGACATTGATGTCAATGGGAGAGAATATGCATGAAAAACATCTCCTAAGTAATGGGGGAGAAAAAATTGTACCTGAATGAGAGAGATATATCTTTAGGGAGAGTTAGAAAGATTCATGTAAGGAACCAAGAATATCTCTAGGAGATATGCAACTAATGTATTATGAGTTGTTTAGTGTGAACAACTATTATCGATCCTAAAGAAGAAGAAGAAGAAGAAGAAGAACAAAGAAGTGTTCTAGAAGATTTTAGAGCTGTGTTCCAGAAGATTTCAGATTTGATTGATGAAGAGGATTTAAAAAGATGACAACATAAGCAACAAAGTACTATTTTGGTATTGTTGTCAATCAGGATTGCGCCTATAGCAAGATGTAAAATCTAGCCATCCTATTGAAACATGGAAACTCTCTCAGGTGGTGGGTTGTCCTAAAATGAGAGATGAATCTTTGAAAGCTAGGTCGGTTCCTAAGTTGTGATCACCTAATCCTAAATTAAACACGAGATAAGGGTAAGAAATGAATGATAAGTAATGAAACTAATCCTAAATGAGCTGATACACCAATGGTTTTGAATGTAACTTTAATCAAATCAGCACAAATTATGAAAAGAAAATTGTTTCACAATACCCAGACAAACATGCAACCACAAAAGTGTTTCTATGGAAGGACCGAGATCTTCTGCTTTGAAAGGGATACCTAGGTTTCACCAATTTTCTGCAAAAAGACAATAATCACAAACATAGACCTGTAATCACAAGTATCAAGATTCAAATCTGCAATAAGGAACGTAACTAAAATGAAGGAAAACACAACATTAAAGTAAAAATCCATAATATTACACAAGAACCAAATGAGAAGGAACCGTTGAATCTCTATAATCAATGCTGAAACAATCTCTGCTACAAATGCCCTCACAATCAACTCAAAATCTGCAATGTGCAAAAATTTGAATCCGAAAGAAGGTCTCTCCTTCATATACTGTTCAGTATACATGATACTCTGTAAGATATTTCTAGTTATAGAAAAGGAATAAACTTATTTCTTTCTGTGGTTGTTTGTAGAAATTGTAAAAAAGAAACAAGGATTCCTCCTTTGCATTCATCATAATGTATCTTTCATTATGATATCTGATTCTGATATCTCTGTTCATTCATGGCTTTGTTGTTATAAACATTTGTCTCTTTCTCTCATACACTGTTGTAGCCGAACATTCTTTATTTGCTAATTAAATTGGAGGTCTAAGTTATAAATAACTGGAAAGGCTCTTTTGGAGATTCTTGTTGTTTCTTGGCTACTTGAAAGCCCTTTTAGCTTTTATATGTGATATATCATATAAATTGGATTTTTAGCTTGCTTTTGCCATTGTACATGAAGGAACAGATGTAAAATCCTTTTTTTTGGCATGATTTAAATGCACATATTTTTTACTTACTGTTATCTTTTAAAGATTGGGCAGTAGCATCTAATCTTTTCCATTCATTGTTCTTTGTCTTAAGTGTATGTTCACCATCAGCAGCAATGTATTCAGAATATTTTATTCCCACTAGCAGATGCAAGTTTTCTACTTGTACAAATATCAGTATCAACTTACTTGCTTCCAGAATCTTTATTGCAAATATCATGATTGATTACAATTACATGACCAACATCTGAGAATTCACTTAAAATATTGTTCAAATTTTCTTTTAAAACAATCATTTGACATTTGCTCCTCCTTCTTAAGAGATCCTAAATCAATTACACATTTTACAGAACCTTTTGCTGTTGTAATGGTTGTATGATCTTCAATTGTTTCCCTACAATAGGTAAAATATTTAGGATATGCATAGCCCCAGCTTCTGATGCATTTTTGCCATTGCCTTGCTTTCACTGCAACCCAATCTTCCATATGATTGTTTCTTTCTCATCCTTTCAAAACACATTCCTGTTTCTTGCAGCTGTGATCACTTTATCAGTTTGTTCAACAGTATATATTAATGTTTTCCTTGCTGTTAATGCCCCTTTTTTTTTATGTGCATTATATTTTTCTATAGCAGAATTTCCCCTTTTTCTATTGATTTGGCACTCATAATTAGTTCTAACTAATCTTGTGATTGATTGCATTTGTACTTTCTTCATATATGCTGAAATATACTAAAAAATACTTGAAATTCTTTTATCTTCAGACTTCAATCTTTACATGTCCTCCATGATTTGACCAGAAGGTCCCATACCTGAAACTTATGTATGCCCCCTCGACAGTCTCCTCTCGTCCTTTGCCTTTGTTGCTACATGATTCAACCAAAAGGTTCTACTCTTGTAGTGTATGCGTGTCCCTTCAATGATCTCCTCAAATCTTTGATCTTCACGCCTCCTTGATTTGACCAGAAAGTTTCATGCTTGTAACTTATGCACGTCCCTTCAATGATCTCCTCAAATCTTCAATCAACTATATTGGTTTAACCGGAGGTCCCATACCTGAAACTTATGTATGCCCCCTCAACAGTCTCCCCAATATCTTTTGTCTTTGCCCAAACAAACTCAGCCAAAAGGCTTCATGCATGTAACTTACACATGATCCTTCAATAGCCTCAAGTCTTCATACCTGTATCTGCACATGGAACAAACTCATTAATAAAACATGTTTTATCTTCTTCGAATTTTTCTTTCCTTCTTGCTTTTTAGCATAGTTATCTGAATAACCATGTTGTAGAAACAATAGAGTATAGATGATAGGAAAGTTTTCCATTGCCCAGTTCATATGAACTGACCCATTTTTTCATTCATTTTTGTAGGTTTAATCCCAGATGGAGATGCGGGATCAACCCTTCAGCATTCAGCGCAACAAACTTTCCATTCAAGCAATGGATGCCTTTCCTTTTATCTCCTTTTCAGTACTTTTATGTTTGTACAATGTGTTTAATTCAGATATTTATGTTAGGAGTTGAGAGAGCTAGTAATATCTGAATGCATTGTATTCAAGTACTGTGTAAACATGAACACTTTGTAATATTTTTGAATACTTGAATAAAAAATATTATTTTAGCACTTGTATCCTAAAAAAGTGATCAATTCTCTTGTTTATGATTCATGTACTTTGCTTACTGCATTCTTTTCGTTCTGTACTGTATATTCTCTACAGCTAAACACACTTAGTCAGTAGATAAAACATATTTAGTTCAGCGTAAAACATAACAATTTAAGCGGCATGTTAAATTGGCAATAGGTATTCTTGGAACTTAGATGTTTTTCATCTCTATTGCAATCAATGCCAAAGGGGGGGATTGTAAGAATGAATGTTGATGATGCTACTTTGGGGGAGTATCCTAAGCATTGGAGAGTATTGGGATGTTGCATTCATGACTGTGTTTGTCATTGATGTCAACATAGCACTAAGTCTGTGAAGGTTGTTAGAGTAGCAAACATAGTAATTAGTTGTATGAACAATGTTTTGATTGTCCAGTGATGCACAATCATGGACATATTCTACATAGTGTCCTGATGACCTGGTCAAGAGCGCAGAGTCTAAGTCAGAGACGTACAAAAGTTATTGTTGATTTATAGAGAACAATACAGAAACAGAGTATTGGGAAAGCAGTTCCTGATTTTTGTTCGCTATCTTACATCTGAGATGCAATGAAGAGATGCACAATCAGTCAGTGATAGAGGACAGTTTGTCGGTAACATCAGCAAGTGCGCAAGCCCTAGTATTGAACGTGTAAAGTTTTGTATAGACTGTGACTTGACAATGCTATTGTAATTGTAATTAATTAATTATCTTATTATAATTAATTGGGAAAGCCTCAAGGCTGACTCAAGGAATTATTTTTAAGATATGGTATAAAGGAAAGATGTTTTCCTTGTTTGTAAAAGGTATCCATTGTTGTATGAAGTGCAAAGTGCGAAAAGGAGCAAAGTGTTTGAGGAATGCATGTAAGCGATCCAAGGGATTATTGGATGCAAGTTTTGTGATATGGTTACAAGATCAGAAGAAGCAGAAGTTTGGTTAATAAGACAGAGGAAGAGGAAGAAATTACATTTGATTTCTATTATTCTGCAAGTAATAATATAGAGATCATTTGGACAGTACGTCCATTGATTAAGCTTAACCTTGAAGCTATTTGGGTAGTGTGTCCAACTGTCTTCCACAAGTCCTAACAGGGTTAGCACAACACCTAACATGGTTAGAATCTCCTAACAGGGATTGAAAGTCTCCTAACAGGGACACATATGTATTGAATGTATTCATAGACTCCTAACAGGGTCCATCCTCTAACAAGGAACATTTATATTAGTACATCATATTGTGGGTACCATCCCCACCGGGGTTTCCCCTCTGATCAAGGGTTTCCCTAGTTAACATATCTGGTGTTATTATGTATGAGTATCTTGTTGTGGTTTCACATTACATTTCTCATATGGTTAAGTTTGTTTAAGGTTGATAATTCTGATAATAGTTGGATAACCGATTCATCCCCCTGCTCTCAGTTATATTGGTGGACTATATATTCTAACAAATGTTTTAACACATTCTTGAATTAACTTCATAATTACTTCAATTAGCTAAGGTATGATCTTATCTTCATCTTTCATTTGATAAATATATAAATTCTCCATTTTCTCGTCATTTTCAACATTCAAGTCTTATAAAGACATTTAGATATCTATCTCGAGCTCATAATTAAGTAATACAATTTTTTCATCAATTAAATAATTGTTATAATGTCCATTTTTGTCCATATTCTTAACAAAGTAATCAACATATAAAGTTAACTTAAAATCTATACACATTATAATGAAAGCTTGATGTTCATTTGATCATTTATTAAATTAAAAAATTCATTATTATTTTCAAGGAATTTGAAATGACAAATTTTTAACACATTCTTGAATTAACTTCATAATTACTTCAATTAGCTAAGGCATGATCTTATCTTCATCTTTCATTTGAGAAATCTATAAATTCTCCATTTTCTTGTCATTTTCAACATTCAAGTCTTATAAAGACATTTAGATATCTATCTTGCTCAAAATTAAGTAATACAAATTTATTATCAATTAAATAATTGTTATAATGTCCATTTCTATCCATATTGCTAACAAAGTAATCAACATGTCTTAAAATCTATACACCTTATAATGAAAACTTTATATTTGTCTGATCATTTATTAAATTAAAAATTTCATTATAATTTTCAAGGAATTTGAAATGATAAATCTTTAACACATTCTTGAATTAACTTCATAATTACTTCAATTAGCTAAGATATTATCTTATCTTCATCTTTCATTTGATAAATATATAAATTCTCCATTTCCTCGTCATTTTCAACATTCAAGTCTTATAAAGACATTTGGATATCTATCTCACTCAAAAATTAAGTTATACAAATTTACCATCAATTAAATAATTGTTTTTGATATAAAAACAACCAAAACTAGGGAGTTGGCCCTTTACAATAGTGGTGAACCAACCAGTAGACAACTACACAGACCCCTAACGATTTACCTTAAAAACATAATTAACAACAACATATTAATTATCAGTACTAGAGTTCCTACTCTTAAAAATAGCAAAGTTTATCAAGTTAATAGAAGGCATGTAGGTGGTCATTGCATCGTACCACCTACAACCAATATCTAAGTTTAATAGAAAAAACAAAACCATCACCATAGGACGGAGAGGAAAACCAACAAATAACCAAAAAAACACCATGCACCGGGAGGCCACTAATTGGCATCTTTTTTCTTTCCCTTCCCAACAAGGAGGACTTTAGCCCAATCTTTAGCGAGGAAGTTGTAGAGTAGCCTCGAGTCCTCCTTCCCTAGGCCCTCCTCCCTCGACTCGTGAGCCAAAAGCTAGAAAGTAGTTGCAGCCGCATGGGTCACCTTTAGGGTGAACTCTGAGAAGAGGGTGAAGCCCTCCTCTAGCACAATGCACCTATCCTTGAGCTCCTGCAAATCTTTATGAGTAACAACTCGATCCTTTGAAACACCAAGGTTAAGATCTCTGTTGTAATTCATCGAAGAGTTCCTTTTGTCCTGCACATCCAGATTATTAGTGGGGGCCCTAAAATATTCCAACCCATCTTTCCTTATGGGGGAGGAGATAGTGTTCGAGGAGGCTTTATCAGAATTGGGGTTATCCTGGTTATCAGCAAAAGGCATGGTGATGGTAGTAGATATATGCGTGGGGCCTTGGGAGGGGTCCTTGGGAGGGGTCCTTGGTAGGGATTTCTATCTCAAAATCCCAAGTGTCATTGACAGTATCATCCCACTTCTCCACCTCTTTATCAATCTCTTTCTTCCCCTTCTCTTGATCATCCCCCGATATCTTATCACTTTCCTCCAAATTGGTGTCTTCCTCCTCCTCCTGAGAGCAACTGGCCTTTTGTTTGTATCTACCACGGGTATTAGCAATTCTTCCCGACCTTCTTCTACTCTCACCAATTTCATTTTCTAAATCCCCAATCTCCACTGCCACCCTCTTAGCTGTTTTGATCTTTTTATTGGCTATCAGTTCCAAGGTCAGGGTTTTGTTTTTTCTACCCTTAACTGGGGTTTGACTTGGTGAGGGTTGAGGAGTAGGGACATAGCTACCCCTCGCACACTCCAGACGAAGGGGCCCCTAGAGGGGAGGAGATTATCAATAGAAATCACACAGGGAGGGAAAAGGGCCAGGTGGAACTAAAAAAGATGAAACATTAACCCTTGGTATAAAATAGTGAAATTGGCCCCTATCTTCTTCTTTTTTCTTCCTAACATTCATCACAATTTCTTCGAGGGCATGCATCAGAAAGAAAGGAATGCAGATAAATTCCCTATTATGAAAGTGGTTAAGCAAAGGGAAATGGTAAAAATAATACACATCGTGTTTGCCTTCTAGGGTAAGATACTTCATTATCATCAAGCACACACAATCCTAGGGCTCCGACAGCTTATCTCTCCTAAAACCACCACGGTACTAATTCGGGGCCTCATTGTCTCTAAAGAAACTAGCCAGGCTAGCTTCATCCACCACCTTTGTAATTTTCTACAAGAAATTTCTAGGCCCGTTGCCATAGCAATGGTCTCCTCATTCACCTAAAAGGTGATGCCATTGATAGTAACCCGCCTGTCCTTCCAGCTACTAACAAATTGTTGGGAACAATTCTCATCGTAGCTAGCGATGACCTGCATGTAAGGGACAAACCCTCCCTCCTTCAACATAATCCAAGTAGCTTGTCTTTTAAAAATATCTTCCATCTTCGTGGGTTCCAATTTTTTCAGGTCCCCACCCATGATAACTCTTTCCTCAAGAATCTCTTCTTCCACAATCTCAGTAATTTTCATTTGCACCCATAAAATCACAGAGGTAGGGCTAAAAATGTAGTATCTCGCGGTTAAAATGCATTTGTCCTTACTTTTCACGGGGATGTAAAATCCAGAATGTACTCGCCAACTTAAAACATCAATATAGAGAGTGCAAATAATCCACATGTAATATCTTAATGATCTGGCATTAATAATAAAGCCAACTTTTGCCATAATCATCCCATACCCCCAAAAAATGATGGCGCTAAATTTGAAGCTGGGGTTATTAATTTCTTCCCCTTTTTCGTGCCCTCACTTGAAACAAACCACATGTTTGATCCTTTTTTGGTTATCAATTAAATAATTGTTTTTGATATAAAAAGAAACCAAAAACAAGGGGGTCGACCCTTACAAACAAAAAATTGGTAACCAACGCATTACCAGCAGTGACCAACAACAAACATAAAACTAACTAAAGCTTCACAAAACCACAGATCCTTATGTACGTAACTACCCAGTAAAATACTAAGAACAACTAAACTAAAATAAAAGTCTAGAAGATCTAACAACTTCAGAAGTTCATCAAAATAACTGTTGGCATATCAAGCCAACCCAAGTCTTAGATATAGCTGGATACCAGCAAAACTAGAAACAACAGAATAACATAAAAGTCTTGGATCCGAGGATCCCATTAAACTAAAAAACTCAATTTTCTTTTTTCTCCTTCCCCTTCGCAGCCAACAGAATCCGGGACCAGTCATCAACAAGGAATTTGAAGAGGGGCTTATGGTCCTCCATATCCATCCCAATATCTTCCTTTTCCTGTGCCAGCAGCTGGAGGGTGGTGGCCGCAGTGTGAGTGACTTTGAGGGTAAATTTAGAGAAGGTAAAGAACCCTTCCTCTAAAAATTTGACCCTCTTATCCAAATTGGCATACACCTCCACCTGCTTCTCAGTCTCTTCCTTGATATCCGTATCCACCTTTTTTGCTTCCTCCTTAGCTTTCTGTACCTAGATATCATCTTGCAAGACCCTTGGATTAGTAGAAGTCTTAGATTTTTCCTTGACCGGGGATGAGATAGTTATGGGGGAGGTGTCCACTTTGCTGCTATCCTCATAGAAGATTATGGGCTGGAGGGTGAAGCTAGCAGACACATGGGTGATCTTTGTGGTAGCAGCATTGCCAGCTAACACTTGAGTCTGAGAATTTTCAACAGAATTATCCTTCGAGTTAACACTTTTTTCCACCTCCTCCTTTCCTTCTTCTCTTTTAGAATTAGAGTTGTCTTCCTCCTCCCTTTCTTCTTTATTATTTTCTAAGCTTTCCTCCTCAACCTCCTCAACTCTGAATCTGTTGGATTTCTGTTTGCACCTTGCCTAGGATTGGGTGAGTCTTCCAGATCTCCTCCTAGCCTTAGCCCCAGCCTCCTCCTCCTCCTCCTCCTCTTCCACCTCAATAGGTTTTTCAACTTTTATCTTTTTGTTGCCCTTTTGTTTCGCAGTCGTATCAGATTTTTTCTTTTTCTTATTTTCTCGGCTAGGGGAGGGACGGGGGGTATGAAGTTTAGTACCAATATTGGTGCTCGGGGGTGAATTCTAGCAGTGGCGTTGGTTGTCAACCACCACCACCCTAGGGGGGCACAGGGCAAGGTGGAATTGGTAGAGGTAGAAAATTAGTCCTTGATGGATTATGGTAAAGTTATGCCCTTTATTCCTCTTTTCCCTAACATCAGCTACTATATCCTCAAGAGAATGCAGAAGAAAAAATGGGATAAAAATGAAATCCCTATTCCTAAAATGATTTAACAAAGGGAAATGGTAGTAGTAACAAACACCAAACCTGCCCTCCAATGTCATATATCTCATGAGAACCAGGCACACATCGTCCCATGGGGTTGGCAGCTTGTCCCTTTTAAACCCTCCTCTATATCGAACCGATTCCTCATCTTTTGCAAAGAAATTGTTCGTACTAGCCTCATCAACAGTTCTAGTGACCTTTCTCCATTTTTTCCCTTTCATTGAAAGGCCAGTCACCATGGAAATTACTTCCTCATTCACTTGGAAGGTGATTCCATTAATGGTGACCTTGCAGTCATTCCACCCGTTAACAAACTGGAGGTTACAATTCTCGTCATACCCTACCATCGACTGCATGTAGGGTAGAAAGCCCCCTTCCTTTAGCAGAAACCAGGTGGCCATCCTATCCTTGAAGTTCTCCATTTTTGTGGGCTCTAGCCTATTCAAGTCCCCACCCATATCTATTCTGTGAATATCCCATTCCTCTTCTTTAGTGGCGCACATCTGAGCTTCCTTCTCTGCAAAATCTCTGCAGCTACTATCCACCTTGAGACCTTTAACAATAAGCAAAATGATTTTATAGTCCCGTGCTTGATAAGTTTCAAAATCCCATGCAATTTCATTATGGGAATCCTGATTGTATAGTATCATAATTTTCACCACCCGAAAATCTCTAATAGTTTGATAAATGATATCATTTGTACTTTTAATTGGGAAGTAATTTGAATTCCGCGATGGGTTACCATAATGGTGAAAAGACATCCCTCTTAATTTGCATTCACTCATTTTTCTATTTGTACGGCCACGTCTTCTATTCATTTCCAAAAAGCCTATGTTAAATTTAGTGAACATCGAAACAAAATTGCCAAATTTGGCCCCGACTTTAAATTTTATGGTCATAATTAAATGATATTCTCGCCTCTTTCTTTGGTTATCAATGACTTAATGTCTTCGTTGAGATCTATCATATCCCTCCAGCATGTGATTGTCATTGATTTAAATCCCATGGCAGCCGCCGTGTCGGCCACCTTATTTCCTTCCCTGTAAATGTGTTGTAGGTGGACACTTTCCATCTCTTCCAAAATTTTCCTAATATCCACAATGATAGTTCAAATATTCCATCCTGGTTGGGATATTCCCTTAACCAAATCAATGATTAATTTAGAGTCCCCCTCTATTGTTATTTCCCTAATTTGCATTTCACTAATCAGCTGAAGGCCCCAAAAAAACACCATTTCCCACCTTCCCAACATAAACCAATAGCGCATCACCATTCCTATCCCGCAGCACTCCTCCCGCCGCTCCTATACCTCCTCTTGCAACACCATTGAAATTCAGTTTATATTGTGTAAGGGTAGGTGGTTTCCATCTCGTTTGTTGTCTCCTCAACATTTTTGAGTTACCAAAGAGGAAAAAATCCTCTTGACAAACCCACTTTTCAGCAATTAGTCCTTCTTGTCCACCTGGTTCTTCCTTTGGCATTTTACATTTAGCCACCCTTAAATTTTCCTTCAATAATTTCTCCATTATTCCAAAAACCACCTCCATTGATTTATTCTCCTCTCTACATATTCTATTATTTCTTTCTTTCCATATATGCTAAAAAACATATGGTGGTACAATTTTCCATAGAAAAATCAATCTAGGGTGATAAAAGGGACAACTCCAGTTCTCCACAAATTGACCTAGATTGTCTTTCATAACTTAGTCCAAACCAAATTTCTCCTAGACCCTAGTCCATATCTCTAAGGCATACTGGCATTCTAGAAATAGGTGAGAAATACTCTCCTCCTTCTCCTTGCAGAGATAACAACAGTTTGTTATATAAAAGCCCCTTCTTTTCAAGTTGCCTAAGGTTAAAATTTTGCCATGTTGAACCGTCCACCAAAAGAAATTGATTTCAGGAATAAGGTTACTAATCCAAACCTTACTCCACAATGACGGGTAGGGGTCCTTGCTAAACAGGTGTAAGTAAGCCAATTTTATAGTGAAGCTACCACTTAGAGTTAAGTCCCAAGCTATAATGTCCTCCTGGAATAGAATTGGGGGTCTCTGTTCTCCTATAAGCTCTTCCAACTCCTTGAGAAGCTGAATATCCTCTTGGGAGTAAGTTTCCTTATAAAGTTTCTTCCACTTCCTCCCCTGATCAATATAGTCTCCAACTTTTCTTTCCACATCTTCTTTAAGCAGCTCCATTAATCTTCTAAATTTGCTAAAAACCAACAGTTTCCCTCTCATCCACTTGTCTTCCCAAAATTTGATACTATGACCATTCCTCACAATCCACCTTGTCCCTTCCCTTAATAATCCTCTACTCCTGAAAATATTCATCCAGATTTTAGACCCTCCTGGGAGTTCATTATTAAATAGATTCCAATTGAAAGGGGAATTTGACAGATATTTAGCTTTCATAATATTACCCCAATCTGTATTGTCTTCTCCCAACCTCCAGCCAATTTTCGTAAGGAGAGCCTTATTAAGGTCTCAAAATATTCTTACTCCCAACCCCCCCTTAACCTTTGGCTTACACACCTCCTCCCAATTGACTAAACTCAATTTATTCCTCTCTTCTGTTCCTGACCAGAGGAAATTCCTTTGTATTCTCTCAATCCTCTTTGCCATGTTTTGGTTAATTTTGAAGAGGGACAGGAAGTAAATGGGAATACCCTGGAGAGTAGTAGAGAGAAATTGTAGTTTTCCAGCATTGCTTAATATCTTCCCTTTCCATCCTACAAGTTTCCTCTGAATTCTCTCCACTATCGTATTCCAGAAGTCATTAGTCACTTCTTTAGTGGTTAGTGGTAGTCCAAGATAAGTATCTGGGAAGCTGACAGATTGACATTCTAGGATATTCCTTATCCTCCTTTGTAATGAGACATCAGTATTAAAGAAATAAATCTTACTCTTATGATAATTGACTTGATGTCCCGAACTTTCTTCATAATTGTGTAGTATAGTCTTCCAAGCTTCGGCTTCTATAACTGAAGATTCTCCAAATAGGAATGTGTCATCAACAAATTGTTGTAGCACTTCAATATGAGTGGTAGTAGCAGGCTTTACCCCTTTGACACAACCAGTATTCACAAGTTTATAGAAAGACCTCCCTAAGACTTCAAAAACCATAATGAAGAGGTAGGGAGAAAATGGGTCACCCTGTCTCAGGCCTTTCTTCGCTCCAAAATTGCCCCAGGGAAAACCATTTAGGAGAATAGAATATTGAACTGAGCCAATCATCATCTTGATCAGATTTATAACCTTGTTATTAAACTCCACTCTTTCAAGCACCTCATAGAGGAAATCCCACTTAACCTTATCATAAGCCTTGGAGATATCCAATTTGAATGCCATCCCCAGTTTTTTTGTTTTTTCCCATTGAGTGAATAATCTCATGTGTGGTTATGGCCGCATCTAGAATTTCTCTTCCTAGAACAAATCCTTTCTGAGGACTGCCAATTATTCTATCCTAAAAAGGCTTTATTCTTGTTGGGACTAAAAATTGCATGCTTCATTTTAGTCACATCTTGAAAATTTTGAGAAATCAGGCCTATAAATGCTTTTAACGAGGTTGTACCCGGCTGTCCATTTGAGACCCCTGAGGTGTTTAATGCTTCTAGCACCTTTCATTCAGCATGCCTAAGCGTTTTGTGAAGTTAAATTGAATTTTTGAGTCATTTGACGAAGTCCTGTTTCAAGCATTTGTCAAATTTGCAATTTTGCCCTAGTGTCAAACAGTGACAGGAGGCTGTGTTTGCCATTGAATATCTCGCACCCAGAAATGTTTCATGACTTGCCACTTTGAGATTATCTAGTGTCCATATCCAAGAACCTATGTTTCAGATTTTGATTCATTTTGAGTTCGTCTGACTAGGTTTTGAATCCCTTGAAGTTGGTCAGTTACTGTTTTCATGCTTTTGCACTTTGCACCTAATTTCGAGAAGCCTTGTTTGACGTGCTATAACTTTGACCCAGTTGACTAAAATGCTAAATTTCCTTTTGCGTTGCATGGTAGACGTCAGAGACTTCCTATGTTTAAATTTTTAAGTCCTGAAAAATCCGTTTGATCAGTTTTCAAAAGCGATTCCAAATGCAATTTATGACTTTTTACTGGTGTCAACACTTGCAAATTTATCAGTACCCCTGTTCGTGACGTTATAACTTGAAATCTGTGATTGGTAAGATCGAACGGTTTGTTCCCCTGTATTGTCCACTGAAAATACTACAAGTGTGCCGATTTTTAGAACTTGACGAATCCATATGCACGCTTTTCTAGGTAAATCTGAGAAGGCAACTTTGACATTGAATATCTTTTGACTCTGAATTCGTCATGAGATGAGATTCGACAAAGTAGAAGTGTGCAGAGGAAAGATTCAGTGTGTCAGTTTTCAGAGCTTGGTCAGATGTTTGGATCAGTTTTCAAGGCCGGTCAAGAGACCTCCTGACGCAAAATTGATAAGTTGCAAATTAATTAAAAGTGAGGTTTTCAATTGATTAATTAGTGCTTGAATTGGATTCCAGTCAGTTTGAAAAGGTCAGTGGAACAACTTGAAGGTTCAGTTGGCCTGAAATGAAAATTTTTTTAGTCGGACCTGCCTTGGGGCCTAACTAATCTTCATTAAACGCCAAGAGCAGAAGATTGTCTCCATAGTTTCTATGATAGACATTGACATATCAAAGGAGACACAGTGCAATGAAAAAGACTAGCACACTCATTTAAAAAGACGCCAACATGCAAGGAAACCGCAGGTTTCAAAGTTTTGTTAGAAGGTAAAAGACATGAATAGCAGGGGCAAGTTTAATATGCATAAGAGTTTGAAGTTACTTTGAAGAAACCACCGCCCACCCAAATGGCTGACGTAGCAGGCATGAACCAAAGAGGACTCTCACACAATAAGGATCAGTAAAAACATTAACAGAGATCATACATCTTAAAGAATAGTTAATGGCATATCAAAGACAGTCCATAACAATCAAAGAACCAGCGCAATGTAAAATGGAAATCAGCGCAAGCATTAAGGGGAACTTCACGGCATGATCTGGGACTGCCCCATCACGTGGATGAAGCCGTAGGAAGCAAAGAATTTCTAGTTCCATTTTCCACACCAAGACAAAGGGGAAGCCATGGCAGCAAACAAGGAAACTCCCCATGCCTTCACAGAGGAACACATGCGAAATAAGAGCAGTCGGCTAGTAAAAGGGTTTTTAGCAGAGATTTTCATGCTCAAGGCAGGGGAAGTTTGTAGAAAGGAGTTTGACAATCCGCATTTTTGGAGAGTCAGCATTCAAACAAAAAACCACTCATCATAAGTATATTCAAAGGAACAACCCGCAACACACTTAGCAGGCAATGAAACATTAAACCGCCCATATTGAGGAGAAAGCAATCTGCAGTGAGCTAAGGGGAGTTGCAGATGAATGACGTCTTGTATGAAGATACAGAGTGGGAAGCTCCACATATGAATAGAGGATCTTTCAGGCAGAGCAGCTCACGCAAGGAGAGCAGGGAGCCTACGTTTTTTGAGCAAGAAAGCTTGTGCCAAAAGGAAATGAGCCTCTGCGCAAAAGTGAAATTCCCCACATCCAGCAACCCAAGTGAACAAGGAAAAGACGTCACAGTCCAAGGAAAACCACAATGAGTCTTTATCCCACATTACCCGTGGGTTTAAATCTCTTAATCGTTAAATAGTATCTTGAGCAATATGCATTGTGAATTAGAGAAAAGGGGTTTTTAGAAGTTGCTTGCTATGAGGTCGACCCTAGTGACGTGAGAATAAATTTTGAACAAACACGTATCTAAGGTAGATGATGTCATCCCAATTCAAAGGCGCTGGATAAGTCAATAATTCGGCTAGTCGCTATGTCACTAGCCAGAAAATTTGAGAAATTTCGGCTAGCGACTTAGCGAGTCGCCAAAAAATTTCAGAAATCTGGCGAACGAAGGTTGAATTCGAGCTTAGAGATCACACCACGTGGATAATCTGACAGTCGTCGCTAACTCACCAAACGAAAGTTGCACGAAAGTTATCGTAGCAAGATAGTGAGGATGGATGCAGTAATGACATGTGGCAAGTGGTCCCGGAGCAGTTGGTGACATGGCGAATGATACAAATCGAGTAGCCAATCAGGAAGTGCCATGTGGCACTAGTCAAAATAGGTTGACCATAGATTCAGAGGATAAGGGAAAAATTTGTAGAAAATAAAAAATGATTTTTTATTTTTTCTAGGCAGTGGGTATGCACGTTCAAATTTTTTAAAGAGAAACATATTCTAAAGTTTATACTTTAGAATTTTTCAAATTTTATAAAAAATTAAATGTGCAGACATGAGTTTCTAGCAGAGGAGTCATTTTCAAAATGACTTTCAGGAGGTTTCCAAGAGGCCAAATAGGCGATGTTATATATCACCGGAATCGGGAGAAGACAAAATTTCCAATTCTGGAGTTGGTTTTTGCACAAGTATCAGTCAGTTTGAGCTACACGAGGTTTTCCATCAGGTACCTGAATTGCAACTATTTTCAGACCAGGAAGTTCAGTTTTGATTTTTTGTCAAGACAATGACCTGAATATCAGTAGAAGGCAATGGAAATGCAGTTAGGGTCAAATTTGTTCAGATTTACTCAGTAAAAACTCATTTTCACTGGTATTTTCATGGGGCAATCAAATATTTTGGTGATTCAAAAAGCTTTCATCATTAAGCAGAGATATTTGCAAATCAATTATAAAAAATGATGAAACAAAATCAGATTAGATGGGATGAAAGAAGAAAGAGGTTACTCAGTTGCACAGGATTGAATTTCAAGTGGACACTTGTCGTCTTCAGAATAGATCCAAGAATTCTTTCTCTTCTATATTTTCTTTCTTTCTTCCATTTGAAGGGGTTCCAATTTTTTTGGGAAGTTCCAGTTCTTTGGAGAAAATCTGCTCATTACTGTGATACCAAGGTCTTGGATCCAGTTCTGGTTGCATTCCCATGACTGTGACACCATTTTCCTTCAGCAATTTCTTCTCATATGAACAGCAGTAGTGTAAAGTTAATACATATAGTTCTGATACATTAGGTTGTTTCATGTCTTTCATTTCATGCATATGATTGTATATTTTCAAGGAAATAATGCAAAGAGCAGCAGATGATTAAGTTTCAGTTGAATCTTGTCTCCATTCTCATTGAATTTCAATGTTTTACGATCTCTGAACAAAGAGTTTAGGTTGTAGTTGCAGTCCCCTAAGACTGTATGTTGTTTCTTTGTTGCTGATAGTTCAAGGAATTGTGTAAATGCTTCATAGAAATCAACAGGGTTGCAGATTTATTGAGGAGGATATCAGGTAAGAACGAGATTTTAAACTGAACATAGATGTCTATTTACAAGTTAAATAGATAGATCTATATCTGAAGATACGCACATGTCTTAAATATTCATATGTATGTTTGTGATCCATGAATTTTCCCAATGGACTAGGCACTGATCAGCTACAGGGTCATTACTTTCTCATTGCTGCATATCTGAGGGTTGTTGAAATCAACATCAAAAATCAAACGCTTTTCCCCTTTCATGTTGAAGAGCTATCATAGAATGCCCTCACTCAGCTTATGAGGTTCATAGATCTGCATCTAGCTATCGTAGGTCTATGTTATTTCATGAGTTCTTAGGAGAAATAAGGGTTTTATCTGCTTCATATTAGATTCAGTGTATGCTTTGACAATTGGTACCATATAAGGAATCTATAGGTTCACCCGCCTAGGTTTTGTAGAGCCTGAAGTGTAGAAGGAGTATAGCCTTATAGTTGGCCTAGTGTCTGAATGGATGTATTGATAATGGGAGTTAGCTACCCCTAGATGCGTTTTGTTCTCATCAGGGTAATTGAAAACCCTCCAGCGTTTTCAAACACCAACAATTCTGTTTACCAAGACTTTAGCAAATATCTTATAAATAGTATTACATAAACTTATAGGTCTGAAATCTAGCAGGCTCAAAGGTGTGGGGATTTTAGGAACTAATGCAATAAAGGTCTTATTGATCCTCTTTAGCATCTTCCTAGTTCTGAAAAAATCCCTAGTAGCCCAAACCAATTTAGATTTAATAACCTCCCAGAAATGCTGGAAGAACGCGGGAGGGAACCTATCCGGACTCAAAGCCTTATAAGCTTTCATAGAGAACACCACATATTTCACCTCCTCCTTCGTGATATTGCCAAGAATGTGATTGTTTTCCTCCATACCTAGTAATTGTGGAATTGTATTAATCAAGCTTCTTCTGATCATCAGATTCCCAACTTTATTGTCCTTGACATAAGCCTTGCTAAAGTATCCACTTCATGTCTTCCCATCTCCTCTTGATCCTTAAAGATCCTTCCCCCTTCACCATCCAACCTATTGATTGTGTTTCTTCTTTTATGGTTAGAGGCTGACCTGTGAAAGAAAATAGTGTTCTTATCCCCTTCCTTAAGCCATTGAACTCTTGATATTTGTTTCCAAAAAATTTCCTCCCTCCAGAGAATATCCTTCCACTTTTTTCTATACTCCTCTTCCTGAGTTGCACTGTCTAGGTTAATCCCTTCAGCAATTTCCCCTTGGAGTTTTTTAAGCTTTTCCTCCACATCACCTTTGATTTTGAACAAGTCTCCAAATGAACTCTTAGCCCAACCCTTTACATTCCTCCTTATGTTATCTAGTTTTTGGGTTAGTCTATACATAGCAGTAACATCTATCCTTATATTCCACCAATCTTGAACTCTCTCTTTGAATTCTAGGTGAGACTGCGACATTATTTCATATTTGAAAGGTTTCGGCCCACTTTTGAAACCATCCTCCCACTGGAAAATAATAGGGGAATGATCTGAAGTAGTTCTAGTGAGGTTCTCTAGATGGGAATTTCCAAGACTATTCTAGTTCCTTGTCACCAATAACCTGTCCAGTCTAACCTGGATAAGGTCCTTCCCCTTTCTATTGTTAGTCCAAGTATATGGGTTCCCTCTCAGTTCCACATCAATAAAGTCCATTATGCTCATAAAGTCATTAAGGTCTTCCAAACTTTCTGGGCAGTCCCTGTTACCACCCAATTTCTCCGAATGGTACAAGGGGGTATTAAAATCTCCCATACACATCAGTTGCTTATCCTTCATTGTTTCAGTAATCCTAGCCAATTTATCATACGTTTCCTTCCTCCCCGATTTGCTATTAGAAGCATAAATATTGATCAACCCTCAACAATGAATACTAGAATGGAAATCAACAATTATAAAATTTCTATCCTTCCAAACCTCAGCTCCCGTCATAGAGTTCGGATTCCACATAGTAGCAATACCCCCCGAGGCACCATTAGCATCCATATGTAAATACTCAGCACCCGACCAAATATGACTAACTATTTTGTCAAAACTAGCACTAGACATTTTAGTTTCTTGTATTAAAACACAATCTACTTTTTCCTGAAATATGCATTGTTTCAGAGCATATTGCTTCTAGGGGTTATTTAACCCCCTCAAATTCCAAGAAAGGAATTTCATTTCTTACCTCTAGTAACTGTCTCCAGTGTAAGTTGCTTACCACTAGTCACATCCCTTGCTGCTTGTTTTGTCCTGGTTGCTCTACTAGATGGTCTTCTAGCTGTCCCACAGGCACCAACATCTGGTCCCCCCCTCTTTTTTTTCTGAACCTCCCATTCCCCATTAACCCCATCTTGTGGTGAGGTAGGGCTAAGCTCCTTTTCAGCCTTATCAATGCTTGCCATTGCTTTTGTTGCAATCTCCGCTGGGGAGGCATTAACCATCTTTAATGGGGTACAAACTCTCTCCTAAGTATCACATCCTGTAGCCATAATTTCCTGCTGGCTGTCACCACCCTGATTTGCTGGGGAGCCAGGAAGAGGGTGGCACACCTCTATTTCACCTTCCTCCAATAACTCACCATCCTTAGGTGCCCCCATGGGTGGACTCAATAGTTCCTCTAAATCCCTTCTAAAGGGGTATTCATCCATTTTCTTCTTATCCTCCAAAGCTTCCCCATCCCCCGGGACCTTATTTTTGTCCAGCGTGGAAAGCACTGGGGGAATCTCCATAGTATGAATAACAACGGACTCCACCACTTGTTTAGAGGCTTATGAAGATTCCCCCAATGTTTCCATAACAATCCCTAGAGAACCCTTCTTCTATTTGTCCTTCCGTATTTGGGCCTTGCAATCCACAATAAGGTGTCCAAATTGACTACATTTTTGGCAGAATAAGCCTGCATTCTCATATTCCATAGGCTAGACTTTCTCTCCCCATTTGGTCTTTAGTGTAACCACAGTTGGGAGTGCTCGATTCAAGGCGACATTCACACAGAACCTTGCATAAACCATCCGTGTTTTTTGCATAGTCACCTTGCCCGCCGTGACAAAATGACCAAAAGAATTCCCCACCCACCTTAGGATCTTATCATCCCAAAATTCAAGGGGCGGTTCAGGTAATCTAACCCAGACTGAGGCAAGTTTATTCAACTCTGCACTAGCATCAAAGCTCAGATGCCATTTTGTTAAGGCAAGACAATGCTTCCCATAATACCAAGTACCAGAGATAATGAGGTTGATATCCTCCTCCGTGGTGAACTTAAAACAAAAGAGGCCACTAGGCATTGCAGAAACACCAACACTGCCCCTGACCTTCCATTTATGACTCACCCATTTACGCACCATCTCGATAGTGGGTCTAAATGCCACAAATCTACCCACAACACAAAGTTTGAGGCCAAAGGTCACATTGTCCACCAAACTATCAGGGAGGGAGATCACCGAACCATCTTGGCCATGGGCAATCTTGGGATCCTCTGTAGGGACATTAACCATCAAGGAGCCCATAAGCGCATTCTTCCAACTCGTCAGGGTTCCATCTACCCGCATCTGACCACTCTCTAAAGGACAACCAACATGGCCTCCACTATCCAATGCAACTATGTCGGCAATCTTCCCATCAACCCCTATGGACCCACAACCATCCAACTTGTCGTCCAAGTCCTTGCACCCTGCAAGCACGAGTTGCAGGTCTGGGCAAGGTGGCAGATCCGGAGGCTTAGGGCCCTCCATCGCTCAAAATCAAAATTCAAATTCAAAGTTGGGCAGTAAGTTGCAGAGCTAACACTGCCAAAAGAATGTTATTCTTCAATTAAATAATTGTTATAATATCCATTTCTATCCATATTCCTAACAAACTAATCAACATATAAATTTAACTCAAAATTTATATTTTAATAAATTTGATATATTTAATTTTTATTTATTTATTAATCCCTTCCAATCTCTTTCATATTTTTCAATCCAATTAGTTTAGATACTCATATAACCAACATATCTACTTATATCAATTGCACTTATTCTACATCAACCAAAACCATTTGAGTTGAATAGTTTTTACCATTCTCTTACACATATGCTCCTATTTAATATTGCAAGGTGTACACCAAACCTATTTTTTCAAACTTTCGAACCTTAAAAAACATTTTCCTACTGACCCCAGAGCAAAATATCTTCCCAACAACACCGACTAATTACTTAAAGACCTACTTACTTACTTATGTCTGCTATTAATATCATGTAGAATTAGTAAGGAAATTCTCATAGATTTTTCCCTTTTCCCAAAAGCCACGTTTGTACGTAAGAAGAAAAAATGTGGAAAAATATTTGCGGATGATAGCCATGTATGCAATGTAGAGGCCAGAAATGAGTGTAATTGAGACCATAGTACGTATAAATCTCTGCAAGCTTCCAGTGAACAATTGAAAAATGGATATATGGCTATCCAAAACATGGCATTCCATCTAATCAATCATATCATCATACCTCGAGATTCATTTTAACACAAACAAATTTTCCTCGGGAACATTGATTATATCATTTATCATCTGAAAAGGGCAGCTTTTTATTAATGACTTTCTACTACAGCGGAATGCCATTTTGTATGAACTTCTGCAATTTTAAAGAGTAAATTAACAGATAAGCATAGTCCGATTTGGAAGCGATCAAGAACGAGAGTTCAGAATTGAAAGAGCATCAATATGAGAGAAATGTTAGAGAACATGGTGCTGCAATGGACTCTCCACAACATCATGGATGAAAATCTCTTCACTGATAAGGTCAGGCAAAATATTGACTAAATGTTTTCATGTTTAAAATAATATTTTTCAGTTTGGAAACTGAATGTTAGAATTTTTTGACTTATGACAACGGATAAGTGCTTTCTTGTTAAATTGAAATGCGATCTATAATTTTGAATTACAAGCTTTATGATTTAGTTGCGCATATGTTGTTTTTTCCTCCGAGAAGAGAAAATAAGTAGATTGCAGATCAAAATCCATTGATTTCACTTTTTCTCTCCTGTCCATTTGTTTAGAAGATAAACCCTTCAATAACCATGTAACCAGGGCATTTCTAGGTGGGTTGGTGGTAAATAAAGAGGTTCTTTGTTAGAATTTTAGAAGTGGGTGTGTAATAATTATGGAGAATATATGCTTAAATTTGAAGGAAATATACTCATCAAAATTTCATGATTTAAGACTCGGTAAAAGGATATTTCTTTGTTACAGAGTATGGTGTTTAATCAATATATAAAGAGGTTCTTTGTTAGAATTTTAGAAGTGGGTGTGTAATAATTATGGAGAATATATGCTTAAATCTGAAGGAAATATACTCATCAAAATTTCATGATTTAAGATTCGGTAAAAGGATATACAAAGAGCTTCTTTGTCAGAATTTTAAAAGTGGGTGTGTGATAATCATGGAGAATATATGCTTAAATTTGAAGGAAATATAGTCAGTAAAATTTCATAATTTAAGATTCGGTAAAAGGATATTTTTGTGTTATACAAAGTAGGGTGTTTAATCATATTTTATAAACATAATATAAAAGTAAAGTTTAGATTAATAAGAAACGTTAGATTAATTTTGAAATACAAAAATATGAAAAAGAATATCAAGAGTTGAGATTAAAAATAGAGGAAAAATTAAACTTAAATAAAAAATAAAAAATATTTATATTCTTTAATCTAAAAATGCATGCTAAACAAATAGAGATAAAATAATATAAGATATATAAATAATATTAATATATTAATATATTATTTGTTTATCCATTAATTAAGAGCAATAAATTTTTATATGAATCTAAGAGATATTTATTTATTTTAAAATTAAACAAATTTAGTTTGTTCACCTCAAATAATATAAAATAAATGAAATCAAACAAACATTTATATTTGTATTAGTCTCTACATAGAACTGTCAATCCAAAACTTTCAAACATACCATCACAAAATAGGGTACATGAAGGGAAGACGAATAATCCAAATAATATATTTAATTTATGTAGATATTTATATTTTCTACAAATTTTTTTTTTTAGTGGTAAGGTTTACTTTCTCATTCTTCATTGGATTATTTTTTATTTTTAAAAAAATGGATTATTGGTCTTTAGAAATTATGTTTTGTAAAACTATGTTTGGAATTTTTAGATTAAAAGTTCTATATAAACATTAAAACTAAAAAATGTTTGTTTTCTTTCGTTTATGTTATATTATTTTGAGGTGCACAAATTTATTTGTTTAAATTCCAATAGAAACACATATCTCCTTTTTATTATATATATAGAAGTTTATCAACAATGTACAATCAAGAAGGAACAATCAAAAACACCATTACAAAATGGTCAGCCAAACCTTTAAGATTGTTGACCACAAATAAAAAAATGACTTTGATCAAAGCTATTTTAAAGGCGTAAGATGTCAGCATTAGACACCAAAACTTCATGGTTAACTTCATCTTTGGCTAATGTCTTCTCTGTTTCCAAGCCCCATGTAATACTCTTGTTTCAATATGTGTTTGTCATCATAGAAAGCAATAATATCTTCTTTTGCAATATGATCCTCTTCATTCATAAGCAACTCTTGGTTCATCCACGGGCTCTCTCATTCACTATGTCCAATGCTCTCCAACTCCTTAGAGGCTTGAATGTCCTTTGAAGATGACCATGACTCCATCCTTCAAAAGTGAGTTGAATTTTTGTCTTGAGATCTCTGAGAGTGACAATGACCTGAAATAAGAAGTGAGACCTTACTGAGTTTAACTGTATAATCACACATTTCTACATTATTTTATATATATAAATATAATAGAATTATTTTTTATTTTATTTTTATTTGTATAAGGATATTTCTAGGTTTGATTTAAGAACTAGTTACATATTTGTTATTGAGAACATGAACTCAATTCATAATTTTATAAAACATCGTATATAAACAAAGTCACCATTAAAATTAGAAATACTATTTTGATATCAATTTGTCAAATTTAAATA
Organism: Cupressus sempervirens; assembly: GCA_028749045.1. Lineage (NCBI taxonomy): Eukaryota > Viridiplantae > Streptophyta > Pinopsida > Cupressales > Cupressaceae > Cupressus > Cupressus sempervirens. The sequence goes on along the minus strand of CM053789.1, from coordinate 138,683,720 downwards.
TCATGATAGGTTTTAATTGTACAATATCCACAATCAACACCAAATCAATTATTAAAACATTTCATAATTTTATTTTCCCTTCTTTATAGTTATTTGCTTGCTTGAAAGAAGCAAGTTCAAAATAACATAAACTAATATGTCTTTTTAAATGCAATTAGTTGAAACATCTATTTCAGTTACACCGTGTAGAAAAATTAGCAATCTATGGAACATAATTAGAAAATTACAATAATAACATTTGAAATTTGAAATATATTAAATTTAGTGATAAAAAAATAGAAACTTATCTATTTCAAAAATACAATCTTTGATCATGTCATATCATAATATATATATATATATATAATACTTGTCAACGGGTTATATTTCAATCTGGCAAAACTGTTACTTATAGCTATATTTTCTTATTTTTATACGCATTGTCTTACAATTTGTATAATTGCCCATTGTTGAAGAGGAGTTATATTTGTATGCTTTCTAGTTCATTGTACAAATATATAGTTCCATAGATTTCTTAAAAATTCATTGACAATACTTTAAAAAGATGTATCTTAATTTAAATGAGGTTTCACATTTAACACATAATATTAATCAATTTTAATATATAATAATAATTAATGTAACTATCTAAAAAACTTCTATAAAAAATTGTCAAATGTCATATTTATCATTTTATAAAAATTAGCATATTAAATATTTTTATATTGTTCAAAAGTTTTAAAAAAGACTAATAAGACCATCAAATTCTAAAAAGCATATTTGATGAAAGAAACACTTGATTTCCTTTATATATAGTACATTTTAAATTAGTTGACTATTTAGCCACTATCCTTAGGGATGACTAGACATCGCTTTCATTAGAATACACATTAAGATGGCAAGTATAAAGAGTGATTTCTATCATATGGAGAGCTGTAAAGTGCAAGTTGCACTAGGGGAAATGAGCCAATTGCTGCCCATGTGCACAATATTGTCATGTTAGTCGTTAACTTTCTCCCTAATTACGACCCAAAAAAACCTAGTACTTGTATGCAAATATGCAAAAATAAATCCTCATAAACACCAATAGTCATTCGTTTTTGTTCATTTTTTAGTTTTCTTGGTTGTAGAGTGGTCCATTTGTGCAAAAAGTACTATTTGTTGGGTGAGTGGCTATGGGGGTTCTTAGTGGTGGGTTTTGAGTGAATGTTTTAAAATGACACTTTTAGACCACTTCGCACTATCAGTTCTATAGAGATCTTTGTAAATGTGGGAAAGTCAAAAAATTAGCTTTAAGCTCTTCACTCATCTATAGAAGTTCACCAAAAAAATTGGTAAATTACAATATATGAATTAAGAACTGTACATATACAAAATTAGCAGGGGCAACTACCTGATTGTTTCCCCTACCCTAAAAGTGCCTTGGATTTTGAACATCTACTAAGAAAGAAGAATTCGTAAGAACGGAAGATGCAGGGTCCTAGATTAGAAATAGTGCCACAGAGGAAGCACAAACCATAAATGTGGACGAGGAGGAATCATGCTCCCTTGCAGCTATAGGTTATAGCAATACTCGATAACTTAGGCGGTCTTTTTCTTAGCCCCACTACTGTGCATCAAAAATGATCTGCTTGTTGTTTTAAGTAGTGAGAGAGAATATACAAGGCCAAAATCAAGTGTTTTCTTTGAGAAATCTATTCTTTATTCTTCCTTTATATGCAAGCGCAATACTATTCACATTTACAAAAGGCTCGCCATGGTTTTCACCCTAGGCCTATTTGAATACATGAGCCCCAAATGCATCTCATTATGTTCCAATCCTCCCATATATTGCCGGAAACTTGTTGAACCCATACAACCGGCCAACATAAAACACTACCTCTATTTAGTAGTGAGTAACACTAATGAGGATTGAAGCTTAACGAAATGCATAAAGATCTGCTTGAGTTGTTGACTAATTGTCTACATCTGCAGATTGGATGTAGGAATGATATTAAAAGGAGAAAAAATTCCTTGTTTGTGTGTGGTAACTCACCGATAATATTAGTTTTTAAGAAATTGCAGAGTAGAATCAACGCAGTTGAGATCATCCTCACCTCAGAGTTAAAAAAATGCCGATTAACCGAGGCAATATGTTGGCCATGCCTGAGTAGATTAGGACTTCCATTGTGTGGCTTTGGGAAAGTTTTTTTTTCAATTGAAGAAAGCTGATAAAAAAATACAAATAAGTGATTACAGTTAAGTATATACAGAGCAAACTTATAGTGCTGAAGTGTGGCTTTGTGAAAGTTTAGAAGACCTTTGTTCTCTTTCTGGTATTTAATGCATTAGCAACATAAAAATATGTTATTTTCTTGGCGAAGAAAGATGCTTGCACAATTTTTCTCCAACTTCATTAAGGTTGTTGGTTCGGAAGGGATATTCTGCTTGCAATCAGGTGAAGTACGAATAGGATTGGGGTGTTGGTAGGCTCTTCATATTCAAGTGTGTTCCTTTTTGTCACCTCGTGCCACCATTGTATTATCTCACTAACTATAACCGATCCAAGAAATATGTGAGAGTCAATATGTCACTTCTCAAATTGAGAAATAATATATTGGACTTGGAGAAGTGTGAGATTTTTGAGTCTTCCATCTTCTCTAGGCACCCAAATCGGTATCCCTAATTTAAATTTGAGAAAAAATGGTAAAAAGAGATTAAGCATAATTGATCAAAGCTTTGGTAGGTTCATACAGGCTAGAACCTTGTTAAGTTTCAACCAAGTTCTTGGAACCTTGGAAACATTTGACATTTTTTTGGATTCTAATTTTCAATCATCTCAAGTTGTCCCTCACACCTTGAATTGTTTTAGACAGTAACTATGAAGTTCCGAGGGTTCCCAAAACCTTCGATCATTTTTAGTTCATTTTTGGTTCCTAGTGAAACTTTCTCAAGAAACTCTGAGGAGAATTTACTAGTAAAAAATGAGAAGACATAGTAAAATGAGAAGACATAGTATTGTCAGTGCTTCTTATTGTTCTTAAAACCATGGGAACTTTGATAGGTTCCTAGTTCTTGGGGAACTTTCAACAAGTTGAGGAAAAGATGAGGATAACACAGAGAGAAGAAAATAAGACAAACAAATGGAGCTTCTTATGGTTCTTGGAACAATGGAAAACTCCTACAAAGTTCCTACTTTCTACTTCAAATCCAATAACACACAAAGCAAAATGCAAGGTGTTTGAGCTTCTATTGGTTTCTAGAACCTTCAAGAGGGGGAGAAGATAACATGAATTTCACATTACACAAGATGGAAAAAGAATGGGAAAGTAGGGATTCTTGGAGATTTTGGGGTTTCTAGGATATCGAGGGGGTTATATAGTTTCCACAATATGCCCATATCCTAATCGAAGTTTTGTATTTTCAATTAATTAAATGTTGACAAAGCATCATTATCTCAATGGAGGCCAAAGCACCACATACCAAATTGGGTCAATGTTTTCAAAGTGTTCCAATAATAGGAAAATTCAAGATACAAAGAAAAATAAAGGAAAAGGAAAAATGTGAACAATAACTAAAGGAAAAGAAGAGGGAGAATGCTACGTGGAGCATCTCGTAGTTCTTGAAATTGGCAAAACCTTTGCCTAGTTCCACTAGCTCATCCTTTTATTGGTGCATTTTTTTTTCGCACTTTCTCCATTTGCAATCTTACTAACACACTACATCCCATCCAACCACCCATATATCGTATCTATTTCTCAATACATTTATGGCATGATTTTTGAGAAAATGGGTGTCATGCATGCTTAATTTATTGTAATCAAACCCATTTTTGTCGAGCGATCATTTTGAGGATGGTTGTGTTGTTAGAGTGCTTCCTATGTCCTCTCTCTTCCATGTCATTCTAATAGTACTATAATTTAATAACCTTTTGATGATTTTTTTTTTCAAATTTGACAACCCACATAATTGTTCCAAGTGGGAAATTATATCTCAGTGTTTGCATATCATCCATACCACTAGGAGGGAGCCAAACTTGGGCAAGGGGGGAGCTAAGGGGAGGGAGACTAAAACCATATAAAAAGACTAAAACTTGAGAGAGAGAGAGAGAGAGAGAGAGAGAGAGAGAGAGAGAGAGAGAGAGAGAGAGAGAGAGAGAGAGTTATGAAACTTTACTAAAGAGTCTTAACGATAAACTTGTGTCAAAAGCCATCTTAGAATAAAGTAAGGGGTATTGGGTGTGTTAAGTGGTTCCAAGGGGCCCAATGATACATTAATGGGTTATAGGATGTAATAACAAATCCTACATGTCATAATTACAACATCCTAGTGGGCTATAGGATACATGATTAGATTATATATATATATATATATATATATATATATATATATATATATATATATATATATATATATATATATATATATATATATATATATATATATATATATATGAGAGAGAGAGAGAGAGATTAAATTAAAGATGTTTACTTTAGTTTTATAATAATGTGCTAGTGCAAATTCACAATTTTTTGTTCTCTATGTGGTGACCACTTTCGTACAAATTTACATTCTTTGTTCTTATTTCCCATCTCCTTTCTTTAATAAATTACCCTTGAAAAATCACCATGAATCAAAATAACCTTTTCTATTGAAAATATAATGAATTAACCTTTCTAGTTTTTTTATAGCCAATTGTTGAAACATGTTAAACAAAATAAACTGACCGACCTAGTTCAAGCAAACATGAGTAGTTAGGAATATTAGTAGGGGAGATCATCGAGAGTTTTCCCAATCATGTTCACTCGAAGGCCTAAGGGTTCAATGAAAGGGGGGTTCATAAGGATGGGTTTTTTAGAGGACACCCTAAGTTTGACTTGCCTTATTAGTGTAATTAGCATTAGTTAATATTTCATACATATCTCTAGTGGTTTGTAACTTCTCGCAGTTGGCAGCTATCCAACTATCATGGCTTATAACTACAAAACTACCGACTGCATTATATAAATCATCATCTACTGTGTTGAATATGATAAGTCAAGTTTGCTTTCATTCTCTATCATTGGTATCACAACCAATACCTAAACTTTTGTTCAATGGTGTTGAATGAATTTTGTATTGCATCATTATAAATAGATGTCATTTTTTTTGCTTGATTAATATGTAAGAATAGATTGAATCAAGTGTTGAAGAATGAGAGTTTGAAGGCTCTTGGCATGGAAGTATTATATTCATGAGGAGGTTGATTATATTGAGAATAAGCCATATCATCCGAAGGTAGAGTACTCTTGTTTGGTGTTCAAATTTGTGTGCCCAATAAGTTTGAAGATAGATGACACTACAATCAGTTTAAATTAAAAATTAAGAAGAATAACTATGTAGATTTGAGTTTCCATAGTTATAATCTTTTGCTCCACAAAATTCTTTAATTTCATTTACCTCTATAATGTGCATTGAGGACCATTGTTTCAAATTTTCAAACTAAGTTGGTTATGACACTGTTATATTGAATTATTTGTATCTACTTTCTAGATATATGGATTTATTACTCATTTTTGTATTGTGAGCATTGCCAATCTCAAAACTGCAAGGTATAGACTTTGTGTTAGGTCATATTTTAGTTCTTTTTCTTGAAATGGAGTTTCCCTTGGATAATCATTTTGGATTCGACATTCATACTTGGAGAATAAAAAATTCAAATGTATTTCATGAATAATAATTTATGGGGAATAGTAAATGGAAAATAAATTGTGTACAAATGCAAAAGGACTATTGAACTTGAACAATAGAGATGATAAAACAAAGGATATTATTGGTCTTGCTCTTTATGACTCTGAATTACATCATATTGACTTAGACAAAGCATCAAATAATATTTTGGGTGCTCTCGATAAACTATTTGGTGCAACAGAGATCAATGCACAATTTTTCCTAAAACTTCAATTGGTTTGGTTTTTTTTTTTTTTTTTTTTAAATAGCAATTTCAAACCATATAAACGATTTTGAGGTCTCAATAGACAACTTGGAGAGGTTAAATTTCCACTTGATGATGATCATGTGAAGGCCATCTTATTAAATAACTTATATAATAATGTTGTTTTTACATAGTCAAATTGCCTCAGAGAGTCTAGAAGATATGATTTCAACCATTCTAGTAGAAGAAAAAGAGGATAGTTAAAGATTCAAGAGAAAATATTCAATTAGCCCAACCTTGCATTCACAAAGCAATAAGAAATGGTTAGATAAAAACGAAATAGACAATAAATATTTTTATTTTAATAAAAGGGGTTATACAACATGGTTTATATAGCGAGAGCTAATGATATTCATAAGGAAAAAATGAAAAAAACAATTCAATGAAGGCAATGCTTCTCGAATCAAAGATGAGGATACCTTGGATGAAAAATAAGTTATTAATAATTCTCATTCCCCTAACCACATTTTTGTTCATTGAATCTTCACTTCCTAGAGGTTGACAACATTGGAGGATGGAGGAACTTTCATCATCTCAAGTCAGTTTCTTGCTTTGACATGATGTTTTGATTTCCTTTCTAATGCAAATAAATTTGAAGAATGCATATCTTTTGATGACTCAATTTGGAGACAAGTTTGGATTTGGTATTATGGTCGATATAGATTGTTGTCCAATGAGCTTCAAAGTATACGATAAAGAAGTATAAACTTTCCTAGTCACTTGACAATGATAAAGATCTATCACATCTCATAGGGCTCATTGTTGAGTAATTCTTGACTTTGTGATTTAAAATTTACAAATTGAGACCTTAATAACACAACTTGAAACAATACTTCTATGAGGTCCATCAAACAACTTGATGGAGCCTTGCATGATTCATGATTTGCTAATTTAGAAGAAGATTTTCTCAAAAAAAATATATGCAAATTATGTAATGAACATGTTTTTGATATGTAAGCCTTAATGGGTGTGGGTCTCTAGGGCAAGGTGAAATCGACAATTTTAAGATCAATGTAATAAGGAGGGTATGTTGGTGAAATTAACATTTGTTAATATTACATTATATCTTTGGTGGTGTCATGTCCCCAAATTTATAAGGTTTAATAATAAAATTTGAAATGTAATAGGAATAATAATAATAATATGTATTGATTGATATAATCAGACTATATAATCATATGGTTATAATGTGATTAATAAGATCAGTACCATAATAAGAAAAATAAATAAATTATAATTTATTATATCATATATATTTAGTATTATCAATAAAAATTAAATAATATTTAACTAAAAAATATATAGAATGAGCAATTTAACTAAATCGTTAATAAACAACTATCATAGGTATGATACAATAAAATATTAAATAAGTAATCACATTTATTTGATATAATCTAAAGAATAAATATAATATACGTATCAAAGTATGATGATATGAAAATTAAATAATAACAAAAGCATATTTAAAAGTCACTACCTAGGAAGGAGTCGTGACTCTTCCTAGTCACACAAACAGATATATGAAGAAGTCAGACAACATGAATAAAAAAAGGACAACATGGACGAACAACACATAGGAGTAGATCAAACAATCAAATCAGTGAAGTTAAGGTTGGAATAGGGAGATCCAATAGGCATATGACATAAATTGACAATGCAGGAAAAAGACATAGTTAGCTCACAAAACAAGAATCCATATCTGTAGCCATTGCTTAGTACTGAAAAGAAGATTAGACAAGGCTAGAAATCACGGAAGAAGATATATAAAAGACTCGGTGATCACAAATATTAGAAGGGCAACCATCAACAACAGAAAAAGTTATACACCAAACACTTATAACACAAATAACAAATACGACGAACACCAACCCATGCACAGGTAACACACATAACACACTCACTCAAGGGATATAGAGAAAAGAAGATTTTCAAAATAAAACAAGAATATAGATTGATCATTGTAAGAATTTGCCTTAGGGCAAAATTCACTCAAGATCAAAGAACTCAAACACAAGCACAACTATAGACTAGAAAGAGTATGATCAGAATATATATGTATTCGATTCAATATGCATAACAGTACACTAGGAGTGCCTGTATATAAAGGCCTCTAAGATGCATCTAGAATGCATAGGAATCAACATCATGATGAGTCATACAACTAGGCACATGTCCACTAGATCTAGGTTATCCTCTATTAAGCACAGAAGTAAGTGCGATGATGAGAGGATAAGCCTACAATGGTGTAGCACACAAATTTATGTTGTAGACACCATGTGCTAAATTAGGAGTGCAAATAATTGTGTTGTCTACATGACAACTCAGTGAATGATGCAAACTCCAGTGTTGTAGACACCATGCGCTGAATTAGAGTTGCGTACTTCTATGTTGTCAACATGAAAACTCATAAAGGTACACAAACTATTAAGTGTCTCACAAAATAAATAATAAAATAATGCATTAACCTAAGCAAACTTAAGTAAGTGTAAATAGTAAATACGTATTTACACCAACAATCATATCTAATATGAAGAAGATAAATGGAAGACATGATAAATATATGAAAGACAACATTATATCTAATCTATTTGACACCCATTAACTCTGAACAATGAATAAGAAATCATCTAAGGAAATGAATTTATTGAATCATAGAGGGAGAAGTAAATATACGATTTGTGATCTAGCGGCTGAGAATAGTCTTGTTGAGATTAATTATAAGGAATCATCTCGAAGACTATGCACCATTACTGAATCTGGAAGGAACTCAAATTTTTTGCTATCTCCAAGGTGTGTGATTTGGTAAATTGAGAGAAGATTAGAACTTAGGGTTGGAACACAGAGAACGTCTTTGAATTCTCCATTTCCATCTCCATATGTCCTTTCCCTTCAACTTCCATTTTTGTATCATCTCCCACAAAGATGTGCAGTACCTGTGACTGCTTCAATGAAGAAAAGTCTACCTTTGAAGAACCCATGTGGTAGGAGGCACCTAAGTCAAGAATCCATTCTGATGAAGAACTTGTATTTGCCATAAGTGCTTGCCCTTTTCCCTTTGAAGTGGGTGGAGTTGAATCCTTAGAAGTACCTGGAACTTGAATTTTGTTCTTTCTGAGTAGGTTTTCCAACTCATCAATTCTCTTAACCTTGCAATGATGCTCATCATTATTTGGCTTCTTGTAGTATGCACAAAAGAGTTTGTCCTTCTTTTCATTACTTCCCTTCTTGTTGGAAGAAGAATTGCCTTGTTGTGAGGAGGATTGTTGTCTCAAATTGTGATTTCTACTTCCACTGCTTCTTGTTGTTGTTGCTAGAACTTTTTCCTCCTTGACTTGATTGGTGCTCATTGCTAGCCACCAATGCTTTGGTCTTTGATGATGTGAGAAGTCCCAAATCTATCAAGTGAGATTGTTCAACAATCAACATCTCTGCAAATGCATCAAATGTAGGCTTTTGGAAAGCACTTCCCATGGTCAACATGTGAGTATTATAACTCGAAACAAAGGAAGCATACTCTGAAGGTAGCCTCTTTAGGATGTGATGAATCAACTTTTCATCCTTCATGGGATCTCTACAATCTTCAAGTAGTGCCCTCTACTCATTGGCTTTGTTGATGAAATCCTGAATTATGTAAAAGTTCTTTGGATCCAATAGAAGTAGATCGTCCTCAATCTGGAATCCCTTTTCCTCATCCACCTTACCATACAATGATTCAAGTTTGTCCCAAGTAGGTTTGGCTTTTGTGAAACTGGCAATGTGGAAGAAGAGATCTCTGTGTACACAACTCCTGATAATTCCTAAAGCTTGATTGTCTATAATTTTCCAATTAATGAGTTCTTTAGCATCAGTGGGTTTTGGAATTGTACCATCAACATAAATATTTAGACCTTTTGCCATTAATCTACTCCATACAATAACATTCCATGTAGAATAATTGTGTGAAGTTAGAAGTGGACCTTTAGGTGAACCCATGATGCAGAAAATAAAAAGAGCACAAAGAGAGACACAAGAACACAATACACACCCCCCCTTTTTACTCAATCAAAAGACCCCCCTCAAAAAAGATGCTTTTGGTACTTTATATGTAGTGCGTGTACAATAGGCCACTTGTCAAAATGGACATCTGATTTTGCTTTTTCTACAACTGCCTTTTGAGGCCCAAATCTATCATTAAGCACTACAGCTCAGATGTAGAACAATTCTGAAAAGTAGTCAAAGCATTGCAATGTAGAAAGGGCCCTAATTCTAAGTGAGATTTTTGTCCACACAACCCTAGAATCTGACTACAGATCTAGAAAGTAGATGAAAAATAACGCACTTTCAAAAACAAGGAACCTGAAAAAGAATCCAGATGAGCCCGTACAGAGTGTTTGAAGTTGCAAAATGCAATATTGAACAAGTACAATTGCCAAAAATGCAATTTTTGACAAATTCTTGCACCAAAACTAGAAAAGAACACCACCACTGAAGAATTCAAGAAATTCTACCTTTAAAAAAAAAAATTGCACCTAATTTGGAGTCCAGATGATCGAGTTATGGTCTCTCAAAGTTAGGCTGCCAAATCAAAACTACATCTGAAGAGCGGTCTGGATAGAAAACTGCGAGCTTAAATTTGATGGTCAAATGATTGTCGTAGTAGTTATAAAATGCTTGGAAATGATAGTTAGATGGCTGCCAAATTTGACACTGTATCTGGATGACGTTAGCAGAAAAAAGCCACCCTAGGTGTCATGGTATGAATGTATGGTATAGATTGTATGGAATTTACACGACGTAAGAATTTGGTACACGTGGCAGGTGACTGGATGCCTGCATGTCTGGTGACATGGCAGATTATAATTGGGTTGTGTGGTGGCTTGCCCTTGCTGACTGGATGAGGTGATCGTGGCCAGTCGACTGTGGCAGATGACGTGGACTTCGGCTGACTGGACGCTTGCTGAGTCACAGTTTTGTAGACGTGTTGAAGATTTGGGGCGCGTTGCATGGCGTGTATTTAACGTCACCAGAATAACTGCAACATCGCCGAAGAGCATGTGTTGCCCACAAGTTTTCACAAGAGGTGGCAAAACTTTCACTGCTGGGCAAGTTGACTGGAGGTTGGGCCGTAAAGAAGATAGTGATGCCAAACTTCCAAATTCAAGACTGTTACAAAAGTGCTATTGGAGACGCCATCAGTGGGACGAAGTCAAGTGCTAACGCCGAAAGTTTATTTTTAATCCCACATTGGTGGGAAAACAACATTATGTGTTGTTTAAAACGCCCAAGCCACTAGCCTTAAAATAAAGGCAAGCCCTACCGAAATTCGTGTGAGCTACTGGTTTTATGAGTAGGGGCCGGATTTATAGTTTGCGGTCGGTGGAATTTGTACAGTACTGCCAGTTGGAATATGGAAGGTGCCCACGGGGGTAATAAAAAAATATATTCCGCTCCTTAAGGAATATACTGCGCAAGGTCGGGGTGTGATTGCCCAGTACTTGTGCAATTTTTTTTTCTCTGCATGCCCAATTGGGCTAAAAAAATTCGAAAAAATACAGACGAAAATGGCAAAGAAAAAATAAATCCAGATTTGAATAAAAAATTGCAGATCCAAAAAAAGATCATACTCGAATTTGTAAATTGAGGCCTTCGGGTGCTGATTTGCAAATTTTTTTTTTTACCTCACGATCGACTTTGGTCTAGGGTAGGTGAATTTATAGAGGATTTGCACCGAATTGACGTTCCAGATGCAATGGCCAAGTTCATTCTGGCTCTAGATGCTCCCAATTTATGTGGTACTCTGGATTTGGGTCGAGGTGTTGAAACAACAATGGTCTTGAATGACTATGTGAAGAGATATTCTCCAAGCTCTGATACCATGTAAGAATTTGCCTTAGGGAAAAATTCACCCAAAATCAAAGAACTCAAACACAAGCATAATTGTAGACCAGAAAGTATGATCAGAATATTGATATGTATTCGATTCAATATGCATAGAAGTACACTAGGAGTGCCTATATATAAAAGGCCTCTAAGATGCATCTAGAATGGCTAGGAATCAACATCATGATGAGTCATAAAACCAGACACGTCCATCAGATATGGGTTATCCTCCATTAAGCATGAAAGTAAGTGCAATGATGAGAGGATAAGCCTACAATGGTGTAGCATGCAAATTTATGTTGTAGACACCATGTGCTAAATTACGAGTGTGAATAACTGTGTTGTCTACATGACAACTTAGTGAATGATGCAAACTCCAGTGTTGTAGACACCATGTGCTGAATTAGAGTTGCATACTTCTATGTTGTCAACATGACAACTCATAAAGGTACGCAAACTCCTAGGTGTCACAAAATAAATAATAAAATAATGTAATATAATAAAATAATACATTAGCCTAAGCAAACTTAAGTAAGTGTAAATAGTAAATACGTATTTACACCAACAATCATATCTAATATGAGGAAGATAAATGGAAGACAGGATAAATATATGGAAGACAACATTATATCTAATCTATTTGACACCCATTAATTCCGAACAATGAAATAAGAAATGATCTAAGGAAATGAATTTATCAAATCATAGAAGGAGAAGTAAATATACGATTTGTGATCTGGCTGCTAAGAGTAGTCTCGTTGAGATTAATTATAAGGAAATAGACGATATACCTTTTGTTTGCACAAAGTACCCTAGCTACTATTCATAGTCGCAATCCATGTGGTGATTTATAGTAAAAAAATTGTGTTGTAAAAAGAGATCAATTCATGTACATAGACATGAAATTCCGGGAAAGCCTGATCTCGTAACTACAAACATTTGTCAACATAGAATACCCTACTTAGCGATAAAATAACTAACATCAAATCTATATAAAGGAAACTCAATCATAAGGATGGAGATGATAATTGAATATGGGACTAGAATCAATGTAAGGGAGAACAGAGGATGACCATCTATCACTTTAGGAGCATTGATGAATATTAGAAATGAAATTAGCATCTTTAAACCATGGAGACCATTATATGCAGGTAGCAGAGACAATGATTATACACCAAGTCTACCCTGGAGCTTACATGCATCGTTATCTCTACTTAATACCAAATAGATTAGATGAGCCATCATCGCTGCATTCGACAATGGTGACAAGATATGAGGAGTTATGAAGAAGCTTTATCGAAGGCCATTCCATCGTAATTCATTAAGAATCCACTACATGATTTAGAAATAAGACACATACATGAAGGAGCAAATGCCACCCAATTATTGCATTATTGTAGAATATACCAATGTAGTGGACTCAAATGTGATGCGTAAGTAGTTGTAGATGTTTATAAAATAAGACATTGAAGTTACTAGACAGAGTGTATAAGTAGACTACAGTCAAGACAATGATTTATATACATGGAATATTATCAAAGGTTGGGATCGGACATTAGACATAATCATTAAGTAATTAGTGTCTCCTAATATACACTAGGGGATATTACAGTGGTATCAGATAATGATCTTGCCATCCTGTAGGGTGTCTTAAATAATGATCAGCATATAGGAATAAAGAATCATTAGTAAAGGTGAAGTATGTGAAAGGATTGTGGATACTTTGTGATAGACATATGGTTGAATTATACAAAACATTAGAGTAGAATTGTGGATAACCTTTAAACAAACTTGAGGAAGAAGAAATAAACTACTCCAAGTAGCCTTTTTTTTTTTTTTTTTTTGAAAGTGCGCCGGGTAAACTTTTTAACGTGACCGGTAACGCTAGCGCGACACGCCCACCGGTACCACGGGGACGGGGGAGACTAGAACCCGTAACCAACCCCTTGCAATAGGGAAGATTTAGCCAACCGAGCTAGGGCCCCTGCCCCTCCAAGTAGCCATTAATAATAAGAAAATAAAGCATAATAATTCCTAGAAGGAATTAAGGTAGATAACTAACCTTTCTGAATGACTCCACCAGATATTCTTTAATTGAATACTCTTAAGGATGTGAGGCAGGGAATCAAGTATTCTTTGAAGGACAATACATACTATTAAGGAAAATCATATGCATATGTAAAGATGGATACACCCAGAGTGGGTATCCATAAGGCCTAGAACGAGGAAGAACTCCCTCCTAGGAAGGATGGATATATCAAGATTGATTATCCATAAGGTCTCAAAGAGAAGCATTGTGAGAAGATGGTGCTTAGTGGAGAGTTGTTATATTAATTAGAGTGCTAGGAAGCACTCCCCCAAGAGCTAAGCATCTGATCACAACTAGTTCTTAAGCAGGGATTAAATTGAGAATTAGGATATTATAAGTAAATGACTTACAAGATTGAATAAAGTTCTTATCATGGTTTTGGAGTACTAACATATGATGCAGGTTTATTTGTCAAGGAGTTAGTCACCAATAACTCTAGTAGCACAAAAATGATAATTAGAGAAATGAATCTACCAAAAAATTTAACATGTGTATGCATCGTGTCTTCATGCATCAATGTGTATACTTTGTGTCTGCATCATGTCTTCATACACTAATGTATATATATTTTTGTTTTGTGTTTTCATATATACTCGTATATGTTTATTAATGAATGCCAAAAGTCGAGAACATTCTCAATAAATATCAAAAGTAAAGACCATCTTAAGGAGTATTGAGCAATCATGAATATTATTAGCAAGTGTTTAGACTAAGAATATTCTATCAAGATTGGATCAAGGGCATTCTTAGTGAGTGTTGAATTTAGGAGGCCATTCTAATAAATTTTGTCATTCTTAGAAAGGAATTAAGACAACAAATCTTTGAAGGCTTACTCATCCAGAAAGAAAGCAAGATTTAGCAAGACAAGAATCACAAACACTATAGTACTCCAAGGATTGTTCGATTGGATACACCATTATGTTGAAGGTTCTACATTGCTTGAGGACAAGCAATTTGAGGAAGGGCGAACTGTCATGTCTCCATATTTATAAGGTTAAATAATAAAATTCGAAATGTAATAGGGAAAATAATAATAATATGTATTGATTGATATAATCATACTATATAATCATATGGTTATAATGTGATTAATAAGATCAATACCATAATAAGAAAAAAGAGTAAATTATAATATATTATATAATATATTTAGTATTATCAATAAATTAAATAATACTTAAATAAAACATATATAGAATGAGTAATTTAACTAAATAGTTAATAAACAACTATCATAGGTATGATACAATAAAATATTAAATAAGTAGTCACATACATTTGATATATTCTAAAGTATAAATATAATATACGCATTAAAGTATGATGATATGAAAATTAAATAATAACAAATGCATATTTAAAAGTCATTACCTCGGATGGAGTCGTGACTCTTCCTAGTCACACAAACATATATATGAAGAAGTCAGACAACATGAATTAAAAAAAAGGACAACATGGACAAACAATGCACAGGAGTAGAACAAACAATCAAATCAGTGAAGTTAAGGTCAGAATAGGGAGATCCAATAGGCAAATGTCATAAATTGACAACGCAGGAAAAAGACATAGTTAGCTCACTAGACAAGAATCCATATCTGTAGCCACCACTTAGTACTGACGAGAAGATTAGACAAGGCCAGAAGTCATGGAAGAAGATATAGAAAAGACTCGATGATCACAGATATTAGAAGGGCAACCATCGATGATAGATAAAGTTATACACCAAACACTTACAACACAAATAACAGATACGATGAGAACCAACCCATGTAGAGGTAACAGACATAGCACACTCAGGGGATGTGGAGAAAAGAAGGATTTTCAGAACAAAAGCAGAATATAGAGTGATCATATCTAATAGGAGGAAGATAAATGGAAGACAGGATAAATATATGAAAGACAACATTATATCTAATCTATTTGATACCCATTAACTCTGAACAATGAATAAGAAATGATTTAAGGAAATGAATTTATCGAATCATAGAGGGAGAAGTAAATATATGATTTGTGATCTAGTAGCTAAGAGTAGTCTCGTTGAGATTAATTATAAGGAAAGAGATGGCATCCCTTTTGTTTGCACAAAGTACCCTAACTACTATTCATAGCCGCAATCCATGTGGGGATTTATAGTAAAAAGAAATTGAGGTGTCAAAAGAGATCAATTCATGCACATAGACATGAAATCCTAGGAAAGCCTTTTCTCATAACTACAAACATTTGTCAACATAGAATACCCCACTTAGCTATAAAATAACTAACATCAAATCTATATAAAGGAAACTCAATCATAAGGATGGATATGGTAATTTAATATGGGAACTAGAATCGGTGTAAGGGAGAATAGAGGATGACCATCTATTACTTTACGAGCATTGATGAATAATAGGAATGAAATTAGCATCTTTGAACCAAGGAGACCATTATATGTGGGTAGCGGAGACAACGATTATACACCAATTCCACCTTGGAGCTTACATGCACTGTTATCTCTACTTAATACCAAATAGACTAGATGAGCCATCATCGCTGCATTCAACAATGGTGACAAGATATGAGGAATAATGAAGAAGCTTTATTGAAGGCCATTCCATGGTAATTCATTGAGAATCCACTACATGATTTAGAAATAAGACATATACATGAGGAGCGAATGCCACCCAATTATTGCACCATTGCAGAATATACCAATGCAGTGGACTCAAATGTGATGCAGGAGTAGCTGTAGATGTTTATGAAATAAGACATTGAAGTTACTAGACAGAGTGTATAAGTAGACTATAGTCAAGACAATGATTTATAAACACGAAATATTATCAAAGGTTGGAATTGGACATTAGACATAATCATTAAGTAATTAGTGTCTCCTAATATACAATAGGGGATATTAAAGGTGGTTAGGTTGTAATTTCTCAAGACTAGTAACTATCCACTATCATGGTTGGTAACTACCCAACTACTAATTGCATCATAGAAATAAATCATTAACTATCATGTTGAATATGATCAATCAAGTATGTTTTTCCACTCTATCATGCCTCACCAAAGCCAAAAAAAAAAAAAAAATATGAACTTTTGTCTTATAAATCCCTTTATTAAGGACCAAATAGAAAAAATCTTTAGAAATCCCAATGCAAGATCATGCTACTCAAAGTAAGCTTTTCAATTATTTTGATTTTAATATACATTTAGTTCATTGTGGCTTTCTTTTTTTTAGTCTTATTAAACGTAGGTTGTCTAGCCACTTAACAATTTCTCCGTTTGATGCTTCTGGAAAAATAGTAAATTAGGGGGTTTACCTTTCTATGACAAAAACAAAAATGAATTTTTATATATATAAAGATCAAGTTAGACCGCTCTAAATGAACCAATGCCAAAATTATGGTTAATGAAAGCTCCTAACTCAATAAACTATAAAATATACAACCAAATTGAACAAAACCAATTGAATGTCCTATATATTTGTGTTTCAAACCAAACTTCAAAAGAATATATTTTAATCATTTTTAGAAAACAAAGCCATGCTTGAATAGGTACATGCTAAGGTTTTTTTTATTATAAAAACTACTTTTCCACAAATATATACAAATCAATTATATTTTAAATAAGGAGAAAGACAAATATATACAAATCAATTACATTTTAAGCTAGAAACAAAATGTTCAAAATCACTAGTTTACATCATCTTTGAATTTTGAATGGTTTTGCAACAATAAGTGTTCAACGACGAAGTTTTCCTAGATTGTTCATCTCTATGTCAAAGTTGAACAAAGGTAGAACATCGTATTATGGGACCACTTTCCAGTGCAAACTTAAAATAAGTTGAAGATGAAGAAGTTTGGACCATGTCGAATCTAAAAGAAATGTGATTAGAAAAACTCTTATGAAGTAGAGTTGCCTAATAAATTCAACATTTCATTAGTATTTAATATTTTAGATTAGTGTTTAATATTTCAAATTTGATAGAGTATCATTTAGAAAGTATGGAAGATAACATATAAAAGAAACATAATGGAATATTCCAACAACTACTTCAACTACATAAGAAATATAATATATCTTGGATAGTCATGTTAGCAAAACCACAAGAAACATGAAATGTGAAGAGTATATGGTCAAATGGAAAGGAAGGCTTGTTGAAGATTCATTGTGGCTATTAAAAGAAAGAGGTTTTCTGCCTTAGTTTTTCTTAGCACACTTGAGAAATGACAAGGTCAATTCTCACATTACCTTGGGTGTTTGATGCAAGAGCATCTAGTCTTAAAGATAAATCTTGCATCAACCAAAAAAATTATCTAGTCTTCCAATAAGGGTTATTTTTCTGTCAAGTTACTGTTTTTGGCAAGTCTACTATTTTTAGTATGTTGACCCTTTGAACACAGATTGTTCCAATTTCTTCCTTGGAGGTTCACTTTGGTTACATAAGTTTGCCAATAAAGCTTCATGACAAGATCAAGTTTGGTTTTGAATATACCAGGGTGGTACAAAAAAATTGAACCCATTTTTGAAGGTTTTAAGGCTTCAAAAGGGTGTCAAACTATGACCAAGTTCTTCTGTACCCAAAGCTGCAAAATACTTCTATATAGGTTTTTGAAATGAGGTAATAATAGATAATTTGTTCAATGGCTCACAAGTTGTGCTACTTTGGGAGGAAAAAAATCAATTTCTTTCAAACACTCCCGTGAGTTCCATATTTGGGGGCATATTCTCAACATATTTCAATGCCAGGAAAATAATATAAGAATACTCAACCTAAAATTGAGGGTTATCATTTTTTGAATTTGCTAGGACAGTTAAGCTTCCCAATATAAGGAAGAAAAATAGGGTTATCTAGGGAAGTTATGATGGTGTATATGGTGCCCTTGGCTTTGCAAATTATTGTAATAAAATGTCCATGTGATTATAGCATATAAATCTTCAAAATATTGTAATATCATTTCAAAGTGTTTGGGTTAGTAAGGTGACTACCCTTCATCATTGACTTTCCTCATGGTGATCTTTCTTTTTATAAGTACTCTCTTACACTAGGTGAGCCATGTATACCATGATTTTGTTTCCAATCACCACGTGTTTGAATTTTTTAGTCCTTTCAACAAGGCAAATACTCGTTTCTTGACAAAAGTTATATTTAACTTCACAAATTTTAAGATTTTGAGAATAAAAAGGCAACCATTTTAAATATCTCCATTTTGAATCAACACTGCAACAATGTTGTATGCAAACCCACAACATACATCATTAATTCTATGAAGAAAATAGGATTAGATATTGGAGTGATGCTATATCTTTCTTTATCCTTTCAAAACCTAATTTGCCTTTTGCATATCCATTTGTATATATGTTCCTTTTTCAACATCAAAGTGACTGGTCACACCACCCTAGCAAAATAAGAAATGAATCCATCGACAAAATTAATCTTTCCTAGAAAAGATTGGACGACTCCTTATTTACTAGCAGTAGAAGTTCTAAAATAAGTTTTACTTGTTCTAGATAAATGTAGATTGCATCTGTAGATGCCATGTGTCTTAGAAGCTTTCCCTCAAGGGACTTTGAATGCACATTTATTTTAATTTAGAGATATCCCAAATGCTACCTGCACCCATGAAAAACATCTTCAAGGTGATCAAAATGTTCCTCTTTTGAGAAACATGGTTAGAGCATCTAAGAAAATCAAAATGAAAATAATAAATAACCCTCTAAAAGCTATTTCCATGACCTTCCAAATTTATTTTCCTTTGTTGGACAAACCAAATGACATCTTAGTATAGGCAAATGTTCCCTTCTTGGTGTGAACGTTTTTTTATAGTGGTATTCTTCAATCACCCAAACTTCATAATATCCTAGCAAACCATCTAGTAGAGAGGACATCTTTGATCTTGCAATAATTTGTAGGATCCACTCCAGTGAGGAGGGAGGGTGGTAATCTTTCAAGGAGGCTTTATTCAAATCAAGAGTATCCACACACAAAAGGATGTCATCGTTCCTTTTTTGCACATGGACTAGATTTGACACCCACATGTTCATGCTTGATTATATAAATGAACCTTGAATCAAGAAGCTTGTTTAATTCCTATGTCATTAATGACTTTATCTCTAGGTTGACATGTCTTAATTTTTGTCTGTGGATATGTTTTTACCCATCTTACCTTCTGTCATTCTCAACATCAAGACCATCATAGTATTGTTGATCCACAAAAACTTTTGTTTGTCTCTTTTGGTGTCATTATAGTCAGATAAAGTCTCCTAGATTTTTAGGAATTAAGGCAACTTATTTTCCTCCAACTATCCTCACACACTTCAATTTTTAATTATAATTATTAAGTATGTCCTTCATTGTATTGAAGACTAAACCAATCTATTCCTTGTCATGAAAATCACAATAGTGTAGAAAATTTAGAGAAGAGAAAAATCACACATAACACAATATTTATGTAGAAAAACATGGTAACAAATATACTAGTAAATATTATGACCAATCTCTAAACTTTTATTTCTAAGGAATTTTTACATTTACAAAAATGTTCAAAACATCTGAACAATCATGACTCTGAGTTTCATATAACTACTGAGTTGTCGAGTTCGAAATAGATATCACTTACCAAGTTTAGCAAGTATGACTCATATAGCTACATGTTAAACACTTGTGAAAATTACTATTTTTGATAAGTAGCTAAGATGACTTGGTTAATTCATACAAACTTTCAAATTATGGTAAGTCTCTTAAAATTTTGTGCCTCCGATAGGATGCCTATGAGGTTTTTGCCTCTAGCGAGCACTTCAATGAGCATTTGTGATAACTCAACCCCTTTTGATGATTCAACCAACAATTTCATGATGAATATGATGACTTCACATTTCAACATGAGTCACATTTGAACACTTGCAAATGCTTGTTGTTATTTAGTATGACTAGTTAGATAGTCACCTGAAATGAAACTTCATTCATGAGAAAATTTTGTTTACTTGAGGCTGCTTGAAAGGTTAAATGATCAAACCCACATCCCATATTCTATGACAATAGGATCTCATTATGATTTTTTTTTTAAAAAATCAAGGAAAATTTAGAGGCAAAATCCCATTGATTTGTTTCTCATGTGAAAAGGTTGGTCATATTGTTGCAAGATGTCCAAACAAAAAAGATAAAGATTGTAACACGCTGCCAAGGGATCCAAAATAATTAACCTAAAATTTTACTAAGTTTTCCAAACAATTTTTTTTTTTGATAGGTAAGATAAACCATTCACATCAAACACATAGTAGCGGAAACAATAGCATACATTCAACTGTAAGCACACATAATAGGTTACATTCCTTAAGGATCCCAAGACGTTGAGTCACATTTAATTTAATTAATACTAATTCTAACCACTACCACATCCACATGAAAGAATAAATAGAAAGTCCAATGCCCATATTACACATTTGTTCTGAATGCCTCTTGGCAATTAAATTCGGAATGCTCAATCATCCACTGTACATGAAACAGGGTACGAAAACCTTAAAAGAATATACATATGTAAAAATAAAGATACATCATCCTCATCGAATCCATGATACAATTGCAATAAAGTAAATGAAACCGATAACATACATGATACATCCATTAATCAATAAAGATATAACAACCATCGTAAAAGATATCCATCCATCATAAAACACATCTAATCTAAGTGCGCGGTTCCTCCCAACCATCAATAGCATCATTAGACCATTGTGGGCCCTAACCATCCCCTGCGTGTAACATCCCAAGTCATCGAAGAGATCATCAATATTATCATAGTAAGAATGTCACTCCTAAAACATACTACAACATATGCAGAAGGAAATCTAACATACAAGAATAAAGCATAAGATGATCCTACAAAGCAGAGAACATCATCTATCACATGCTAATCATCAATATAAAGAAACATGTCAGTAAATAATATCCATCATAAGATCCAAGAACAAAATGAAGATAAATACCAACCAAGAATGCTCCAACCACGGTGTCTACGGACGGATCTTAAATGGTAAGTCTGAAAAAACCCTACCACCCGACCGCGTGGGACCTAAATGGCCCACTCCCACCGTGCTGAGGAGATAGTCTCAAGTATCAAATCACATAACACAAGAGAACAAATCACATAACACAAGTACTCTCTAAGTCCAGGAGTCCTAAAAGTATACTAATTCAAAGGTTCCAACACACAGATCGACATCTACACCGAGAGGCACAACAAAGACATGTAGGAAACCTACTATGTAAGCAAGAAAGTGTCATCGCACAGATCACGCTAGAGTTACCTTGGTAGTCTCTCAATAGACCCCGGCCCCCTAGTGATCCCTATGCGGCCACTAGTATCCTCTCGTAATAACGAGGCATACTACGGAATGCAAGGTCGCAACCAAGCGTTCTCTCTACTCCCATCCTAGTCTATACTAGCACTGAAGGCATGGGTGAGAACATACAATTATCTTATTAGGTTCATTTTAATCCTCATTTAGTGTAAATGTTTTCACTTATTAAAACAACCTACAATGAGTTACCCTGGCAGCCACTTAGGACCTCGACCCCCATTGCAAGCCACTTCTCGACACAAGTAGATAACCTACCCTAGGCTCATGGAATCATAAATCATAGAATCACCTCAGTCCTATACAAGCGATTGGAAAAATACCAAAAGATAATCCACAATAAAAAATATCAAATATCCACAATATTAAAGATAATCACAATATCCATCGGTCCTCATCGAGCAATTGTATAAATCAAAATATCCATATCAATGATAAATCATCATATCTATTGGTTCTCAATGAGCAACCATAAGGAATCTCAAGATAAATCATACTGATCAAAGACTCCAAAATGGTCAAGTCAAAACATGTCACAACATGACAACATCAAGAAATAAATCAACACTTCAGTCCCATCATGGCGACTGGAAAGTAGTCCAAGGATAACTGATCGATGACTCAAAAATGGTTAAGTCAAGTATCTCATATACATACATTTCAGCTTCACACAAGAAGACTGGAAAGTAATAACAATCAGTAAATACAAACATCTCATAGAGCATGCCATCACATTACCATGGTTGGGTTTTAAAAGAATCGAGACCAAATAACATCAACATGCCATCACATTCGCATAACTCCCAAGCCTTTGGTAGACATCCTAACTGATCAACATTCTAGGACCACCCAAACCCCAAACATGGATAGCATAAAGAACAAGATACAAACACATATTTTAGTTTGCTTTTGCAATCACATGGTTAAGCCAAATATTAAGTTTCAGTTTTCGTTTTCAAGTACATTTCAAGTGTATAAGATTCTTCATTTAATCTACAACTCAACCCATTAATTTTTTTGAATAAAACATAGAATTATCCCTCCATTTTTTTAAAACAATTTTCTAAAATAATCATATGATAATTATTCAAAACATTAGAATAATACTTATCAACTTTCAAATAATTCGTTTACAATTTTTTTTTAAACACTTCAAGGACAATCATTTATTTAAAATAATCCTCATTGATTTTAAGTAAAATCAATCTCATTAATAATTCGATTATTTAATTCCACTTATTAATATCTCTTTTCTTTTAATTTGCCCTGATTTAAAAATTCATTTACTTAAATTGACTAATAATTAATTACACTTCTTCTACTATTAACTGGCATAGGAGCACCAGGGTCAAGGACAAAAGGCCTAGAGGAACTAGGGTCACTAAATAGATCCTAGGGGAATCAAGGATGAACATGACCTTGAAGGGTCATTTGATTATAATAAGTCCACAATGGTCACTTAATAATGTTTTTTTTATGTTTTAAATGTTTTGATTGATCACTTTGTAAAAGGATCAATGATGTAGCCTTAATGGCATTTTGGGAGTTAGTGTACCTAGGGTTCACTCCAGGATTCTAAGGTAGATGAGTTATTTAAAGACCTTCAAAGGTCCAATTTATTTTAAAATGGAAAGTAGAGCCATTATATGGTGTCAAATGCACTTGAAGTGTCTAAAAATGTAAATTGCCAAAAATTGGCAAAATGAAGCCTAGAAGGCTCGTAGAGGGTTTACGGGATTTAAGAGTGGTTTGAGGATTTAAAGTTGGGATAAAAATCTTGAAAATACTTTGGAATATTAATAAAATGCATAATGATGTAAGGCTATCAAAGTTTCATACAATACCAAATTAAATTCTCTACAAAGTCCTAGTTTGCTGTCGTAAGGGCACAATTTGCTTTTTGTATTCAAAATACTTCTCATTTGGATAAAATCTTGAGTATAAATGTCTTAGATCTATGTTGGTTTAGTTTTTAATTCATTCCATGCTTTGATAGATTGTTTTTGTGAAGTTTAAGCACAACGAACTCATGGTTATGGAAAATGGAGGAATGACTGTCATTGAATAAAACAGTCTCAGTATGGGGGCCATATCTCCCTAATGAACTGTTGGATCGAGCCAAATTTGAA
The DNA here is from genome assembly GCA_028749045.1 of Cupressus sempervirens. Classification (NCBI taxonomy): domain Eukaryota; kingdom Viridiplantae; phylum Streptophyta; class Pinopsida; order Cupressales; family Cupressaceae; genus Cupressus; species Cupressus sempervirens. The sequence goes on along the minus strand of CM053789.1, from coordinate 138,659,371 downwards.
ATATGTTGGAGAGGGCCAAGTTGCGCCATATCTGATCGGAGCGATCGAATAAATTTGGTCAAGGTAAAAGGTTATGAATGTTTGAGTTCGGGTCTATGTAAGGGACAACGATAGAGCAATTTGTGATGAATTTCCTTCATAAATAAAACTAGGGTTTCCTAATGTTTTCTTCGCAACCAAATAAAAATTAACATACATATCTAGATTCCAATTTCAAGATTGAAGATTCATTCATGGAGTATATTGAGATGCATATAACAGACACGATGAAGACAAGAAGAGAAAGAGTGCAAATGGAATATGCGAAAATCACGAGTGCACCTGGATACTGATGCTAATTTTCTATGCCTTCAGAGGTCCATAGAAAAATCCCTTCATTCTCCAGCATTCACCATTCCTCCAAGAATCAAACCAACCGAAACCCCTAAGTGACTAGAAGTGCTTGTAGAAGCATATGAGCATGTAGAAGCATATGAGCTTCTCGAATGCATATGAGCTTGTCCATACACATTAGGAGAGCCTCTATATAAAGGCCTCTAAGATGCATCTAGAGTATGTCTAGAAAGAACTAGGAGATAAGCATGACAACTAAGCACGTAACTTCCATGACAAGAAGATAGACATGATGAGGTCCCTAGAATGTTGTAGACACCATGTGCTCAAACAATGTACTAACTCCTAAGTGTAGACAACACGTGCATAATTAGAGTGCAAACTCTTGTGTTGTCAACATGACAACTTCCAAGAGATCGCATACTCCTATGTGAATAAATATTAAAATTATGCACATTAATTTATTTAATATTCACTTTATTTATTTTTATTAATTTATTAATTTTAAATCTCATGCACTCGTCATGTGGTCATGAAATTTTAATAAATTAATTTCTTTTCCATTTATAAATTTATTTTTGAAACTTAATTGATAAGATATATAATAATATTATTTAGCATTTATTAAAAATAAACTCTAAATATATTAGTATTAAATTAAATTAATATTATCACGTTCCAACTTTAAACTTATAACTTTAATCTTCAAATTTAATTCTTTTTATTTAATTAATTTTCAAATTAATTAAATAAAATTAAATATTAAAATATCATAATAATTTTTCATTAAATTAAATCATTAATTAAATATTTTAATTAGACTTAATTAATAGTGAATTCACCAAAGACTCATAAAGTAAAATACAAAAACCTATCATAGCAAAACACATACAAAATCAAACTAATAGGGTTAATATCATGAATTACGTCATCCAACATATTCGAAGGGTACTCGACTCAGATACTTATCCTAATTTTCAATTAGGACAAATGGCTTAAAGGGTTGGGATTTGGACTTGAGAATTTATCTCCCCTCTCTTACCATTGAGATAATGTGATAGGGTACACTCATCTTGGCAATTCAGGGAAGTCAATAACCGATACCTACAACTTGCATAAAACCCACACATGTACAAGCACAATATATATACTAAGCTAAATAGGCAATGGCAAGAAGTGGTGCATCGTGTAGATCTCGACTAGTAGGTGACTACGATTCCCTTCCTCAACCACATCAAAAATGCCATACAAAAAAAAAACAAATACGCACACCATACACATGCAAGTATGGGGTAAGTATCCATAAAAAACACATGTGATAATAAACCATCTAACTAATCATCATCAATAACTGAAATCACTTAATAATCATCATGCAAACATGAAATATAAAGTACCAAGTAATTTCATCATATAATAAACTGAATGTAAAAACAATATCTGATAATCTCAAAACAATGCCACTATTAATCATCAACATAAAACTAGCCCTAAAAGAGTTCGACAATGATAACAAAAATGTGACCTAGGGGCAGGCACTACAAAGATGAGAAAATAAATAATAGGCTCAAAGGCAAGAAAGACTTCAAAAGCTACAAGGACTACAAAGACAAAGGTAAGAAATCTTGTTACAATTACTACTCGTTTGGAATCCCCAAACACTCTTAGTTATTTAATTCTCTTTTTCTCTGTCAATTCTAGTCCTCATACTAATCCTTCAAAGTTAGTCCGTACATTTGATACATTAGTTTCTTATCTTATATACCTTTACGCATAAAATGTAGTGCTAATCTCAAATAGAAGTTAAGAAACTCAAAGTCATCATTTCTTCTATAATCATTTTTCTTGTATCTATCTTTTAATATTTTTAAATTCAAGGACTTTTATCTTTTATTTGAGATTTATTTACGTATCGTCTTTCAAGAGATTAGCCTTGCAATTTTCGCATACGATTAATCTCTTTCAGAGCATCAATCATCTTATATTGATCATCTCATTTTTTGATTTACAATTTCTTATCCAATTGGGGATTATTTTCAATTTCCTCTTCTCAACTACTTTGTTTTGGGGCAGTACCATTTCAAGCATTGTCTCAAAGAGCAATAAAATGCAAAGATTAAAATTATTATTATTAAATATATATTACTAATAATTAGTAAAACATAGGTAAGAGTCTACAACACAATGGTAAATTGTGAGCCTCTTATCTGAGATGTCTTGGGTTCAACTCTACGTGATCATATAATAATAATCAATCCTAGCTTCGACCTCTTATCCATTAAAATTAATTTTTTGTAAAATATAATTCATTAATCATATCATTAACTTGTTATTAATTTAACTTTTATTGTATTATCAATTAAGTATCATAAAAATGATTTATTAATTTTACTATTTCTCATATTTTATATTTTATCTATTTAATTTAAAAAAAATCATTTATCTATTTTTAATAAATGATTTTATCATTTCCACTTCTTTAGCAAGTGAACTTTGTTTATAAAATTATCCTCATTAAAAATCTTCTTTTTTCTCATAAGATAACTTCATCTTTGAATAGATAAAACCCCATTCTCTTAATTGTCCATTTATTGAATTATATCATCTATTATTATAAGCGCCCATGTTAACTCAAAATTAGTTCAATTGACTTTGATATTTTCACTTCATTAACAATCTTACTTGGAAATTAAAATCTTATTTCCTTATTAATTAGTTTCTTTTATTTGTCAGATAAGTTATTTATCAAATTAATTTATTAAATAATTCATATTTTATTCTTCTCTTTGAAATCTGAAATGACAAATTTTCAAATTTCTTAAATTAATTCCATAGAAGTTAGCCTTACTTAAGTTAGACAATCATATTCCTATTGTCTATTTGATTTTTCTCAAATTATATATAAAAATCTACCTTCTCAATTCTATTAAAATCAAATAATCAATTAAAAAATAATATGCCATTCAACTTCCATATTCCAAAAAAACAAAATTGATATAACTAACTTATTTAAAGCTACTAATCATATCATTAACTCGTTATTAATTTAGCTTTTATTGTATTATCAATTAAGTATCATAAAAATGATTTATTAATTTTACTCTTTATCATATTTTATATTTTATCTATTTAATTTTAAAAAAAAGTCATTTATGTATTTTTAATAAATGATTTTTTCATTTCCACTTCTTTAACAAGTGAACTTTGTTTATAAACTTAAATCTTCTCCTCATTAAAAATCTTCTTTTCTCTCATCAGATAACTTCATCTTTGAATAGATAAAACCCCATTCTCTTAATTATCGATTTATTGAATTATATAATCTATTATTATAGGCACCCAAGTTAACTCAAAATTAGTTCAATTGACTTTGATATTTTCACTTCATTAACAATCTTACTTGGAAATTAAAATCTTATTTCCTTATTAATTAGTTTCTTCTATTTGTCATAAGTTATTTATCAAATTAATTTATTAAATAATTCATATTTTATTCTTTTCTTTGAAATTTGAAATGACAAATTTTCAAATTTCTTAAATTAATTCCATAGCAGTTAGCCTTACTTAAATTAGACAATCATATTCCTATTGTCTATTTGATTTTTCTCAAATTATATATAAAAATCTACCTTCTTTCATTTTTAACACAAGTTTTAAGGAAAATCAATTCTATTAAAATCAAATAATCAATTAAAAAATAATATGTCATTTAACTTCCATATTCCAAAAAAACCAAATTGACATAACTAGCTTATTTAAAGCTACATACTATTGACATATTTAATATTTAGTATTTGATTTCTAATTATATTTTACCATCAAATCTCCAATTACATTCCATATATGCCCAACATATCAACTACTTTTTAAAATAATATATTAAACATAATCAAATCTACCTGACATATATTCATTATATATATTTTACAATAGTTTAAACTTAAACAAATCTACTGCATTTTGTATTTATATCATATTTTTTGCCCTTGAGATAAGATCCCGTTAACACCACAGTTGTATAGTAACTAATAAAACCTTGAATTTTAAAAGATCATGTCTTGCCGACCTGAAAGCAAAAAGCTCTCTTTCCGACACCACCACCACTACTACTAATAATAATAGAGAAAATGATTTCTCTCTCCTATTAGTATGATCTGTAGCTGTAATTCACTATAACAAAGTAATTTCTCTCTCTCTCTTTTCCTTTTCCCGAAATCAACCTTTGTACGTGAAAGGAAAAATTGTGGAAAAATTTGTGGAGGATCATATGCCTTGTAGAGACTCACAGTGAATATGTAAATGGAGAATATGGTACGTGCGAATCTGCACAATCTTTCACGGAACACTAAGAAAAATCGATACATTGTTATAGAACAACAAGCTTTAATACCTCGTATCATCAATCATATCACCGTACGTGGCGATTTCTTTTCTTGGCTTACCCAGCAAGATTTAACACCCACAAATTTTTCGCGGGAAGATTGATGGTTTCTTTATAACCCGAAACTGGTGGGCAGCTTACAACACTGATTCAGACAACAGCCGAATACCATATTTTTTGAACAACTGTAATTTTCAGGACTAAATTTGCAGGTGATAGGCATAGTGCAATTTAAGAGCAGCCATGAACGGTCAGGGGGAGTCCAGTAGGAGTAAGAGCATCAACATGACACAAGTGTTCGAGGAAATGGTGCTCAAGTGGAATCTCCATGAAATTATGGATGAAAATCTCTTTGCTCACAAGGTCAGCAAAATATAAACTTTTTGGTTTAATGTTCAACTTCATGAATTTGTTTTCAGTCGTTTGGTTTTCCCTCAAGTAAAATTTCAAATCTCATGATAATAGAGCTGTTTTCTTACAAAAATGAATAGTTAACGAAGATTTCTGATTTCCGTTTTTCGGAAGATAGAAGTCTACTTTTGAAATTTACAGCTGGTAATTAACATGGATACATTTAGTTGGGCTGATCGTATATGTTCGAGTCTTTTAGAGTTAAAGGTTTACGTAGTTCTAATGGAAGACACGCTTAAATTTTTACACTTCACATAAATGATGTTTTTGAATTTAACTGCGTATGGTTTCTCAGAGCATGTTTTATCATCATAACACAGTAGCAAGAGAATAAATAGAAAGGTGAACTTCAGACTAAATTTATTAAATAGAGAGAGGGAGATGGGTGACATAAGAACTCAGAGAAATAGAGGCAGGAAGATGGGTGATACAGGATTCAAGAGATTCTAGAGTCTAATATTGTAAGATATCGTTTTTGAGCTTGATTATGTAGAATTTTTTATGAGAAAAATAAATTTCAAACCATATATTTTATAATTCACAATCAGAATACAATAGTAAGAGAGGAGAAATAAAAAGATGGATTTTAGATCAACTTAATTAAATGGTAGAAGGTAGATGTAGGAAGATGTTGGATACAGGAACGAAGAGAGAAATAAGAACATCTGATTAATTCAAAATCATACAAAGAAGAAAAAGAACATCAATGATTAAAATTAAGGGATAAAAGAATACACAAAGTAAATAATGAAGAAATATAAATGAGAGTAAATGTAAATAATATCTAATTTTAATTATGCACTTTGTGTAAAACCTTCTTAACTTTTCTGCGTTAAAAATGTCTGTAATTCTTATGATTGTGTGTTGTGTTTATTGGGTTTGTAGGCTAATTGTGGATTTACTCTTCCTTTTGGTAGTTGTTAAATTTTGAACTTCTTTGCACACTTCCAAGAATAGTATAGAAAATAATTGTGTGGGTTTGGTTGGCACATTTTGTTGATTCTCCATGCTACTGTTAGCAAGAAGAAACAATTTTAAACCTTGGTGCATCACATTTTCCATTTTGGCATTCCATCTTTTCGCTTATCCCTTGGTGAAAATCAATAAAGTAGGATTTAGGTTTTAGATGATACTAGGGTTGGGTTGGATAGGCACTCCATATGAAAGGAGGCTGGCTCTCTCTAAAGGTTTGATATCATCTTCAAGGGCCACAAATTGAGATAATCCTCATTGTATTATTGAAATGTTAAACCACTTTAGGAGGGTGAAATTTCACATGACAACAGTTTTTTGCACACTTAGTGGCACCGTTTTGATGAGCTTCATGTTATGTGTTGTGAAGATTAGTGTTGGTCTTTGTAACTCTAACCATTAGAGGTAGTTTTTCAAGCACCTGGTGACTTTGAACACCTTGGTTCTTGATTACACCAAAAACTTCCTAATGCGCCTGAGAATCCCAAGCGAAAGGAGGAAGAGGTGGTTGTGTATCCATGTCCTGTTGCATGCTACCTGTTACAATTGAGTCTTCCCCACATTTCCTCCTCTCCTGACTCTAGAGTCTCTACCTATGCATGCATAGGGTGGGAAGGAGAGGGGGAGCTATGTTACGTGGAGATGTGCTTTCAGCCCTAAGCCCCGGGTTGTGGAAACTGTGCATGTTTTGTGGGCTTGGGGACTACCAAAAACGTTTCCAAGTTGTTCCCACCCAGGCAATACAATTGGAAACATGTCCCCAAGAATTTGGAAATTGTACTGTCTTAGGTACTACATAACTTTTTCCCATCTATCTCATCTGCTTGAAGTTTTCGATTTCAAAATAAAATCAAATTTGAAAAACATTAATAAATAGATTTTTTTTGCCCACTCACAAGTCCCACACATTGGAAGTCATTAAAATAATTAAATACATTATGTATAACATAACACATCTTTAAAAAATTACTTTTTTGGATGTCATTACAAAGTTAGCATCCAACTATGATTGAAAATTCAAACTTCTTTTAAACAAACCAGACCTGAAAGTGATTGTAAATTAGAATTTTGTTTGATATTCATATCGCAGACTTGGAAATGATTGCTACTGGGTTGAGCAATACTTAGATCATTTCCATCTTTGATAATGCCCTGATAGCAACAATAATAAGTGCACAGAAACACACTATTCTAGCTGATTACTGCCTAGACAAGATGACTGCTACCTATCTAGGAATGATTAGGCACAATAAATTCAATTCCTCTCTAAAAATCACAAGCAAGGGCTCTAAAGTCTAAATATATCGCCCAACTATTGTAGATTGGCACAATAAATTCAGTTCTTCTCCAAAAACTAGAAGCAAGGTCTCTAAAGTCTAAACATATCGCCCAACTATGGCAGATTGAGTCATTCAATACATAGAAGTAGATTGATTGTCTCATTTGATTCATTTGATATCATCTTATGTTCCTATTCTTAGACTTTAGTATTCTTAGGTGATGATTCGATTTGATACTGCTCGATTCGTTGCTATGTTCTATGTGATTTGATGAATGGAATTGACAATTTTAAATTATGTTGCTACGATGAATGTGATGATGTTATGTAACTCATGAAATTCATGAATATACCCTGCTCTGGCAAAAAAAAAACCATCCTAGAAACTTGAGGTAACATAGAGTAAACCCAGTGGAATTATGCCACACCTTCTAACAATGTCAATCCTATTACTTGTAGCACATCAAAGGCCATTATTCTAGATCATTATAGACTTCCTCAAGATATGGAGTCATGTTACTCATGAAACTGACTCCATTATCAGGTTCCATGTCAAAATGAAGAATTTGTTTAAGCTCTAATGATCCGATGTACTATCACCCTCAAGGCAATAGTTTGGACCAAGTAAGGAGACTCTTGTAAACTAGGACCATACACAATGTGACTATACATTGGTAATTGGCACGAGGCAGATTATTTTGGCATAAAGAAATTGAATGTGGATATACAAGTCCAAAACACAAGGGTAAAAAGAACAGTGGTGTAGGGTACATCTTTCATGGCCAGTCAAATATCAACTTCTTAAGCATCTCAAGGAGTTTCACATGTAGGTACTACATATAGGATCCATGTATTACAACCAAATCAGTCTGTTGGAAAGGGTAATAACTAATATGAGACAATATCAACCTCAAACATGTTAGCAAGCTAAGGTGGACTCTACTATTACAAAAATTTCCTTAGCTTTCATCATTCAAATTTCAATGTGTAGAGTAGATGAAGGCCAACCTAGATGTCACATGTGGGAGGCTTTGTCCGTCCCATCCTAGAGGGATTTGCAACTAGAAGTGTATGGGGGGCTCAATCAGCCAAGTGGTGTTTTGGTGAAAGAAGGAACAACAACCCTATTCATCTTAATTTAACCACAAGAAGGGAATTCAAGCTAGATTAGTGCACCACTTCCTTTGTATATGACCCTAACTATCATAGACCATTTAGTCCACAATTGTAGGATAGATTTTTGGGCTAGTAGCATAGTCATGCCCAAAAATGACACTAGTCCCTCTGGCATCTAGTGTGAAACAATATCCAATCGAGCTGTACAATCAGTTTCTTTTGATGTGATTTGTTGGACTGTCCTTTTGCCAAGTTGTACCATCAGTTATTCACATTGTGTCCAACTCTTTTAGATAATGGACAATTCTTTTGAGGTCTAGGTATAGTACAAGGTTTGGGAGACCCACTTAATGGCTTCATAGGCTTCTTGACATGGACAATTCTTTTGAGGTCTAGGTATAGTACAAGGTTTGGGAGGCCCACTTAATGGCTTCATAGGCTTCTTGACATGAAGTCATTGCATTATCATGCTCATCATGAGCATGACTTAAACTCTTCTTTTTGAAGGATATTTACCAGCTTCTCATAGGTAGGAGTCTGCTCTATGACATTCAATGTTACAAACATCTTGTATCTAGACAGTAATGCTTGTAAAACAATAAGCACCAAGATAGCATCAATTGTTTCACCAAAAAACCAAGGTTTGTAAGGATGCTCTCAACTCAACAATCCTTTTAAGTAAGGATTCTAACTATTCTCCATTCTTCATCTTTAGACTGTGTAAATTCAAGATCCAATTCTAATTCTTTGCCTCATACGTTCTCTGAAATTTGTCCCAAGCATCTTTGGCTGCTGACAAGTTGGGGATAAAGAGCTAAACTTCATCAGACACACTGAATATAATGATCAATATTGCCTTCTTGTTGGCTTGGTCAAATTTCTTCTGTTCATCAACATCTATCTGGTGGCATGTTGAGGCACCACTCACCACATCAAAAACTTCTTCAAGCTCAAGTTGAGTTTTAAGTTTGGTCTTTCACATGAAATAATTATTTCCATGCAATAGCTTTAGATTGGAAAAAGGGACTTTGGAGACCTACCTGCCATTGTGTTAGTGAGTTATTTTATCCTATTTTTTGTTACTCAAATCAACAATTTTCTCTATCGGAGAGGATACTATAGGAATATAAATAACACTTTGTAAATATTGTTGAATTGAAATCATGGTTACAGGGAGACCCATCTCCCCCCTAAAAGACACGTGTTGGAGACAAAGAGATGTCTCAGAGACTTTTTGTGTCTTTAGACACCTCAAAAAAGGTTAGAGACTTCATGACGAAGTCTCCAAAAGTCTCCCAATATCCTAATCCAAAGATTGAGGTTTCCTCGAAGTCTCCTGATAAAACTAAATGTAAAATATGTTTACTGTACAGGTGAAGAAACTTAACACATGTAGTATAGCACAACACAGAATAGATACTTTATTCATATATGCACTCAATGTTTACAATCTGAATACAATGATTACAATGATGATCCAAAGTCCATCTCGGATGGTGTACATATACCTTCCCGAAGGGGTGACTCAAGCATCATGCGCCTGTTCGGATACTATTCTACTTGTCGGCTACAATATAGATTTTATCGACAATATCACCCCCCCCCCCCAAAAAAAGAAAAGTCGTCTCTCGATGACAATTCAAGAAAACTCAAAATAACAAAATACATCAATGTATAAATACTAAACAGAGGGATGTGTCCTTGGCGTAGTGGTTGTTCGGGCCCTCAACTCGTTCAGCTCCCCTCATAGCTTGTAGACTCTCTCTTTCCTAACCTTCAGTTCTGCTTCTGCCTCCATTTGAAGCTCTAAGGCTGACTACATCATCTCTACAATTACTCCCAACTCTTTCTCCTTCCCTGCTTCCACTTGTTCCTTTTCCACTGCCAACTTCTATAGCTGACTTTGTCTATCTAACAAGGCTGTCCTCTCGGATTCCCAAGCTGCCCTCTCAGATTCCAAGGCTGCCCTCTCTAAGGCTAACCTGGTAGCTAACTGCTCCCGAGCCCTCTCAACTACTACCTAGTCTGCTTGGCTCCTCTGGAGAGTGTAATAGACCTCCTTGAATAATTTCACTATCTCATGAGTCAAAGCTTTTACTCGGCTCTCCACTCCAGGATTTCTTGTCGTGGCCCAATCCTGTCGCATCTCTGTAGTCTCCACATCTGACCATCCCTGCTCCTCAAAACAGAGTGTAAAGGCAGCTGAGCATCCTACCTCATAAAAGATATGACTCCCTCCAACTCCTTCACAATTGAGTCCAACGCCTGAGTCTCTGTTGAAGCTAACACTTGGCGAGCCCGAGTCGCTAGAGCTGCTAAATCAGCAAGAAATGTCTCTCTCATCCCTATCTCTTGCACTACTTGATGTTCCTGCTGCACACCTATAGCCCTCTCTACTACTTTCGCCAAAAGCTCAATAGTGCTATGCAATACTCCCTCAGATTGTGTCTGCCCAACCTCTTGTAATGGGTTCTCCTCTAGAACTGCTTCCTGCGTGGGTTTTGGTAGGTACGTTACTTGAGGTGCCGGGGTTCGGTGGAATTGTATACTTAGGTAAGCACTCAGCTTTTGGGTTCGGCTCTCTCTGTCTCACTCTGATGATGCTAGTAGTGTCGTATCCACCTTAACCACTGAACCAGAACCCACTACATCCAATCGGACACTCGATGCTCCCAACTCCTCGCCTGCCAGTACCTCCATTACCCCTGTCTCTATGTCCATCTCCGTTAGTTACCAATCTCTCATCTCTCGTCTCTGGTAGAGTCTCACAAGTCGGCTCCATTGATACCTCCGGGGCGGCTATCTCTGTTGGTGACAGATGTGCCTCCACTACTGCCTCCAGAATAGCTTGTGTCTCTATGGTGGGTTGCGTCATAGTTGAAACTGGCGTCATCACCACTGGCTGCTTGAACTAACCAAACCTTGGAATGCCATGCATGCCCATAGGAACCAAGTGTGTCGTAGCCGAAAGTACAGGCCATGGAAATCTCAATGGCGTAGCTGTGATCACCTCTACCTCCTCGTCCTCTTCCTCTTCCCCATCGGTCCCAATTTCCTCTGAAGATGTCTCCTCTCAACCACTATCTGTGTTTCCACAGTCTGGCCTCAGTCGTTTTTGTCCGATGTTTTTGATGCCAAGTGTATCCAAATGCCTCCACTACATAATAGGTGGTTCGCCAGGCGCAAATGGTCCCGGTTTGGCCTCCACTGCATCATTGGGGATCATCCACGTCATTGCATCCAAGAACATACCGATGGCATAATGTGGCATATAGATTGTCTTGTGTTGCAATGTCATAAATTTCGACATCTGTTCGGCCAATAATGCTGCCTAGTCATATACCCTGCCATGCAAAATCCTGTTCATCATTGCTACATGTGGGAATGAAATATCCGAAGTGCGGCTAGAACCTGTGAGGCGGCTCTTCACGATATCCATCAAACAGCACCATTGTCCTTCCTAAATATTAGATTTTTTCAACTCTCTGCCCTTTGATGAGTTTGAAAGAGCCTCCTGTTCTGCTTGTGACAGGGCTCCGCACACGAGTTGTGTCAACTGCATCTTCACTTCTCGGCTCATCTTTTTTGGCTTGCTTTCTATTTTCCTCCCGCCTTGAGCATGGTTAGGTATCCCAAATACCTGTGTAAAGTCAGCCGGTTTGAATGACACTACTAAATTGCAACCAAGATATTCAAACGTACTGGTCCGAGAGAACTTGCCATATGTTTCTATCATTATGCGTAGAAACCCTTCGTAATCTCTTATGCAAAATACAAGCATTTGCACTACCCATTCCACCTGTGCTTTTGGATACTAGCCTTCACCTGGTGGTTGTCTGGAGTCTCCTGCCACCACTTCCGACATTCTGCACCATTTAACCCTTCGAATGTAACACTGTACTGTAGGAATATCTTCCGACTGTTTTGGTTGCTCTACTTTCTTCTTACTTAAACTTGTACTGGTCCCTCCTCCTACATCGATTTTAGATGGCAATGTCTTCACATTCCTGTTCATGGCTGCATCTTAATCTAGTTTCTTTTTCCAAGCCCTTTTCCAGCTGACTGCATAATTGTCACTTCGTTGTTGTTTTGTTGAGTAAATCACAAACCGTTAGGTTAGTTGTTAAGAATTTAACCTTGATAATCCTTAGGTCGCTTGGTACAGATTGTACCTTACTCTTCTCTCTATATATACTCAGGATTGGCATTTATAATAATTTATATATCCTTTATATGAATCGGTGATCTGGAAATAAATGCTTAGTTTATCCTTGACTAATCGTTTGTTAAATCTAACTAACTCTTATTTCTGAGTCGCCAACTTAGGATAATTAAATGTTGGTTATGTGCCAAGGGTTATATCCCTTAAGGGACATACCCTCTTAAGAGGATATATAGGCGGGTTATGACTATAGTTTGGAGACACATAGGAAACATAGAGTCTAATCTCCAAGCAGTCATATTCCCACGAATTCAATAAGAAGAATTATATCATTCAATTTGTGATTACTAGTTAGATCTGTAGTTATCATTTATATCTCAACTTAGAATTGAATCAAGGTTCATTCTAAACCTAATAAGTTCTGATCCTGAAGTCAGATTGATATCTCAAATTGCAGAACTGTACATGGTATCAGAGCCTCGTTATCAAATCTAGGGCTCTGCAGATTTTTAGTGATCAGACCTTTTACATTCAGTAATTGTCCTTCATTTCCAAATGGCATATTCAATCAGACCTAAAGACAGATTCGATGGAAAGGAACATTTTGAAGCATGGAAATTCAGAATCTTAATGATTCTCGAAGAAAATAATGTTAGACAGTTTGTTGATGGAGCATCCAAACAGCCAGTTGTTGAACCCCACAAATCTATATGGATCAATGGAAACAGGAAAGCTATTCAAATCATATTGGATGGAGTTAAAAATGACATAGTACCTATGCTTACAAAACACCAGACTGCCTACGATATGATGAATGCATTACGAAATGCATTTGAAATAAATAATGCAACGAGGGCCCTTGCATTAAAGAGACAACTAAATCACATCCAAATAAAGAAAGGAGAATCAATAAACTCTTATTTTCTAAGAGTTGCTAGTATTAGAGATGAATTGTCCAGCATAGGAACCATCATAAATGATACCGAATTAACACTCATGGCCATAGATGGACTGCCAGAATCATGGGAAACATTTGCACAAGGAATAAGTGCTAGAGATCAGCTTCCCGATTTTAACAGGCTGAAGAATGATTGTCTTTAGGAAGAATCAAGAAAACTAAAGAAAGGAGAAAATCTAAAGTGGAAGATGAAGAACTTCACGTTCTTAATACCAATTCTTATAAAGGCAAGAAAAAGCATTTCAAGAAAAATAAAGGAAATCTGAAGAATGGCAAGCCCAAGAAAGACCTATAAAAAATAAAGTGTTTCAAGTGTGAAAAATTTGGACACTATAGATCTAATTGTCCAGAAAACTCCAAGCAACAAGCAAATTGCACAAATGTTGTCGAAAAAGAAGAAACCTATGATCCAGAGAATCGTGTATTGTGTTCCTCCTTATCAAATGAAATCTCAAATAAGGCATGGGTGATAGATAGTGGATCATCCAAGCATATAATAGGATACAAGGAAACTCTAGATTTCTTGACCGAGAAAGTTAATTGTGAAGTTACTATTGGTGACAACTCTGCACATTCAGTTAAAGGAATTGGTAGTTGCACTTTGAAACTAAAGACAGGAAATGATCTTCTTCTCAAGGATGTACTATATGCACTAGGGATAAAAAGGAACCTCATATCAATTACAGCCTTAGAAGATGATGGACACAATGTTGCATTCGCGGATGGCAACGTATTAACTTGGGCTAAGAATTCTTCCATGAAGAAAGCTAAAGTAATCGGTCAAAGAAAGGGATATTTGTATGAACTAAATATAGAACCCATTCAAGCCCTTGTTCACAAAGCAGAGGGTTCAAATGAAATATGGCACAGAAGATTAGGGCACCTAAACTTTAAAACCCTATCTACTATGGAAAAGATGGTTACCGGACTACCAAAATTAAATCAAAATCACCTTAGTATTTGCAAAGGGTGTACCCTAGGCAAAAGTACTAGAAGTCCTTTTCATGATAGTACTAGAAAAACAAATAATGTACTAGAATTAATTCATTCAGATTTATGTGGACCCATGTCTGTTCCCTCCCTTGGAGGATTTTGGTATTATGTCTTGTTCATAGATGACTTCTCTAGGAAAACTTATATTTACTTTTTAAAATGCAAAGAATCAGAGGAAATATTACAAAGATTTAAGGAATTCAAAGCATTAACTGAAAATTTTTCACGACATAAAATTAAAGCCCTTAGAACAGATAATGGAGGAGAATATACCTCAGATTTGTTTAAAACCTTTTGTAAAGAATCAGGGATCAAGAGGGAGTATACTGTTCCTTATAACCCTGAACAAAACGGGGTAGCTGAAAGGAAAAATAGGACAATTATAGAAGCTTCTAGGGCTATGATTTTTGATCAAAATCTAGGATACTATCTTTGGGTAGAAGCGTCTTGTATTGTTGTATACATCCAAAACAGAAGCTCTCACTCTTATCTTAAAGATAAGACCCCTGAAGAAGTATTTACTAAAATAAAACCTAATATAAGTCATCTAAGAATCTTTGGATGTCCTGTTTACATTCATGTGCCAAAAGAAAAGAGGACCAAATTAGAACCATCTGGACGGAAGGGTATCTTTGTAGGGTATAGCGAAACTTCTAAAGTGTATAGAATTTTCATACCTGGACAGAAAACTATTGAACTTAGTAGAGATGTAATCTTTGAGGAAGATCTTGCATTTAAAAGAGCAATAAATTCCCATGAACCCTCTCCTTTATCAAATTCTGAAAGAATAAGTGAATTTGATTCTCAAAGGGAGAAATTAGAAGAGGTCGAAGATGAAATAAACCTTGAAGAAACTTCAAAGAAGAGGCTGCTTTGGGCCATAAAAACAGTTGAAGCAGCTCAACATTTTTCTGCCCATTCAGGATCTATTAGAGAAAGTAAAGGACCTAAAAGATTCTCGGGTTATACAACAAATATGATTGATTTATCCAAAACAGAGCCAACCAATCCTTCTGATGCTATTAAACATCCAGCCTGGAAAGAAGCTATGACAAAAGAATATCAATCAATTATGAAAAATGATGTTTGGGAAATAGTTCCTAGGCCAAAAGGAAATTCTATTGTGTCTTCAAAATGGATATTCAAAATAAAACATGCTGCTGATGGAAGTATTGAGAAATATAAAGCCAGATTTGTAGCCAGAGGTTTTTCTCAGAAAGAGGGTATTGATTATGAAGAAACTTTTGCTCCTATTGCTAGATACACTACCGTTAGAGCTATTTTAGCAATTGCCGCATCTAAAGGATGGAAGGTACATTAGATGGATATAAAGACAGCTTTTCTCAATGGAAAGATTTCAGAAGAAGTCTATATAGAGCAACCAGAAGGTTTTGAAACTCATGATCCAAATGGTTTTGTTTGCAGACTTAAGAAAGCTCTTTATGGGCTTAAATAGGCTCCCAGGGCTTGGTATGAAAGGATTGATAAATATCTCATTAGCTTAGGATTCTCTAAGAATGAAGCTGATCCGAACTTGTATTATAAAAGAGATAAAGATAGTATGGTAATCTTGATATTGTATGTTGATGATTTATTAATTATAGGTGATGATAATCTTATAGATCAATGCAAGAAAGATCTTATCAGAGAATTTGAGATGAAAGACTTGGGTCTTCTTCATTACTTTCTAGGATTGGAAGTGCGACAAAATGTAGATAGTATCATACTGAACCAAAAGAAGTACACTTCAGATATCTTGAAGAAATTTGGAATGTGGAATTGCAAGTCCATGTCTTCTCCAATGGAGACCAATTTGTATAAACTTAAAGTAGTTGCAGAATCACCTCCAATAGATTCTACTCTCTACAGGTAGATAATTGGGTCTCTGATGTATCTAGTTAATACAAGACCTGATATTTGCTATGCAGTTCATGCATTAAGTCAGTTTATGTGTGAACCTAAGAAAATTCACCTAGTTGCTATTAAACACATTATGAGATACCTTCAAGGTACAATTAACTATGGACTGAAATATGAGAGAATTGTTTTAGATTTGTATGGATTCACCGATTCAAATTGGGGTGGAAGTGTTAAAGATAGGAAAAACACTTTAGAATGCTGTTTCAGTTTAGTATCAACCATGATTTCATGGATATGCAGAAAGCAATCTTTAGTAGCTCAGAGCTCCACAGAAGCTGAATACATTGCTGCAGCAATGACCTCTCGAGAAGCAGTATGGCTAAGGAAGTTACTTGTGGGATTATTTGGGCAAGCCATGAATCCTACGATCATTCATTGTGATAATCAGAGTTCCATCAAGCTTTCTGTAAATCTAGTTTTCCATGATAGATCCAAGCATATTGAAATTCCTTACCATTATGAAAGAGATATGGTAGATAGGAATTCTGTTAATTTGGAATACATTTGTACTACAGATCAGACAGCAGGTATACTCACCAAACCTCTATCTAGAGTAAAGATAGAACATTTCAGAAAGAGACTGGGTATGGTTGAGTTGTAATTCATTTGTACTCTTTAATTATTAATAAAGTTAAAATTTATTTGTCAGGCTATTGACAGTTATGGGCTCCACCATGTGTAATCATTATTTAGAGGTGACGATCTCTGAAATAATGAATACTTGTGTAAAGGCATTATGAGAGGTGACGATCTCTTAGATAATGCCCTAACAGTAGATTTTATTGTAAGATCCAGTTGAATTTTTGATTGTCTTGTGATATTGACATTGCTATGCTCGTGGGTCACAAATTGGATAAGGAAAGAATTCTAGAAATTCTTCGGGTTTATCCTGTATTTTTGTAGATCTTAAATTCAGGGTCTAGTTGTGATTTAGAAATACCAGTTTCTATGAGTCACAACATGTGTCTTATCACTAGTAGCAGTGATTTGTCATATCACGGGCTTAGTAATATGACTTTGTATCATATGTTCAATGGTACTACATACTAAGAAGAGAAAGACAGATATAGAGTATATATTCTTGCTTAACATCTGTATTGATGTTGCTAGATATGATATCTCTTTGTAGGATTATAAGGTTAAGAGGGAGTGTTAAGAATTTAACCTTGATAATCCTCAGGTCGACTGGTATAGATCGTACCTTACTCTTTTCTCTATATATACTTAGGATTGGCATTTATAATAATTTATATATCCTTTATATGAACCGGCGATCTGGAAATAAATGCTTAGTTTATCCTTGACTAATCGTTAGTTAAATCTAACTAACTCTTATTTTTGAGTCGCCGACTTAGGATAATTAAATGTTGGTTATGTGCCAAGGGTTATGTCCCTTAAGGGACATACCCTCTTAAGAGGATATATAGGCGGGTTATGACTACAGTTTGGAGACACACAGGAAACATACAGTCTGATCTCCAAGCAGTCAAATTCCCACGAATTCAATAAGAAGAATTATATCATTCAATTTGTGATTACTAGTTAGATTTGTAGTTATCATTTATATCTGAACTTAGAATTGAATCAAAGTTCATTCTAAACCTAATAAGTTTTGATCCTAAAGTCAGATTGATATCTGAAATTGCAGAATTGTACAGTTGTTTCCCGTACAAATTTGCTACAAAATTCCTCTCTTGCCTTAGCATTCGTATGGCTTTCCCTCAAGCTTTGTGAATCGGCATTTGCTGTAGGGCTACAACAATTTCTCTTCCTCACTGAATCGGCTACTCCTATGATTGTATGGCTTGGCTTCCTTTCTATTGGCCGTACGGCTTGTTTTTCTTCTCTACATACTCGGGCAGTATGACCCTTTTCCCTTTCTTATAACCTTGGACCAAACGGTCTTTTCCCTTTCTGCTGCTGGTCACCGTAAGAAAATTGCTTCCCTGACTCTACTGTATGAACCTTCAAGCAATGATTAATCCCGTACTCCATATGGCCTTTTAGTTTGTTGTTTTCTTTGTCAAACAATTTCTCTCCACCGTACACTGTACAGCTCTAGATGGCTTGTCTCTCTGTACGCCGTACATAACCAACCTAGTCTCTCTATTGTGATTGCCGTACATTCCTCTTTCAGTTTCAATTTCCTTGTCTCGTCGTACAGTCCTTGCTTTTTAACCTTCTTCCTTCACGCCGTACGGGCTATCTTTTAATATGCTTGTCTTTTAATATGGCTCCAGCCGTATGGCCTTTGTCTGTGTCTCAACTCCTATTTAGTTGTTCTTTTCTTAGCCATATGTTGTTCTTCACTAGCCATACAGTGTCGCCGTACGGTCCACCGGATCCAATTGTTTTTCCCCTTAGTCATAGAGTCTTATTTTTAAATGTGTGGCTCCCTAGCCATACTGTCTTCCATTTCTCTTTCTTCCTTTTGTCTTTTTCCTGTTTACCGTACACTGTACGGTCTTATATTGGTTCTCTGTTCCACCTATTGCCATATGGCTCCACAGAGTTTACTTAGCTTTCGGCTTTCCTCTAGCCATATGGTGGCTTTAATAGATCTGTGGTGTGCCCCTTAAGTCTGTACGGCAGGCCGTACTTTCCATTGTTTTTTAATGAGTATAGTTTGATTTCATAATCATATTCCAATTTTGCTTCCTACTCTTTTAATACTTCATCTTTTATTTCTTTATTACTTCGCACTTAGAAACTATGTTCAACTCTATATTTTATTTGTTTATTATACATATATACATTATTTGCAGTCGTTTTTTCTTTCTCAATTGTTTGTCGGCGGGAAAATTTTTCTCTTGTGATATATTTTTAACTTCGATCCATTCACTGCATTTGGTATTTCTTCACCGTGTAACGTCCATAACTTGATTGCCCCATTATCGCCAACTTCTTGTATCTTGTATGGTCTGACCCATTTAACTTTGAACTTTCCAGATCTGATTTCATTTCGTTCGTTATACTTCAACACTAATTGGCCTGGTTGAAACTTGTTTAAGTGCTTATCATGCCATGCTTTCCGCCTGTTTTGTGTAACTTTGATGGCCCACTGTGCTTGCAGCGATTGCTCATCAAGTTTGTTCAAATTGTACAATCTCTCCCTTAAGCTTTCCATGTTGCCCAACTTGTTCTCGATTGCTATTCTCAAATTCGGTACCATGAATTCTGTCGGTATCACTGCCTCCTGTTCGTACATTAGTTGAAATGGAGTATGTCCTGTAGTAACTTTATATGAAGTATGGTACGCCCATAGGGCTGAAGGTAACTTTTCTTCCCAATCTTCTCCCTCAACTGCATAGGATTTATAAATTACTCTGACCAAGATCTTGTTCGTTGCTTCGGTTTGTCCGTTAGCTCTTGGATAGTATGGGCTCGACAATGAATGATAGATTTTAAATTCAATAGCGTGCAATCAGATAACATGGTTAATAAAGTGTCCTCCCCGATCACTTGTCAATTGCAGTGGAATCCCATACCTGTTAATAATTTGCTCATAAATAAATCTTGCTGTTCTTATTGCCGAGTTATTCGGTAGTTGCGTGTGTCTCTACCCATTTAGTCGGGTACTCCATTGCTACCACAATGTATCAACACCTTTTAGTTTTGCTCAGATGAAGTCCAATCCCCATCTTTCAAAGAGTTCTTGGCGTGTGAGGGATTCACAGGCATGAAGTCCCTCTTTAATGGTTACCCGGCTCGCTGACATGTGTCGCATGCAACGACCCACTCCTTGGCATCGTTGTATATGGTTGGCCACCATAGTCCTGCTAGAAGTATCTTTTGCGCAATTGTGTTTGGCCCCATGTGTCCTTCTACCAGTCCTTCATGTGCTTCCTTTAATACCTTTGGGATTTCCTCCTCCAGGACGCATTGCCTTAGAATCTGATTAGGTCCCATTTTGTATAATGGCCCATTGATTAATTGAAACGTTCGACTCCTTAGCACCAGTTTCCTTTTCTCATTTGGTGGCATGTCACTCGAAAACTGTCCCGTCGATAGATATTCTCCAATACGTGTGTACCAGGTTGGTAGTACTGTAACATGAAATAGCTGTGCATCTGGAAAATCATCATTAATTCCCTCAGGTGGCTCCCCCTATTTTATTCTTGACAGATGATTTGCACTTAAATGACTTTTCCTTAGTCATACCACGATCTTAAATGTGAACTCCTGCAATAATAGCAACCATCGACTTATTCTTCCTTGAATAATCAGCTTATTTACCAAGTATAACGTGCCTAATGATCTACGTAGAATACAAATAGCGTGGCCAACAAGTAATGTTTGAACTTCTACACTGTGTACACCATCCCTAATGCCTCTCGCTTCGTCATACTATAGTTTTTCTCTACCTTCGATAACAATCTAATTGCAAAATATATTGGATGGTCCAATCCGTGGTCACTGCTCTGTGCCAGTGTTGCTGCGATGGTATAATTTGATGCATCTACATGAACATGAAATTCTTTGTCCCAATTTGGATAGGCCAAAATCGGAGCCATGGCTAATCTTGTTTTCAATCCCTCAAAAGCTTCATTCTGTTCAGCTTCCCATCTGTAAGGTTCACCCTTGTAGGTGAGTTTGTCCAGCGGGTAAGAAACTTTTGCAAAGTTTCTAATAAATCTCCAGTAATAACCGATGTGCCCTAAAAATGACTTTACTTTTGATACATCCGTCAAAGGTGGCATCTCCAAGATTATGCGGACCTTGTTTGGATCCGTCTTCAATCCTTCTTTACAAACTATGTGTCCGAGCAACTTTCCATATGGCACCATGAATCTACACTTCTTTGGGTTCAACGCCAATCTTGCTTGTTTGCAGCTCTCCATGCATTCTCCAAGTGCCGTTATCTATCTGTTCTCAACGCTAAAAATTGACCAGTCATCTAGGAACGCTTTAAAACTTCCGACAGAGATTTTATCAAATATGTGTAAGATAATCCTTTAGAATGTTGTCGGGGCATTACACAATCCGATTGACATCCTGTTGTATTCACATATGCCATCTTCTATAATGAATGTTGTTTTTAATTTGTCCTCCTCAGTGATGGATATTTGATTGTACCCTGAGAATCCGTCCATGAATGAATAAATCTCATGCCCCGCTACTTCCTCCAAGATGCTATCCGTAAATGGTATCGGAACGGGTCTTTAATTGTTACCGCGTTTAGACATCGGAAGTCAACACATATTCTTATTTGTGTTGTGTCCTTTTTCAGGGATATCACGATCAGTGATACCCACTCACTTGTCTGCACTTTAAAAATGATTCTTGCCTCCATCATCCTATTGATTTATTCTGTGACCCGTGCTGCATAGTTCTTATTCATTCGGTATGACCGCTTCCGTACGGGTATTGCACCTTCGATCAATGGTATCCGGTGGACACATAGCTTTAGTGGCACTCCTTTTAAGTCTTTATACGTCCAAGCAAAAACATCTTTGTACTCCATGAATATTTTGAATGCTACTGCCTTCAGCACTGGGTTCCAATCATCTCCTACAAGAATGTTTTTCGGATTTTCCTCATCACCCAAGTTCATTGTTTTCACCGTAGGCTCTTCATACTTTATCGGTTTATCTTTGCTGAATGTATGGGCCAATGTTTCATCCACCTGCGCTTCTCCCTCCTTTAGTTCATTGTACTCCTTCGAGAACTCATTTCTTCCTTTTTCTTTCTTGACACCCAACATATTGTAGCTCGGAAAGAGCTCATAATCTTCCATCTGCCAGTGTAGCAATCCGTTCACCGAATCTAAGTCATCATCAGTCGACCCTCCTTCCAAACTCAACACCCCTTCTTCATCTGGTTCCATCCTCTTTTTTCCTTCGTCATCACTCTCGCCTTCGCTTTCTGAGTTTGACGACGTTGCCTCTTCCCCTACCATTTGTATATGCAAATCAATTATGAATCTTCTGCCTCCTCGCTCCATGGATAGGGTGTTCCATTTCCAATCATGTTTTACCTTTGCTTGCACCAACCACCCCCGTCTAAGGATGGCATCGTACCCTCATCTCTTCAGTGGGATGACCACAAAATCTAGTAAAAATGGTTGTCCCAATTGTTACCTGCTGTGTCATCAAGGTTCCCAATGGTTTTATCCAATGCTGATCTGCCGTAACTGGAAAGTAGGTGGCCACAGCATTGGTTGTCCTAGCTTTTTCCAAATATCTTCCGGTAGCACGTTCACACCCGATCCTCCATCTACAATTGTATCCGTCAACACAATACCCAGAATGCCCATCTCCACTATTGTCAAGTGTCTTCCTGTTGTAAGTGCCAGTAGCATCAGGTCTGTTGCCATTGTTCCCTTATTATCCCTTGCTTCCTCTATCACTCTCGGGGACAGTGTCATTCATAATAGCCGTACGCAATTGTGTTATCGTGAGAAGGTCGTCATTTAGTATAATAGGCACTTCTGTTTGCATTATCTGCCTCATCATGTTTTCTTCTGCCAAGTTCGTTTTCGAAGTTTCGACAGTGTCTTTGACTTGTGATTTCTCTGCTTTCATCTGCTTTTCTATCGCTGTTCGTGCTTTTTTTAGCCTCTCTTTCTCTTCTTCTACATTCGGGTATTTCACTTTCTTCGCTTGCTTCCGTGTAACTGCCAGTAGTTTCTCATCACACATTTCAATGCTTAATATATTTACCCCTTATTTTGGACATTTTGCATCATTTGCATAGTAGTTGTGGCATCTCCTTCGTAGTATAGTCCCTAGCGAAGTGGCCCCAAAGATTGCATGCCCGACACTATATCATCGACCGTCCACTCGCATCGTATTGTATTCGACTCTGGCCTCCATTGTTATTGTTGTTGTTTCCATCCCTTCCGCATCTATTATTGTTGCAATATACCCTCGAAGTTGCATCGTTGCTTGTGTTATTGCTGTTGGACACTTCCTGTGTTAGTAACACTTGCAAGTGTCCTTTTGATTTCATGTTAAACGGGCACTCTTTTAGGAAATGTCCCGCCACCTGACAGATGTCACAAAACTGTTTCTTCGGGCATGAGCCCTTAGTATGGCCATCTTTTTTACAATCTGTGCACCATAGTTCTCCCTTCATTATGTCTAGATTCTTTTTCAAATTTCTTAAATTCTTTCATCATTTGAAGCATATCTTTCTGTAATGCTCGTACCTTCTTGTTTGATTCCTTGTCACTATTGCTACTTTAAGATGATGAATCGTCTGAATCCGAGGATTTATGCTTTTTCTTCTTACTTGTCTTTTATTCACTTTCTAGATCCATTGCACGACTATATGCAATTGGTGTACGACGCAGGTGGTACAATTTTCATCTTTTTTTTCAAGGCTGGCCATAGCCCCTCCACAAACCATCGTTTTTTCAAACCGTCGGCTAGTTGACTTTCCATCTTCCCAACCAACTCTTTCAATCGTCTGGCATAGGCCTAGACTGTTTCATTCTTCCCTTGCTTAGTACTATATATCTCCGCTACTATTTCATTATCATCTTGAAGCAATCTGAACTCTGCTATGAACTCTTTTCTAACGAAGAGTTCACTCCACGCTCGTGCTCTCTCGGCACTTTGAGCCGTGTTAGTTGCTTCCCTTCTCTTCGAACACTCTCCTGTCGGCGTATACAGGTGAAAGAACTCCTCCTTTGTTTCTTCCACCAAATTTAATTGTTGTCGAGTTTCCTCCACCAATTCCTCAACACTCCTTTGCATACTGGGTGAGTGCACTCCCTCTCTCTGTGCCTCTTCACCCCTTCGGTGCCTGTCAGCAATTTGCTGAAGCTTCTGCCTGCGCTCTGCTTGTTGTGCTAAAATTAAAACTTCTTGTGCTATACGTATTTCATCTTTGTCTTTTACCTTGTTCCTATATTTGTTAAGCAAATTCGACATTAATCTTCATCACATTCCTTCGTTCCAAGTTCGTTTGACAACGGTGCCAAATGTTTACTGTACGAGGGTAAAAAAACTTAGCACATGCAGTATAGCATGTTACAACACAGAACAGATACTTTATTCATATATGCACTCAATGTTTACAATCGAAATACAATGATTACAATGATGATCCAAAGTCCATCTCGGATGGTGTACATATACCTTCCCAAAGGGGTGACTTAAGCATCATGCGCCCGTTCGGATACTAATCTACCTGTCGGCTACAATATAGATTTTACTGACAACAAAATATATTACTAAATTTGTTATGTGTATTTTAGCCCTCTTTTTAACATTTTTTAATGCAAAAATTTAGACTAATGACAATTTAAATGATTTTTTGGAAAGCATGATAGCTGAAGACACTTGAGATGGATGATCACAACCTTGTGGAGCAGATGATAGTACCATCAACATACTAGTACTAGATAGATTTCTGATTTTTGTTTACTGTACTAAGCTTGTTCATTTTTGTTTTCATATCGACAATCTAGCATTAAATTATACTTTTTTGAATTTAAAATTTGAATATGTAATGATAATCTGAACAATTATCAATTTGATATGATGACGATCATATGCAATATTCGGAAAACAAGTATGACTATGAGATACAGTAATGTGATTATGTGAGTTTTGAAATATTTGAATCTATATTAACGTGACATTACTATTATTATTAACTTTAGTCTTTTAGTTTTACAATATTACTATTTTGTATTTAGTATTAGCCTCTTTAAACTATTAAGAAAAGATTGCCGTCTCCAAGTACCCTCGTCTCCTATTTTTAAAAAATTATCGTACCGGTACTGGTACCAGTACCAGAGATCTCCAAGTCTCTTGGTGACCTTGGTTGAAATATAAATATTGACTTTTCTATAGCTATGAGATTCATACCCATACTATCAACCTTTTCTCTACTATTTACTATCTCTTGGAAGATTGGAAAATGCTTGGAATCTCAAAATTACAACAAGAAAACAAGTCTGCAGGCCCCCAACACCTCTAATGCAAACATATAACCACCATATGCATTTGTATAAATGAATCTAAAAATTGAACTTGTAGCTAATATAACAGGCACAATTAACCTCCGATCTCATCACTCGACTTAGAAGCTACTGCGAATGATTATGTCATAGTCAAATAGATTGGAGTTGACTAGAGTTGGACATCTATGGGCAAGATCTGAATGATTATTGAAGGGACATCCAAATCTTTTGCATATGATTCTGGACCATTCTTGATAATTTTAATGAAATCCACCGCCAATCACATTACCAACTCCACACAATCAATGAAGGGGCTTTGGAGTAAGATCAGCTGATTCACAAAATGTGGAATCCAAACTTAAATCTACTGGTCAATGTGGATATAGCTTGATTCAAATAGAGAATCCCGATCGAAAAAGAAAGAGGAAATGCTGGTAAGATGGATTCCTTGCATTCAATTCATGCACTAGATCCTTCCTATTGACAATAGTTCAAGTGCAATCAGATGGGCCTGAATAAAGAAGAATTGCTCAGCATGAAAGAAAGTTAGTGATCTGTAGAAAACACAAACTAGGAGGTTGTTTACCGTATAGGGTAAATAGATTAATGTACACAGACAATGAACAAGAACAACATAACTCTTTCTATTATTCGCATATGCCAAAGACATTACATTATTCTTATGATGATCACAATGATTTCCCATGGTGTACATATACTGTTCCGAAGAACCTTCCCAAAGGGGTCCGTCGGCTACATAATAAATAATTACCATCTACATGCTAATCTACCCATTGGCTACATAATATCTACCAATGACATCGACCCATCGGCTACACAATATTTATCGACGACAGAGGTAAATGGATACAAGCCTCAGTATACCGGTCACCACCCAATGGGCCACAAAGAGTAAAGGCAGACCAGAACGACATATTTGGATAGACATAGAAAACTGGAAAATGTACCTGGCAGTACAAACTGCAAAAACTGCTGGCTGCTATGAAAAGGTTAGAGGAATCTGATCAATGGGCTTGCCAAATGATAAATAGGCCAAATATTTCACTCACATCCATGTCGGCAATCTGGCTGGTGATTAGAGTGGACACAAGTTCGGACAACATTTGCATTTTACAATGCGGGTAACTTAGAAAATGAAACCCTCGTAGTAAATGGAGTCTCTGTATTCAACTCTACGATCAGGGGCAGCCATGATAGTTTTGTTGCCTTCTCCTGGCCAAGTGTTGTCATTGCCTTCACAGTTATCACATTACATGCTGGAAACATTTCCTGCTGCCTGATTGATCAGAATTCCAACCGTCGGTATTATTATATCATAAAGCACTAAAACTCCTAATCTGGTTGTACCTCAACTGGAGGTATCTCCAAATACTGTGCTATGATATCATATCAGAAAATTGAATACCCAAAGATTGCCTTCATATTTCATAATGAGGGACATTTATAGAGAAATATGTTTGCAACCCAAATTGTATTTGGCACTAACAGGTTAAACAAATTACTAACAGACTTAACAAGTATTTTAAGTTTTTTTGTATCCCTGCAGCTCAGTTTTTTTGCATGTGTGTCAGATCCGTGCAAAGCCACAAAACTAGGGGGTTCTTTCTGTGCCATGTTCTTTCTCTCCTTAGCATTCTGAGGAATAAAAGAGAAAAGTTATTTCCTTGTTTCTTTAGAAGAATGCATGAAATTTTGCATATTTTTATAATTGTAAATAGGCTCATGCCCTGTACCAATAAAAATCACCATTTCCACCTCTTTTCCGTTATGCACCTCATGTAAAATCTTCTTACCGCTATGAATGATTGTTTCTCATTTCCTCTGTTTCTGTGCTGTGTTAACTGGGATTGTAAGGCAACTGTGGATTTTGTCTTCTTGTTTAGTGTTTGTCAAATCTCAACTTACACTTCTAGGAGTTGTTATAACAAAGAACTGTGTGGGTTCTGTTTCCAATTCCTCTTGGCTCTTTGTGCTATTGTGGGCAGGAAGAAACACTTGTAAACCTTGGTGTATCGCCATTTCCATTTCTGCCATCTTTTCTCATTTCTCCCTGCAAAAATCAGTAAAATTTGATTAGGGTTTTAGATGTTATACTATTAGGTTGGATCAGCTCTCTGTCTACAGATTAGAAAGGAAGTTAAACTTCTATGGAGGCTTGATCACATTTGCAAGGTCCCACACCTTGAAAACACTCCCATTGTCTTATTGGAATGCTGAAACCGTTCAACAATGTGCAATTTCATGTGATAACACCCACGATGAAAAACATAATCACATTGACACAAGTTGCCCAGTTGAGACGAAACATAACAATTAGCCGAAATCTATAATTCTAAGACTCAGGAGCAATATAGACAGTGATACTTATTTGTGTCCTTGATCTGTAATTTGGCATTTATTTTTTCACCTGGTACATATCAACTTTGACTTAAAAGAATATCCTGCACATAATAGTAGACATTTCTGTTAAATCTATGTTTTACTGTTTTAGTCTTCATTATTATTATCTTTTGTTTTGTCTGACAATCTGGTATGTGGCTTTTTCCCAAGTTTTATATGTTTAATAAATGACCAAATAACAATGGAGCTTGCGTACTTGTGTTACAAACAATCTTATGAGATGAGTTTTGAACAAATTTATGCTTTTTTGATTCACCTTACATATACATGTAAATGGTAACAAATCCATCAGAACAGTAGCTTTTGAGCATACAAATGAACTTGCCTTAGCAAATTTTAGTTATTGCCATGTTGGATTGAGAAAAAAAGAGACTCAAGTGGTAGTTGAGATCATTTCCTGTTTTTTCAGGTTAAACGCATTCCAGATAATTTTAGGTCTGTAGAAGAATATCTTGGGTCATTTGTTTGGCCGCTGATAGAAGAAACAAGGGCACAACTACAACAGAGTCTGGAGTCTATTTCTGAAGCACAATATACAAGAATAACATTTGATGAAAAGACATGCCTATTAGAAGGTGAATTAAGTGAATATACTGTTGTTTTTGAGAAGGAAAATGATATGGGAGGACGGGAGGATCAAATAAAAATGAAGTGGAAACCAAAAGACATTCTAATAATATCAACCAAATTATCTGAGAATCTGGATGATTTCCATGATGAGTATTTGTTAGCTGTAGTCTGTGAGACTTGGCAGGATGAGACCAAGGATGACACAGACAATGGATTGCTAGATACACCTCTGAATGGGTTGAAGGTAAAGTTATATCTGCGGAATGGACATCCCTTCACATCAGAAAAATACTCTATGGAAACTAAATATTTTGCCATTTATCTCGGTAGTATCATATCATGTTTGAGAATCTGTAAAGCTTTACACGTTCCCTTGCAAGAGGAGGAAATGGATTTGACCATGCTCAAAAAAGCAATATACTTAAATTTGGAGGTAAGTGTTTGGAGTAATTTGAGCTTTAAACATTTTGGTAGTGCTTTTGTTTGATCATGGATTATGAAAATTTAAAGTGTATTGGTTGGACAGAAGTTGGAAAAATTGTGCTAACCAGACATTGACAATTTGTAGGATTGTAATGAGGCCAGTGCAAAAGTGAAAGAAGACGACTTGGAGAAATTCAGGAGCAAGCACTTCATGTCCCATAACTTGAACAATTCTCAAATATCTGCTGTAATTCAAGTAGTTAATGCTCTCGAGGCTAAACTTTCTTCTGATATAAAGCTTATACAGGGTCCCCCAGGAACAGGAAAAACCTCAATGCTGATCTCACTTCTTTCTATCTTAAGTCATAAGATGTTCAGAGTAATTGTGTGCGCACCCACAAATGCAGCAATATCAGAAGTTGCAGTGAGGTTCTTCAGGATAGTCACAAGTCCATCTGGAAGTTGTCCTAATGAAGATAATAATCCTTGTGTCATGAATTTGGGTGACATTGTATTGGTAGGGAATGAGGAGAGATTTGACCCAGATGGTATTTTTGGATATATTTTCCTTAAATATCGAGTTGATCGTTTATACAACTGTTTCCTGCCACAGACAGGATGGAGGTACAGGGTGATATCTCTTCTTGATTTTCTTGAATCAGCTGTTTCCCAGTATGAAGTTTCTCAAGAAAATTCACAAGAAACAGGCTCGATTGGTTTTCCACAGTATACCAGTCGGAGACTGAAAAAATTAATCCCAGAATTTTGCGAGTGTGCAAGAACATTTATACACGATTTACCTGGGGCCTTTTCAGGAAAACAGGAATTGGAAATTTTGATCAATGTGGTTGAATCTTTCGTAAATCATATCGAAAAAAATAGTGTCAAAGAAAGTATCCTTAGAGAATGTTTTTGCAGTAACAGCGAAGGTCTGGGAGAAGTGGAAGAGCTAGCAAGCATAATTAATGAGAACATGCTTAGTAATAAGAAAGATATAAAGAAGGTTCTTTGTTTGCAGAGGAGTGTGTGTATCCAGTTGCTGAGAAAACATTTATCCAGTGAAACTGGTATTGCCTGCATGGCCCAACAGTTCATGTCGCGTGATACTATAGAGAGTATTTGCTTGTCACATGCAAAATTGATATTTTCAACAGTTTCTTCATCAGCAAAAAGGTGCATGAATGACACTGCACCATTTGACTGCTTGATTATTGATGAAGCAGCCCAGCTCACAGAGGCCGAGTCGACAATTGCATTGCAAATCAAGGGTGTGAGACACACAATCCTTATAGGAGATCCATATCAGTTGCCTGCAACAGTTATCAGCCAGGTTTGTTTCTATTAGGTTACGTTGTAGCTTGTTTGGTTCAGTTATTTAATTGTTTTACTTGTATTGTTTGTCAGATAGCCCAGAAAGCAGGATACGGTAGAAGTCTCTTTGAGAGATTACATCAATTGGGGCATCCACTCCATCTTCTCAACACACAGTATCGCATGCATCCATCTATAAGTCAATTCCCAAATATGGCGTTTTATGGAAATTCTATATTGAATGGTCCCAATGTTAAAATGGAATCATATGACAATGCATATATTAAGTCTGAAATGTATGGAACATATGCTTTCATTAATGTAGCAGATGCAAGAGAAGAAGATGACGATTTTGGTAAGAGCAAGCGGAATGTTGTCGACGCTGGTGTTGTCTTGCATATACTCTCTAAACTGTTCAAAGGTAATCTTTACTTTTTGCCTGAACCATAAGCTTACTGATATGTTAATTATTTTTCACATTCAAACAGTAGATGATGGTGGTCAGTACTGATTTTCTTCATTTATAAATATTTGTTGTTGTTCAATGATTCTCTACTCTTATTGAGAGGTATCTTTTTAAGTGCAGTTTAAAAAAAATTGTTGCCCTTGTTATAGCGTTAAGCGAGCCTTAAGATGAAAAAAAAAAATTAAAAAAAATTGCTGAGATTGTGGACATGGTAATGAAAACATAGGAGGAATGTCAATCCACAATCTTGTAGATTCCTGTTATCTAGTTAGAAAAGTTGTACAAATGGCGATTCCATAAAATTAAAAACAAATTTTATTGAGTGCAATATAAATTAGTTGTCTTTGATCTTGCTGAAAATCTTTTATTTAAGTCTATTCTATTATACTAAACTATCTATAAGTAGCAAGTCTATTTTAGTAAACTGAACTCCCTTAAGTAGGGTAATTGTAGATGTGGTCGTGGAGAAATTTTGAATCAACAAAATGGAAAAAAATAATAATAATGATGATTAAATTGAATTAAATTGTATTTTGATTATTATAAAAATAAATCTATAAAATCTAAACATTGTAAGAATTTAAAATGTTATACATAAAATATATTCTTATAAAAATTTAATATTATTTGGAAAATGAAAAACTTTTTATAAATGCAAATTTTTAAGAAACAAAATCTAAAAATCAAATAATAAGTAGAGATATTTTTTAGAAGTTCAATTATAATATTATGATATGTTTCAAGTAATTTAAGTTTTTATATAGTAATAGAGATTCTTTGTTTTCTAGTTAAATTCATTGTCATATATTATTGCTAACCAGCAAACATTGAAGCTAAAAAAGGAAGATTATAAAGAAGTATTTCATAGTAAATAGATTTACAATATAGAAAACCTTCTTCAATTAAAAAATGTAAATAAAATTAAAATACAGAAATATTCTTTAGTTAAAAACTAAGTAATTCAAACTTTTTCCATAAATCAAATGTAAAATCATAACAAAGCAACTATCGTTATTCAATAAAAAAATTTCCAAAACAATTTCAATTCAAATGTAGTTTTCTTCAAAATTCAGTGTCAATTATTACCCATCTGTAAAATCTTTATGAACCATTCTGATTGAATGAATGCTTTTTAATGACATCCACGAGACCAAAGTAGGTTTAAGGAACCGAAGATCAACCGCACTAGGTAATTTCCGAATTCCTTTCCATTTCTAATCTTTTGGTATATATCTTAACCAAAAAACCATAGTTTGCTTTATCTTATCCCCTTCAAATAAACTATGCATGTTGTCCGCCCTCAAGATGACATCATAGAGAGATTGGATGTTGTCGTATGCCCCACATTTTGAGAGAAAATGCCATTCCTTCTCAACCGCTAAAGACCTGCAAAATATGCAAGTTCTTTGCTCCCAGGTCTCTTTGGGCCTCTTCCATGTTCTCCTCTGGCACTTGAGGTGATGAGATTCCGTCCTTAGTTGTGCCACTAATAACCTTGCCTTTCCTTTAATAGCAGCCCCAAGGTACGCTTTTTCGCCAAGTTCCCTAGTTGGATTAAATCCTTTAATATTATGGGCTTTTTTTCTACTCATATTATTGTTTCACATAGCATTGTGTAACTTCCCTCTGAGAAACTTTCTTATGTCCACATTTGTGTTTAGGCAATCTTGTAAGTTGATGTTCCATTTAGCCAACCATTTAATGTTTTGCTTCATCCATGTTTTCTTCCTTCGGTTAAGAGCCTCTCCTTTCACAGTTTTCGGCCAACGATGATCCTGCATGTTTTTCTTCTTTAAGTAACTAAGTAACCGGATTACTGCTGAAGCCTCTTATGGAAAAACCCCGGCCCTAGCCATAAGAATTTCATAAGGCACAAAACTCTTGACTTTGAGATTGCTTGTGAGTAATTGTTTCTGAATTCTCTCTATTTGTCTCCACCCCCATTTTGACACGCTGCCCCCCCACACCTCACAGCTATAAAGAACCACTGGTGTGACCAACAAACCAAAGAGAGTTTTCTTGGTTTTCCAGTCCCATAGTTCCTCTGTCCTGCATCTATTTTGGAGTAAAAATTAAGCTTTCTAGCCCCCTTGAATCCTTTTTGGTCTACAAGTTTCCCAACTGAGTTTATAATGGAAGCCAATCCCAAGATATTTGTATTCTTTCACAACCAGCGGTTTGCCTTCAAACAATAATTTGATGTTTTTCTTCTCTCCTTAAGAAAATATCGTTACTTTAGTTTTATTAATATTCACTTGCATCCCAACTTCTTGACAGAATTGCTCTTAGGCCCCTAAATGATCTCTTAGCCCCTGTGCCGTTTTTGAAATCAAAATAAGATCATCAGCATACAAAAGAAGCTTCACCATGTACCTTGCCAGGTGAACACCCTCTTGTTAGTGTAGCTTTTTATTTTTCCTATTTTGCTAGGTTTTTCCTACACTTTTAATAATCTCGCTTAGGTTAATAAAGCATGTTTTATTAGGTGAATGGTTGTGAGGTGTCACCTTCCTACATGTGAGCATCCATTAGCTATCTTGGGAAGATACTTTGCTATCTTTAGTCCGATAGATGGTTGCTCCTCATTGGTTGGTGTTGCCACCTCCTCCCTCTTCCTAGCCTATATAAGCATGCTACCTGGCTTGTTTTTGCATCCTCTTAATGTTATTTTGCTTCCAGCATTTGCATTACTCTCTTGGAGACTAACTCTATGATGCTATTTTGATTTTGTATCATTTGCATTCATAGTTTAGATATTTATTCTTTGCACTAGTTTTCTGAGTTATTAATCTTATCAGATTCTAACATGGTATCAGAGCTTTTCTATGTGCAAGAGTAGATTTAAGTTTCCTTATTTGAGAGATTCGGGGGGGGGGGGGGGGCGGGCGGGGCTAATAAATTTTATTGTAGTTTTTTGAAAAACGAAGTATACTCTTCTCTTGCATCTTTGGATGATCTTGAGAATTAGAAAAGTTTTGACAAAAACGATTTTTCTCTAGAATTTCAATCTCAAATCTAACAACCAACTTGCATATTTGGAGTTTTCAATCAGTATTGCAGGTTCCAGCATGCTATTGATGGACTTAGGAAGCTGATCCAACATCTGCATGTCATATTTTGGTTGCTGGGGTCGTTTCTTGATTTTTGGAGCCGTTTTTTACTTAGTTACCGGATTCGTGCCCTAGAGGCCGGATCCGGATTCGTGCTTGGATTCGTGCAGATCCGGGCAGGATCCTTGTTTTACACAGTGGATTCGTCCGGATTCGTGGGCCATGAATCCTGACGAATCCACTGTGTAAAACAAGGATCCTGCCCAGATCTGCATGAATCCAGACACGAATCCTCAAGGATCCAGCATGAATCCTCAAGGATCGACAGGTTCAAGTGAGTCTAAATTATTTAATATGACTTTTTTAAATATATTTTTTGGCTTTCTAGTGCTAAAATGACCTTTTTATGCATTATATATACTAATAAATGAGAGAAATAAATAAATAAATAAATAAATATATATATATATATATATATATATATATATATATATATATATATATATCTATTACTAGTTGGGGCTTGGGCAAGATCAAATATATATATATATATATATATATATATATATATATATATATATATATATATATATATATATATATATATATAGATTCACGAATCCTCCACGAATCCTAATCGGGAAAAAAAAAAAATCACGAATCCACGGATCCGATTCACGTGCCCGAATCGGATTCGTATCCCGAATCGGTAACTAAGGTTTTTTACTATTAAAGGCGTTTGATTTACACTACAGCAACATCTTCTGTACATCAGCAAGAAAAACGCTTTCTGGGTTTTGTTCGCAGCCCCGAAAAACCATCTGGGTATCTTTTAGATTTTGCATGCAATTTATATATTTTGCAGGATCGAGTGTGGAAAGCTACAGCCTTGGCCGTCGCAAAATTGAACGCAGTTTTCAAATGTCTCGTTCTTGCTCATACGAACTCCTATTTTGACGATTCTTGTTATGACCTTGGCTTATTTTTTGTGCTCTATCCACTAGTGGAGTTGTTTTTTGATTTTCATGCATAAATTTTCCAGAAATTGCAGATTCTTGGCCGTAACTATGCACAGTTCTCGTTTTGGAAACTTCAGAGGATCATAACTTTCTCATACGACTTCGTATCAAGGCGATTTTTTTTTTGAAAGTGCATGATTTTTCGAGTAGATCACAGTGGTGCTATTTGTTTCCTTGATTATTGTGCCTAAATTTCACTTTCAACATATGCTCTTCATGAGGGTTTGTAATGCATTGAAATCAAGACCACCAAGTATTTCTTTTTAGTGGTAGTTGTAAACGCACTAAAATAAAGTGCCAAATCATATTTCTTTGGGGGGGTTCTTTGATTGAGTAAAAAGGGGGGGCATTGTCGTGGTTGTGTTCTCTTCTTTTTAGCATTTCTTCATCATGGATCAAACAAATATGCCCATCCTAACTCCATACAATTACTTTGAGTGGAAATCATGCATGCCAATTCACTTAAGGAAAGTTGGATTAAATAGGACAACTATGGGACTTGAAACTGAACCTGCTAAAGATGAAGATAAGCCTAAGTGGTTTAACAAATGTGATGAGGCATATGGAACATTGTGTTTGTCTGTTTCTCCTGACTTGCTATTTCACATTGAGTCTTTGGATACACCAAATGAAGTATGGACAAAGCTAGAAACACTATTTGGCACACAAGATTCAATGAGGGGTCATATGTTGGAAAATGAATTAATTAGTTTAAGTCCAGGAAATTTCAACACAATCCAAGATTTCTTCACCAAATTAAAATCACTAAGGCTGCAGTGAAAACAATGTGGAATTGAAAAGAAAGATGAACAACTGATTTTTAGTATTCTCTAAGCTAAGTTCAGTATATTCTGTGTTTGTCTCTACCTTCTATGCTACTAAGGGTGCACTTGGTACTCAATTCACCATGCCATCTCTAGATGATTTTGCTGTCAATCTCACTCGAGAACAGGACAAGCTAATCCAGATGGGCACTCTTAAGTCCTCTAAGTCACGTGCCTTAGCAGCCAACCAAGGCACAAAAGAACAAAAAGGACAAAGTAGTAACAACAATAGTAAGGATGAGAAACAAAATAATAGTGAGGAAAAGAAGGATCAGATACCAATTGCTTCAAAAGCAACTATTGATACCTCATCCTCTAAGGGCGATAAGCCTAAGAAAGAAAAGGTTAAATGTGCCTATTGTAAAAGACTCGGTCATGATGAATATAAATGTTTGAAGAAACAAATTGATCACTTGACATACATTCTTGAGAAGAATAATATTAGTGTTCCTGAGTCTATCAAACAAAGTTCTAATGAAGAGTCTAATAAGGCAAAAGAAAACAACAAACGGAAAGGAAAGGGCAAGGCTCTTGTTGCAGTTGCTTCCTCACCATCCACTTGGGTTCTTGATTCGGGTGCTTCGCACCACATGGCTTCATCTAAGGAAGAACTTGCATCCTTGGAGCCATGTACTATGCCTTCTATTTTGATGGGTGATGACACTCCTGTTGAGGTGTGTGGGAGAGGGTCTATTGATGTGGGGATGGCACATTCCATGATGTTCTTTGTGTACCTTCATTATCAACCAATCTTCTATCAATATACCAGATCACTCACACAGGTTCAGGCAAGCGGGTTGAGTTCACTCCTGATTCAGTGGAGATACGTGAGTTGCATAGTGATTCTGTAGTTGCAGTTGGGAGAGCAGATCATCAGTCACGACTCTATCTGTTTTCTCACTTTGTTCCTGATCCTCCTTCATCTGTTTTGCTCACTCACTCTAATGATGTGAGTAAATTATGGCATGAGTGGTTTGGCCATCTTAACTTTCACTATTTGCATCAGCTCAACTAGCAGAGCATGGTTACAAGGTTTCCTTCGGTTCAATTCTCAGGAGGTGTGTGCCAAGGTTGCATTCTTGGTAAGCATCCGAAGGAAAAGTTTGACAAAAGTAAGGCATGGAGAGCTTCACAGATACTAGAGTTAGTTCACAGTGATTTGGCTGGTCCATTTCAACATCCTTCTTTTAGTAGGGCCTGATATGTCCTCACATTCATTGATGACCTTTCTCGATATACATGGGTGTACTTTCTCAAGCAGAAGTTAGAGGTATTTGATCATTTTCAAGACTTTAAAATTTTTGTAGAAAAGCAATTTGGGAAAGCCATCAGGGTTTTGCGCACAGACAATGGTGGTGAGTATGTCAACTATCGGTTTGAAAGATTTTGCGCTTCAGAGGGGATTGATTTACAACATTCAGTTCCATACAATCCTCAACAAAATGGTGTTGCAGAACGAAAGAATAGATCCTTGAAGGAAATGGCAAATTGTATGATTCACTTTAGATCTCTTGCACCACAGTATTGGGTAGAAGCCATTAATTGTGTTTGTTATATCCAAAACCGTGTTCCTCACCGAATCTTGAAGGGAGTTACTCCTTTTGAAGCTTGGAGCGGTCGGAAACCATCAGTTAAGCACTTTCGAGTTTTTGGCTCCCTTGCATGGGCCCACATTCCTACAGAGAAACGTAAGGCCTTGGATCTGCAAAGTAGACTTTGCATATTTGTAGGTTGTCCTGATGGTGTGAAGGGTTATCGATTGCTCCACCCTACTACACGAGTTATTCATTGAGAGGAGTGTTTAGTTTGAGGAGGGATCTTCAAGCTCGCTTTCTATCACTTCTCCAACTCCTTCTACCCTGACATTAGAGTCACTTGGAATACATGACAGATCTTCTGATGAGTCAGATTCACCTGACCAGTCTTCTACCTCTACTTCTGATGCAGAAAGTGATTCAGAGAACTCACCTCCTTCCTCTCCTAGTCATCATTCAGAGGTTAATGATTCCACTCTAGATTCTCCATCTTCCTGTCCACTTTGAGCTAGACAAACCTTGTAGTCTGCAGGTGATTGGGTTGGGAATCCATCAGACACCAGGCGAACTCGTTCACAATTCCAGGATGCTCCACATGTCTTCATTGCTACTGCCTCAGATCCACAGTCCTTTCATGA
The DNA here is from genome assembly GCA_028749045.1 of Cupressus sempervirens. NCBI lineage: Eukaryota > Viridiplantae > Streptophyta > Pinopsida > Cupressales > Cupressaceae > Cupressus > Cupressus sempervirens. Next base: position 138,621,675 of record CM053789.1, on the reverse strand, counting down.
GGCTTTTGGTATTCCTTAGTGGGATACAACTATGTGGGAAGAGTATAGTTCCTTGATGAGGAACCACACTTGGGATCTTGTCCCTCTTCCTAAAGGAAGAAAACTTGTTCGATGTAAGTGGATCTATGGGACAAAATTTGTAGCAGATGGGTCAGTTGATAAACACAAGGCTCGCTTGGTCGCCAAAGGATTCTCCCAAGTTCCTGGGATTGACTACTCTGAGACTTTTGCGCCAGTTGCTCAAATGAATTCCATTCGAATTGTTCTTGCCATTGCTACAACTAATCGTTGGGAAGTACATCAGATGGATGTGAAGAGTGCTTTTCTTCATGGTGACCTTCATGAGGAGATCTACATGGAGCAGCCATAGGGCTTCCTTCAGGATTCTTCACTTGTGTGCCGTCTTCGGAAGTCTCTCTATGGCCTCAAACTGGCTCCTCAGGCTTGGTATGCCAAGATGGACTCCTTCATTTTATCAGTTGGGTTCACTCGGTGCCATTTTGATCCTAATGTCTACATTTTATAACAGGGTGATTCACTTCTATTTTTGGTTTTGTATGTTGATGACTTGTTGATCACAGGAAGTTCTTCACCCACCATTAAGGCTGTCAAAGTGGCTCTTAAGGAGAGTTTTTTGATGACTGACTTGGGCTTGTTGCATTACTTTCTCGGGATTGAGATCCTTCAATCTCCTTCTGGGATCACCATCACACAGTCCAAGTATGCTCTAGATTTACTCCCAAGGTTTCATATGGCTGACTGTAAGCCTGCTCCGACTCCCTTCCTTTCTGGAGTCAAACTTGAGGCTCAATGTTCTTCTCCACTTGTTGATGGCACTTTGTACCGCCAACTTGTTGGGAGTCTCATTTCTCTGACTCATACGAGACCTGACATCTCCTATGCTATAGGCAAGGTCTCTCGATTCATGCAGGAGCCCCATTAGCTGCATTGGAAAGCAGCCAAGCGGATCTTTCACTACATTTAGGGTTCTCATAATTGTGGGATTCACTACGCAGCAGGTATTGAGCTTGATTTGGTGGGCTACACAGATTCAGATTGGGCAGGTGATTCTGAGGATCGCAAGTCTACTTCAGGGTATAGCTTCTCACTTGGGTCAGGTCCTGTTTGTTGGTCGAGCAAAAAGCAGTCTGCTTTTGCTCTATCTTCTACTGAGGCTGAGTATCGGGGGGCTGTAAATGCCACCACTGAGGCCATTTGGCTTCAACATCTTCTCATTGAGTTTGGTATCCAGATTAGATGGCCATCAGTCATATTCTGTGATAGCCAGAGTGCCATTCAGAGCTCAAGGAATCTGGTTCATCATCAACGGACCAAACACATAGAGGTCCACATGCACTACATCCGGGAGCTCATCCATGGTCATGTCATTGACCTTTGCTATTGTCTAACTTCCGAGCAAGTTGCTGATATCTTCACCAAACCCTTCACTGAGAGCAAGTTCCTTCATTTGCGAGCTTTGTTGGGAGTGCGGGATGCTTCATCTTTTGGGGAGCCCTCTTCCTCTCACTCGGAGTCCTGACTTTTTTTGGGGGGTCTCTTTTCTCTCTCTTTTGGGAAATCTTATGTACATGGGTACCTCATCAGACTTGACTTGTCGGGACCCATTTCTACATCCACCTAAGCTTCGCTTATGGGGGGGTGTTAGTGTAGTTTTTTATTTTTCCTATTTTGCTAGGTTTTTCTAACATTTTAATAATCTCGCTTAGGTTAATAAAGCATGTCTTATTAGGTGAATGGTTGTGAGGTGTAATAACCCCAATAGGTTATAACTTCTTCAAACACCAAAAATATTTATACTTAAGTTGTTTGACATTTCGTCAAACACTTTGCAAGCAAGCTCTGATACCACTGTAATGACCCTCCTCAAATCTGCTTTCAAAAAATGCTGATGAAAGCTCAAGGAATTTCATCAAACAATTCACATGCCAGGGACGTATGACTGATATAGTATTTCAGTTGGCTTTAAATTACTCTTTTTTCAATTTGCATCAATGAGAAACTTGTGTTAGAAGACTCCAAATGGACTACACAATGACCTAACGTGAGTGTGCTACTAATTTTGACAATATTCAGTGCATATATATGATCTAAGCATGAGCAATGAACATCTACAGACAACTGACATTTTTACAAACAGTTGGTATGCAAACTAACTAGCGGATAAATAATGATATTAAATTGCTTAAATGACACTAGCAACTATTATCTTCTTAATTGCAATGAAAATTACAATGCTCATGAAATATGGCCAAGACTTTGGCATTTACATGGAGTACAAATGATAATGTTGGTATAATGCACACTTACAACTGAAAGCTTATAACACCCTAAAAAGCAATACGAACAAAAGAACCTGGTTGTAGATGGCTGTAATAATTTCCTTCAATGCTGCCCCTTCTGCTTTGCTTTTTTTGAACTACTTTTTCGGCCTGTTTTTTCGGTTCTTCTTTTTCGGGCTGCTTTTTCGTACTCGCTTTTTCAGCTTGCTTTTTTCGGTTCTTGTTTTTCGGACTGCTTTTTCGGATTGCTACTATGTTGAATCTCAAGACCATATCTTTCAATGGCGTCAAGATTTCTAGCTTGAAGGGATTTCGTCCTTCAAACTATTGAGATAATCTCTAGAAAATTTCTCAATTTCTTTGATATTTCCAACCATGTTTAAAAGAAGCTCTTCTATTTCTTTTATAGTGTTCTGACAAGAGCTCCATCCTTCGTTTTCTCAATGTGGGATAAAACATAACTCCCTTTATGTAACTTATGTCTCCAATGTGTTATAAAATAAAGGGGACTCTTTTAATTTAAATATTTCCTACAAACTATAGTCTATGCATTAATAAAGTTAAATATTTAAATTTAACTTTATAAAATAGCTTTATCAATGCATAACAAATCTTATCAATGATAAACTAGTCTTCTTGTCGATTTTAAACAATTACCATCGACATACCGTTGCCACTGGATGTCCGACCATGTCCAAGATGACTTACTATAAATAGTAAGTATGCCCAAAGTTGCCTCAAAACCCTTCAGAAAGACTTGTAACTGAAACTATCTAGGCCAAATGGCCTCTAAGCCCCTTGAATGTCCTAGTTAGCCTACGGGACCGTGGGGAAATAGGCTAACGAAAACATCATGCTATAAATGCTAAAAAGGGGACATTCCAGTCCACCCTTCCTGAAATTGCTTGTCCCCAAGCAATAGCTGAACAACAAACTAGTCACTCCACTTGGATCCCAAATGTAGTCATGAATTGTATTGCTATCAGTCAACGTAGGCTCCTGCAACAACCTCTGAAAAATCACCAAGAGGAATCCATGAATGAATCGTGAATCACGGTGCAACTGAACTCCAAATCCACTACTGCCACAGTCAGGAACCCACGAGGCACAAACTCTAAAAATATCAGACCCCAAGTAGAGTAGATCACCGAAATTGTCAACATAATAAACACCATCCACACAACCCAGCGTGTTATGCGGAATGCACACTCCAACTCTGCTACAATGGTGACCAATCCCACATGAAACTGCACAAAATACAGAAAATCCACACACTGTACATCTACTGCAGTTAACACAACTCTGCAAATTATCGACCACTGTCTCATAACCATAACACCCATGCACTACTAATGGTGAATAGTCATTACACGGTATATAGCAAAAACGAGAGCCCAGTCCAAACCTATCTGCCATCAACTCCTCAACACATGGATCAAAAGCAAACCGATGAACATATCCTGCAGTATAATGCCGGTAAAAAGAACCAATCCCAGTCAAAGACTCATCTTGCAGACGTGATACAACTAACTGTGACTGATCATCAACTAAGTCAGAGGATGATATAGCCAAGAGTGCAGAATCAACAACATCACTAGTTGCTGTGCCCTCCAAGTCAAACATATCACAATGCTCAGTTGCAGCGCCCAACTTAGTTGAACTTGCCTCCAGTGGAAACGGACCAAATATGCCAATACTAGTGTCGTGGGCAGATATATCCTCATCTCCATTGGCTCTATCAACCTCGACCATGGACATCCGCGGATCACCAGACACCACGGTCCGTGATTGTACAGAATCTGGTAAAGATTGAAGTCGTTCTAACTTCATGGTCACTTTAGCTAAATGAAACTGTGACTCCTTGAAAGCCAACTGTGTACTCTCAAGAAACTTAGGAGTCACCTCGAGCTGTTGAGTAAGCTTACTCACCTCATCTTCCTTGACCAATAATGCGTCATATGCTGTACTGCTCCACTCCATAAGATAATCTCTATCGGCTACCAATTGCATATAATTCTGTCTCAGAATTCGGATAGCCTCCCATAAAGAGTGGATCTCTGTCAAGGAAAGATAATTGCTTCCTTGCTCATCACTAGCAGGAGAACCCCATCCATAAACTGCTAACAACTGACGAGCAGCATCGAAATGCTCGCAAGCGATAGAAATGTCTCACTCGCAAACTCTCAGCTGACTAGACACATGATTGTGCCGACTGGTCGCACTCCTATACTCTATCCCTAGTACACTGTCCAAAGGAGTAACCTTAGAATAACTATCATCTGTAATACTCAGATCTTGGGACTCTTCTGTAAACTCTGTCATATCTGAGAGATCATTAACCCATTCCAACAAGAATGGTCGACTGCATATATGAACAATGCCCAACACAGGTGTGTAAAAACTAAATCCAGCATCAAACAAGCTGTTGGCATGGATGAGAACTACACCTGGCAAGCTACTAATAAAGTCCATGATGGTGCAATAGATACTACTACCAAAGAATGATAAATATCTCCGGTCAAAATGATCCCAAGTACTAAGATAAGGATCCCAACATCTAATCCATGAATGGAAACCAACTGGCAATTCAAGTAAACTTCTCACCTGAGTAATGTGAACAATACCAACTGACTTCACGCACCTGTCTACAGTCTTTGAATCCGGAGTGTGAATGCTAGACGTACTCATATCATCATCAATATGTGACCTGACTGTAAAAGGAAACTGAGTCGCTGCTATATGCGCTAACTTCCAAACTGAACTCACCTCAAGACAACGCTCGTCCACATGTCTCTCAGAATCCTGGAGAGCCAACTGAGTACACACCAAGGAATTTCGAGTATCCTCCAGCTCATGAAAAAACCGGTCAACCTCCTTCTCCTCCTTCTTCACTGCATCTAAATAGATCCTTGCAAGATTAAGGATATGATTGCGATTTGAAAGTAGGTGTATGTAACTTAACTTCATTGCCTCCATGCCTTCCTTGATCTATTGTAAGTCGTCACAAGAAGAACCTGTTGTGACTCCTTTTTGTCTCTCCTGCAGTTGAATCATCCAAGTGTGATTCTCAATCAATCCATGTATCCTGTCATGATGAGATAAAGCTATGACAATATTCTTGTCCCTTGTCTTTAGCGGGTGTGCCAAACCAAGTAAAGAGCTACTAGCCTCTATCTCATGTGAAGAAGCATCCAACTGTGCCTGATACTCACTTTCTGCAAAGTCCCGAATGCTCACTTTTGATCAACTGTACTATCCTCAAACATGACAGTATCCTCAACTACTGTAACTTCATCCAGCCCAACTGTACTGGAATCACTATCTGTGTCAATCACACAATCCGGTGTGCCTATGATATCACCTTTTGATGCAACTGGCTCAACCTGCACAACATCTGAAACCCCTTCTGCCTGTGAAGATGATGCAAATAAACCATTACCTGAAGATGTGCTAAAGTCTCCTTGTATTGAATCTGCATGTCTGTTAAACTCCTCATACAAGTTTTTGCCTGTCATAGGGAAGGTATGATCCTTAGGCCTATCAAAGCGTTCAATCAGTCTCTTCGTAAACTCCACATATGAGGTAATGTGTGCATGACCCATAGTGACCATACCATGGTGGCACCACTTGTGTGTTAACCCATCCAGGTGAATTGCTGCATACTTAATAGCTTCTTCCGCAGGCATAGGGTTCATTTGAAAGTATGTATCAAGCTTTTGAACCCAAGCTCTTGCTGTAGACTTCCCCGAGCCATCATAATATGGTAATTGAAGTTTCCCTACTTTCTTCCGTAGCTCATAGCTCTGGTTCTTGTCATGTCCACGAGGCATATGCTTCATCCGCACATCTATATACTCCCTAAAGGTAATTGCAGCAGTAAAATCTGGACCTCCGGCTTTCCAATCTCTCCTCAGCTGGTCCTGTTTATCAGTGATTTGGGGCTCTGGTATGGGCCGCTTTGGAGCTCTAGGAGGAAATGTGGGAATCATGGGCCTCGAACTCACTGTCCTAGCTTGTTGGGGTGCATGACCGAAATTGTTCCCAACTTGTTCACCTCCATTATGTGTCCCATCCTGATTATTCCCATTCTGATTGTTACCATTCTGATTATTACCATTCTGATTATTTCCTCCACCTACGTTAGCATTCAACCCCATTTGACGAGCCATCATCTACATCATAAGCTCCAATCTCTGACTTTGTTCCTGTGCTCTCTGCTTTGCTGATCGTTGTCCCTGTGCTAAGGTGTCTAATAACTGTAAGAATCTTTCCTTTGCTTGATCTGGACTGGCATTCATTTTGTCAAACATTTTTCTCTCTATCTGGCTAATCCAAATTCCCAATAAGACCTCCACAGGATGGTAGGAAACCACTCTGATACCACTGTAATAACCCCAATAGGTTATAACTTCTTCAAACACCAAAAATATTTATACTTCAGTTGTTTGACATTTCGTCAAACACTTTGCAAGCAAGCTCTGATACCACTGTAATGACCCTCCTCAAATCTGCTCTCAAAAAATGCTGATGAAAGCTCAAGGAATTTCATCAAACAATTCACATGCAAGGGACGTATGACTGATATAGTATTCCAGCTGGCTTTAAATTACTCTTTTTTCAATTTGCATCAATGAGAAACTTGTGTTAGAAGACTCCAAATGGACTACATAATGACCTAACGTGAGTGTGCTACTAATTTTGACAATATTCAGTGCATATATATGATCTAAGCATGAGAAATGAACACTTACAACCAACTGACATTTTTACAAACAGTTGGTATGCAAATTAACTAGCTGATAAATAATGATATTAAATTGCTTAAATGACACTAGCAACTATTATCTTCTTAATTGCAATGAAAATTACAATGCTCATGAAATATGGCCAAGACTTTGGCATTTACATGGATTACAAATGATAATGCTGGTATAATGCACACTTACAACTGAAAGCTTATAACACCCTAAAAAGCAATACGAACAAAAGAACCTGGTTGTAGATGGCTGTAATAATTTCCTTCAATGCTGCCCCTTCTGCTTTGCTTTTTTCGAATTGCTTTTTCGGCCTGTTTTTTCGGTTCTTCTTTTTCGGGCTGCTTTTTCGTACCCGCTTTTTCAGCTTGCTTTTTTCGGTTCCACTTTTCGGGCTGCTTTTTCGTATCTGCTTTTTCGGATTGCTACTATGTTGAATCTCAAGACCATATCTTTCAATGGCGTCAAGATTTCCAGCTTGAAGGGATTTCGTCCTTCAAACTATTGAGACATAATGTCCAAAAAATTTCTCAATTTCTTTGATATTTCCAACCATGCTTAAAAGAAGCTCTTCTATTTCTTTTATAGTGTTCTGACAAGAGCTCCATCCTTCGTTTTCTCAATGTGGGATAAAACATAACTCCCTTTATGTACTTATGTCTCCAATGTGTTATAAAATAAAGGAGACTCTTTTAATTTAAATATTTCCCACAAACTATAGTCTATGCATTAATAAAGTTAAATATTTAAATTTAACTTTATAAAATAGCTTTATCAATGCATAACAAATCTTATCAATGATAAACTAGTCTTCTTGTCGGTTTTAAACAATTACCATCAACATACCGTTGCCATTGGATATCCAACCATGTCTAAGATGACTTACTATAAATAGTAAGTATGCCCAAAGTTGCCTCAAAACCCCTCAGAAAGACTTGCAACTGAAACTATCTAGGCCAAATAGCCTCTAAGCCCCTTTAATGTCCTGGTTAGCCTACGGGACCGTGGGGAAATAGGCTAACGACAACATCATGCTATAAATGCTAAAAATGGGACATTACATGAGATGTCACCTTCCTACATGTGAGCATCCATTCGCTATCTTGGGAAGATACTTTGCTATTTTTAGTCCGATAGATGGTTGCTCCTTATTGGTTGGTGTTGCCATCTCCTCCCTCTTCCTAGCCTATATAAGCATGCTACTTAGCTTGTATTTGCATCTCTTGTTTTTGCATCCTCTTAATGCTATTTTGCTTCCAGCATTTGCATTACTCTCTTGGAGACTAACTTTATAATGCTATTTTGATTTCGTATCATTCGCATTCATAGTTTAGATGTTTATTCTTTGCACTAGTTTTTTGGGTTATTAATCTTATCAGATTCTAACACCTCCCCCTTGGTTTTATCTAGCCAAGCTTTTAGATTATCTAACCAAGCTTCTAGATTGAAAACTAAAAGCGATTCTCCACCTATTCAGCATTGGTGGCAATGCAGCTACAAATTTCTCCAATCATATCAAGGAGACAGTTCTTTTTTTGAAAAATTGTGAAATTTTTTTTACACAACTATCTAAATTTATGGCTGGATATTCACGGGTTTTCTCACCAATGCTGAACTCGACATAGGTTGGAAAAACTCACGGAACAACAGTTCCAAACCGATGACAGAGTAGTGCCACAAAATGATGAACTATGGTTCAAAAATATCACAAAATATGGATGTCTGCGACAACAAGTGCCAACTCATCAAATGTCAACACATATCCAACATTGGGCGAGCTTCTCTAAGTATGACACCATGTCATGTCATGATGTAAAATATGCAATTTCTGATGGCTGCATAGACACTTGCCAAGCCGTCAATGCTAAATGAATGGGAACAAAAGACCCACGTGACAAAGGGTCGCAAAACAAAAAGAGAGTCCGTTAACAATCAGAACACATGCAAACTGTAAATAAGAAATAAACAGTGAAGCCTGAAATATGAATGCACACATGTCCTTATTGTTGATTTCATAGGGAAAGAAAATAAAACAAGCTTCTAATGAAAAGCATTAAGCCGCTTTTGACTGAAACAAATTTTATAGTATTCTTATAAACTAGATTTCAAAATTCTTGCTTTAACTGCCGCAAACCCTATGGCAGCCTTTGAAGTAGTGAATGCTGAGTATATAGTAGAACGTATAAATCCATATTAGAAAAGGTCATTTATCTCGATATTGATTTGTGTGTTCTACTGGTTCCTATAGAATACGTTTTCTCTCATTAAATTCATGTGCGATGCTATATATATACCACATCCATTCAATGAGTTTGGAATGCAATTGTGTTTATCGTACGCATAAATTAGATTTATGCATACAGACAATAGGAACATGAATAGCAGAACTCCGTATATTATTTGCATATGCCAAAACATTACATTATGCTTCTGATGATCATTACAATGAACCCAAACGGGGTATAAATACTTCTCGCCGAACCTTCCCGAAGGGGTCCGTCGGCGACATGACAATCCTAATCTACTTGTCAACTACAGAATATATACCGACGACAACATCCTGTTGGCTACACAATATTTACAAACGACATCATCCCCCCTAAAAGAAAAAGTCGTCTCTGGACGACAATTGCAAAATATCTAAGACAAATAAACAAAATATATTAACTGACTAACTACAACAAGATAGATCTGTTTCTGTTACATCACTCTCACATTCGTCTCGTGCCTGCAACAAACTGGTCTCCAACCCATGATGCATTTGTACCCTCTGCTAACACAATACTGTCTGCTTGATCTGGCTGAGCCTGATAGTCACTCGTGCTACTTTCTCTGCTTCCAACTCCTGGGTACCCTGAGTCAAGTGTTGCTGAACTGCCTTCAACTGGATGATCAACTCCTCATGAGCTCTCTTTGCATCCACCAAGATAGCCTCACGTCCAACACCTATTCCAAGTGCCTCTAGTACACAGACACTCCATGCCTATAGTAGCTCTAGGTCTCATCAACTTGTCACACTTCCCACGACTAATATCCGCAACGACTGGGGGTCTAGGGGCAACGCCCCTTGCCGCCAAGACCAAATTAGCACTTCGAAATTCACACAAAATTGCATGGAACACACTATTTCTGTCATTTTCTTTCGATTCCACACTCTTTTTGGCAATTGCTTATGTCTACCCTTCGCTTTGGCATAATGCATTACTCATTCCGAAGTGTTCCAATCTGTCGTCTTTTTTTTGTTTTGTTTTGTTTGCTCAGCTCGTTCGTTGATGTGCCTCTTTCATTTGTTCTGCCTCTCTATCACTCCCAAGTACTCTGATGCTTTTGCCTTTGAAGCTAAAGACAATCCACGGGAGATAGGGGATCACCCGTGGAGCCTTAAAACATACGCACGTGGAAGGTTGGAACATAACTCACGAGACCTTCAAACACCATTTGGAGAAGAGACATATCCCACGAAATTTAAACCATCGACCATGGAAATCTTAAACACCTCCTGCGAAGATCTAACATCGTGTGCGGAAATCCTACTACAGGCACAAGAGTCCGTGGACTTAGGTGTCCGCGGCCATGCATCCGCGGAACATTTTGTATCCGTGGCAAGGCGTTCGTGGGACACGTGTCCGCGGAACAGTCTGCGGGACACAGTGTCCGCAACCACACATCTTGTCCATGAAACTTCTTTGCAAAACTGGTGGACTGTATTGCTTGCCACCGGCTCCTTCCCCTTATGTTGAGTCCTTACTGAATCATAGCCATCAGGGACACTCCTACCTGCATCCATCCTCCTTTTGGTCAAAGGCTTAAAGAATCGAGAACTGGATGAATCATTTGAAGAGATGGCATCGGATGCTGATGTGTACCCAAATTTACTAAAATTAAGCCTACTCCCCCCCTTTGTGGAGGACATCGCAACATATTTATCTTTTGATCCGGATCCAGTACCTGTGGTACAACTTTCTTAAAAAGAACTCTTGCCTCCAACTTGGTTTGCACTTTTTAGAAAAGAAGTCTTTCGCCTGTTTTGTGTAACCTCTGTGGCCCATTGTGCCTGTAGTCGTTGCCTATCTAGTTTATTTCTTTGTTGTCGACACCTTTCTGCTAATTTCGTGGTGTGGTGTATTTTTTTCTTTCTGCATGGTCCGTTCACTGTGTACTGGGATCTTTCCTTTTACTGGGTTCATATTGTATGTTCCTCCCCACAGCTTCAGCCATAACTGCCTTCCCTTCTTTCGCTTCTCTGTATTCCTTCAAACTTTCATTTTCTTCTCCTTTCTCATCTTCGTCGATCCTTAACATATTACAGCGCGGAAAGAGTTCCTAGTCCTCTATCTACCAGTGAAAAAGGCCGTTGACAGAATCCAAATTGTCATCTGTTGATCCTCCTTCCAACCGTAGGACTCCCTCTTGATCTGGTTCCATACGTTGCCTCCCTTCATCTTCTTCTTCAGAATCTGATGACAAAGCTTCTTCCCCCACCATCTGGGTGTGCAAATCAATGACGAATTTCTGCCCTTTGCTTTCAAGTGATAAAGTGTTTTTCTTCCAATCATGTTTAACTTTGGCTTGAATAAGCCATCCGTGGCCCAAAATGGCATCGTATCCTTTTCTCTTCAGCGGAATCACAACGAAGTCGAGCAGGAATGGTTGTGTGCCAATCGTCACCGGTTGTGCCATCAAGATGCTAAGAGGTTTAATGTCGTGTTGGTCCGTTGTCAACAACTTGAATGTAGGTGGCCACAGTGTCGACTGTCGCAACCTCTTCTAGGTATCCTCGGGTAAGACATTCACGCCAGACCCTCCGTCGACAATTGTGTCCGTCAGCACATTTCCTAGAATCCCCATCTCGACAACCGCCGGATGTCGTTCGGATGTGAGGGCTAACAACATTGTGTCTTCTCCACCGGCGACAATTTCCTTCCCTCTTCTTGGTTCTCCTGGTAACTTAGCAGTTGGCGTGATATTTATGAGTGTCAGTCGGAGCTGAGGCATTGTGAGCAACAGATCGCCTATTTTGACGGGTACCTCAATTTGTAATATCTGCCGTACGATGTTTTGTTCCGCGGCGTTCCTTACCAAGGTGCCGATGGTGTCTTTCAGCTGAGAGGTCTCCGCCTACGATGCCTTTTCAATCTTCGCCCGCACTTCCCCCAGTTTCCTCTTTTCTTCTGCTGGGTCCAAGTACACTTTTGCTTGCCTTCGTGTAATTGCGAGAACCTCTTCATCCGCTCCGACAGTGATCAAGTTTACTCTAGATTTTAGGCACTTGGCATCTTCATGATCACTCGGTCCGCACCATCTGCATAATAGTTTGGGTGTATTTGCTGTTGGACACTCCCGGGCAAAGTGCCCCCACAAATTACAAGCTCGGCATTGTATGATCGGCCGTCCGTTCGCATCATACTGGATTTCGACTTCTGTTGGTATTGTTATTGTTATTGTTTTGCCCGCATCTATTATTCCTGTATCCTCCGGACGTGGCACCCTCCGTGCTTGTATTCCCGCTCCCTGCGGAAGCCTCCTGTGCGAGGAACACCTGTTGAGGCCCTTTCGTTTTCATGTTGAAGGGGCATTCTTTTGTGGAATGTCCCATGATCTGACAAATGTCCCAGAACTGGTTTTTTGGATAGGAGCCCTTTGTGTGACCTTTTGCCTTACATTCCGTGTACCATAATTCGCTTCCCTTTGTTTCTTTCTGCATGTTCTTGAATTCCTTCATCATCCGGATCATGTCCTTCTGGAGGGCTCGGATCTTTTTGTTGCTATTTTCCTCATCGCTACTTTCTTCTTCCGAGGATGCATCATCGTTTGATTCAGAGGAGCTACTCTTCTTCTTCTTCTTTTTCGTCTTTTGCTCACTTTCCAGGTTCAGTGCCCGGTTGTACGCTGCAGTGTATCACAATGGCGGCACGATCTTCATTTTCTTGTGCAATTTTGGGCGTAAGCCTTCAATGAACCACCTTTTCTGTAATCCATCAGCTAGCTTATTCTCCATTTTGTTGAACAAGTCCCTTCAACTTCCTGGCATAGACTTGGGTTGTTTCATTTTTCCCTTGTCTTGTATTGTATATCTCTGCTACAATTTCGTTGTCATCGTAGAGTAGTTGAAATTCCGCCCTAAACTCCTTTAGGTTATCCCAAGTGGTTAAGTTCTGGGGATCTGCATCGGCGACCAATCAATTGCGATACCTCGTAGGGTTGTCGAAAATTGTTGAACCCATTCGTTTGTATTAGCTATGCCATTCGCCCTCCAGATCATTTCGCATGTTTTACAGTGTCGGATCGGATCGGCCATACCATCGCCATCAAACTTAGGCAACTTTTCCTTTGGTCTCGCCATCACTATTGGATTTTGTGCATGGGCGCTGTTCGGTCCTGCAACATTGGCACTGTTCACCCCCACACCAAGGATCTGCACTCCCACACCGGCGGTCTGTTCTCCCACACCGGCAGTTTGCACTCCCACACCGGTGGTCGCAACAGCTGCGAACTTTGGTGAAGAAGGATTTTCTAAAGTTGTCCCTTTTGGAAGTGTATCTTGGACGAAGAGTTCACTCCACGCTCTTGCTCTCTCGGCACTTCGAGCTGTGCGAGTTGATTCTCTTCCCTCGGCGAATACAAATTCAAAAACTCCTCCTTTGCTTCTTCCACCAACTACACCTGCTGTTGAGTCTCCTCCAACAATTCTTCCATGCTTCTGTGTCCGTCGGCAATCTTCTGGAACCTCCTTTTGTGTTCGGCTGGCTGTGCCAAAATTAAATTTTCTTGTGCATTACATATTCCATCTTTTACCTTTATCTTATTTCGATCCTTGTTAAGCTGATTTGGCATTAAGCTTCATTCCTCCCTCCTTCCAGGTTCATAGGGCAACGGTGTCAAATGTTTACCGTACGGGTAAATTAGATTAATGCATACAAACAATAGGAACGCGAATAGTAGAACTCCGTATATTATTTGCATACGCCAAAACATTACATTATGCTTCTGATGATCATTACAATGAAACTAGACGGGGTATAAATACTTCCTGCCAAACCTTCCCGAAGGGGTTCGTCGGTTACATGACAATCCTAATCTACCCGTCGGCTACACAATATTAACTGACAACAACATTCTGTCGGCTACACAATATTTACAGACAACAAATTGAATAAACAAAACAGATAAAGCTATTAAAGTTTCACACCAGTAATTCGCATGATGATATTTAAAAATGTTTATGCGTTTCATTTAGGGAGTGCCGATACATGCAGTACCCTTTCTCGTTTACAATAGATTACAGAAGTATATAAAATTGTCGATGATTGTTAAAAACTACCGACCATTGTGCTGAGTGGCAAGAATTTATATTGATTATTATGCTAACTACATGGTCTTCCATGAGGAAAATTAAAGCTGACGGCATTCAAATGGTCTTCACCATCATTCATCCTTCAAGAGTGTAACCTCCTACGAAGAACTTTTTTTTTTTCCAAGACTTGTTTCATACAGAGATGCATCCTTTCAACTGTTACAGGCCTCCAGCATGGCTTCCCTTGAGACATTCAGCAAAATTGCCTTTGAAAGGCACAACTATATTGGCCTTTTTACCTTATTGATTTCTGACTATTATTTTCCTATATAATGTTGGGGTTTATACTCAGACATAAATTCATATTTAGCTATCCTTAAAATTTTCAATCTCAATATTGTATAATCAAAATTCTGGCATCAAATTTGCACCAAACTTCTAGAAATGATACCAACGAACCCACGGAAAGAGAAACAACGCTAAAATAGTTTTAGATTTAGTCAAAATAAATAAGGGCAGTGTACAGAGATGTACCCCGAGAAACACTTTTGAGAAGAAACCTATCAAAAACAACACTTTTCGTTATTGAAGTTAAGTGTTTTCCATACAAAAGGGTAATTCTTTGTAAACAGGCCCAGCACCACAGGGAACTACTAAGTGGTATTACAACAGAATGGGTATTACAGTATTACTAAGTGGATTGAAGAAACTACCAATGCAACTTAATATTTTTCTCGAGGAACCCATGCTTTTAATTCTCACCAATTATAGCTAGGTATAGGAAGGATGTACTATCTATATAATATATAGAAAGGATGATAACAGATGTTAGAAGAATGAATGTAGTTTGTGAGAAATGTGTGATTATCACTCAAGTATGTAAATGTTGTATTGATTTCTGTATTGGGAAGACACATTGGGTGTGTGTAAATTACATTTTTAGTTATAACTTGCATTATATTCATGTCAAATAAATGCCTTTGAACGAAGTAGTCAAACATTATAATCTATCAGGCAGTAAAGACTATTTAAAGCCTCAAATTTTTGCTGTCCTTCGCTTTGACTAATCTTATATATCTTAATTTCTAGTGTATGACTAATATGCTAACAGTATTTAGTAATTGCTATCCACTCTCAAAAAAAACATTTTGAATTTTTCAAAATATAATCAATATATAATATCTGTCTTACTTGACAGTTCATACGACTTATTTTAAGAAGTCATTTTGTTTTTTAATTATTTTCTTTACATACGTCCAAAAATCTATCTGAATAATGTTTGAGAATTAAGTTTTAAATGTTAAAAGCATAAAACAGGTGATAATTTATTTCCACTATTGATAAGCGACTAGGAAAAAGTATATTATCAATATAAGGGAAATTTGAAATATGAGTTTCTAATTTTAAACATTAAATCAGTTTGTGCTGCCAGACAAGGGTTGAGAATCAGTATAGGTGTTATATCACCTTACAGTGCTCAAGTATATTATCAATATAAGGGAAATTTGAAATATGCGTTTCTAATTTTAAACATTAAATCAGTTTGTGCTGCCAGACAAGGGTTGAGAATCAGTATAGGTGTTATATCACCTTACAGTGCTCAAGTAAGATACTTGGAGAGTAAGCTAATGAATAAGAATGAATGGATGAATGCCATTGATGTTGAGGTCAAATCTGTGGATGGCTTTCAAGGTGGAGAAAAGGATGTCATCATAATTTCCACTGTTAGAACCAACAAAATTGGCTTTCTTTCAGATCGGAGACGTGCAAATGTTGCTTTAACACGTGCACGGTACTTGTTTTCTATTTTTGTTTCTTTTGGTAAATGGTAGTCTGTAATTTCTTTGGTTTATTCCATTAGTTGCTTTTATCCTCACAAAGACGTTTTATCCTTTCATCATCATTAAAATAAACTTATATGATGCTATTATGGTGTCGATGTACAGATACTGTCTTTGGATTGTTGGAAATGGCTCCATGCTTATTAAAACTGAATCTATGTGGAAGGAGATAGCAAAGGATGCAATTGAGAGGAAGTGCTTCCTAGACCCAAATATAGACAGTGGAATGGTGAAAGTAATAAAAAATGTGAAGGCTGAAATGGACCAACTTGAAGATTTATTAAAGAAGGATTCAATCTTGTTTAACAACACAGTTTGGAAGGTAATGCCAAAGTTTTACATATTGACTCTGAAAATATTGAACTAGAAACAATTTTTTTTCTAAACATAATTAAATTTCAATTATAGAAATTGCCCGTTCATAAGAAAAAATTAAATTGGAAAGTAGAGGTTCATCACCTAAACTAAGCCCTCATTTTTTCAACCCATATATAATGTTTATATTTAACTATAAAATGAAATTTTGTGTTTTTCTAGCTTATTACTACAAATTTCTTACACAATATGTTCAAGGTTCTCCGATTTATAGAGACATGTATAACCTATAACAAACTTGAGAGATATATTGAAAATGCATTTCTCCATAGTGATTATGTTTAAATACAAAAGCTTGATCAAACATGTGAAAATACTCATGCACTGACAGTTCCAGTGAAGTTGCATGTATATGACTAACCTTCTCTCAATTTATTTAGTGACCATTGAATGTGGTAGAAACCTCCCAAATCCTTAGTTGAATCTTCACAATCAGACTAAAATGGGTCACCAAAACATCAACTGCCAAAGCCCTGGACATCAATATTTTGAAAAAGTTGTCTTTTATTGACTGATTCGTATGAGTGCGACAATAGCTTAGAATTTGGAACTTAATTTTGCAAACATTTACATAGCTTTTTTCCTGTTTCCGTTGAGGGTTCAGAAATGGAAACTATGGTTTGCATTGGATTAATGTTTAGGAAGTGTTAGAGAACAATTTGTACTGATGTCTAGTACATCTAATCTTATTGTTATCAATAAATAGATTTAGAAACAATTTAAATGTTAAATTCTGAAATCCTTGGTTTTCGTAAAAAGGCATTTTCTAAAAAGTAATGTGATTAATTTGAGAATTGTTGTGTTAAAGCTATGTTACCCCAAGTTTATGAGATGGCAGGACTGATTTGTTTTGGCCATTTTTGGGCATGGCATGGGACAGCTACATAAGAATTAGGGAAAATTTAAAGTATATAAGGAAATTTCAAGTATTCATGTGATAACATTGATAAATCATTTATCATACATTATAAATAGAAATTAATCTAGATGAGTACCTTTTCTTTTTAATTGATCATTTCTAATTGAAAATTCTGTTGTGTGTACTATGTTGAGTCAAGGACTGATGCAGACACTCAGCTAAGAGAAAAGACAAGTTAGCAAACTTATCAAGCCCCAGTAAAGAAGCACATTAAGTAGTCATAGACAGGATCCAAAAATAGTCTGAATACATCATATCAAGTAAACAACAATAACCTTATATATTTCTTATACATGGACAGAGGAAATGAAGAGATGCAGAGCATGTCCTCCCTCTACTCTTTGCCCCTTAAACTGATCACAATGTTTTAGCTTAACAACTTTCCTTGCTAACAAAGGATCCTACTGTTAATAGGACTATCAATTTATAGTATCCACGTTGCTTAGACGATTAAAAACTATTTCTAAACTGAGTAAATATGGCTAGACTTTGACTCTTTAATCTGGGGATTAGTTGTATTGTGTCTCCTAAATTATAGGAGTCAGTTTAGCATTATTCTCCCCTTCTTTTTAAAATTTTGAACCTCCTAGTTCAAGAATCAAAACTTACCCTTATGGAAGTAAATCTTCAGCAAATAATAACCTAAATAATTTTATTTTATTTTTTTGTGATGTGGGATTGTTGTTTATCCCATCAAACATCTAGGAAAGAGTTTGGATTAGATGATTGAACATCCTTCTAACTTGAGGAATCAAGCCAAGTTGTTTCCATTCCACCAAATTAGATCTCTTCAAAGAATCCTTTTTCTTCTTCTTTCGCTTCCAAGCACTTGTTGGAACAGAGATCCCGTTCCTTTGCCAACTGACCTTCCTTCTCTTTTTCCATCTTTTTGGAAGCTTATTGGTTCTCCATTGAAAATCACTATTGTTCTTTACACCATTTGCATCACCTGCAAATAAATCTTTAATAATAGAAATAAAGTTGAGCAAGAACTCTCTACAAATACTTTTTGGTATGCTTTCCATATTGTATTTTGTGAGGTTGCCTTCATTAGGTGATGTTCAAAATACAAGTCTTTTTTGGACGTTTTTGTCTTTTGTACTACCATAGTAGTACATATCTCTATGTAGTATTGCGATTCCCTTCTATCACAACCCTTAACGAAACTATCAATTATTCTCTAGGAATGATCGTACGCTTGTGTTTGATAGCAATGGAATTATTGTATGGTGGCTACAGGAAGCAATTAGGAAGGACCATATGAAATTGATGAGGTTAGATGTACAGTAAAGGAAGCGAAATGCCGTGGTGCTAGAGGGCCGTATGGTATGCCAAGATGGTCGTATGTCATGTCCCCAATTTCTGCCCTTCCTTAGTGACAACATTTCTAGCAGGGTTGGTCTATTATCTGGTTCCCATAGGCCAGCAGAGTGTAGAGGGAACCAACCCAGGGACTTTGAGAGTCATGCATGAGCTTCCCAAGTAGTTTGGAGCAGTAGACAATAGTTTCCTACAATTTAGGAGAGATTCCTAATTTGTAGGGATTGACTAGGAGTTGTCTAGGAGGCATTTGGAGACCTCGACGAACGTTTTGGAAACGTAGAGTGCATCTCCTATTTTTTAGGAGGCATTCCTATTTTTTAGGAGGAACTCCCAGTTCAGTAACAGTTCTCTCAGAGGTGCACACAGCAGGGGAGTCATTGGGACTCAATTTTGGTTGATTGGGGCTGTCTCCTACTTTTTAGGAGCATCCCTAGATTTTAGGGATGGACTACCAGTTGACACATCTTGTCCGGCATAGGTCATAGACAGGTGACATGGTCAGATTCATGTTTGATTGGTCATTTTGGGCCTTTTGGGACCATTTGGAAAATATTTTAATATATTTAAATATTTCCTAAGTTGGTGATTAAATAAATTAAATAAGGTTAAGTTTTAGCCATTTTGAAGTAATAAGGGGTTTTTTGGCCTCATCTGGATGTGCATCCTATGGTGTGATAGCTTGTTGGAAAGGTCTCAAAATTCTCTAAATCTTTCTCTTTGGTCCCAGAGCATTTCAGTGAATGAAATTCTATCTATGAGGAAAAATGTCATTTTCTAGTAACATGACTACTTTAAAATAAGAAATTATAACATTTTCACTACAACAACACCACTTGGAGACACTTAGGGTTTGATTTGCAATTGAGAGGGGGTTATAAGGAGATGGAAGCTTCATTCTAAGATTATCTTTTGCATATTGAAAAACTTGTTTTTGTGAATTGGCTCTGAGAGAGCAATTCTTCATCTAGGACGCAAACCCCAGGTTCTGGATTGGCTGGGACATAACCCTCAGTATTTATTGGCATTGGATTCTTGAGACAATGTGCATTGCTATCAGGGATAGAGTACACCATTCTTTATTGTGGATTTAGGTTGCAGATTTATGGTTTCAGCGTTACAGATTGATTCTTTCTGTTGGGACGTGATTCCTTGCAGTCTTACGGCTGCCATTTGCAACAGTTTGGCATCATTGTTGGATGTAAGCTCCTTGGAACTGCATTGGATATATTATTTGGCTTTATAAATCAAAAATCTGCCTGGTACGATTTATAGCAATTCTGATTTGGCTCTATGCTCTTATTTATTTTCAGTCTCCTCTCATGTTTATTGTTCATTATTCATTACTATTGTGAAAACTATCAAAAAACACAAAACAAAAAACAAAACCTTTTGCAACTTCTGTCTATTCTCAAAGACCATCAAAGAAATCACAGGAAAATATAGTTTATTAATTTAAAAACTACAGCAGATCAGCAAGGGCATCCATCAAGGATAATCGTACGGTGGAGGCAAAGCAACCAAGTATGGAGCAATAACAATGAAGGCCGTACAATAGAGATATGAAGGGCTGTACGGTATATATATGCAGGCCATACGGTAAGTTATGGAGGCCGTATGGTAAGCTTGCAAGCAATACTGTGGACTTGGAGGCTATACGGATGGTAGAGTGTAGTACAAAATGCAATGAAGATTGCCAGACGGGGATGGGGTATGGATGGAAGATAGTTATAAACTACTAATCCCGATTTTATCAGACAAGCCAAACAAGAATAGATATTTGAACACGAGTATCCTTCAATTAATATAGACCGAAAGATGATGCTTCGATTTGCCAGATCCAAGTGAAGTATTATAGGCGACGGAATAGGGTGAGGGTTGATTCCCACTGAAATCAAAAACCAACCAACTAGGGAAGATTTTCCAATTCTGAAATGGTGAACAACAGAGAAATCCCAATAGGAATTCGCAGTATAAGAATGATGCAGGAGCATCCAGAGGTATAAGGGCAATCCTGTGTCACCCAAAAAAAATGCACTTAGACTTAGTTTCTGTTTCATGTGTTTTCATTTCTGGATACCCATTTGGGTCAAATAAAGGTTCAAACTCTCATAGTTCCATTATCAGTTTCTTAGGTTAGAGTATTTGAGCACCTTGGGATACGTGAAAATGCCTAAAAAATAGGAGTATGTAATTGAGCCATCATTTTGGTGAACTAGAAGGTGTAAATTGGTCAGATGATTGTAATTGTAATTTAGAGAATTCCGGAAAAAGAATCAGGTCAAAAGTCTTCATGGTTTGAAAGTTATTGCAGTTTTTCAATTTTTGGAGATCTCCTAAGAATGCTTCAAAATCAGATTCAGGGCATTAAATGACCTCGTATAGGGCTGAAAAATGGGGGACGAGCGAAGCTGGTCCATAGGGCTATAGCGCGCTTCGAGAGCTTTCCGAAAATGTAAACGGTTCATCAATCAGAGCTATGGTTCAAAAGTTATGCCTCCCGGAAGTTCGTTTACCGTTTCTAAATTTTTCTTGTTTTGCGCCGACTTCTATCGCGGCTTCTGGAACCTTCTATTTGGTTGGTGGATGCCAACTAGCACTTTTTAGAATGTATTCCTAATCCTTAACCTTTGGGGTCTATTTAAGGACATTTCTGGCATTGTAAAAGGCAGTTCGGAGTGGAGTTTGAGAGGAGAAACTGGGAGAAGAAATTATCTCCTGAGTTATACTATTGTAAGCCCATAGGGCATGTTTGTGAAGTCCATTTTCTCTGTATTGCATGGAATAGCATATTTGCATAGTAAATAAAATTTTCCCTTTCCTGTTGTGTCCATTCTGTGCTGGGTTGTGTCCCCATCAAAGAAATATAATCAAATCACCCCTAATGACTACCTACAAGCCATGCTTAAATACCTGTCGGGGAAAACATTCCAAGAGTGTAAAAAGATAGCCAACGACAACACAAACTATGAAAACAAAACAAAAATGGGTCCGAGATATATTAAATCAATCGGCCCATTAACAATAGTTTGATTAATGATTTATTTTATAACGGGAACATTACAGTCCTCCCATTCCAAATTTTGCTTGTCCTCAAGAAAATGCAATGCCAAATGTTGAAGAATGTGCTCGCTCTCCACGTTGCATAGTCCAACGGAAAGTGTTTCCAACGTACCAAATATTTCTTCACCGTGTGTTTCCGCAGGGTCTTTGCATGTACTTCGATGATCCCGACTGGTTCCAATATGAGCTTTCCTTCTTCATTTAGCGACGAAAGTTTTGTGGCTACTGTGACGTTTTATCCTACAACTTTCTTTAGGCATGAAGCATGAAAGACGTTATGGATACAGCTCCCCTCCGAAAGTTCCAGCTTGTAGGCGACTTCATTGATGCGACAAACTACATGATAGGGGCCATAAAATTGTGTTTTCAATTTTTCTTTTCCCTTTTCCTTCAATGAGGATTGTCGATATGGCTAGAGCTTGAGATGGACCAAGTCTCCTACTTCAAAAGTCCTCTCTATTCGGTGTCTATCAATGTACATCTTCTGTTGATTTTGTGCCCATTGTAAGTTTTCCTTTAGGCATCTTAGGATGTCTTGTCCCTCCTGAACCTAGTTCCTTGCCCTTGGTGCACGACTGTCACCTAGAATTGTGTCAATAAAGGAAAGGGGTTCGCACTCGTATAGAGCTTTGAATTGTGCCATCCCCATGGACATGTGGTATGTGGTACTGTAGTGATATTCCCCTAGGTGTATCCATTTGAGCCATGCTGCTTCTTGTGCCGAAACATAGTTCCGAAGGCAACCTTCGAGCCACTTATTCACAATCTTTGTTTGTCCATCTGTCTAAGGGTGGTAATTAGTACTTGGTGACAATTCTGTCCCTGCCAGTCAAAACATTTCTATCCAGAAGATCCTGATAAAGCGTCCATCCCGATTACTGACAATGTTTCAGGGTAACTCGTGTAGACGAAATTTTTTCCCAACATGAAAATTTGAGGGAATGGCGAAGAAATGTGCGTACTTCGTCAGTCTGTCAACAACCACAAAAATACAATATTTTTTGTTCACCTTGGGAAGTCTAGTAATGAAATCCATTGAGATACTTTCCCACTTGTGTTTTGGAATTGGCAAAGGTTGTAGTAAAACTACGGGTAGATTATGTCTGGATTTGTTCTGCTGGTAGACCACACACTCTTTTACATATTGCAATACGTCTTTAAGACCATTCCATAAAAACCTCTCCCTGAGACGTCTGTAAGTTTTGAGGAAGCCCAGGTGTCCTGCCAAGGGTGAGCCCTATACCTCCTTCAAGATTTTCTGCTGCAATTTGGATTCTGATACTGAAAATATTTGATTCTTATAGTAGATGATGTCATCCGCCACTTTGTACCAATCATCCTGGGTGTTGCCATCCATTAGCTCACAGGCAAATGTGTTTTTGGAGTATTCTACCAATAAATGTGCTTTCCAGCAATTGAAATCTGGGTTAGTAAGCGATGGTGGGTTTCCTAGACAAGGCATTTGCAACCACATTGTTGTTTCCTTTCACATATTCAATGTCAAAATCAAAAGCTTGAAACTTGCTTACCCATTTTTGTTGCTTCTCATTCAAGTCCCGTTTCTCTAGAAAATATCTCAAACTATTGTGATTCATATGAATGACGAACTTGGTACCCACCAGATACTGTTGAAACTTGGCTAGTGCATGTACAATGGCCAACATCTCTATCATAAATGGAATATAAGCATTCTGTTTGTGTAAGCTTTCTGCTTTCATAGGCTATGGGGTTTCTATCTTGCATCAGTACCGCACCAAATGCCTTCTTCAGATGCGTTGCACTCCAGAATGAACAGTCAAGTGAAATCAGGTAATGCAAGTACGTGACAAGTGCTTATCACCTCTTACAGCTTATCAAAAGTGAGTTGCGCCTTTTCATCCCACTAGAAAGAACCCTTCCATGTGAGATCTGTTAAGGGTGCACTAAACTAAGAGAATCTTTTAATGAACCTCTGGTAATAACTGCATAGTCCCGAAAAATCCTCACAATTTCGTGAGTGATTTTGGGGGAGGCCAATCAAGGATAGCTTGAATCTTCTCTTAATGAACTTGAACTCCATATTTACTGACAACATGCCCCAGGTACAATATTTTGGTCATACCGAATTCACACTTTTATTGCTTGGCAAACAAGGACTAATCCTTCACGATCCTTAGGACTTCATCCAGATGCTTCAGGTGATCTTCCCATGTCCTGTTATAAATAAGAATATCATCAAAAAATACCAGTAAGTACTTATACAATTATTTGTTGAAGATGTGATTCATGCATGATTGGAATGTAGTAGGTGCATTCGTTAATCCAAATGACATGACCAAGAACTCATAATGCCCGTAGTGACAACGAAAGGCCTTCTTTTCCATGTCTTATTCCCTCATGCAAATATGGTGGTATCCGGAACAACGATCTATTTTCAAAAAATAGATTGCCCCATGTAATTTATCCATCAACTCGTCTATCCTTGGAATGGGATATCTATTTTTTATGGTTTTTTTGTTCAATACACGATAGTCCACACACATGCGCATCGTCTCGTCCTTTTTGATCAATACTACTGATGAGCAAAGGGGCTAGAACTGGGACATATCCATCCTTTCTCTAGTACTTGAATCATCTATTCGATCTCATCTTTGAATTTTTTGGGATGGTAGTAGGGTGTCGTTATGACCGGCTTGGCTCCTATTTCCAACTCGATAGTGTGTACAAACCCTCGATGAGGTGGTGTGCCTGGAGGAATGTCTATAAAAACTCTATCATGATCACTGAAAATATTTTGGAGATCATCATCCTGGGGAGGTTTCCGTTGCCCTTTTATAGGTTCTATCAAGATAAAACAATGTGCAGCTCAAGCAATGTCATCATGTCGAAAAATTGCTTCAATCCGATGTGCAGAAACTTCCTTTGGACCCACATTTGCCATTCCATGGAGAACAACCTTCTTTCCATTGACATCTGTTTGAAGCTCTGAGTGTATTCATCAAGTGTCTCCATCCACTGCATGCTCAAAATAACCTCTATGTCGTCAAGGTCCACTATGAAGCAATCCTCAGTCACCATGTGATTTGCCATTGTGATACTTAGCTGAGGAACAAGGTGTGTGTAGGGTAGAAGAGTCCCTTTGGCAACCTTGACCTGGACTCTTGAGTGCATCTCCGTAGGTAGGCCTCTTCGTTTCTCTAGAGATGAGTTTATGAAGTTTCGAGTGGCTTCGCTATCAAGCATCACCATAACCCTTTGTCCTTGAAGGGTTCCCTGAACACGAAAAACCTTGCACCTTGGGCTTTCAGCTTGGGCGATAGTTCCTCCACTTCGTACCAATGCTGCAATTCTTTTCGTATGGTTCAAACCAATCATTTTGGTGTCCTTGTGGGGTTGGCCCTCTTTAGAGGGTATATCCTCCTGTTCATCCTCATCATCGGACAGGACCTCAATGTAGTGGATTTTTCCTTTCCCAAGGCATCTGTGCCCAGGTTCCCATGGTACTTTGCATTTGAAACATAGTTTCTTCTTTCGGAGCTCTTGTCTGGTAGCTTCATCCAATGACAACTTTCTCGATGGAGGTCTGTTATCTTTGTCCCTCAGAAACACCGACGGTTTGGAATGTGAGCAACAACATGAGGATGACATCGTTGATGATGCCATACTCCTTGCCTTCTTAATGGCGTCCAACAAGGTGGCAAGATTGAACCCTTTTGCCCAACCCTTAAGTGGTTTTGTCAGTTTGTCCATGAAGAGCACTATCCGTCTTCTTTCGGAAATGTTCGTGACCAAGACAGAGAGTTTCTGAAATTTTGCAATGTATTGGTGACTTGATCTAGTTTCCCTTAGCTGTGCCGTATCTTTGAAATTGAGTTCCAAATCTTTACCATCAAATCGATCTATCAATCTCTCAGTGAATTATGCATAGGTATTTATTTGATCATGCCCTAATGTGATGGTGCCATGGTGTTGTGATGATACCCGACATCGAGTTTGCGCTGTGACCATTTTGTTCTTTGGATATTTTATTGTCTGCCAATTTCTTGAGAGTCTTCCATGAGTCGTTGAGTGTCATTCATCTGTGCCTAATTCCTCGCAAGCTCTCTTAGTAGTGCCATAAGTTCGATAGCTGTGGGTTCCGGTTCGGTAGCTATTCTATCAATGGAATGGGTTCTTCTCCTCTTTCGGCTATAAACTCTCATTCACTATCCACAGGCTAGTAGGATCGAAGCTTTGATACCACTGTAGTATTCCGATTCCCTTCTATCATAACCCTACATGAAACTATCAATTATTTGTCAGGAATGATCGTACACTTGTGTTTGATAGGAATGGAATTACTGTACAGTGGCTACAGGAAGCAATTAGGAAGGACTGTACGAAATTGATGAGGTTAGATGTATGGTAAGGGAAGCCAAATGCCATGGTGCTAGAGGGCTGTACGGTAGGCCAAGATGGTCGTACAGTGATGGTAAAGCAACCAAGTATGGAGTAATAGCAATGAAGGCCGTATGGTAGAGATATGAAGGGCTGTACGATATATGTATGTAAGCCGTACATTAAGTTATGAAGGTCATATTGTAAGCTTGCAAGCAGTGCGGTGGACTTGGAGGTCGTATGGATGGTAGAGTGTAGTATGGAATGCAATGAAGATTGCTAGATGGGGATGGGGTATGGATGGAAGATAGTTATAAACTACTAATCCCGATTTTATCAGACAAGACAAATAAGAATAGATATTTGAACATGAGTATCCTTCAATTAATATATGTTGAAAGATGATACTCCGATTTGCCAGATTCGAGCGAAGAATTATAGGCGACAGAATTGGGTGAGGGTTGATTTCCATCGAAACCGGAACCCAACCAGCTAGGGAAGATCTTTCACTTTCGAAATGGCAAACAACAGAGAAATCCCAACAGGAATTCGAAGTATAAGAAATATAATCAAATCACCTCTAATGACTACTTACAAGCCATGCTTAAATACCCATCAAGGAAAACTTTTCGAGGGTGTACAAAAATAGCCGACGGCAATAGAAACTACAGAAACAAAACAAAAATTGCTCCTTGATATATTAAATCAATCGGCCCATTAATAATAGTTTGATTAATGATTTATTTTATAATAGGAACATTACACTACTCTTTCTCTCAATCATTCTAGTTTCCCGTTTAATGATGTGTTGATCATCTACTCTTTTTTCATTAGCTGTGGGATCCTCAGGACAATCCTCTAGCTGCTTTGTGTTCTACAGAACCAACAAATCTTCATTACATATGGGGCTCCCAAAAATCTCCATCTGTATTGTAGCTTTCTCTCCAACATGGACTGTTTCCATGACTGCAACATTTTGGGCCTCCTCTTGTGATAGACTGCATTCTATCTCATTGCAGTCTCCTAACTCCTCTCTTTCTGCATTGTAATCTTCAGTGCCTTCCCATCCTTCAGGGTAACACAACAACTTCATCAAATTTAATTTTATCTTTATTGTCATCCCTTTCATCTATTTCTGTTCTCTCTTACTCTTGGAAGATCTCATTTAAAGGTCTTTTATTTAATAATGATTCTGCCAATTGTTCAAGGGATTCTATCTTTCTGTGCTCTAATAATGCCTCTCCTTGTGTAATTGTTGACTCCATGGCTTTCCTCTCTGAGAATAGTTTTAATCCATAACGTGAATAGTTCTCTTGACCATTCTTTTTTAACTTCTTAAAACTGTTATGGTCTGCCTTATAGTCAAGGTCTTTTTTGTTTCTCTTTTAACTTATGCTATATCAGTTTATGTGAATGTGTATATGTTTGAATGAAGTAAACAACATTGACATATTGCCAATGGATATAACATAATGTAAAGTCAATGTTGTTTTCAATGCTTACATATGCTTTCTTTCATTGCTAATAATCTGAAGTTTACAACAGAAAATTAGTGTCTCTGATTTTAGGATAGCAAATGATATTTTTCTATAATGACAATGTGCATTAACAACAAATTGGGGTATCTAGTTTTATGACAGCAAATAATGTTTTTCTATAATGACAATGTCACACCAAATTTCTACATACCAAGTTGAAACACAAACATGAGACTCCCTTGTATTCACAACAACAACAATGTTTGTTCTTCAAACCCCAGTTTCAGCTCCCCTTAAGTGATCAGTTATCTATCAAAATTTGAATCAAACCAGGTGCAACTCTGAAAAGCTTGTATGACTCATCAATATGGAAGATTATTGCAGCAGTGTCATTGTAGCAGTGGTACCATAGCATGACACTGTAGCACGTCACTATAGTGAACTCTTTAATCTTTTATTTTCCGTTGATATTATACAGTCAGCTTACAGTGGTTGATACACAGCACTCAGCAATTCAAACTCAACCCCCAGCAGCTCAAATCGATTACCTAGAATGATCTAACTTCTTAGATGAAAATGAACAGCTTGAATAATGGAATCAGAGTTAGCCTTTAAGCTCAATCAAACCCTCCTAATTGTGTCTTTCAACAGCAAAGAGAATAATAGCAAAGAGGGTTTTCGTCCTCCAAGCACAAGAATATAAATTCTCCACACAACTTCACAAATTTCATATATCTCCAAGCATGCTTATAAGATAGCGATTGAATTCCTTCGTAATGTTTGCTTAAGAGCTCATATACTCATTTTGTCAATGCGAGATAAATAAATAACACCTTTTTATAACTTATGTCTGATATATAAAATAAAGGGGACTGTTCAGTTTAAATATTTCTCACAAACTATAGACTATGCTTTGATAAAGCTAAATATTTAAATTAGCTTTATAAAATAACTTTGTCAATGCACAAAAAATATTTTTGTAATATATTGTAGATGCTAAAAAATGGTTCACGCTTACTCTTTCATCATTTTTACATCCTAACTTGTCCCATTTTCTCAATTCACTAACTTCAATCTTTTGGCCAACTTGGTCATCATTTCGACTTGTTTCTCAACATCTTTCAATATATTTTTCATTATTTTCAACCCTTTTCAATCAAATACAAATCATGTCAGAACCGTTTCGAAATCGTTTCAATGTCATCATCTTATCATTATCAGTCTTTTTAGGTGTTGTTACATCCTTCAATGCCTTATCAACATTCATCGATTCATCTCATGTGTCCTTGGCATGTCATCATTTTCTTAATTTGATCCTTGACATTGTTGAGTTCTTTAGTGTTTACATGATCTTATTATTGAGGTGGAAGCTGAGACATGCGAAGAGATTGATAAAATGAGAGCCTCCATTTCTTCATAGGAGGTGTTGGTTGAAGTGTCGAGTAGTTATACTTCGATTGCAGATGTGTGCGAGGTTGGTAGTGCACATGCAATGAGTGATCTTGTGGTGGGTAGTTCTGATTCATTTCCTATCTTAGTGCAGTTAGTGAAACAGAGAGCTTGCATAGGAGGCAAGGGTTACATAGGCATAATGTGACCAGTTAGTTGAAGGTGAGTGATAGTGACATTTCTTCAGCTCTTGAGCATTATGATGCTATTCATCAGATGCTTGCTACATTTGGTTGGGGTGCTCCTATCTTTGATGAGAACGGTGATAGTACTTTTTTTGTTGTAGATATTCATGTGCTTCGAGAGGTTGCTAGGATTTTGAAACACAACTATTCGCAACTAGTTGTTGACAGGGATTACCTTCTGGAGTGGGGTAGCACTTGTTATGAGACATTGTTAGAGAAAGAGGAGGTGGAGTTTGAGGTGACTGTGGACTCTCTTTAAGAGTCATAGTTATAGTTGAACAAAGTTACCGTGGAGTTGGAGCAGGTATAGTCGACACTAACCTTAGACCCTATTCAGTTGCATATTGTGGTTGGTGGTGAGTTTGCTTCCATGGTTGGGGATGATGGACATGATGATGTGGCCGACACATCTGTCTAGCATATGGGTACAGTAGTTAGAGAGAGGTTAGAGCATCGTGGAGACGAGCTCTCATGGTAATCTGCTTCCTTTTGTCAGAAGTGGATCTATTTCTTCATTTCATACAATTGGTACCATTGGATAGTTGGCAGTGCCACATTTTTTAGAGGGATCAGTTGTGGTTTGCAGGGGAGCAAGTTGATGTTTCCACTTATAATTCGTACTACACAGTCTTTAATGGAGTATCTTTTGGAGAGTTCGGATGTGTGGGAGGATTCATATAGAGTGTCCGAGGGTGCTCTCATCTGAGGCTCTCGTGCTATTTAGAGGTTCTTGGGAAATATTGTAGAGACTTTGTCTACTATGCTTCCCCAATAGGATTTTGAGGTTGGGTTTGCTGAAAGGGTTTCCTAGGATCTTGCCCGACAGATAGTTCAGAGTCAGAGATTGGAGCCATCTTTCGATTCCTAGTTTGATACTATTGATCCCTTAATAGAGATTGGAGTTTTTATCGACATTACACTGTGAGGAGTGTGCATCACTTATCTTTTGATCCACAGGTAGAGCATTTGGTCTCGTGTTGGTGTGAGTTGGCTCCAATTTCATACCATCCGTTACGGGAGGGTTTAGCACCATTTTTTGTAAATGGGATCGACAATTGTAAATCAGGCCAATTGCAGTATCTACACACCCAGGACAATTTATCAGAGGTTGGAGTTGGTGATAGTGATTTAGGTAAACATGGTCGTCATCTTCACAGTGCATTTGGGTGTGAGTGTCAGTTTGATGGGGACTCAAGTGTGGATAGAGTTGGTATTTCAGTTGGGTTTAGTTCTACTAAGTTATTGCCTTCATCAACGCCTAGAGTCAGTTTTCAAATGATTTTGATGTTAATGTTTGTTATTTGGGTGTTGGTGCTACAAGATTGCTTGTCCACAAGAGGGATAGTGCGCAGTTCTACCCTTGGGATCTAGGTGGACTATGATGTTCATTTTGCTTCGGGATTGCTTGGGGGCAAGCAATCTTAGGGAGGGAGGATTGTAATGTCCCCATTTTCACCAGCATCAGAGTTTGAGAAATTAACCTATTATTGTGATCCTCATGGGCTAGTTATTGTAGATAGAGGGTCTTCTGAGGTAGTAGCTTGGCTTGGGAGGGATTTATCTTCTGCACTATTCAATAAGTTATAGGTTGGTCTTCGTTTGACTTAAATTAGGCTTCGTTTGGGCTTAGTTTTCTGTACTTACTATTTGTGGTAAGTCGGGTATTGATTGAGATGGACCCTTTCTATTTTTGGAAAGTGCATTTGGTCACATGGAGAAATAATAGGTGTGATTCCTATTTCAAATGACATTTAAATGATGAGTATTTTGGGAGTTATTATATGTTTAGAGGTCAAATTATTATTAAACCATTAAATGACTTATCATAAAGTTAATAATATCACTTGAGAGTTTAGTCATCATTGGAAGGGGCCATTTATTAATTGATTATAAGTCTAAGTATTAAATATTATTATTATAAACAGACAATCCTTCTACCAACTCATGCCTATATAAACAGACAAGCACTTTGTATTTCATATCTCAGATATATATCAAATATATCATACAACACATTAGGAAATATTGATGCTATTATGCCTTTGAGCATTTACATCAGAAATTGGTCTAATATTATTATTATGTTAATATCATTTCCCGTTGTTCAATCTAACTATTTCAACAGATTTTGGATTTATATTTGTTTTCACAAATTTGAACACTATTGAATTATAATAACTAGCAATACAATTACATAATGTTTTCTAATCTTAAATTCGACGAAGACAGCTAGGTTGGACAATAAAGATAAGTGTAAGCACAAGTTAGAGACACTTGGGGTGATGTCTTTATGGACAATGAGTTCTCAACCACTATCTTCCAGCTAGAGGGTTCCCATCCTCCAAGTTGGTTGAAGTTGAGCTTCCAACCCTTTAAGAGAAGAAATTTGTGAATTCAAATGAATATCCAAGCATGCTGAAAATGAGCTTTCACTTCACCTTTTAAGAACAACAGGATGACTCTTCATATTCCCTTGCCTGTCTCTTCATTTTTTATTCTCTTTTTCCTTTCTATTCATATGGTATGGACTTTTGCGTACGGGCTTAGCTCCTGGTACAAGGGGAATTCGGTAGATGCATAGTTCTAGTGGTACTCCTTACAGATCCTTATACAGCTGTGTGGACATGTCCTTGTATTCCAGAAAAATTCTAAAGGCTATTGCTTTTAGCACAATGTTGTAGTCATCACTAATGAGGATTTCTTTGGGATCGTCTTGTTCCCTTAGGTTCATTCTTTTCAATTTAGTTTCTTCGCATTTTACTTCCTTGTCCTTTTGGAATTGGGGGGCTGGTGTGTCATCTAATCTTGCTGTACCTTCTTTGCATTCCCCATAATGTCCTGGATACAGTTCATTAGTTTTTGTTTCTTGAATTTGCAACATGTTACATTCTGGTTAGAAGACATCTAATGTCCCATTTGCTAATGAAATAGCCTGTTGAGGGAGTTGTTTTGTCTTCCAAGCAATTCCCTAATCGTAATATTCCTTCTTTGTCAGGTTCTACTCCTTCACCTTTGTCCCATTCTTTATCCTTTGTTTTTGAGTTCAAGGCCAATTCTTGACTCATCATTTGGTTTCGTAGGTTAATTACATATTTTCATCCCTCTTCTTCAATGGAAAGTATTTTTCTTCAAATTATTACTAGCCTTAACTATAACCAGCCAACCTCTTCCCAAATGTGCATCATACCCTTTCTTTTCTAAAGCAATGACTATGAAGTCTAGGAAAAATTGTTGCATACTGATCACCACTTTTTGTCTCATCAATATTCCAATGGGATTGGTTCTGTGTTGGACAACTCCTATCAATTGAAATGTGGGCGGCTAGAGGGTTGGTTTTCTCAAGACTTTATAGGGCTCTTCAAGGAGGACATTAACACCATATCCTTCGTACACAATAGTGTTTGTTAGTTTACAAATCAGTATTTCCATTTCTACAACAACAGGTATCCTCCCTACTCTTATTGTGAATAGAGGATTTGTGTCTTGCTTTCCCTTCATTTCCTCGTTTTCTCCTCCCTTGAGTTTCTCCTCCTGCTCACTCCCTTCTTGTGTTATACCCACCTTCAATAAGGTTTCTAACAAATCTGCTACCCTCATTGGTACGGTGGCTTGTAACATTTGTTGGATAATATTGGCATCTAATACTGATTTTAGAGGAAGGGGGTTTGTGGTACTAGCCTATCCTTTCGACATGGCCTCCTTGATGTCTCTTCTTGTCTCCTTTAGTTTCTCCTTCGTACTTGCATCCAAGTAAGTGAGTTTTCTAGCTTGTGTCCTTGTAATGGCTAGGATTTCTCTCGTTGATTATGAGATATCAAGCATGTTTACACTGTTTTGTCTGGGACAGTTGGCATCCTCATGATTGTTAGGTTCACACCATTTATATAAATCCATCCACCTTGTCCTCCACCTTGGTAGTTACAAGCAAAATGGTCCCATTCATTACATCTCTTGCATTGGATCATAAGGCGTCCCTTGGTATCGTACTAGATGCAGCTCCGAGCTATTAGTATTGTTGTTATTATTACTTCTCCGTCGATTGTTACAACACCCTCTTGATGATGCCTCCATGTTTGTATTTCTTGGTGGTATAAAGGGGTGTGGCTTATTCACCTTGTGTGAAGAATGCCTAGGCACTTCTTGCCTTCAGGTTATAAGGGCATTCCTTAATAAAATGTCCTAATACTTGGCATATATCACAGTATGCTTTCTT
Source organism: Cupressus sempervirens (assembly GCA_028749045.1). Classification (NCBI taxonomy): domain Eukaryota; kingdom Viridiplantae; phylum Streptophyta; class Pinopsida; order Cupressales; family Cupressaceae; genus Cupressus; species Cupressus sempervirens. The sequence continues at coordinate 138,588,128 of CM053789.1, read as the reverse complement.
TGGGTAGTTAACTTTGGTGTGCACTAGAGTTCTTTCCCTTCTTTTGAGCCTTCATTCCCAACCGCTATCTCCCTCATCATTCGCATCATGTCCCTTCTTAGTGCTTGTATTGTTTTGGATTTTTCTCCACTCTCTCCTTTCATAGTGTCGTCATTGCTCTAATGCTTTCTTCCTTTTAGAGTCTTATATTTTCTCTCGATGGCCATGGCACAAGTACAGGCATTGGTGTAGGAGGATGATGGTACCACCTTCATCTTTCGTTGTAGGGTTGGAGTTGGCCCTTCAATAAACCACCATTTTTTCAATTCCTTGGCTGGTTTGTTCTCCAATTTGCCTATTAATTCTTTAGTCTCATGTTGTAGGCATGTACATATTCATTCTTCGTCTGCTTGGTGTTATATATTTCGAGTATCTCATTGTCATTCTATAATAGTCTAAATTCTTCTTTAACGACTGTTCAAATCTTTTTCCATGATGTTTTCTTGCCATTCTCCACCTCCATATACCAGTAGATGGAAATCCCCCTTAGGGTGTCCGGAAATGCTTTTAACTACTCATTTTGATCATTTTGTCCATTTGCTTGCCATATGGCTATACACGTTTTGCAATGACATCTTGGATTGTCTGACCCATCACAAATGGATTTGGGAAGTTTTTGTTTTTCTACTATCCTAGCTATTTTAGTTTGCCAAATATTTCCTTGTGTGTTTATTATATTCAAGGTTACTTCAACTTGTCCTTGAGCTTCTTCTGTGTGATCAATGCTTCCTTTGTGGCTTGGGTGATATTCCTTGTATGTCGGTCTTTTTGGGTTTGTGCACTCATCCCTTGTTTCTAGTTCTTTCGAGATTGCCAAGTTTGCTATTCCTCTTATATGGTGGTTTCAATCAAGTTCTCTTCTATTTGGATTGCTTCCTTTGCTTGACCAATAAGTCCTTTTAGACAGTGATATCGTTCTTGTTTCTCGTTGATAGGTAAGGCCCGCCATAGAGCAACTTCCCCCTCTATTTCTTCTTCTAGTAATCGCCTTGGAGAATTGTTTGGGATTAGGGGCATTAATTATTTTGTTGTCTAGGTGTTCTACGTCATGAAGTATCCTTCCCTTGTGTTTCACATTGGTTTCTTTTAGCAAACTGTTGGAGCACTTGTTGCCTCTATTGCTCATGTTGTACTTTGACCCGTTCTTCCTCCAACTATACTTTGACCACATACTTGCTCAGCTCATATAGAGCTTGGTATATACAAGTTTATATACATGACATAGCCTATATAGAGTAGCTCGGTCATAATGATGATCGTCTGACTTTGCCTAGTAAATAACTAATTATTTGATACTAATAGACAACAATAGCTAGAGATATGTAATGTTCCCAAGTACAGAGGACTGGATAACTGGCGGAGATGAAGCTCAGATAGCCCGTACACATGTGGAAAGACCAGTCATACAATGCAAGGGGGGCGTACAATGGAGAAAAGAGGAGAAAGTACAGAGTTGCTATCCAAGAAGTCCGTACGGTGCCAGAGCAAGGCACAAGAGAAGCCATATGGTGAAGGAGCAAGAGCTGAAGGATGGGTGTGTCAAGGTGACCTCCATACGGTGGAGATCAAAGGCTGTACGGTGAAGGTATGTTTCAAGCCGTACTGTGGAATTAGCATGCCGTACGGTGCAATGAAGGGTAGTACGGAATGTTGGAGGAGGAAAATTGTTAGTGAGTATTTGGGTCAGAAGTGATACAACCACAACTATGACGTCGATCTCGTTCATACGAAAATAACAACAAATTTAGATGAACATCCAAACAATAATAGAGACTTGAATACAAATAATCCGTTGATTAATATTTGCCAAAGATGATGCTCTGATTTGTTAGATCCGAGCGAAGTATTATAGGCGACAAAATAGGGTGAGGGTTGATTCCCACTAAAATTGAGATGACCAAATAGAAAAGATCTTTCATTTCCAAAATGGCGGACAATAGAGAATCCCAATAGGAATTCGCAGTACAGAGAAAATAATCTAAATTGCATACCTAAAGACTACCTACAAGCATGCTTAAATATTCGTCAGGAAACTTTCCGAGGGTGTACAAATATAGCCGAGGGTGACACAAACTCCAAAGCCAATGGCGACACAAACTACAAAGATTACCGACAACGGCACAAACTACGGAAACAAAATAAAAATGGGTTTGAGATATATTAAATCAATCGGCCCATTAACAAGGTTTAATTAAATACATTTATTTTATGACAGGGACATCACAGTCCTCCCATCCCAAAATTTGCTTGTCCTCAAGAAAATGCACATCCGGTTCGAGGAAACCTTTCGTAATTAGCTCCTTCAATTCTGAGTCAGGGACTAAGTAGATCTTTCCGCCGAAGTAAATGATGTCATCAATAACTTTGTATCTTTCATCGTGTACATAGCCATCCATCAACTTACATGCAAAAATGTTCTTGGAATACTCGACCAATAGATGGGCCCGCAAATTATCCAAGGAATGTGGTGAGGTGTTGACTATCTTGTTTTTACTTACAACGTCTGGTACCAAATCCTGTTTAAAAATTGCCTCCATCTTCTTGATTGTGACTTCCCTCGATCCTTTATTTGACATTCCTCTTAGCAAGACCATCTTGCCATCCGTCTCGAATGAAAAATTCATCCTTTTGAAACATTGGGTGTACTGGTCAAGAGTTTCCAACCACTGAATGCCCAAAATGATATCAATATCAACCAAATCTATGACAAATAAATCATTTGCCATGGTATAGTTTCCCATGGAAATTTGTAGCCGTGGGATCACATGAGTGCAAGGTAACAAGGTTCCTCCTGTAACCTTAACCTCATGTCCTCCATGCTCAACTGCACGTAGGCCTTTACTAGTGATCAACAATGAATTAATGAAATTGAGTGTGGTGCCACTATCAATCATGATCGGGACTCGTTTTTCGTGAAGTGTGCCGCGTGGTGGAGCTCAAAATTTGAGCCTCCAATTTTTGTTAAGATTGGGCAAAAGTGGAAAGTTTTTATGGATTGTGGCTAAGGAGACTAGGATGAGAGGATCAAAATGTTTTAACATCAGATTCTAATATAGTAGAACCATAGAAGTGTCAAGAGCAAGACAAGATCTTCAACGCTATTGACCTTGCATTTCTCTGCCTATCAAGGATAATAAGGAATTTATTGGAGAATGATGGCTTGTTTAATCCTTCAGATAAAGAATTACGTTCTGTTTGCAAAATTACTGATGGTTATTTTGGATCTGACATGAAAAAATCTTGTGAAGGATGCTTCAATGGGACCACTTAGAGAAGCCTTACGTAACAGGATTGATATTGCAAATCACAGAAGGGTTGCATCTAAAGATACATAAGTCATGTAAGCCAAAGACAACACACGATTGGCAGTAAAAGCATTCACATCATCCCGAATCAAAGCAAACTGTATAGATATGAATGATAGAAGTTTGAAGAATCAATTATTACAATGATATATAAATTAAGGTCAAAAGCCGAGAAGATGCGATTAAGGAAACTAACGGAAGCTGCCTTCGATATCATTGGTAATTGAATTAGTTTCACTTTGGATATATTGAGACGTGACTTAGAACGATCTCCATATGAGTTGACGGTAAAAGTTTGGAGGCTCGATAATACAAATTTGTCCCTACGCAGAATATCAGCAACAATCATAATCTAGAAAGTCTTTGATTCTAGGTGAACGTATTCGAAGTAAATGGTGGACGGAGATACTAAGCATGGTCGGGCAACATTGTTTAAGAGAATTTTAATATAATGCCCGGAAAATCAATGGTCTCGATAACAATTGAGATAATGGTGAAACTATATAATATCAAATCATAAGTCTATAAAATTAGTTGCGATTAAGAGGTATAATTTATTTTCAAAGGGATGTGACTTTTTCAAAAGTCACACCTTTTCATTTCCTTTGCTAAGATATAAGTATGACTTTATTATTTTATAACATTCAAAAAAAGAAGAAGACATTGTAACATTCATCATACGAACATTCATTCAGATATTGAGAAGAAACATTTTATATTCATATTTATTGTAAGGAGGAATAAGAGTTCAATATGATTTTTTAATGAAATTCCATTATTTTATTATTATAATTTTTTTTTTAATAATAAAATAAAAATGTCTGTTGTTTACCTTTAATTGCTTGGAGATTTAAACTGCAGGCGAATCGTCCTTCATAATTATATTTTAAAATTCTGTATATAATTTTGATATCAGATAAGTGGACATGGTCAATTAGCATTTTAGATTTGATCATCATAGGTATTGTGAAATATTTAATTGTTTCCATAGCTGTGTCCAGTTTGTCTCAGTGGAGTTAAAATTCAATCTGCACTAATTTAAGATTGCATTATAATTGGTCTGTCGCATCTAGATTATCAAAATTATTGCCAGTACAAGTGCACTGAACATTATGAAGTTGTACATAAAAGTTCACCGAAGTTGACTCTATCCCCCGGATGAGCAAAGGCACTGGTCTTTTTAATGAAATCAGAAAATCTACATATTCCTTCTACAAGCATCAATTCTATTATTTACAAAGTTTATACAAAACATTCAATTATCAAGTATTCAGCATCTAGTTTCAGTTTTATCGAGTTCGAGGACCTTGCCAGCTGAAGAACTCTTGAAGTTTAAATTTGCTATAGAAAAACATTGAACCAGGCAGTTAGTGTTAAGGTAAAGGTTTACCTGCCTGGGTGTAGCGGAGCCCAAAGTGCAAGGGAATCAAGAAGTATTCCTGTTCGTTGGCCAGGACTGATTGAGAAGTCCTATTAGAGAAGTGGCAAGCTCTTGGATTTCCAATCTGTGGTTTTGGGAACCAACATCGCGAACCTTGAAGATACCACTTCCAGGCGATGTAGTGAGGGTAGCAATGGAACCCCTTTTTGTATGAGGGCATTTATTCTCTCCTGCTGGGTAATTTCTTCATTAGTTGCAGGTATTTGTTCTTCGTCGTCATCAGGCATCACCTCAATGTAATGAATCTTTCCCTTCCCAAGGCAACGATGGCTACGCCCCCATGGTTCTTTACATGTGAAATAGAGCTTTTTCCTTTGGAGTTCTTGCCGAGCATCTTCATCAATCTAATGTTTCTTTTGAACTGTCTCCTTGTCCTTGTCTTCTTGTGGGGATGGTGTTGGTGTAGCTGTGTGAGTTTTGGAGGAAGATGCGGCCATGTCACGCACCATCTTAATAGCTTTGTTGAGTGCACATAAGTTGAACCCTTTGATCCAACCTTTCAAAGGCTCTCTTAGCCCATCCATGAATAACAAAATTCAGCGTCTTTCAGATATGTCGATGACTAGTACTAATAGCCTTTGGAACTCAGTGATGTAGTTGTTTATCGTGCTTGTTTTCTTTAGCTGAGCTAGATCTTTGAAGTTTAGCTCAGGATCCTTCCCATCAAAATGGTCAATAAGTCTCTCAGTGAACTCGACATGAGAGGTCACTTGGTCGTGACCGAGAGTGAGCAATCCATGATGCCACCACTCATGCGCCACTCCTTCCAGATGAAGTGTTGTGAACTTGATTGCTTCCTCTTCGGGCATTGGATTGAGTTGGAAATCGGTATTTGCCTTTAGGACCCATGACTGTGCGGTAATGACTCCAGATCCATCAAATGGTGATAAGTTTACCTTTCCAATCTTTCTCCTAAGATCATCATTAAAATAACTACGATTTCTCCCACCAGAATATCTCATTCTTAGATCAACATAATCTTTGTAAGATATATCACCTTCCATATTCGCATTCCGCCAATCTTCTCGAAGTTTTTCTTGCATTTTCTCAAAAGTGGGTTCTCTTCCTTTGCGTGGTGCTTTTGTCCTTGGAAGGAAGATGAGTATCGAGGGTCGAGAGCGAGAGGGTTGAAAGTTTGTCCTTCCTGAAACAGAATTGTTGCTATGCCCATTTTGTTCTCCTGTTGTCTTTCCCTTGGCCAATTTTTGTAGGGTTTCCTGCATAAGCCTTTGGGCTTTGTTGATTTGTATTTGATTTCTATCTAGCTCTCTTAAAAGATTCATGAGTTTTGTCGTAGGATCTTGATGATCTGCCATTCTATCAATAGGGTTATTTCGCCTTCTTCTTCGAGTATAAACTTGCATTCACTCCCATAGGCAGGTGGGATCAAAAGCTCTGATACCACTGTAATGTTCCCAAGTATAGAGGACTGGATAACTAGCGGAGATGAAGCTTAGATAGCCCATACACGTGTAGAAAGATTAGCCGTAAAATGCAGGGGGGTCCTTATGGTGGAGAAAAGAGGAGAAAGTACGGAGTTACTATCCAAGAAGTCCATATGGTGCTAGAGCAAGGCGCATGAGAGGCCGTACAGTATCCACAGGAGGGTCGTATGGTGGAGCAGGAGCCATACGGTGGGTGTGTCAAGGTGACCCCCGTATGGTAGAGATCAAAGGCCGTACGATGAACGTATGTTTCAGGCCGTACAGTGGAATTAGTAGGCCGTACAGTGCAATGAAGGGTAGTACAGAATGTTGGATGAGGAAAATCATCAGTGAGTATTTAGGTCGGAAGTGATACAACCACAACTATGATGGCGATCTCGCTCATACAAAAATAGCAACAAATTTAGATGAACATCTAAACAATAATAGACTTGAATACAAATAATCTTTCAATTAATATTTGTCAAAGATGATGCTCCGATTTGCCAAATCTGAGCAAAGTATTACAAGCGACGGAATAGGGTGAGGCTTGATTCCCACTGAAACCAAGATGACCAAATAGGGAAGATCTTTCACTTCCAAAATGACGAACAACAGAGAATCCCAACAGGAATTCGCAGTACAGAGAAAATAATCTAAATTGCATACCTAAAGACTACCTACAAGCCATGCTTGAATACTTGTCTAGAAACTTTTCGAGGGTGTACAAAGATAGCCGACAGCGACACAAACTATGGAAACAAAATAAAAATGAGTCTGAGATATATTACATCAATCAGCCCATTAACAAGGTTTAATTAAATACATTTATTTTATGACGGGGACATTACAAGATACCAATAATCTCCCCCTTTGAAATTAGTGGCAAAAACACTTTGTTATGATTACATAGTTACAAATACAATATGATATAAGTACTCCCCCTTAGTCTTGTGACTTTGACTCATGTCAAATGTATAATGAATAAACAATGTTAATATCCTGTTTGCCTCTCTGCTGCACTTTGCACTTTATTGCCGATTCATTTGTCACAATTCCTCCTTAAAAGCTGCATGACAATCATTCCCCCTTGTTTTTGACACTTCGACTGTTTGGGTTGAATGGGTGGAAGCAAACCATATTTATCAATGAATGTTTGATGAACTTGGGTGATCATGGAAAGTGCATGATCCCAAGTGGTTCTTGCTGCCTCCAAAATGTGATTCTGCAACTGTAATCATGTTGCTAGGTCAATTAAGCTATCAGCCATTGAAAGATTGTGATCTTCTTTGATAAGATCCTATGCTGATTGCATTTCCCTTTGCATGACCTCTAAATGAGGTATCAACATTGCTTGAATAGAGATCGATTTGGATCTCATGCTGCTGCCAGCTGCCTGATGTAATGTCCCCAGTTTTGACAGCATTTGAGTTTCAGAGATTAGTCTATTATTGTGATCCGCATAGGCTAATTATTGTGGATAGAGGATCTTTTGAGGCAATGACTTGGCTTGGCAGGGTCTTGTATTCTCCACATTTCAATGAGCTACAGGTTGGTCCTTGTTTGGCTTAGATTGGACTTTGTTTGGGCTTAATTTTGGTGTACTTACTATTAGTGATAAGTTGGGTGTTGATTGAGATGGACCCTTTCTATTTTTTGGAAAGTGCATTTGGTCACATAGAGAAATCATAGGTATGACTCCTATTTTAGAGGACATAATGTTTTTAGTGGTCAAATTATTATTTATTATTAAATGGCCTATTATAAAGTTATAATTTCACTTAAGTTGAGAGTTGAGTTATCATTGGAAAGAGCTATTTATTAATTAGTTAAGCCAAGTCAAGTGAAAGAATCTAATGAAAGCTTTTAATTAATGTTGTGTGGTGAAGCTTCTTGAGTGAATTTACTTTTTGGCAACAAAAGAGAATGTGGAGGTTATAAATACAAGCCCATCTTTTGAAAAAAGCATGTTTGAATATATATTTGCTTTTGTTGCCTTTGTGCCTTTTCTGAGTTCTGAATTGTGTGCCCTTGCTGAAGTATAAGGGTTTAGTCTGAGAAGTTCTTGGCAATTGTGCTGAAGTATACAATTGGCCAACATCTCCTATTATAATTGTTGTAGCTAAGGAGAATAATCTAAGGAGAATAATCGTGATTATTATATTGTGAATACTGGCTAAGAGTTTTGAGTAGTCTCTTGTGGAATTTTGAGAATTGTCCTAAAGTTTAGCTGCAATTTGTTGCTGAGGTATAACGATTTGCAATTTCTCCTACTGTTTACATTGTGGCTTGGAGATCGGGGTTTGAACATTGTCCGAATTGAGAAAGGGTTCAAATTGTTTAATTACATTGGTGTGATTGCAATCTGAAATTTGAGATAGGGCATTTGAGGTTGTTGATTGACATTTGTATGCAACGTTTTGGTTCAGCTTGTGGTTTTAGTGAGTTTCTAATTAACACACACTCCTTTTGGGGTTGGTTGTCATACATAACAAGGTCTGCATTTTTTGCCAGCCATGTCGGGAGCTAGCTATTACCCACGTGTGCAGTTCTAGCACAACGTCTAGCAAGAAGGAAAGACTTGCGGCTGTTTGGTAAGAATGATTTGCTAGAACTAATTGGGTTCTAGTCTAGACCAGTTGTGATGTGATATTTGGCTTCCTGGCATTCACATGGAGCAAGGAAGAGTTGAATCGCTTCCACATGATAGCTCCAACATATTTTAGTTCATTCAGATTCGGGTATATGCCAAGGGATTAGTTTTAAAATTGCAAAAGAACTAGGTTCATTTTTTATTATTCTCATTGTGGATTGTGCAAGCTATTAAATAAAATCAATGATATTTCAGTTAATTTTGGTGGGGCTTTAGTTAAATATTGGTCATTATTTTAGCTAGTTCTTTCCATCCAAAATTAAAAAAGGTGGCAAGTAAAAGTATAGTTCACATAACAGTATTGTAGTTAGAGGACAGTTAGTGTCTTCACACCTGAAGCTCGGCCAATTTTCCTTGAACATTTAGTAACTTATTGTAGTGTTCTATACTAGATTCAGCTGACTGCGTAATAATATTGCTAGATCTCTGCATCTCAGCTTGAATCTATTGAATTCATGCTTGAATGTCATTTGTAAATCTTGGCACATCTGACAAAATGTTGTACCCTCTGTATGAGTTCTGGCATATTTTGTACATGCTCTTGTAACTGAGCTTTTTGCTCAACAATCATTGTAGAAACTTTATCCACATCCTTATTCTCAAATCTTTTCGCTGACCAATCCATGAGCTTCTCATTGGATTCTATGTTACCAACATTTACTTGTTCAACAATATTTACAAGTTGTGTAATTATTGCGGCTTAGCAATCAAAATTTTGAATATCAAAAGCATCAACAAAAACCTTTTTAACATCATATAACGCCTTCTTTTGTTTATGCTCTCTCCTTAGCTCTTCTTGCTTCTCCTTCTTTGCCAAAATTTCTTGTAACAAAATTGTTTGCTCCAATGTAAGATTTGCCAAATCTAACTGTGGCATTTCAATTACTTCATTTAGACTAACTTCAATATCTGGTGAGGTGTCTTTTATTGATTTACCTTTATTCGGTGAAGGAGTGTTGTTGCTTGAGACTGCTTTGAGAGTTGGTGAGGGGGTTTCACCACTCGGTCATGTTGGTGCATTGGTGCTCGAGACAACAATAGTTGCACTCGGTTCAACTTTGCTTACCTCTTTATTTACCTCAATGTGAGGTGCTGACACAATTTGACTTTCTACACTTGTATCCTTTATCTATGTTATTGCCTCTTTAAATATCTCTGTGAGCTTTGATTGCTTGGCCTCTGGAGTGTCAGGGGTGTCGGCATGCACAGGTGACATGCTGCCTTGTAGACTCGGCACACCTGAACTTTCTCCACTGTGGTGATCATCTTCGATGATCATTGTCTCAGTTCCTTTCTCTGTATCTATTGTCTTAGTGGATAACCCAAAAATGCTTTTCCAAAGTAATTCATCTTGTTGTGCTACAACTTCAATTTTATTTTGTAATATTATAAAATTCTATACTTGGGAACAAATCTATTCCTGTACTTCTCCACAAATATTTCCTTTTGATCTTGTGACATATCAGGCATAAACTTGACTAGAGTATTAGTTCTTATCTTTTTCTCTTCCACTTCTACCTTCTACCACCTTCTTTCAAGTTTATCATATAAATATGTAGGTATCTTCTTCTCAACTTCATTTGGAGCTAACTCATGATTAGCAATCATATGTATCATAGCCTCCTCAACTCTAGTTCTATCAATATTATCCAATGTGTCATATTTTACAAATCTGAAACTGGATAATCTTGAAGATCTTTTAAGATTTGCACATACCTCATCAATATATTTTGTTTGCCCTGAAGGTGGTCCTTTAACTAATCTCCTTCTCTTTGGTTTAGATATACTAGGCTCAGTAGTCTCTACTACTCTTTGTTTTGCAACCTACTTGGCACTAGTAGTTGCCCTGGTCCTTGGCTTGGTGGTGGAGGAGAGAGGGGTGTCACCACTAGCTTCTTTTCAGTTCTTCTAGCCATCTTGCTAGGTGAAGTGGAAACACCTGGGGCTTTACCCTTGTCTCCTTCTTTTTCCTCTTCCTCGCCATCACTACTCGTTTCTTCATCTTCTCCAAGAGTTTGTGTAATCTGCAACGTTTCCTTGCCTTTGCCTAGGGTGCCTAGTTTTTCTTCTAGGTCTTCAATCATTCTCTTCCTTTTCTTCTCCTTAGAAGCTATCTTGATAGTCATAGTTATTCTAGCCTTAGCTTCCTCATATTTTCCAAAAGATTCAGCCTCTGTGTCTATTTCTTCTCTCAATAGTTCAACAAGGTTTGCATTCACTAAGTCACTGTCAATTTCATAAGAAAAACCTTGTAACCAAGCCTTCCTTGGCTTTACTGCATGTACAATTTCCTTGGCTTTATTGCATGTACAAATGTATTATCTGTATCTACAAGAAAACATATATCATTGTAATACCTAGTTACCAATTCTTCAGGTATTTGCATCCTCATCTTCATTCTTTGTTTGAATTCTTCAAAATAAGTATCCATGACAATCTCAAAATTTGCTCCTAATTAAGCAATGTATTCATTTATTTGTCTTGTCATTGGTTTGGTTTGTTCCCAAACAATATCACCAATACTAGGAAAATATTTTTGTATGTAAAAAGAAATACACATAACGAGGGATCCAAACTTACACATTGAATTCTTTACTTTTCTGATGAATGCCAGATTTTTTGCCAATTGTAGTCTTTGAAGCTCGGCAAGATCATATTCACGATCTTTCATCACTATTCTCTGTGCTTGATCCAATGTCATACACGACACACTATTTGGTCTTCTTGATTTGTAAAATTTGTGAGTTATAACCCTCACTGCAAATTTGATGAACGGATCAGAAATATTTGTAATGAACAAACCTCATCCATTCCACTCGGCACATGTGTTTTCCTCAATTTCCTCTCGATTTAGGCATCGCACGGTTTTCTTCTTCTCTAGGGTTGGATAGCCTGTAACCTTGTGAATCAATTTCTTCGTGACTATGGGTCCATTTTGTAACCAGAACTTCATGTCATGAATCCTACTTAGAATAATTTTGATCCATTCAATCTTGAAATTCCTTGGGAATTCTAGGGCATGATTTAACCCTTTGCTTTCAACAACTTTGAATTCATCCTTCAAGATTCCTCCATTGTGTAGTTTCTCGTATGCTTCCCGAATTTCATAATCTTCTACTTCAATCTTACACATATAACACCTCCTTACATCATGGGTCATAATAATCTTGGGTGGTATCAAGGATGGTGCACCCATTGAATTTCCTTTCATTGCAATTTCTAGAATAGCACAAAACTTTGGAGGAGGACAAGCATCACTCTTCACCAATTGAATTTTACTAACCTTTTGGCTCATTCCAATGGTGGATGAAGATGTCATTTCCTTCAAAAACTTTTCTTTCCTCTGAATTACTTGGCATAGCTCAGATCTTCACTTGATCAATCTTCTTGTCTCAGATCTTCTCCAAATTGCCTTAAAATCTTTTGCTAGTCACTCAAATCGCTAAATTGCTCTATGCTCTTGAAATATGTATGCAAGGTGTGAGATAATGTCTTCAAACTTTGATATATACGTTCTTTTGGTTGATTTAGGGTCTCCATTAATGTTGTGTACTCAAGTAGGTGGAAGCCAGCTATCTTGGTCAACATTGGTGCCATTGAACTAGGTCTCTTCCATCTTACTCGGCCTCTACCATCTGACTTGTCCTATATACCAGTTTTTTTCTGAAGTACTTGGTCCATGTTGTAATGCTCGTTCAACATAGACAATTTTATTGATGTTCGACACTGACTATACAAATGGTTTTGTTGTACTAATCCTTTCACAAATCTATTCTTATGCGTCTTTATATATGCAAATATGAACTTTGGCACATTTCACGTAAATAATTGATGTATGATATATCAATTAAGTATACAGTTCCATACTACCTCTCATGCTTAGTTTAAGATGACATGATCACCTTCTTCATTGGATTGGGTGACCTCAGCTCCATTTGCTCCATTGTTTCCATCTTCTGCTTTCTTTTTCCATGTTTAGTTCATCTCCTTGACTTGTTTAATGTCCACTTTACCTTTACCTTTGTCTTTTATGTGATTTGTTGATGGTACTTGGGTCCTGCAATTCTTGCTTAAATGTCCAAACTTGTGACACTTGGAACATGCTTTGTTAGGTGCATAATTCTACCTTTGATTTATCCAATAGGGTTTTATCTGTGATTTGCATTTATACTCCATGCCCATACTTTTGATAGTTATAACAATATACTTGAAATCTAAGGGTGGTAGGTGCTTTCCTCAATCTTGACCTACACTCATGTGGTTGATGTCCTTGTTTCTTGCGGTAAAAACAATAACTAGTAAATTTGGGTTTAGGATTTTGCATAGCATGTTTACTTTGGCAGATGTTTGTAGTATGACCAAAGTTTCCATAGTGATAGCATGTTGGTTTGCTCTTTGACTTTGCATTCCTCAGTTCTCCATTCTTGGATTATTCTTCTTGCTTGGTGCATGAATGTCCTGAGCCATCAGTATTGCTAGATGACTTCATAAGCTCTTCGAAGTATTTCATTACTTATTTTGGTTTGTTGAATCTTTCCATAAATTCTTTCTCAGTTTTCAGTTCAGTATGTCCTTTTGTGATCTAAGATTTGCTATTTCCACATCCTTTTGGTTTAATTCCTGATTTGCGTGCATCAATTGATTCATCATGTCTAGTTGAGTGTTTGTGAGTTTTTGCACATTTGATATCCTTTCTTCAAGTTTGATAGCCATTACCCTTTTGTTTTCCTTAGCCATAGCCTTGTCTTCTTCAACTTTCTTCTTTTGCTTAGTTACTTGACATAGTCTTACTGATTGGATTTAATGTTTCCTTTTCAATCCTCTTATTTCTTCATTCAGGAGTTTGTTCTTTTCAAGTAGATCTGCATATGCTTTGACATTTGGATTGATTGGTTCAAACAATCCCCACTCTCAACTTCTTCATAGGAAAGATTGTTTATCTTAAATAGTTAATTCCTTTCTTCTTTTTAGGGATTTCTTCAGATCTTGTCTTTCTTTTTCAAGTTTTTGCAGTGTGAGTTGGATGTCAATCACTTGATTGTCAATAACCTTGTCTAGTTTATAAGTCTCCATCTCCAAGATCTAATCTCCAAGTGATTAAGCTTCTCTAAGAGAACTAAAGCTTTGATACTAGTTGTTGATTGATGAAAGTATAAACAAGATAACAAGATATTGGGGGGGGTGGGCGTGAATCAGAATCTTAAACACTTTCACTTTTTATCAATTCATTCACACACTTTTTATCAATTCATTCACCAATTTCTGTAACATGTAGATCTAATTTATCACATGCATGAAAAGAAACACAACACAATATTTGGTTACCCAGAAACCCTCCGAGGTGAATGATGCAAGTAATGGGTGTAACTAACCAAACACACACACTCCTTCCCTTGAACTTGGCCTAAACTCTACCAATGCTTCTTCAAGTCCCTCAAGACCTACCCATTGGCTAGAGATGTGGTGAATGACCTTTGTAGCACTTCACAGTCACCTTTCAAATGCATCTCTACCTTTTAGGAAACCACAAGCCTTCAAAAGGCAACCAAACTTCAACTCACACCTCACTCCCTTGCGGCCTCCAGGATCTTGAGCATCCTACACTTCCTCACACTACCTTCCATCTTTCCACCAAGTTTCATGACCAATCAATATGTTTTGGGGACTCTCCTAAGCTCAAAGAACAATTTTCTCTAGGAGACCTAATTGGGGGCTCTTCCTTGTAGCCCTATTTCACAGTCTTAGCCATTAAACTCACAGAATTTACAAAGAAGCTACCAAACAAATTTGAAAATCTACTATAAGTCATTCAACCCTCACAAACTCCAAGAGATGGGATTTGGGTCTGTCCTCCTTACCCCTTAACTATCGAGCCCTAGTTTAGGCCTAATAAGGGCTAATACCACAGTTTGCTTTACAACTCACCTTACTTTGAAACCCACTTTGCCAATGGTCATGCCACCACCAAGGGCATCTCAAATCCTTCCTAGCTCTGTGGTTTCAAGCACCTACACCCTATCCAATGAACTTTGCAATGCCTTCTTGCAACTGTTTGCTCGCCAAGCACATAGAGATGCTTAGCCTAACAAGCTCCAAAAGACCTCAAGCTGATGGGTAGCATGAAAACTAACTCAAATTGCTTACTCCATCCTATCCCCTTGCTCCATGCAGAAGATGAGATTTTTCCACCAATGGGTTTAGGAGGGGGAGCTCTTTCTTGCTTGAAACCCTCACTGCTGTCTAGGGTAACTAGTGAGCAATAATAAAACCAAAACTTCAAATCTAGTTATTTACAGTGACCAAAAAGTCTTAATACAACATCTATAAAATGAAAGAAGACTTCTACAATAAACAAATGCAAACTATGACCAAATGAAGCAAAACCATACACAAAGAAGTACTCACTATCATAACTGTACTCTTAGATTTCCTACCAAAAACTTGCCAACTTTATTAATTCAACTTTTGTACCACAACCAACCCCTTCCTTGGTTGAAAAACAATAAGATATAGGTCATGACACTTGACCTTTCACCTTCTTTCACATTTGCTCGATCATTCAATGGTCAGGATTGGCGGCCTTCCAAAAATTGCAAAAACTGCTTAGGAACAAAAATTGTTGCTTGACAACTTTTTGACAATTTTTCATCTTTTATTGCTTCACAACTCTAAATACCTTCAAATGCATACAAATGCATACTAAAACATAATAGACTTCTAACAAACATGAAAATGCATAATTTTGGTCGAATCTCGACGTTGACCAACTTTGATTGACCTAAATCTTGCACATAGGTCTTGTTACAAACACGAACAAAATTGCTTAAATGTACTCTAGAGATGCTTAAAACCTAACATATTGTTTTGTGTCCACTTAGACACTTATTACCCTCCCAACATGTCAAACTTGTGGTTTGACTTGATTGGTCAGGACCTTGGGCCCCTACACCAATTAAGGTAAAATTGGGGTGGGGATGACATCCACAAATCTTCACTACTGCAGTAATAAAGTTAACTTTTTAGGGTTACAATGTTTGACCATAATATATGATCTACCCTGTGAGGGGGTTGCCCTATTAAAAGCTTTTGAGACCATTAGGTCTCCCCTTGTTAGAGGATTTAACACTTACAATAAAGTAAGGAAGAGTTAGGAGATTTATAAAGATCTATTAAGACCACTCTTTTAAGAGATTTACCCTGATTCAAGTTGACTAGAATTGATTTAGTACCTGACTCTCGATTTACTCTGTAAGCTGATTTCGAGTCTTCTCTTTGAAAATTGATCCTCTCTTTTGATCTGATAAAGCTTTTCTTCCCCTTAACTACACTGATTAGGTCATTTGTTTTGCTAAGAGATAATAGAACACTTCTACTTGACTTTTGATCTAATCTTGATCCTTCAGTTCACCATTTGCATATTATTCCTCGTCTGTCACACTATTCAAATCTTTTTTTGCATCACCATATCATCTAGGTTAAAATCTTCTCTATTTAAAGTGTTCCGTAAAGAGTTTTCTAGATGCTTCCATATTTTGCCTCTTCATCTAAGTCATTGATCGCAAAACATAGGGATCTATGATCACGTCATAAAACACATACTCTCTGTAACAACCTCTACAAATATTAAATGTTCCTTCCATGTCGGCTTGAAAATGGTTACCTCAAAGTTGGTATCATTTTTGACTTTTATGTAGACTCTGCATTGCTCGGTAGTTACTGTCTCTGATACTTGGCATGTTGTTGATGCTCGATCTGTACAATGCTCGGCACTTACTATGTAACTCGACACTTATATGCTTGAACTGCTTGGTAGGTATTGAACTCGGCTTGTATAGAAAATATTCAGTGACCACATACTTGCTCGGCTTCTATAGAGTTCGGTATATACAAGTTTATATACATGGCTTGGCCTATATAGAGTAGCTTGGTTGCAGTGATGACCACTTGACTCTACCTAGTAAATAAGTGTTTGACACTAATAGACAACAATAGCTAGAGATAGCAACACTCTATCATAGCGTGTCAATGATTGTTCAATGAAAATGCAATTTGTTATAGAATACAAAAATATGCACCCTCAAAATGCATTACAATGGAGTGATTTGAGAAACTAATGATGCTTACTCAAAAAGAGTGGGTATTGCACAATGCTTAAAGAAAATATCTAAGCCAATGGAAACAAGCATGATGGTGAATATAGAATCATACATTTGAACAAAGCTGGAAAGCAAGGTCAGTAATGACTCTTGTTCTTCCAAAAATAGATTGCATTTGAAAGAACATAAGATAAATTCTCTAGTCAATGGAAAACATTAGACCATCCAGCTGTAAGAGTTTTCTGCTTGTTTGGATACGATTGGTATAAGCCTTTGAGAAATAAAACTTTGTGAGCAATAGCTGTACCTATGACTTGACGAAAAAAAATGATTGTGGTTTTGAATTTATAAAATCTCTGTTTGGGCATTATATTGTAAAGCATGATAAATGATGTTTTCATGTGTAAAAGTTCTTATTTCATTGTGGAGTAATTTCCAAGGGATTGTAATACATTTACAGAAAGAAAATAAATCGCTGTCTGTATTTAGTTTATATCTACGTTTTTGGATCATGTTGACATTATTTGTTACTTGCGAGAGACACTTCTAGGGGAACCAAATGCAGCAGTTGCACTTACCATGTACCTTATTATGATAAACTCAGATTTTAAGTTATTAATTAATTAATAAATTGGTAAAAGATACAGTTTTAAATTGAACTCCAACATTAGAGTTTCTGCTTGCATAGTTTTTTTAATCTTTGTCCCCATTGTTTACTCCTAGGATGATTTTATTTATCAGTTTATCCTTTTTATGAATTGATTGGATTTTCTAGGAGTGGTTTACTTGAACAATATATACATTTTGTTATTTTGTCAGGTTACATTTAGCAACGAGTTTAAAGAATCATTTACGAGGCTGAAGGATTTAAATGTGCGAAAGCACATAATCAACACATTACTGAGATTGGCTAATGGTTGGCGACCAGTTAGGAATCATTCTGGTTCTGCTGAGAAAAGCCTTATAAATGAATACTTAACCTCAGGATTACATTTAGTGTGGACAACAGATGTTGAACGAGTGCCGGAAGTATCCCAAATATTGAAAATATGGAATGTTCTTACCCTTAAAGAACTTCCTGGCCTTAGGCATCGCTTGGGAAATGTTTTTGCAACCTATACTCCAGGGTACATTGAGCGATGCAAAGTCAAGAGTTTGGACAGGTATGTTTTATTTTCCAGTTCAACTTAAAACTATGGCTTGTTCATGAATGTTTATGATATCTGTATCGGTCTCAGTTAAGTATATTTTTTAGGATGATGTCTATTTTAAGAAATAAGATTGGTTACATCAATATTTTAATGGGAGTCCCCATCCTGCAACAGCTATTTGGACTTGTATCTGTTTTTGGTTCGCGATCTTGAGTTTACCCTCAGTTATCTATCTCATTGTTTTCTTTCTTTTGTTGCTTTATCCTGTTAGTTTTGAGAATAGGGCTTTTTTTCTGCCAGTACATTACTATTGTAAGTTGCAACTGCTCCATTCATTCAGTCCCATTAACCCATTCTTAGTCATAAATATTTTAATGGGAGTCCCCATCCTGCAGCAGCAATTTGGACTTGTATCTGTTTTTGGTTCGCCATCTTGAGTTTACCCTCACTTGTCTATCTCATTATTTTCTTTCTTTTGTTGCTTTATCCTGTTAGGTTTGAGAATAGGGCTTTTTTTCGGCCAGTGCATTACTATTGTAAGTTGTAACTGCTCCATTCATTCAGTCCCATTAACCCATTCTTAGTCATAAATTTCCATCTTTCTTTCTTAGCTGTGTGGTGAATGGTGATTTATGTGACAACTATTAGAAATATATGTTAGTTTTAAGATTCACTTTATTGAGATGGAAATACATGTTATGTTATTTGCGTTTTAAAAAAATGATTCTAAATAAAGTTAAAAGAATGACATGCCTGGAGCCTCTCTTTACTACCATAAGGAGAGAAGGATAAAGATAGAATGAACTTAGTGGTTATATCTGTTATAATTTCTCTGTCTTCTTACTAAGGGCGCTCTTGCTCTAGGGATGGAAAAAGAGTGCTACCAATGCAGTGGAAGGATGATCGTGAGTTTGTTTGGTATAAGCGTTTAGAGAAATCAGACATGCTTGAGACTCCACATTGGGAAGCTTTTGAAAAGGAAGCTACATCACTCGAGCATGCCAGAGTTGAAGAAAGTTTATTGCTAATGAAGTTCTATTCTCTGTCTTCTGGCATAGCAAATCAATTACTAACAGCAAAAGATGGATCAGACATTGGCCTACAGTTTGAGGTAAATGATGAAGAGTCACGAATAATCAGGTTTCCAAGAAGTTTGTTTATTCTTGGACGCTCTGGTACAGGAAAAACAACAGTACTTACTTCCAGACTTCTTAAGAGGGAACAGCAATTAAATCTTGCTACTCATGGTTTTTTGTGGGAGAAGCAGACTACTGTAGAAAGTACATTTGAGAGAAAAGATATACAACATGAACATCATCATGAGAATTGTCTCCGCCAAATGTTTGTTACTGTTAGTGCAAAGCTTTGTTCAGCAATAAGGAATCACATTAGTCGCATTGGCAGGTAGGCTATCCATTTTTCAGTCTGCTGGGCTACAATAGGAACACTTTATTCTCAAATAGAGCGATGAGATTTATCAAGTTGAATGGATAGTGGCAATTGTGTAAAAATCCATTCCTTAAATTATTCCTTGAAGAAAAAATGCAAATTGTCCGAATTATTTTCTTCTTTTGGTTTTAGATTCAGATCAGGATTAAATGTTTGTGTGAAATTTGACATCCAAGGCACAGTAGATTCTATCTTTGGGAGAAATAGGTAATTGTTTCTGAATTATTTTTTACTTAAAATATTGACTGTTCCCTCTTACAGTAAAAA
Organism: Cupressus sempervirens; assembly: GCA_028749045.1. Lineage (NCBI taxonomy): Eukaryota > Viridiplantae > Streptophyta > Pinopsida > Cupressales > Cupressaceae > Cupressus > Cupressus sempervirens. The sequence goes on along the minus strand of CM053789.1, from coordinate 138,568,303 downwards.
TATCCTCAATGAATTTGAGATAATGGAAGAAAAAATACAATATCTAGGGGCACTCAAGGTGTACAGTAGAACTGGAGTGTCATTGGTGCTAAATAGAGTTTAGTTTGTGTTGGATAGAAATTTTCAATGTTAGAGACAACTTGATTCTGTAGAATGGCAATAATATCCACAAATTATTAATGTACATCAACGAGACTTGAAAGCATGACAAAGTAGAGTAGCAGAAGCCAAAGGGAACAAGATGAAAGGTAAAAACATAGAAAAATATTCTAGCAATGTTGTGATCCTAAACTTATACAATAAAATATTTGAAAATATGCCATGTATTTCAGATAACTATCTCAAAGGGAGAAGTGATGTCAGTCACAAAGATTTGGACAAAATATTTTTCTTAAATATTAATGGACCAAGAAGCAAGTGAAGAAACCAAAACTTTGATCAGCACAATTAAGCAAAATCATCTGAAGAACAGCTTGTAAGCCAAACTAAGTATCAATTATAGTTTGAAATAGGGTTTTGGACCTTCCTTAGAGGTAGGTTCCCAACCAAAGGCCATTCTACTAATTTTGTTAATACCCTCAAATGATGAGTATAGATATAATAACTCCCATAGAGCATTAGCTCAAGTACATATAATTTTTTTTGCGATCACTCTGATGGAGCCCTAATATTTGCAAATTAGGGCCTCCATTTGAGAAATAATATTAGAAACTTGAGGAAATATTGTCATTAAAGGACAAGGAATGTATTGATGAAATGCACACAATTGAAATATATGGCATTGACACGAGAAGCAACAAGAGGCAGTGATATATTCCTTGGACATCACAAATGGAGCCTAGTTACACATGACAGCAATTGTAGACTCGCAGCATGCGTGGAAGAATGGTTACATGGAAGAATGTTAGAGCGTTCGAACACAAAAGATCATTAACATCAAAGAAAGGTGGACACAGATAAATGATATGGAATCAAAAGATACCCAGTCAGCATAACAAAGAAACAAATATTTACGGCAATGATTGGAGTAAGCAAGGACTAATAATTGTATTGAAATGGAATCCGTGAGAAAATACATACAGCAACTGTATTTAAAATGGCAGTGCAGTGATAATAACATTACTAATTTCTTAAGAGTGATGGCGAGTTGAACCTTGTAGCAGTAGTAATTATAATAGTCAACAGCATAGAAACTAATATAAATAGAGATACTAATTAAAGGCAGTTGAAGAGTTGGGATCCGATGACATCTACAGAAATAACATATGCACATCAGCATTCAACATTATGTAAACAACTACGAATGGAAGTTAAGAACAATAACAAGCAAAGAGCCCAATAAGTATGAGAAAAATGAACACTCAAAGGATTAATAGAGGAAGAAAAACATTGATCACAGACTATTGATATTGGCGACCTTATTTAAGTAAGAAACAAGGATGAGTTCAGAAGCAATAGCAATTAAAGCAGTGAAGTAAATTTTGAGGATGGCCTGATGGTTGGTTGTTGGACAACACAGCACTAATCTTCGATGGTTTGACAAGAGTAAGTTTGTCAGTTCAAAATCAGTCAGTCAAAAAAGTTCCAATTGAAAGATATAAACCATAAACTATAATAATATACAATGATAATATTAAGAAGAAATCCACGTATTCATATGCTGGCATAGACTATTATAAAGATGTTAATCTCCATTTGAAAGTTCAAACAATGCAATGATTCTTACTTTACAAAGACAAACCTACACAAGTGGGCTCGAGAGTTTCTATGTCAGTGATGAAGAACAATGGATTTATTACAGAAAACATAACATATACATATAGCGATCCATCTGATAATAGAGAAGCAAATAAAAAAGGCAGACATAAATATAAACATTGACTTACAATGTTATCGCTGAAGACTTGTAATAAGCATTTCTGATTAAACAATTGAAAAGGTGTGAATTGCTTTAAGTGTTGTCAATTAGTAAGAGACACATCGATTGGCCAAGAGACGCATTTGTTGGTTGAAATAAAAAGATATAAATAAGATGTGTGTATGAAGTGGAGAAGGTGAAGGAAAAAATGAGAAATAAGAAGAAAAAGGAAGCATTGAATGAAGGAGACACACAAAAGATCAATGGGATAAAGTATAGATGTTTTAGGCAGTTTTTGGTAGCTAGGATATGTTGTGAGGTTCTCACACCATCGCCCCAAAAATTTTAGGGACCCCCCTTTTTAATTTTGTCACCTTGGCAATTTTTTGAGTTGTCCAAAAAACTTTTTGATTTGATTAAGCAATAAGACACCTTCAAAGCCAGAGGGGAGAGGTTTAGCTTATTTTCACCCGGTTTCAACTTGATTTTCCGAAACAACCAATTTCATCCTTAGGCTGGACAAAATTTTCAAAAAAGCAACACTTGGCAGGATAAAATTGTAAATTTGTACTTAGATGTTTTCTTTTGAAAATTTGGATATAACTGTGTAAATTTGAATAATTTTCAAAAGGGAAATTTTGTTAGATTTGAGTTTTGGAAAATCTTAAATTTTTTTTGGTAAAAAAATTAATTTTGTGGAGATGAAGTCAAATTGCAAAATCGATTTTAGTTTCTAGAAATGATTTTATTTTTGTCAATTTTTTTAATTTTTTAAATGGCATAGCAAAATCGATTCAAATTAAATTGCAAAAAATTGGCTTTAATGGATTAAAATTGCCTTGAAAACTTTTTAGTTTTTAATGAAATTGGTAATTTAATATTGAAAAATGGCTTTTGGTTAGCCAAAATCCAATTTTAATGACGTATTAATTACGAAATCCTCATTAAATGGAAATATTTAACATCTCCAAGGCATTATTTAATTTCTATTTGCAATTTTGGTCTAATTGGCAATTTAAAAAAGTGAATTTCATCTTGGCAAAGTTAATATTTAGCTAAGCATTTAATTGGGGGCCATAATGGTGCATTAATTATTATTTTTCTTGCTCCTAGGGTCGCAATCGGCCAGCTAGGAGGGAGTGGCAAGTTGGGTATAAGATGGAACTCTTTCCTCTCATTTTCTCACTTCTCACTCTTCCTCCTCAAGGTGTTGGCGATTTTGGCAAAAGGTGGTCCTCTCTTCATTTTGGGCGAATTTAGACTTGGAGCAGCTCTTCTATCCTTTGGCGATTTCTCTTGAGAGACAGATTTTTGCATTGTTGGGCAATTTTTGCTTGCATTTAGGCATTTTCAGCCCTTGGTGGATTTTTGTGGAGGGCAAACTTGGGTTTTTGTGCCATAGGCGATTTATGATGGAGGTCTGATTTTCTCCATTTGGGACTGTATTTTTTACATCAGACCTAGGCGATTTTGGTTTGGAGAGGAGATACATGGTGAAAGTCTGATTTTTTGAAGCCAAAGGTGGACAATTTGAAAGAAGTAAAATCCTGATTTTCAAGGGATTTGAAATTCTTAAAGTCTGATCCTAAATTCCAAAAGAGTCAAGATCTGGCTATTGGTAGAGGTGACTTTGAATCATTTAGAGTTGAAAGGGGTCCTTAAGTTGACTTCCTTCTTTTGTTCTAGTCTAAGGATTGCCTCCTTTGGTTCTGCTAGTCTAATTGTCCACCACTTTACCATTTTGTAATAGGGCGACAAGATGGAGGATGTTAGTACAAGCAAGAATCCTAAGGGGACAAACACTAAGAAAGACAAAGAGGATATGATGCCCAAAATAACTTTCTTCTTGAAAATGAAGCGAATAAATGACACCAATATCGGTATAGTAGATTTGATACGAGTAAAGGACAGACTAAAGGAAGGACAGTCCCCCTTGGCAAAAAGGATATACAGAAGGCAGTTGCACATCACAGCCCAAGCGTCGACACTTCCATTTCAACCATGATGAGCGATGTTGGGATGACACTTGATTTTGAAGACATTAGAGAAGAGGATATCAATGAGACTAGGCTTGGATCAAGATTGGATAAGTTAGGGAAGGTTGCTATCAAGAAGAAACATTTGGGCACCCTTTCCTGCCTCAATGCCTTTATCGGATTTGCAAAAGAATACGAGAAGGATCACGAGAAGACACTACAAGAAGCAAGTAGCATGATGAAATCAGCTGAGCTCAAGATAGAGCATAAACCTTATCCTCCCACGGAGGAAGTCAACAAAAGGCTAGCTAGGTTTATTGCCTTAGCTACAAGAACGAAAGAAAAGGGAAGAGTCATATTAGAAGATCATTTAATGTAAGCCCAAGTGGCAATTTCTCTTTCTTCTAGAATACGACAAGTGTCTATTTCTGATTGGCCGCCATTTTGGTATCTTCTCATTGGTTACCACTTTTACACTATTTTCATTGATCCATTGACGAGGTGGCATCTTCTCATTGGCCGATGGGGTGGCAACCCTAATTAGGGTTTCTAGGATTCAATCTGGTTGTCGGTTTTGCCTTTGATCCCTATCGTCAGTTTTAATTTTGGCATCTATAAAAGGCGATTTGCTCTCATTTGTAAGGGTTGGAGAAAATTGTTGCATAAGATAATGCCAAAATCGCTTTCTTTCTCATTGTTGTGATTTGCATGGTGATTAAGAGCCTTTGGTATTATTGCATGGTTTCTACTTCCAAATAGTTAGGGTAACATTGGTGAGGGAGTTATGTTGGAGGATTGTTGCCAAGATACTATCAAAATTGTTCTCTATTCATCATTGTGACTTGCATGGTGGATATACGTGATCATTTTGGTGTATTGCATGGTTCTTCTCATCTCTCAAATTAAAGTAGGATTTCATTTCATGTTGTTAGAGTAGAAGTAGATGGCTAATTGTATAGTGATGTTAGTGAATGTTTGATAGGGATCAATACTAGACCACTAGCATCCTAGCGGCTTGTTGGGAAGCCTTGTGTGGAAAACTAGTTTATTTTTCTTTTGAATCATTGCATCTGTGAAGGTGGGGCCGTTGGTTAGCTTTCATTAGATTCGATCCCCATCCATTTGCTAACCTTTCCATTCATAGGAGTAGGAGTAGAATAGCGAGTAGTTAAAGGAGTAGGAGCAGAATAGCGAGTAGTTGGGTAGTCAAATTTCACTTTGAGAAAGTTAGGAAGGTAGAAGTCATTAGAACCATTATTGCCTCCTCGCACAATCAACATTATCTGGCGCTACATCCTCCACCATCACTGTCACCACCAACATCACCTGGCACTCATACAAAATCATCACCATCTCCGCCTACTTGGTTACTAGCAAATCACATCAATAAAACTGAGCGAGTATCCACAAGAGTAAGGAACATTGGAGTTATTCTCGTATCCCATGAGCAATAACTTTTCAAGAGAGGAATTGTATGTTTGACACTCTGTATCAGATATTCAATTACTAATATGTTATGTAAGTGATACAAAACTTGCATCAATAGGATATTGTAGGCAATGTTACACCGGCGTGGGGGTGTGGGAAAAAAAGGCCTTCAATTTGGGGATGGGGGTGCGGAGGGGGGCGGGGGAGGCAGGGGGTTGTATAGTAATTATGAAATGTTACTTCAATATATTATAAAATATACCAAATATAGTTGAATAGAGAAAATTGAAATGCGATTCACAAACCATAAGTTCAAATTTGAAACTTGAAACTTGAAACTTAATAATCATTACCAATGATCATTTAACAAATTAACTTAGTTCAAGATGCAAGATGCAAGATTCAAAATTCATTGTTCAAATATGAATATCATATAGCTATATCATAAAGATGCTCATGATGGCAATAAACCAAGTAGCATGAAATAGTGAAATGAAATTATCTATCATAGCCATATAAAAATGACTATAATCAACAAAATGACAAAATGTCAATAATGAGAATGGAATCATCCCAAGTGCTCTCTAAGCACGCATAAAAAGAAAATTAAAAAAGAAAAGCAAAAAATTATATTTTAAAAAACTTTTTGGGCCATTTAGTGGACTGCACCTTGCGAGCACCCTAGGAACATCCGAGTGCTCGAGTACCCGCGATGCACCCGAGCACCCGTGACCCACCTAGTTGCTCGACCAGTGCGGTTGAGGTGTGGCGGCACATTTTTGGCTAGCAGGGGTATTTGGGTGCGTGATGCACCCGCATTGGGTGCTTCGGGTTTTTGTGCACTCGGGTTACACTGATTGTAAGTGAAGCACAAATTTATTGTATTCATTTTCAAAATTAATGCAAGAACCCTTTTTTTCTTATTCAACTTGAGAATTGAAGTTCAAGTATTTTGTTTTGATTAATCCATTGTGATTGTTTATTTCAAAACCAATTTCTACTAGTAGTGAGGAAATTGATTTCAATACATGTCTTTGATCATGAAAATTTGCATATGAAATGTTGTCTATGTAAATTTTGTCTAAATGATGCAAAGAAATTGAATTCAATTAGACTAGGGTTTGTATTGCTAATTAAATTTCCAATCTATAAAGTAGTGGATGGTATAGCACCGTCTCCCAAGGTTGTATACAAGGATATGAAGAAAGTTTGACTCTATTTAGCCAAGGTTGGGTAAGGGACTGGTCGACAATTTATTTTGTGAAAGTGGGTTGATGTCTGGGGTGTTGAAGTTCAATATTATGCAATATCCTTAACTCATAAACACTATTGCTTTCATTTAAATCATATTCATTTAAAAAGTAAATATCTCAAATTAATAAATTATTCATATAACTTTTATTTTGATCAAGTTTAAGGATCTTGCCAACTTAAAAGGTCACAGAGTTTAAATTTGCTATAGAAAAGCTTTGAACCAAGTGATCAAGGTTTAAGGTGAAGGTTTACCCGCCTAGGTTTAGCGAAGCCTAAAGTGTCTATTATTGCTAGTTGTAAAGTCCGATACTCTTCCCCACTAGATTCTTCCACGGAAGATGTTTCTTCCTCTTCATCGTGACAACTTTCCATCCCAAAATTTTGCGTGAGTGATTCTTCCTGTCTTGCCTTATTCCTCTGTGGTTCCATAGACTTGGTGCTTCCTTCACCTTCTATGGTGTCCATATGCATCCAACACATCATTGTTGGCTTATATGGCTCAACTTAGTTTGAATGTATAAAGCTTCCCCAATGTCTAGGAGCAACCTAGGTGCGTAGTGCATCTAGAAACAACGCTATAGTGTGATGGGGCATGTAGAAAGTTTTGTGCTTCAACAAAAGGAATTCCTCGAGTCTATTTGAAAGTAATTGAGCCCAATTATAAGCCTTACCCTGACACAAGCCTTTCACTTGTGGAAGCATGGACAAGACAATGTTTGATGTGTAGCTTGCTCTAGTTAGCTTACTCTTGATCAGGTCCATTAGACATCTCCATTCCGCATTCGTTACGAACATTTTTTTATGCCTTGGTTGCTACTCCATATGCTATCCCATTGCTTTTGTGTCAAATTATCCTTGCATTCCAATTTTGAAAGATGGGTACTCTCTTATGTAGTCATTTTTAGAGTCTTCCCTTCTTGTAGTTCTTTACTTGGAACCCCAAAAACCTTTGTAAAATTCTGTGGTGTAAATGACTGTCAAATTTTGTTGCAAGTACTGAATATTAGATTTATGACCGTTTTAGTCATAGCCATGAACTAGGGTTTGAAGGATTGGCTCAAACTCTTTAAGATAAAAAAATGGGCATGAATATGATCTTGTCTACCTTAGCTCTTCTCAATGTGGCCTTCAATAGATGTTGATCACTTGTGCCTTGCCACCAATTCCTGCATTCCATTCCAGCAATTCCTTCAAAATGAATGTTAGCAGCTGAGACTTCTTCCATTCTTCCTTTGTTCTCGTGGCTCTTGCTCATTGTAACCATAATAACCATTAGTTGGCTCCTTGCTATCCTTATGTTATCTTCTTCCTTCCTCTTGTTAGGGTTGTCGCTTAACCCAATTGCCCCCCATTATTGTTTAAGTTTTCTAATTGCTTTTATAGCCCACTCGATTACCCACTAGAGCCCATGTATGGACTTTAGGGGCTGTCATACGGTGTCCTATTTCTCTGTCCCCTTGGTGTATGGATCTGTACGTTGCCTCCCTTCTTTGTACTATTCCATGCACTGGCTGTACACTGACTTCTCCTTCCCTATCCATATGAGTACGAAGAGTCCTAGTTATACAACTGCTCCTCTGTACGTTGTACAGCTCTACGAAATATCCACACGCTGTTGTACTTGTACGGTGGTTTAGTTTACCTTCCTTCCCAATTGGCATGGTGGCTCACTTGCTTTATGACTTCATTTCAATTCTTGCGACTTGTGGATTCAGGTCTCTGCTTGATAACTTTTGTTATGTTTGTTCTCCTTACATTGCTTCCAAAATAGAGTCTTATTTCTTTTAGAGATTTTTGTACCTTTTTTGTGATATCCCCAATCTTAGAGGTCAAGTTAATTAAATGACAATATTTAAATAATATCTAAATGATTAATAAATAGTAATAATATGATATAATAATATATTTATATCTTTATAACTAAATAAAAATAAAATATAAGATTATAAAATAATATATATGAATAAATGATTAAAACATATAAAATAAAATAAATATTATCATTTATATAATTGTAATATATAATTAACCCTTATAATAATAAAATATATAAGATATCAAATATTAGATATCAACAAGATACGTCCACCATTGTAAATGAATGTGAGGGATCCAGTAGTTCACAACTCGATCCAAGTATATTCATGCGATGGTATGATGAATTTTAATCATACTCAAAGAAGACGACTAAGTGCAATATAAATACAATAGAAAACTCATAATTGTAATCAACGCATTCCTATACCAGTAATTGAAGGAATATATTGTTTGTTCCAATATTAACAAATCGATAGACGCAGTAGAGATTAATGAAGGGACATCAAAGGAATAGACACACACTTCCCATTCCATATCTTTTCCCAAAAAAATACAAAGATATATGAAGGCATCAAATAGGAGAAAGGGGGGGAGAGAAAATCAAAGACGACAAACGGCAGAACGAGTACGCCCAGCTGGAGAAGTTATTCGAATAGTAAAGTGCCAATACCGTGGAAAGGAAAGGTGAGGAGCACCAGCGGTAAACAAACCCGTAAGTACACCACTTAGACTACAGTCATGGGAAGGAGAAGAAGAAAATCTTAAGAATGCAGCACGAGTTGAAACAGGTAGAATATAACCTTCAGCGTTCACATCAACACCAAGATTACAATATGACCATCTCCGATTGGGTAACTCAGACGTAATCATTAGATGGGCTAAGGAACTCCACGAGAAACCGCAAAGTATTGGAATCACAGTTCAGTATTATTAAAGGTTTCTTATTGGGGTTGGCTCTATCGGGCATCTATCCATTAGATATATAATTGACTTCAAATATTCTTGTCAGTTTAATACTACAGATTATAAGGAACGATTAAAATTGCAATCTAAATTCTTACTTCATTATCGAGAATATATACCTTGCTTAAAAATCAATGTGGATCTGCTTATTGAAAGAACTATCTAATCTGGCATAATTGAGTGCACAAGTATATGAGAAAGGATAGACAACACTAGTGCCTAATTTTGGGAAACAATACCAACCTATCCATTATAACCTTCTATCTTCAAGCTATATACAACTCCATCAATAATCATATTGGAGGCAGCGTCTATTACCCAAATAGTAGACTTTATTGTCATGTTTAGTGGCCTCAAGAGTATAAATCATATCAAATTCGCTTTATTATTGATGATTAGACGGTGAAACTCTCTCATATAGTTCAGTTAGTAGATTTTGAAATGGTGAATTAAAAGCTATTGTCCTAACATTCAAAAGAAAATCCTATAGAGGACATTATAGTTTTAGTTTTAGTTGGCTCAGTTGACCATTCTATTTTCCTTTTTGTCTCTCTTTCTTCTTGGTTCTAAACCTTTCACTTTAGAAGTGTATGGCACCAGAGTAACAAGACTCGCCACGAGTCGGGCGAGTCAAGTTGACTTAGTCGGGTCAAAATGACCCGTGACCCTAGCTCGGCTAACTCAGCCAACTAGGTTGACTCGGCAGGGTGACTCGGTTGACTCGCCTAGGTGACTCGGCTCACTCATTTGATTCGGTTGATTTTTATTTTTTTTGCCTTTGTAGTTACGTAATTGATATATGTTATGTATGTGATCAAATTACCTTCTATTTTATGATATTATTGTGTCTTTAATCTTTATTAAATAATGGGTGCATGGAATTAATTTAAATCCAAAAAAAATCTCTAAATTTCAAGGGTTTTATTACTTTGCCGAGTCACTGCTGAGTTCGAGCCAGGTCACGAGTTGAGTTACCATTGCCGAGTCTGAGTCTCGTTACTTTGGTTGTCATACACAAGTGCTCGGAAATGTTTGGTAGCACTTGTTTTCGTAGCAGGTCCCCAAATAGTCAAAGTCAAATATTTTATCGACTAGGGGTGCTGGCCCCATGCCTTTGTAGTTGTCATCTATATAGTACCCTTCGTACTTATGATACCAAATGGCTTTGTCTCCTATTACCAGTGTGTCTTCTGGGTTGGGAATTACCCTCCATAATTCATTTGAACCCTTTTTATATGGTGCTTTCTCCTCCTCCTTTTCAAACTTATCTACCATTTCATTCATACACCTGTCTTTTGAACAAAATGAACAAATCCTTGTTTTTGTTATCATTTGCGGGGAGGTCCAATAATGTCATCATCCTCATCCCCATTGATATTTGGCTTGCATCCCTTCGTGTTTGGTTCTCCCTCTGCCTCTTTATCAATATCACAGGCTACAAAGCCTTCCTTCCTCCCTTTCTAGGGCACTCTTTTTGCTAGTAACATTAATTCTCACCCATAGGGTGAGAGGTCCAAATAGGCGCATTTGTGAGGTGTTTATGAATCCTTGGAACTGCCACCCCTTTTACCTACTTTTTAACCATTTGTTCTTCTAGTTCCATGAGAGGTTTGTTCCAATCTAAGTCTGTTCGATATGGTGTTTCAATGACAATTGGATCCTCTTCAATTTCTTTGCCATGTCCTAGTGTCCATCCTCCTTTTGTAGTGTAGCCTAGCATATTATTGCCTTCGCTATGTCGCTTCTGGTAGATTCTTGACTTAGACCCATTAACTGGTTCCTTGGTCTGTCATCTAAGGTGGATGGTTTCATTGCTCTATTGTTGTCCATCTCCCTTGCTTTGAATGGTCCTAGCCACTTTACCATAAGCTTTCTAGGTTTGATTTTGTTATGACCTTCCTTCGGTGTTGTGACACCTCTTTCACCCATTATGTCGTCATTCTTCTTTGTTCTAGCTTTATGAGCTTTTCAAGTCTCTCCTTTAAACTTTCATTTTCCCCCCATCTACTTTCTACTACCACTCTCAGGCTTGGTATAGTGAACTTTGTTGGTATGAATGCTTCTTGGTCATACATCATTTGGAAGGGCATGCTTCCAATTGTTACCTTGTAGGAGGTTTGATAAGCCCATAGGCCTGCTAGGAGCTTTTCTTCCCAATCTCCATCCTCTACCCTACACATCTTTTACAATATGGATACCAAGATTTTGTTTCTGAATTCTACTTGTCCATTTGCACGTGGGTAATATGGGCTTGATAGGTTTGTGGAAAATGTGAAACACCTATGTCATGTTCCGCATCATCTGGTTCACAAAATGTACACTCATATTTGTTGTAATGGATATTGGGCCCTTGACTCTATCCATTTTGTGAGGTATTCTCTGGCAACTATAATGTACCGACATTGTGTGGCTACACTTGTCTTTATTGGTCCTACAATGTCTAGTGCCCATTTCTTGAACTCTAAGGGTTGGGATGGGAAAAGTGGCATGAAGTCCCTCTTTATTGGTTTTCGCATTCACTGGCATGTATCGCATCTCATCACCCATTGTTTGGCATCTATGTACAATGTCGACCACCATAGACCGACCATAAGCATCTTCCTTGTTGTTGCATCTGGCCCCAGGTGTCCACCTACCAATCCATCATGAGACTCTTGCAGTACACTTGGTATGTCCTCCATTACACATCTTCAGAGTACTTGGTCGAAACCCATTTTATATAATAACCCTTCTATTAGTTGAATCGTTTTACTTTTCAAGGCTACCTTCCTTGTTTCGCTTGCTGCCATGTTGGATGGAAAGGATATGGTGAATAGGTATCGCCACACTTGTTTGTACCAACTTGGAAGTACTACGATCCGGAAAAGATGTGTTTGGGAAATCCTCGTTTACTCTACCTGCAGGCTCCCCCAACCTTATTCTTGAAAGGTGATCCACCATGACATGACTTTGTCTTGGTTGTACTATGATCTTAAATGTAAATTCTTGTAGAAGGAGAAGTCGTCAACTTACCCTTCCTTGAATTATTAGTTTATTGACTAGATAGAGTGCCTAATGATCTACAGAGAATGTGAATGGTGTGGCCAGAAGATAGTGGCAAAACTTTTGTATTGATTACACCATGCCTAGTGCTTCTCTTTTTGCTATACTATAATTCCTATATGCTTTTGAGAGCAATCTGCTTGCAAAGTACACCGGTTGGTCTAGTCTCTTCACCCTTGCCTGAGCCAATGTTGCCCCAATAGAATAGTTTGAAGCATCCACATGTGTGTGGAATGCCTTACTCCAGTCAGGGTAGACTAGTATAGGTGCACCTACTAGCCTTGCCTTAAGTTTGTTCATTGCCTTGTTTTGCTTTGGCTCCCATACGAATGGTTCTACCTACCCTGTCAATTTTTGAGTGACAAGGAAATTTCAGCTAACTCCATAATGAAACTTCTATAGTGGGCTACATGTCCCAAAAATGATTTTACGCTAGTCGCGTCTTGGGGGTCCTCCATCTCTACAATAACTTTTATTTTGTCCGGGTCTGGTTTCAATCCCTCCTTACAATGTGTCCTAATAGTTTGCCTTGGCATATGATGAAACGACATTTCTTGGGATTTAGGGCTAGTCGTGGTGTTCTACACTGCTTCATACATTCCCGTAGTATTGATAGGTGAGTTTGCTTGCCACTGAAAACAGACCAGTCATCTAGAAATGCCCTAAAATTGCTTATTGTCATTCTGTCAAATATATGGAGTAGAATCCTCTTGAATGTTGTAGGAGTATTGCATAATCCGATGGCATTCTATTATATGCATATACCCCATCTTCTACTATGAAGGTAATCTTCAATTTATCCTTCTCTGCTATGCCGATTTAACTATACCTAGAGAACCCATCTATGAACGAGTATATCTAGTGTCCGGCTACTTTCTCTAATATGGTATTTGTAAATGGTATAGGAAAAGGATCCTTTATTGTTATTGTGTTCAAGCATTGGAAGTCCATGCATTTTCTAATCTGCTTTGCTTCCTTTTTCAATGAGATGACTATTGGGGATACCCATTAGTACCTTGAAAATAATCCCAACGTTCAACATTTTGTCAATCTCCTCTTGCACCTTGACGGAATAATTTTTGTTCATATAGTATGGCTGCTTCCATACTGGTTGGGAATTTGGCAGTAGTGGTATCTTGTGTATGCAAAACTCTGGTGGGACTCCCTTAAGATCCCTATACGTCCAAGCAAAGATGTCTTTGTATTCTACGAATATCTTCAACGTCGCTCCTTTGAGGATGGGGTCCCATCATCTCCCATCATTATAGGTTTTGGTTCCTCTCGGTTTCCCAAATTAAGTTCTACCACCTTGAGCTCTTCATACTTTATCTTTTCTTCTCCCCTAAACTGATGGGCTGGTGTATCATCTGTCCATCTTGTTCCTTCTTTGTATTCCTTGCCCTCCTTGGGGTACGTGGCCTCATCTTACTCCATCTGGACAATTTCCAACATATTACAGCTTGACTCGAACACCTTGTACTCCATTTGCCAATGGAACAATCCACTTAGAGAATTTGTTTCATCTTCAGAATTATTCCCTAGTTTGAGAATGCCTTCCTCGTTTGGTTCCATTCCTCCCTTTTCTAGGTATTCCTTTTCTTCAGATCTTGAATCAGAAGCCAATTTCTGACTTACCACCTGGTTTTGTAAGTCGATTGTATATTTCTTCCCTTTGCTTTCAATAGATAGTGCACTCTGCTTCCAATTGTGGTTGGCTTTGGCTAGTACCTGCCATTTTCTACCTAATAGGGCATCATATTCTTTCTTTTATAATATAATGACCACAAAATTTAATAGGAATAGTTGAGTGCCAATAATTACCTTTTGATTCATGAGCATACCTCACGGTTTGATGTCCTATCGCTCTGCTCCCACCAGGGGGGAGGTGGGTAGCCGTAGTGTGGGTTTACCCAATGCTCTCTAAGTCTCCTCAGGAAGCATGTTTACTCCTAATTCGCCATCCACTATAGTGTTAGTTGGTGGCCCATGATTTAAATTTCTACTATTGCAAGAGTTCGTCCCATCCCCATGATAATCTAATGTTCCCGTTATAAATTAAATCATTTATCAAACTATTCTAACAGGCCAATTGATTTAATGTATCTTAGACCCATTTTTTATTTTGTTTCCGTAGTTTGTGTTGCCATCGGCTATCTTTGTACACCCTTGGAAAGTTTCCTGACGGGTATTTAAGCATGGCTTGTAGGTAGCCTTTAATCATGCTATTTGGATTATTTTCTCTATATTGTGAATTCCTATTGGGATTCTTTGTTGTTTGTCATTTCGAAAGCAAAAGATCTTCCCTATTTGGCTCCTGCAGTTTTGGTGGGATTCAACCCTACTTTGCTCGGATCTGGCAAATCGAAGCACCATCTTTCGACAATTATTATTCGCATTTAAGTCTATTATTGTGTGGATTTTATCAAGATCTATTGTGTTTTGTGTATGAACAAGATTATATCCCGTATTGGGCTCAGGCACCTAACTGTGTGACCTCTTATCATTTTTCGGACTGATCACTCCTTGACCATATGGTCTCTCAACCCTCCATCCATATTATCCATCCTTCATTGTACCGGCTTGGTTTCTGTCTACCGTGTGACCTCCCAGTTCAGCTGTACGACCTTCATACACCCCCGTCCCGTACAACCTCCTTGCACACCGTACAGCAGTAGGCATGTTTGTGTGTTGTACATAGACTGTCTTTACCCAATCTTACGGCCTTCATAGTCACCATACCAACCCTCATTGCTGCCGTACCTCGCTTCTGCTTGTCGTACAGCCCAATTACCTCTAGCGTACGACCAATTTGGTCATTTCCACATACCTTATAGACTCCTAGCTACTGTACAACCTTCCCTATGGAACGTGGTAAATCAGATTCTAACATTCTTCAAGCATACGCTTCTGTTACTAAGGGTTAGAGGACATTGGAACATTATAGACAAAGAGTGCTGGATTTGCCATTGTTTTGTCTCTCCATACTTATTCCGTCTTGCCATCCCCTTCTTTGGAGGTACTCTCTTCTTGTCTGATGTTATCTCCTCCTCTCTTAGATATTGCTACTTTTATTTGTGAAAAGGTTTCCACTAGGTCAACCACCCTTATTGGTATGGTAGCTTGCAACATTTGTCTGATAATATTAGTTTTTGACATAGATCGGATGGAAGGCTTCATCTTCTCCTAGTGTTGTTCCTCTTCCAGTGTCGTCCTTGCCTCCTTGAGTCGTTCTTTCTTTATTTGGGGATCCAGGGAAGAGGCTTTTTTCGCATGTAGGCAAGTCACTGCCATAACTTGTTCTGTTTCTTTGACTTCCTACATGTTGACTGCTTTTCTCTTTGGACAACCCATGTCTTCATGGTTCCTTGGCCCACACCACCTACAAAGTTTACTCCCCCCACCATTTTGGCAGTCCTGAGCAAAGTGCCCCGATTAATTACATCTTCGGCACTGAATCATTGAACGACCTTTTTCGTTGTACTAAATACAACTGCGTAGTGTATTGGTATTGCTATTGCCTCCTTGTCTTGTTTTTCGATATCCTCCTAGATGGGCATCGAGATTTGTGTTCCTTGGAGTGGGGTGTGTAGATTGCTCTCCCATGAGGAGTACTTGTGCACTTCATACCTTTAAGCTGTACGGGCATTCTTTCATAGTGTCCTGCTACTTGACAGATGTGGCAGAACAGGTTCTTTGGGCAATTGGCCTTTGTGTGTCCTTCACCACGACATTTTGTATGCCAAACATCCTTTCTGCCTTTGACTTCCTTTTCTTCTTTGATTTCCCTCAACATTTGTATCATGTCCTTGCAGAGGGCTTGGATCATTTTTGATTTCTCCTCACTTTCTTCCTCATTGCTGGCATCACTATTCTTCTTATTTCTTGATCTTTTATCTTCACTTTCAATATCCATAGCCCTATTGCAAGCCTTTTTATAGGTGGATGGAGGAATCACCTTCATCTTCGTCTGGATTGAGGGGCTTAACCCCTTAATGAACCACCTTTTCTTTAGTTTGTTTGCTGGTTTGTTCTCAAGTTTCCTTATACGTTCGTTTTAGTCTCCTGTAGTATACTTGCAGGCTGTCACTTTTCCCTTGGCGAGTGTTATATATTTTTGCTACCACCTCATCATCATCCCTTAACAATTTGAATTCTGTCTCAAAGGCTGTTCTTAGGGTGTCCCATATGTTTTTTCTATGTTTGGCAAATTTGTATACCAGTCAATTGCCACCCCCCGCAAGGTGGCAAGGAAGGATTTCAACCAATAGTCTTCATCATCTTCCCCCCTACCTCCCAAATGGTTATGCATGTCTAACAGTGCCTTATGGGATCTTCCAATCCCTCCCCTTAGAACGTAGGAAGTTTTTGTTTAACTGGCTTGTTCGACATTTTTCTTTTATTACTTTAGTGCAGAGGTTCTCCTTCTTGGCCTCGCAAGGTACCTTGCTCCCATTCCTATCCTCTTCCTCCTGGTGTTTGTAGAATTTTCTTGTTCCCATGCTCGTTCCTTCCTCTACTTGGCTGGAAATGGGATTCCCACCTTCCCAGGGTTTCTAGTTCATTATACCCTATGATGGGTGCTTTCAAAATAGCTAATCTTTCAATTCCTCTTACCGCAGTCTCAAACAATTTTGCCACTTTGCCGTCAAAATTTTGTTCCTCGTCCTCCTCAAAAATATGGTCTGGTTCCTATACTTGTTGGGCTTGGTCGTTTAGTTGACACCTCCTCTCTTCTTGTTGGTGTACTAACAATACCTTCCTTATGTCTTCCTCAGTGATTTCCAATGGAACCTCCTCTCCGTCTACTATCCTTGTTGGGAAGGAGGGGCATTAAATGTAGAGTTGGTAGTTTCCTTTGTTGTTCCCAAGTGCCTCCATTGAGGGTTTTTTCTACAACTACTAGTATCGTTGGGCTTGTCCTCTGTTTGAGTGTTTTGATAGAACCGTTGCAATATTTGTTGCCTTCTCTTTTCTCTCAGGTCTGCCTCTTTGTAATGTTCTCGTTATAAAATAAATCATTAATCAAACTATTGTTACTAGGCCAATTGATTTAATATATCTCGAACCCATTTTTTTTTTGTTTCCGTAGTTTGTGTTGTCGTTGGCTATCTTTGTACATCCTCGAAAAGCTTCCTTGACGAGTATTTAAGCATGACTTGTAGGTAGTCATTAGGTATGCAATTTGGATTTTTTTTGTACTGCAAACTCCTTTTGGAGTTCTCTGTTGTTAGCCATTTTGGAAGTGAAAGACCTTCCCTATTTGGTTTGTCCGATTTTGGTGGGATTCAACCCTCACCCTATTCTGTCCCATGTAATGGTTTGCTCGGATCTAGCAAATCGGAGCACCATCTTTCGACAAATATTTATTGACGGTTATTCGTATTCAAATCTCCATTCTTGTTTGGCATTATCTAATGTATTTCGGATAAATAGTTAAGTACAGAGCTGCAACCATTTTTTTCTCCGTACTCCATTTGCTGCTCACAACACTTACTGCAAATACCGTACGACCTCCGTAGTGTCTTCCTGCATTCCATACGACCTCCCATTCATACTGCCTCTCCCACCAAACTGTATGGCCAACCTCTTCATACCATACGACCAACCTTAAACATACCATACAGCCATAGCATCATTCACCGTATGGCTCACATTGCCTCCTTGTACAGCCATGAACTGCTCCCTCAACCATACGTCCCCTCATACACCACCATACGACCTCCAAAAAACACATCGTACAACCTCCAGGCATCCACCGTTTGGCCCAAAATAGTCCGTACATCATCTTGACCCAGCCATACATCACGCCCTGTTCGTCCATTGTGATCCAGTGCACGTCTATTTGGAGTTTAACGAATTTGGGAACATTACACTCTTCTTTGCTCTTCCACTGCTACTAGCCTCCTTGCGAGCAATTTTGGAAGGCTTCCTAGAAGATCATACATAGCCTCATTCACCGTTAGCTCGACATATATTGTATTGGTGGGGAGAGCCCTCTTCTTTGCCTCCCACTATACATACTTTGCAATCGCTACTTCCCACGCCTGGACGAGGTCCTGTGTCAATTGGTCTTCTATGCTCACTTCCTCTTCCTCAATGTCATTGTCTGTTTTTACCGTCTGTTGGTTGAAGGCTCTGCCCATTAAATGTCCATTTTCCTCCCCCTTGTCATACCTTGGGTTCTATTTAGGCAATGATGCCGCAAATGTTTATGCCAATACGGTAGAATAATACTAGCAACATATAAAATGTATATAGTTCATAACATTACCCTCACATCTATCTAAGTAATTGGAATAATGCACAAGTGGTAAAATATATCCTTTATTGAGTGTACCAAGTCAAGTTACGTACCCGTGCCAAGATAGTTCCTGAAAATTACCACACCATCCTATTGCATGGCGTACTACAAATAGTGCCCGAGTTGGTTACTAATACCAACGAACGCAACTCTTGGTACAACTTCTTAACGATTACTTAATTAATTATAATGCAAATTTACCTACTACAATGAGTCACAACCTTTCATCATTGCCCTCCGAAAGAGTCAAAACCTTTCAAAGTTACCACCCTTTGGAAGACTCAACCTTTCAGAATTATCGCAATTTGAAGTAGTCACAACCCTACACCATGCTGCCCCTTTGGAAGTCGCTTTATTTTTATCATCCCCTTTCTTACTCTTTCCATCAATCCTTAATTTTTTTGCTCTTCTCTTCCTTTCCTCCCTTTTCCAAACAAAGTTCTCTTATACCTTATTTGTTTGAGGGAAACACAACTTTCTTTTTATGCCTTTTGACCCTTCATTAATTTAAATACACGCACGTGTGCGTACACACACACACATATAGATAGACACACATACACATTTTAATAGATATAGATAGATATTTTAATTATTTTATATTTTATTAATTTAGGTTTATTTTTATTATTTTATATTTTAATGTTGTTATTAAAGGCTATATCAAATAAGGGACATTACACTTTAACATTATGGACTTCTTCAAATGACAAAGAGCAAAGAGGTCTATCATAGCAGATGATATAGGAAGAAAATTGAGCAAGCATATTGAACAATCAACATTGAGACCACGAGTTTGGTAGTAAATGAAGTCTATTCTAATCAGAGTAGACTAAATAACTGTCCAACCAAGACCTAGATCTTTGAGAAAATAGTAGATAATGATAATGATGCCTTAAAAGATATGGTGCAACCTTTTTTGACCTGAATAAAAAAGTATTTGGGCTTTAGAGATGAGACCACACTTTAAAAGTAGTTAAAACAAGTAAAACCTTGTCCATTGTTACAACCAAAACTATTAATTCATACCACAGTGAAATTTTTGAAGTAAGGCTTGATCAAAGTTGTGCATCCAAATTTGGTTTCATGAGTGTTAAGTTCAAGACCTAAATGCTATAAATATTGTAATCTCTAATAGTGCAAATCAAAATAACCAAAAAGACATTAAAATCAAGCATAGTAACAATATATTAATGCTCACAACCCCTACGACGTTGCGCCAAAAACTAAAATCTCGAACTTTGGAATTTTTTTTGATTGGAGAACAACTACAATCGACATGTGCATGAGCACTAAGCTAGGATGGTTTTCATTCTCAAAGCCATAAAAATCTAGAGAATTCTAGTCTTCAGGAATAAAAGATGAATGTATGCTCATTCAGGAAAAATATAATTGCTTTAAAAAGTGTGTAGAGGTGTTTTTAAAACAATTCTCTTATTTACAAAATTTTTTTGAGAAAAGAAAATAATATTTTATAGCTTTTAATAGTTTTATTAAATAGAATAACATCTATATACAAGGAAATGGAATTGGATGCAACTATGTGGGTGAGACATAACTAGCATGCTATGGAAAGTTAATAATTTTTTATTAATCAAATTTAGTGACTTCTTATCTCTCAGTGTGCAAATTAGAGCAACTGTTAGATTGCATTTATGCTTTCTAAGTTTTTTCAACTACATAGATGATTCTGGTGATGATTTATTAGAAGGGAGTTTGTTCTTTGTAGTCTAACTGGAATTAGCATAAAGCATAATCATTTTGATATGCAGTTGTACAGGAGCTCCTAGTTGGTTGACGATCTGCAAAATAATACAAGAGTAGTTATGAGAACTATGGTGCATAGTTGTTAGTTCAAGTCAGGAAGTATAGTTATTAACTAAATTGAGCATATGCTAACCGCTGTAATTAACACTTTCTGACTCTGAAGGCTTTTCCATTGTCAGTTTTGTACAGGGAAAGGATCATAATCCTTGCATGGAAATGTTAGACAGCAGTTATAACATGCAGGAATTAGAAAATATTCCAGATAGTTTTATTGATATAGAGGACAAACACTTTCCTCTGATCATTACATTTCAAAAGTTTTTGATAATGTTGGATGGGAGTGTACAGTACCAGTTTTTCCAAAATAGATGTTCTGAAGAACAAGGATACCAGTTACAAGAGAAAAAGTTCTGTTCAAGTGAAGAGATTGGTGGGGAAGTGGATTCAACAAAATCAGACAGAAACAGTCAAGATATTGATGATGGTGGTCAAAATGCTGCAATACTCGATGATAGGGAAATCTTTGTTCCTGTAAAAAGGTCCACATATAGAAGATCTCTTGCATTTGTGCAATTCATAAGAAAAAATGAAGTCAGCTACGAACGCTTTGACTCAGTTTATTGGCCACATTTCAATGCAGAGCTAAGAAGAGGACTTGACTCTTCAGTAGTATTTACTGAAATTATTTCCCACATAAAAGGCAGTTCAAACTCAGTTAACTCTGCTGAGTTCAAACTGAGTCGGGATGACTACATTGCAATGGCAGAGAGTCGTGTGTCTACATTATGTGTAAAACAAAGAGAAGCAATCTATGAGATTTTCTTGCACTATGAAAAACAAAAACAAAGGAATGGTAATTTTGACATTGCTGATGTGGTAAATCATTTGCATCACCAGATCCGATCTAATGGATATTTAGGTGTGAAAATGAATTTTATATATGTTGATGAAGTTCAAGATCTTCCCATGGCTCAAATTTCTTTGTTCAAGTATGTGTGCTCTAATGTTAGGGAGGGTTTTGTCTTTGCTGGTGACACGGCCCAAACAATTGCGAGAGGTGTTCACTTTCGTTTTGAAGACATCAGAAATTTGTTCTATAAAGAATTCCTTGAAGCAGACAGTGATCAGTCCAGAAAAACAATCATGCCTGACCTGTTTCATCTCACCCAAAATTTCCGTACACATACTGGAATAACAAAATTAGCACAGAGTGTATTGGAGCTACTGTATCATTACTTCCCTTTTGCCGTAGATAAATTAAGCCCAGAAACTAGTCTAATATATGGAGAAGCTCCTACATTTCTAGACACCAAGGAGGATGAAAATCCCATTAGCACAATTTGTGGTCACGGGGGAAACTCTGGAAGTGAAAAGTATGAATTTGGTGCTGAGCAAGCAATATTAGTACGGGATGATTGTCAGAAGGAAAAGGTTCTTGAGCAAGTGAGGAAGCAGTGTCTCGTCTTGACATTAATTGAATGCAAAGGACTTGAATTTCAGGTTTTGTTTCCTCTGTATACTTTTCTAAGAAAGAATATATAGCTTCACACCTATTTTTATCTTCATTCTGTCAAGTAGAAATTAATACTCTGATTTGTGTTTTTTGTAGGATGTGCTGCTTTACAATTTCTTCAGTAGCTCTCCACTAGGCATGAAATGGCGGGTATTATATGATTTCATGAATCAGAAAGGTTTTGACAGCTGTGAAAAAAATCAGTATCCTAAGTTTGACAGTATCAAGCATAACCTTCTGTGCAGTGAAGCAAAACATTTATACGTTGCTATTACCCGTTCAAAACAAAGATTGTGGATATATGAAGAGAAGCCCCAATATGCTAACCCCATGCTGGATTATTGGAAACAAAAGGGTATTATACAGTTCAGAAGTTTTGATAGATCTATGTTAGAATCAATGCATAATGTCAGCAGTTCTGAGGATTGGAGGCAGCGTGGAATTCAGGTATGTAGGCCGTCTAAGAGAACAATTTTCTGTATTATTGATTGACTGCTTTTATAAATGTCTTCCCACCATATGAGAACCTTTGCTACACACTTAAGGAAAAATACTTTGTGCAAGATAGGCAGGCAAAGCAGGGCATTTTGCAGTTCAGGTAGAGGGAGCTGTCAATATCTAATAATTGTTTTTGTTATCTACTTTACCTGATATCTCACAAAATTTTAAATCGACTCTGAACTTTATATCTTTTTCTCCATTTCATATTAGGGATTTTAGTTCATAGGACTCAATCACTAAAACACCCATTAAGTCATTGGAAAAGTTACCTGTTTAAATTGTAATATTGGCTGCTTGCATCTTACGTGTCATCATTTTGTCATTTCAAGCAGTCAAATCAAAAGTTTCATCATGTAGAACATAAAAGTTAAATGATAGGGATGGGGATTTTTAAATCTCTGAAATGTTTTATAGTTTGGCTATGATCTTTGTGATCTTGCATGCCAAAACCTTATGGAAGCAATCCTCATTCACACATTTGCACCAGCCATGGATACATACCTTATCTATGATTTTCTAAAAGACAACTGGCTTCAATGGATTTACCGTAGTTGCACCTTCAAAATATTTAACTGTCATGTTGTAGTGCTGATATGGAACTGCAAAATACTCTCTCAAAACAAAGACGACACCAATGTTAATCTATAGCTAACCAAAAACGTTTTAGTGGACTAAAGTGTAGATTGATATTTGAAGTGAAATTGGCAAGGGGTTTGTGTAAATTATTTATTGATCGAATGAATTAAGGTTCTTAATCTGATCTATGAGGTTCAGAAGAATAGTGAAGATCTTATCAATGTGCCAAACATTCCATGATTTTATTTTGCAATTTGTGATGATGGCTACATGATAACTAGAGCTTGAGAATTTGAGATGCTCATCAACTTTTGAATAAATGTACCATCATAACATGGAACTCAGGCTTTTAGGAAGCACTGTAACTAATTTTGTCTTGCAAAGTCTAAGGAAATATTAAGTACTGTAATGATCTTGGGTTGCTTATCTAAATGTCACACGCTTTTGGACTGTAGGTTTATCGAATTGCATGAAGGGATTTGTATATGAATGCATACTTGTATTAAATAGATACTTGTTCATGACTTAATGTTTTTGTAACATGCCAATCCAAACTACCAGATAATATAAAATTAACGACCAGATCACGGGAATTTGAAGTTTTTCTTTTAACCAATATTAACAGAAAGAAACTACTTAGGGATTCATATCACTGGAGATACTTGTTCATGACTTAATGTTTTTGTAACATGCCAATCCAAACTACCAGATAATATAAAATTAACGACCAGATCACAGGAATTTGAAGTTTTTCTTTTAACCAATATTAACAGAAAGAAAATACTTATATTTTCCCATGAACATGATAATGGTGTCAACTGTTTAAGCAACTGCTAGTAACAGTTGTATTCATTTAACTACATTCACATGAAAATGAATTAACAAACCATCCAACTATTGTTTAAGCCAAAAGAAAGAACTGTTTAAGCCAAAAGAAAGAGCTCAATTGTAATAACCCCAATAGGTTATAACTTCTTCAAACACCAAAAATCTTTATACTTCAGTTGTTGACATTTTGTCAAACACTTTGCAAGCAAGCTCTCATACCACTGTAATAACCCTCCTCAAATCTGCCCTCAAAAGAAACTGATGAAAGCTCAAGGAATTTCATCAAACAATTCACATGCAAGGGACATATGACTGATATAGTATTTCAGCTAGCTTCAAATAACTTTTTCTTCAATTTGCATCAATGAGAATCTTATGCTAGAAGATTACAATGGACTACACAATGACCTAACATGAGTGTGCTACTAATTTTGACAATATTCAATGCATATATATGATCTAAGCATGAGAAATGAACACCTACAACCGACATTTTTACAAACAGTTGGTATGCAAACTAACTAGCTGATAAATAATGATATTAAATTGCTTAAATGACACCAGCAACTATTATCTTCTTAATTGCAATGAAAATTACAATGCTCATGAAATATGGCCAAGACTTTGGCATTTACATGGATTACAAAATGATAATGCTGGTATAATGCACACTTATAGCTGAAAGCTTATAACACCCTAAAAAAAATACTAACAAAAGAACCTGGTTGTAGATGGCTGTAATAATTTCCTTCAATGCTGCCCCTTCTACTTTGCTTTTTTTCGAACTACTTTTTCGGTTTGCTTTTTTCGGTTCTGCTTTTTCGGATTGCTTTTTTGTACCCGTTTTTTAGCCTTCTTTTTCGGTTCAGCTTTTTCGGACTGCTTTTTTGTATCTGCTTTTTCGGATTGCTACTATGTTGAATCTCAAGACCATATCTTTCAATGGCGTCAAGATTTCCACCTTGAAGGGATTTCGTCCTTCAAACTATAGAGACATAATCTTCAGAAAATTTTCCAATTTCTTTGATATTTCCAAGCCTACTAAAAAGAAGCTCTTCCCTTTCTTTTATAGTGTTCTCACAAGAGCTCAATCCTTCGTTTTCTCAATGTGGGATAAAACATCACTCCTTTTATGTAACTTATGTCTCCAATGTGTTATAAAATAAAGGGGACTCTTTTAATTTAAATATTTCCCACAAACTATAGTCTATGCATTAATAAAGTTAAATATTTAAATTTAACTTTATAAAATAGCTTTATCAATGCATAACAAATCTTATCAATGATAAACAAGTCTTCTTGCCGATTTTAAACAATTACCATCGACATACCGCTGCCACTGGATGTCCGACCATATCCAAGATGACTTACTATAAATAGTAAGTATGCCCAAAGTTGCCTCAAAACCCCTCAAAAAGATCTGCAACTGAAACTATCTAGGCCAAATGGCCTTTAAACCCCTTTAATGTCCTGGTTAACCTACGGGACCGTGGGGAAATAGGCTAACGACAACATCATGCTATGAATGCTAAAAAAGGGACATTACATCAATAATAGAGGTATTTGGTCTTGTTTCTCTTTCTGCAAATGCCCCTGAATGTCATTCTAGGAGAGAGGTCATCATCAGAGGTTTTACCTCCAAACCATTGACCTTTTAGTCTCAAATTTATAGAAACCTGCACAACTTCCTTGGTGAAGTGGCTTAGCCTTGCACGAGAGGTGCAAAAACAGGATCTAATCTTTCTTGCCATCCCACAGTTGGTGTTTAGAACCCACAATTGTCTTAGCCAGTTACAATCTATAGACTAACTTGCCTACAAGAATGACCTCCTAGCTAGACAATGCCCTATTGGTTCAAGTGACTAATGGTTACTACATCATTGTAGGACTCATTCGATCCTTACACAACATGTATATTGAGGCCATAAGACTCATTCAGTCTTTCTTGACCTTAACAGGACTCATTGTCCAATTTGGCTTCGTGGTCCAATCACCTTAAGAATAATGTTACCTCAATATTAGGATACCTTTATAGTGAATAAGAGGACGTAGGTGTAATTCTACTGTTAAACTTATATATCAGACTCTGATATAGTATTTACAATTCAATGAATGTTGATTTCATCTCTGTTTTGCAGGCAATAACCAGTCACAATTTATATTGATCTGATAACACTTTGATTTATGAAGACGATACTTCCTGGGATTTCCTTGCAAATGCTTCTGATGTGTGAACTGATATTTATTGATAAGAGAGAGTATCATTAATGGATTTTGATGATGTTCTCTCAAGAGTGGTTTGCCTATAAATAGTCACCGATAGGGTAAGAGGGAATAGACATGACTGTTCGCTGTTGTCTCTTATTGAGGAAACACAATGATTGAATTGTATTTATCAAAACAGATGCAATAATCGGATATTGTTAAGCATTAACTAATTCCGCCCCAACTGATGGTGATTAATTATGTTTGTGTATGTAACACCCTTCAGTACAAGCCTTCGATCTGTAGATCATACATATGATCCGAACAGGATTTATTGATTCAAGAGAGATGACTATAATCAGGTGTGTTGTCCCCTCTTCGAGACTCTGTGATTGATGCAGAAAAAAACTACTCTCTAAACTATTCTCTCTATATGAAAGCTCTTCTTCTCCTTATTAGATTGTTGGTATTATTTCATCATCTCTTATTATTGTTAAGTATCTCTTCTATCTAAGGTTCCCATATAGTGTTTTATGATTTGGGAATGCTTCTCTCGCAAACTTATACTCAATATATTATTTGCAAGTATTTACTTTACTTAAACCCAAATAAACACAAGACAATCACAGTGGGTTCGTAATCCTGATATCAACTTGGTTATCCAATTAAGATTTCTCATTCAATTTATCAATGTATTGAATAGTTATGTATGTGAACTGTTATGTATGATGATCACATATTTGCTTATATATATATATATCAATCACTTTGTGGTTGAATATATTGATCTGCCTTAACTGTTAATACCTGCATCTGAATACATATCAATCACTGTCAATCTTCTACCTACTTTTCACTGTTGATCTGAATAGAGATGATAGCTTCCAGTAGAGACTTTGCGATATGAATTTATCTTCTATTGACTGTCAATTCTCTCATGCCAGGCTCGGGAGCCTGTTAGAGTCCATATAGGGCTTTCTTTAGTTTGCATACATGGGATGATACATTATGAATCACAAAACTGTTAGGTTGTTCTAGCTAAACTTCCTCTTCTACAGTCCCATTCAGAAATGCAGATTTTACATCCAACCAGTGTATCTTCCAGCCCTTGGTTGCAGCTATGGCTATAACTACTCTAACAGAAGTATATTTGGCAACAGGTGCAAATGTCTCCTCATAACCAATTCCTAACTTTTGTGAAAATCCTCTTGGAGCAAAACTTTCTCTATGCTACCATCTGCAGCATGTTTAATTTTGGAAAGCCATTTAGAGGAGATAACAAATTTCCCTTCAAGTCTAGGTAATCAATTTTCAAAATGGATTGATACTCTTGTGTCATGGCATCTTTCCATAATTGATGTTTAAGAGCTTCTTGTGCACTAGTGAGTTATGAGTCTATAATCTTGTTCATTAAAGCCACACATAGTTTGCTAATATGTTAGGCCTCTTACTTGTTGAAGATGGTAGCTGCGATAGATACCTTTATCTCTAGAAATATGAATGTTAATATCATTATTATTACGTTCAGCTGAAAAGGACACTTAAGTTTAATTTGTAATATTAAAATGTAAATGACATGTGTCATTCACATGCATTGAGGCATGAATATTCGAAGAGCTATAATTAATTATAGGAGTTATGGAAATCTCAAGAGACCTTTGGTTATAATGTGAAGTGTCTCTCCTATTGTTATATATTCGTAGCTATCAAAGGATATTGTACACTTAACATTTCATTATCAACAAAGATGTATTTGTGTTGTGTGGTTGGGTTTTTCCTTTCATTCTTGAAGGGTTTTCCCAAGATATTTCTACTGTCTTTGTTTCAGTTTTATATTTTTTTTATTGCTGTTATCGTCATGGTTTTTTGGGCTCTAGGTTTAACATGGTATCATAGCCTAGGTTTGATAATAGCAATGAAGAAGTGTTTTTTTTTTCCTCCTCTAGTTTGCATATCTGTTGAGATTTGGATAAGTGTGAGAAAATTTATTCATGCCTTTTGTTTAGAAACTGTGAAGTAGTTTTTTGATTTCTTCTTTTTATATGCATGCGTTATCTTTATAATGCATTGTTACTTATCAGTAAATTTGTTTAATTAGTAAATTTAAATTTTTTAGTGGAGAAGTGAGGGTTTTGTTACTTTTTTGACATTCGAAGTTATTGAGGGTTTTCATGGCTTTTGAGGCTGCGGGGCTGTGGCTTTGGATGTAATTGAATGGATCAGATCAGCGGGAGGCATGTCGGATTCTTACAGCTTTCTTGGAGACGATGATTATTTGTTGGAGAGTGTGTATGACAATGGTAGGCCGCTTGTGCTGAATTCCGGTGGACCTATTCTTATTGCAAACTTGTCTTTTAAATCGGACAGGAAGAATAAGAAGAAACATGTGAAGCGATCAAGTATGGATGGTGAAGATATTTGATGCACGGCTTTGATCTGATGAAAGTTGAGGTCTATCGCCTTGAAAATGAAGTACGAGAATCCAACAACATGGATATATGAGGTTGCGTGGTATTAGGCATGGCGGGAGGATTCCATTTTGACATCTCTTTGTATTGCCATTGATCCAATTTTTGTGCCGACAATGTGAAGCTCCGTCGATTCTCTTGTTCATGCTTTTTGAGACATCAGTTTCTTCAATCTTCAAGGCTTGTTTTTCTTTCTTGTCGGCAAGTTTTGGTTCATTAAAGTTGTTTGTGTAATTGTTGTCGGGTGCATGATTATTGTCTCATCGTATTCATCTTTTGTTGGAGTTAGATAGTTTGTCGAAACGTTACCCAAGTTTCCTAAATCATGCTCGATTAATGGATTCAACTAGAGTGTTAGAGGTGTAGTTCTGTTATGGTATTAATAGAAAATTAATATAATTTAAGGTTGAATTATCGGAGAAAGGAAAAATATAGATCGGTCTTAGCTGTGAGTAGTTTTGTGAGGTTGGAAATTGTTCTAGTCAGTAGTGCAATATGGTGGGAGATTCAGGTAGTGGATGCATCTATGAACACTTGGGTTGTGTATCAAGCCAGAAAGATCACCCCAACTGGAGTCAATCAAAAGGCTATTATGGGTACTTTTAAAAGTATATCATCTTGAGCTCTTAAGTCGGTCTCTTGTTGGGTATAGATCCTAAAAGAGGTATATATATTTTTTGCTCAGAAATTTGTATAATGTTAGTTTTTTTAAATTTTTATTGTTATGGTTGCATGCATTACTTCTAGTGTTGTATATGGTTGCATGCGTGATCAAGAGGATTGTTCTTCAAATAGATAAGTATTCTAACTTTTATATTTGGGAAGTATGTTTAAATTTTTGGTTGTAGGGTGCATCAAGATATGAATTATAGCTCGAGGGGAGATGATGAGCTTTAGAGGGAGGCTTCATAATTAAGAGGGAGTGCTTATGGAATCTCCATCATTTTCATGCTTGTGGTATTTGTGAAATTTGAGACATAAATAGAACTAAGTCTTGCTTTTGTTATACCTATTTCTATTCTTGTGTGAATAAATGAGATTGTAAGATCAGCTATGATAACTCTTTCACTATGCGATAGTGAACATCATGTTGAGAGAGTCCATGATGTCATCACGTTGAGAGATTCCGTGATGGGAGTTGGATGTCATGTTGAGAGATTCCACGACAGTTCACTTTGAGAGAGTCTGTGAATAAAGGCTTAGTTGCGAGTGTTGCAAATCTTTTCATGTTGAATGATTCCATGAATGTGATTAATTGTTACAAGGTTTCATGTTGAGTGATTCCATGAATGTGATTAATTGTTATAGGGTTTCATGTTGAGCGATTCCATGAATGTGATTAATTGTTATAGTGTTTCATGTTGCGCGATTTCATGAATGTGATTGATTGTTATAGGTTTTCATGAATCTTATAGGATATATGGGATGAAATTTCATCTTTAACATTTTGGTTGCAAATTTGTGTGATTGTTCAGCTACAGAACTCTCTTTGGCTAAGAGGGAGTGTTGAAGATGGTAGCTGCGATAGATATCTTTATCTCTAGAAATATGAATGTTATTACCATTATTATTACGTTCAGTTGAAAATGACACTCAAGTTTAATTTGCAATATTAAATGTAAATGACATGCGTCATTCACATGCATTGAGGCATGGATATTCAAAGAGTTATAATTAATTATAGGAGTTATGGGAATCTCAAGAGACCTTTGGTTATAGTGTGAAGAGTCTCTCCTATTGTTATATATTCCTAGCTATCAAAGGATATTGTACACTTAACATTTCATTATCAATAAAGATATATTTGTGTTGTGTGGCTAGGTTTTTCCCTTCATTCTTGAAGGGTTTTCCCAAGATATTTCTGGTGTCTTTGTTTCAATTTTATATTTTCCTTATTGCTGTTATCATCATGGTTTTCTGGGCTCTAGTTTTAACATTACTCTTTGAAAGTGTTTTTGGGAGTCATAATGTTTTCAGCTTCCTCAACAACCTTTCTAGCCCAAAGTGGACGTTTATTTTGTTTGATATTTTGATTTTCTTCTTCATGCTCCCTCTGATTCTCAAGATCATTTTGGATTTCATTAGGGTTCTCTCTTGGTTGCTCCCTTTGAGGCTCAGAAGTAGGTTCTTCCACCATGTTTTTAGGTGCCCTAAATTTCAAGCTCAACTGAGCTCTTTGACTTTTTGAAGGAAATGTCTTCCTCAAAAATAGCATCTCTTCTCGGTTATACTTGGCTTTGATCAGGTAGGTATACCCTATAGACTTTAGAAGTTTCACTGTAACCTACAAAAATGCCTTTTCTCCCAGAAGGTTCTAGTTTTGTCCTTTTCTCTTTACGTACATGTATGTATACAAGAAATCCAAATATTCTTAGATGACTTTCGTCAAGTTTTATCCTTGTAAAAACCTCTTCTGGTGTTTTATTATCAAGATGTGAATGGGGACATCTATTTTTTATGTATCTTGAAGCTTCTATCCAAAATGAAGTATCAAGGTTTTGATCATGCATTATTGATTTTGAAGCCTCTACAATAGTTCTATTTTTCCTTTCTGCTACCCCATTTAGTTGAGGATTATAGGGTACAATAAACTCCCTCTTGATTGTGGCATTAACACAAGACTTTTTAAAGATTTTTGAAGTGTACTCTTTTCCATTGTCAATTGTTAGAGTTTTAATTTTCTTTCCGGAGAAGTTTTCTGTTAGGGCTTTGAATTCTTTGAATCTTTTAAGAATCTCTTCTGGCTCTTTACACTTTAGAAAGTAGATCCATGTCTTTTTGGAGAAATCTTCTGTAAACATTACATTAAAAATTATATAGTATAGAGAACCTCCCATAGAAGGGGTAGACATAGGTCCTCATAACTCCAAGTGTACTAATTCCATTGGTTTTACTCAAACTATGTTAAAAAGATCCCTTAGTGTTCTTTCCTAAAACACACCCTTTGCATGACCCATTTTGGGTGAATTTAAGTTTGGGTAGCCTTGTTACTAATTTGTCCACGAAGGTTAGGGCACGAAAGTGTATATGCTCTAATCTTCTATACTAGATTTTGTTGGAGTTATGGGCTTCATGAATGAGTGCTTGTTTTGACTCATTGCATAGTTTGTATAGGTATCCATGTCTTTCACCTATGTTTTGGGCTTTCTTAAATGCAACATTCTTTGGCCATGCTAAGACTTTTCCATTCATGAAAGTGACTTTATATCCATCATCTTCTAGAGCAAATATTGATACTAGATTTCTTTTAATCCCTGGTACAAATAGTACATCTTGTAGTTGAATTGTGATGCGTATGGAAGAAGTCAAGGCCATACGGGTGGAGGGGGGTCAAGGCCGTGTAGGTGAAGGGAGCCAAGGCCGTATGAAGCACAAAGGTGAATCGTACGGTGGCTACCAAATGCAATGAAGCCGTACGGTGTGGCTATGAAGCCGTACGGAGTTGAGGAAGGTGTACGGAGTGAGGTGGGAGATGTGGGGAAAAGTGAAGGGTGTTGCCTAAGATGGAGGTCGTATAGTGTACGGTGGGAACTAGAGATAGATGGAATTCGTAAGTGATGCATAGATGGACTTTGCAGACAGTGTAAACAAATAGCCAGATTTAATGCAAATACACAGGACAAAGGAGAAGATCAAGCCAACACAATGAATATTCACAATATGATGATGTTCCGACTTGCCAGATCTGAGCGAAGTATTACAGGCGACAAAATAGGGTGAGGGTTGTATCCCACCAAAATCGGATGAGCCAAGTAGGGAAGATCTTTCACTTTTGAAATGGCAAGTTACAGAGAATCCCAACAGGAATTCGCAGTACATGAAAAATAATCCAAATAACATACCGACTACAACCTACAAGCCGTGGGAAACTTTTCAAGGGTGTACAAAGATAGTTGACGGTGACACAAACTACGGAGACAAAAATAAAAATGGGTCCGAGATATATTAAATAAATCGGCCAGTTACAAAAGTTTGATTTATTATTTATTTTATAACAGGAACATTACATTTTTTTATTTCATATTTTTAGACAATGAATTTGATTATTATATATACCTTCATATCTCCCAAGAGGCATCTCTAGTAGTCACCACAAATATGTCTATTCATATAATTGCAACATTTCGAAATAATAGAACTTTGTTTAATAACTATGCTTTACTTAGTCGTTGTTTTCCACTTAGAAAACTCCCAAGTAAATAACACTTCTTATAATTCATTTATTTAAACTTCGATGCACGTGGCTGATAAGTCATTGGTAACTTTAATATACTTCATCTTTTATTTTCATTAGTCAAGAACTATGGCACACAAACATCGTCACATTTTTGGAATAATATATTACTGAGAATCCCATCGATACTTTAATATACTTCATCTTTTATTTTCATTAGTCGAGAACTATGGCGCACAAACATCATCGCATTTTTGGAATAATATATTACTGAGAATCCTTTGTTTGAATACATCTTCAGATTTTTATCATTATGATTAACATGGCTTTGACTATATGCACATCTCCCTATATATATACACATTGGAAATGATTGCCAGTTACTCTTTTCAATGGTGATGAAGAATACTTCCAATCACACATTTATCTAGTGGTTTTGTCCTTTATCGAGCCTAATGTTTTCATCCAAGGCAATGCCATTTTAACATGAAGATTCGCTGCTTGGACCGCCATCGATATATTTTCTTTAGAACACATTATGATTTATTCACCATGCATAATATATTATTTTTATGACTGTGGTGAAACCCCGATGACTTGCCAAGCTTTATCCATTGAATATATGTTTAAACAAATGGCACATATCATATATATTGTCTGAGCACTATCTTTGTCTTCTTCATGCATTGCTTCTACCATTTCATTTCCTTATAAATTTCATACACAGAAGAATATATAGACCATGTCCTCCTATGTACTTTAAGAGAATCTATCAAGAGTGACTGCCATGTATGGTGAAGTAAGTCAGAGCGTTGAATACCTCTTTCACATCTCCGTGTACACATCTAACAAGTAAATAATTTTTATGCTTACGTGGACAGTTATAATCATCTCTTCTTTTTATATATCGCTGCTTTGAGATATACGTCTTTGACTTACTCATTTTAACTCAACTTCCATTCATCACTGTTTGAACATGTCATTCCTTCATACTGCCACCATCTATTTATATATATTTCTGAATATTGAAGCTGTAGTATAAGGAATGGATATGTGTTGTTTACAATATATAGATAAGTTACTGACTTCTGCAGGTTCATTGCTTTGATCACACTTTTGTGTTTGGCTTATATTACTTGATCTTATCAAAGTACACTGACTTCTTATTTATGTCTGTTATAAAGTCACTACAACTAATTGATGCCATTTTTCTTTCCAATTAGTCCATGCTTTCATATATGTGTATTTTTTAATTAAAGCTGCTCATAGTCATTGCTTGTCTGTCATTATTTCATATTCTCTTAATATCATTTGATTTACTTATATCTTCGTAATACCTTTGACATTGATGATGGTAAGTATTTTGTTCATCTTTGACATCAATGACAATATTCCATCAGATGTCACATTCCTTCGAGAAGATGGCCCGTTGCCTAGAGTCATACTGTAGTACGCTGAAATTCAGAGGGATGGAGAAACACAAGAAGGCGACCATATCAAGAGCTAGAAAGGAGGTCGTACGCATGTCATCTGTACAAAGGAAGTCCATAAGAATGACCCACAGCTGGATCATACTGAGTAGACAGTGGAAGTCTGTACAGAGGTGGCAATGATGGAGCACATGCGTACAACAATTTTTATAGAAAGGATAGTAGAAAAATGTACAGAGGTGGGTGTTTGTACGTAGCCAATAGAAGAGGTTCGTACAACAGATAAGGAATGAGTAATGAGTAGACATATACTTCCTTAGTAGGGGGCAAAGCAAATGTCCCTTACACTAGTTGCCAATTTGATCTCCCCATATTTGCAGGCCGGGACTAAGGTTATCGACCTTTGGTGCTATACGAAAGATGCCCATATTGTGAAAATATATACACTAGAGAGCATAGAAGTGGCTTAGCTTAAAGAAACGAGTTCCGAGTACTAGTGAGAAATGCATGGATGGGGAAAGAGGCACCACAAGGGTGTTAAGGAATATAGATCTGAGGTAGAATTTAATTACTGTGAATTCAGATGTCCATGAAATCTTCTTTTATAATCAATTGCAAAATTATCTAGAATGTTTTTCTGATCTTCAAAGTTGGCTTTGATTCTAAGTCTTCAATCAAATAATATTGTTCTGAAACTCCAAGTAAACAATACTGATCTTTGTTGTATGTAACAGGTGACTGCAAATGTAACAGATCGAGGGTAATAACATTTGTTTTTTTGGTGTGTTTCCATCGATCATATCTCTCAATATATGTATCTTAGAAAGAGTCATGTCCAATTGTATAGACATGACTCTTTGTGCTCTTTGGGCCCATAGGGTCATGTCCATACAATGGATGACCTTAACTAATCATGTTTACACAAACACAATATAAGATTAGATCGCCGATACCAAGGTAAATACAATCAATCACAATCAGTGATCTTGAATTATATTTGATCATTGTTGATAACAATTTGATCAACGATAAGATCAAGTGCCATGGTGACATGCAAAACATAATGGATTATCAATTCACCAATATAAACCAGATCGAAACAATGAGACAGTTAGGCAAATTAGTATATGATTGCATGTATGTATATGTAGATCTACATATAGATATATGTATTCATATGTTAGTCTACAACACATATCTTTAGTCATAATCAGATATTCAACAAGGGATATTCGACTAATGCTATAATTTCAACACTCCCTCTTAGAAGGGAGGATATGGCTGTCTCACAACATGATGATCTAAGTTTTATCAATGCTCATAAATAGATATATCCTAGAAGGATGTTAGACATCTAATTTTCAGTACAATCTGTGACAACAACTAGGTATAGTTTATTAGATGTTCGCCTTGATCTTAATGTAACATAGAATCATGATCTTTGGCTCGATCTAGGACTAAGGTAGTCTATCATGATTCATTTCATAGTCATGGATACTAGACAATGGATCAAGAGCTCAAAACAACACATAGTATCACAACTTCTGGCTCATTTCAGGGATCATAACAGTAGTCAATCATGGTACTTTTAATATCATACTATCCAACACATCTCGGGACAACAATTTAATGAAGTTTGTGATAACAGGTCAATCTATCGCTGAGTTCGTCACCTCACAATAAAGACCTAATATCTCACAAAGTGAAAGATTGTCATCTTTCATAAACACGTGTACACTAGTAACTCTTAACAATATAAAAAAATAAAAAAAATAAATACAATTTAGAATTTGTCTTAGGAGTTACAATTTACAATTACAATTTTTTCATACCAAGTTTCCCTCTAAAGTACTCAACTTTAAACTTGGCAAGATGTTTGTTGAATATGTCAGCATATTTCTCGTCAATGCATTCTTAACTTGATGACATATATATCTACCATATCTCTGATGTAGTGAACAAGTATCTCTATATGCTTTGTCCTGTTATGGAAGACAGGATTCGAGGATAGTTTAATACAACTCTGGTTATCACAGTGAATAACTGTAGGAAGGCTCCCAAATGGCCCAATCAATAACTTCGTTAACCATACGTCTTCTCATGCTCCCATGGATGCAGCGATGTATTCGGCTTTGGTGGAACTTAGGGCAACAAAAGATTGCTTCTTACTAGACCACGATATCATTGCAAAACCAAAGCTAAAACAACATCCTATAGTACTCTTTCGATTAGGTCAAACATCCTTCCCAATTAGAATTTGAATATCCATGAAGCTGTAACTCAACTCTTTCATATTTCAGCCCAAGTGCAATAGTGCCTCTTAAGTATCTCAATATATGTTTTGCTGCCATAAGGTGAATCTTCTTAGGTTCCCACATAAACTGACTTAGTGCATTTGTGGCATAACAAATATCTAGACGAGTGTTCGCTAAGTATATTAATGATCTAACTATTCGTCTATAATATGTAGGATCAACAACCTCAAACTCATGTGCTTCAATTTTGAGTTTATGGAGATTTGTCTCCATCAGTATGGATAATGGTTTGCAGTCCATCATGCCAAATCTATTCAATATGTCAATGGTATATTTGTAATGTCCCCACTAGCAAGGACAATAATACCTGCAAAACCAATGTTAGAATTTATACAATAATAAAATATATTTCACCATTCTACCTTCTATCCTAACCCAACCTTAAAGACATCTCCACATTGGTATCGATAACCCTCTATGCTAGCCCAACCTCAAAGACATCTCCACATTGGGATCAATGACCCTCTATCCTAACCCAACCTTAAAGACGTCTCCACATTGGGATCAATAACCCTCTTGAGGATCCTTAGATCCTTGGTTACTTCTCCATCTTTTATGAAGCACTCCCTTTGAGGTCCTTTCTAGAAGAGACATTCTCTATCTAGGGCCCTTGACACATATACATATGTTAACATCTACAAAATATTTCAGCTTTATAACCTTATTAAGATCACTCTATTCCCAAAGGGACTCTCTTGATCTTAAGCTATTAACCACATTAAGATCACTCTCTTCCCAAAGGGACTCTCTTGATCTTAAGCTATTAACAATATTAAGATCACTCTCTTCCCTAAAAAGGAACTCTTGCTCTTGAATCATCAACCATTAAGTCGTGTGTTATCCATTTCAAATTACATCTTTACATATACATATGTATATGCATAAATTATCCACAAGTATGATTCATTAATATAATTTTTTTTATAAACATAATTAAATAAATATAATCCATAAACATACTTTTCTTACCTTCCTCTTTGCTTGGTCCATGTGGCTCTTTTGTTTCTTCTTTTCCAAGAGTCGCAACCTTTCATAATACAAATCATTTAAAAAGTCACAACACTTCATGGGTATAATCTTTTCCAAAAGTCACAACACTTATAACTAAAATCCTTTCAAAAAGTTCCAATACTTTATATTTACAGCATTTTTGAAGAGTCGCAACTAATTATTATTATGACCATTTCAAAGGTTCACATCCTTTCAATATCATTGATACCTTTTCAGAAAGTCACTTTCTTATTTTCTTCATATTATTTTCCTCTTCCATTTTTCCTTTTTGAACTTCTATCTTCTCCTCCTCTTTTTCTTCCTCTCTAAAATAAATTCTCCTCGCTTTTATATCTTAATCTTAAGGAGTCATGTCTATTTGTTAAATACCTCTTGACTTTTCATTAGATTTAGCTAATTTATATTATATTATTTATTTATTTATTTGTGTTAAATATTATTTATTATTGAATTCTATTTAGAAAGGTAACATTGTCACTTGTATTTAATTTAATTTCTTTATTTATTCATTTTGATTTAATTATTTTTTAGTTATTTAAAATATCATACTAAATATTATTTCGTTGATAATATAAACTAAATGAATTTTATTTCCTATTTTTATATTCTAGTATTAGTTTTAATATAACTTTATTATCAATATTTATTTACTAATATTGTATTATCTAATTATTACTAAAATTTTATCTTAAAATAGGGATATGACAATATTTCCTTTGATTTAGGAAAATGTAATCTCTCTTTTGCCTTACTTCTAAGGCTAAGAAGTAGTGTAGAAGCCCTAAATCTTTTATTTCAAATTCAGCTACAAGGTCTTGCTTACATTTGATAATGAGATGGTCTTCACCAGTAATCGGAAGATCGTTAGTATAGAGAACTAGTATTAACGTATATCCCTCTAATTTCTTGAAGTATATGTTAGGGTCTGCTTCATTTCTTGAGTACCCTAGTTTGGTAAGGTAGCTATGTAATCTTTCATACCAGGCCCTGGGTGCTCGTTTAAGACTGTAAAGGGCTTTGTTTAGTTTGTATACATGTGACTCTTTCTTGTGAATAACAAACCCTTCTGGTTGCTCCAAGTATACTTCTTCATTAATAACTCCATTAAGGAATGTCGTCTTTACATCCACATGATGTACCTTCCAACCTCTGGATGCAGCTATTGCAAATATAGTTTTGACAGATGTGTACCGGGCAACTAGAGTGAAAGTTTCATCATAATCGATCCCTTCCTTTTGTGAGAATCCTCGAGCCACAAATTTGGTTTTGTATTTCTCAATACTGCCATTAGGTGCTTGCTTGATTTTGAATAGCCATCTAGAGGAGACAACAGATTTGTCTTTGGGTCTTGGCACAATATCCCAAACATTGTTTTTGTAATAGATTGATATTCTAAGTTCTTCAATCATGGCATCTTTCTAGGCTTGAGATTTTAGAGCTTCTTCAACATCAGAAGGTTCAGGTTTAGTGGATTCATTTGTGTGGGTAACATAACATTAATGATTTCTAGCCCTCTTAGTTTCTCTAAGTACTTCATCGGGTACCACATGGTTTTCTTCAATCATTTTTCTTGCCCACAAGGGTCTTTTCTTGTTAAGTGGATTTGAAGTTTCTTTAGAATTAGATGCAGTGGGTCCATTAACTTCTATGCCACTCTCCCTCTCAATCATAGAACTTTTCATCATTATCAGGAATGGAATCATCATTAGGTTCTTCTATATCTCTGGAAGTTTTGAATGCAGTATCTTCATCAAATATGCCATCTATACTGATTTCAATTGTTCTTGTTCTTGGCACATATACTCTAGGGGCTTTAGAAGAATCACTATAGCCAACAAATATGCCTTTCTTCCTTGATGACTATAGTTTAGTTCTTTTCTCCTTAGGAATGTGGATATATATTGGACAACCAAAGATTTGAAGACGACTTAGGTGAATGTAATGACCTTGACCGGTCATGACCTTGACAAAAGCTAATATCCTTTGCTAATCAGTTGTTTGACATTTCACCAAACGCTTGTATTACGGAATTTCTATTTTCTGCTTCTGTTTCAGTCTATATGTTTTGAGATTGTGCATTGCAAATTGTGTTCTAAGATACCTCTAATGATGTTTCTGAATTTTTGAAATGATAATATATTTCAAATACTGAAATGATAAGAAATAATATATACTAACACATGCCAATGCTTAGGAAATCTGAATTCTCCTTTCAAATTAATATTCAACAATCATTTATCATTATAAATCATGGCAGAGATACGATGATAATTTTGAACAAGTTTGCAAACTTCCAACAGAGGAACCTGTGGGAAATTGAGTTGTAAAGCTTCCAAAAGCCTGCACAAACAGTCACTTCTGATTGTAGCTCACACTGGTGACACTAGAAATGACTTCTAGCATGAGATGTCAATTTGGCACCTTCAGAGATTGGCCACTAGCAGCAAGGAGATACCACAGCAGGGCTGTTGTGTATGAACAATAGGTTACGTAGGTCCAAACACCCAAGCCGCATAGGAGCTGGGGTTAGCAGTAGCATCCTAAACACTATGATTAAGAATTCTGACCTGCAGAAGCATTCAATCTTGCACAATAATAACCCGCTCTAAACTAGATGGCTAGACCAGTTCAGCTGCAAATTATCCTCAAGAACCCTTAGACAAAGCACACCAATTTGAAGGATGTTTAATTACAAGTATATGTATGCCCATATTTAGCATCAAGATACATGATTATCAATAGGAATTCTGGGCATTTCAAAACAAATGAAATTAACAATAAAAATCTTCAAAACAATTCGCATTTGCAATCACATAAAGATTTAATCACCAACAACACCACAAACGTCCAGCCTTGAGAAATCCAAATAAAAAATTACCAAAAATTAGAGATATAAATTACCAAAGTCTCCAATATAGATCTTCCCTCTCAGCCACAGTCAATACAGTAAGAGAAGACATTGAATTATTCCAACCAACAATTGCTCCTCAGCCAAAGGAAATAAGTATGAGAAGCCACCATGAAAATCTCAAAATTTACAAGAAACCAATCTCCACTATACTTCAGCAATGGAGCAAAAACCTTAGATCAAAACCCTTATACCTTAGCAGAAGATTTGCAAACCAAAACCTCAGAAAAGCCACAAAGGCAACTAAAGAGAATAAATATTCAAGTGTGCTTTTCTCAACAAATGAGCTTGTATTTATAACCTCCAAATGTCGTTTTTGTTGCCAAAATGTAACTTCACTTAGGAAGCTTCACCACACAACATTAATTAGAGGCTTCCATTAGATTCTTTTACTTGACTTGGCTTAACTAATTAATAAATAGCATTTTCCAATGATAACTCAACCCTCAACTATAGTAAAATTATAAAGTTAAATTATAACTTTATAATAAGCCATTTAATAATTAAATAATAATTTGGCCACTAAAAATATAAAAACTCCCAAAACACTCATCATTTAAATATGCCGTTTGCAATAGGAGTCATACCTATTATTTCTCCATGTGACCAAATGCACTTTTAAAAAATAGAAAGGGTCCATCTCAATCAACTCCCCACTTACCACAAATAGTAAGTACACAAAACTAAGCCCAAACAAAGTCCAATTTGAGCCAAACGAAAAGACCAACGTGTAGCCTACTAAATTGTGGAGAAGAGAAGACCCTTCCAAGCCAAGCCACTGCCTCTAAAGACCCTCTATCCATAATAATTAGCCTATGAGGATCATAGTAATAGGTTAATCCCTAAAACTCCAATGTTGGCAAAAAAATTGGGACATTACAAGTCAGGTTTGTTTCCTGAGGAAACTTCTTTAGGAGTTATGTTTCCTAGAATTGCACGAGGACATTTGTTTTCAATATATATAGTAGTATTAGATGCTTCAGCCTAGGATGATGTATGTAGGTTTTGATCTTGCATCATTGATGTAGTTGCTTCAATGATATTTTTTCTTTCTGCTACTTCATTCTGTTGAGGGTTATATGGCACAATATACTCCCTCTTAATCCCAATAGATATACATAAATCTTTGAACTTCTTGGAGATATATTCTCCTCCATTATCAAATTTTAAAATTTAGATTTTCTTCCCAGTTTGGTTTTCAACTAAAACTTTGAATTCTTTAAATTTGTGTAGTACCTCATTTAAATTTTTTAATTTTAGAAAATATATACAGGTTTTCTTAGAATAGTCATCTTCAAAGATGATGTAGTATAAGAATCCTCCTAATGAAGGTACTGACATGGGTCCACATAGGTCATTGCGAATGAGTTCAAGAATGCTCTTAGACTTATGTTCACTGGAATGGAAAGGAGTTTTAGGGTTCTTTTTGCACATCCTTTACATATTCCTTCATGTTCAGATTTAAGTTTGGGTATACCTTTTACAATTTTCTCTATAGAAGGTAATGCTCTAAAGTTTAAATGTTCTAATCTCTTATGCTAAATTCATTTTTTTTCTAGTTTCATGATTTAGTGCTAGATTTGTGGAATTACAAAGTTTGTATAAATTTCCTTCTCTAACTCCAATAGAAATAACATTTTTGATGTTTGAATTCTTCATCTAGCACAATACTTTATTTTTCTGAAAAACAATTCGATATCTTTGATCTGCTAGACCGGATATAGAGATAAGGTTTCTTTTAATTCCAGGAACAAATAGGACATATTTTAGGTATAAGTTCACTCTAGTACTTAGACGTATTGAGAATAGGTCCCAATTCCTTTCACAGGGTAAGTGGAGTTGTAGCCTGTTGTCACTTCTTCAGTTGAATATTCTTCAAGAGTCTCAAATTTATCTCTAAATCCAGTTATATGTCTAGAAGCTCTACTGTCAACTATCCAGGTGTTTTATTTGGAGTTTATCTCACTAGATAGGACAAGATAGAATAATGAGTATTTTTCATTCTTGTCTTCTACTCCCTTGACTTTGGCCATGTTGACAAGATTATTCTTCCTTTCTAGAGAATACATGTGAGTATGTCCAAATTTGTCACATTTATTACATTGAACTTTTGACAGGTCTCTTTTCTTATAGGTTTTCTTCCCTCTCTTCTTTTTGAATTTTCCCCTTTTATTGCTTGAATGTATATGCAATGCTTGAATCTCTTCCTCTTTGTTAAAGATTATACCTCTTGAGATTAATTGAGCCTCTTCTTGGGTACATTCATTTTTGAGTAGATCAAATTTGGGTATAGATGGATGACTGATGCATTGAATAAATGATTCCCATGATATTTGTTGAGTAACATGGATCATTTTTTGCAAATGTACTAACATTGCCAATGTGATTGATATTTTCCAAATGCAGATTTCAAGACTCGTAAATATGAGAGGATGAGATGTGTTTCATGAAGAGACATGACTCTATAGTTAATCATCATTAGTTAATATATTAATTATATAAATAACCATATGTATAATATAACTAAATGTATAAGAATATTTATCTAATGATGATTTTGTTGGAAATATATGATAGGCTAGGTTATTGAGAGGGGAGGGGTGAATCAGTGACCAATAAAGCTTATTCTTATTTCACCAATTATTCCTTCATATATATTTTGATCTAATTGTATGCATAAAAAACTAAAAGCATTAAAACATTTATAACACTTTGACACAAGATATGGTGATCTAGAAACCTTCCAAATAGAAAGTAAAACTGGGGTGGGGATGATATCCACAAGCTTTAGTACTACAATATGAAGTTTGCTGGTTAAGGCTTACAATTGATCACTTCTAATGATCTATCCTGTTAGGAGCAATAAGGATTGCTAGGTCCACCTTGTTAAAGGATTTATTAAACATACAATAAAGTATGCACTTGTTAAAGAGATTTGCAAAAGACTGTTAAGTCTACCTTGTGAAAGGATTTAATTGTTCCACCTGTTAGGATGAACTAGTGGCTGATCTTTGATTTGCAACTTTGATTTGTTGGTTGAGATTTCTTTGAAGTGTAACAATCACCTTGCTGTAATAGATAAATTTTTTCTGCTCCTTATACTGCTTGTAGCCTTCTCAATTTGCACTTCTGCTCTTATTATATCTCAAATATATTCTTCTTTTGGATGTGATACAATATAGTTCATATATACCAATCTAAATTACAATTCATCAAAGTCGGCTACAATACAAGTTTCACCAAAATACACAAAGTTGGCTCAATTGTTGGCACTTAGGTTCTGAAGACAAACTCGGTGAGGTTTTG
Source organism: Cupressus sempervirens (assembly GCA_028749045.1). NCBI lineage: Eukaryota > Viridiplantae > Streptophyta > Pinopsida > Cupressales > Cupressaceae > Cupressus > Cupressus sempervirens. The sequence goes on along the minus strand of CM053789.1, from coordinate 138,524,661 downwards.
ATACACGGAAACCATTGTCAATACTCAGCATTGTCATGCTCTTGGTAGATGTAGAAGCTCAGTTCATACTAGTCACTTCCAAGTAGACTGGACTCGGTCACCACTGGTGACTCGATGAAGACTGCGAAACTTGACATATAAACTGAATCACTTGGTTGACATTGCACGGTTCGGTCAACACTAACACTGTGAGGTTGGTATAAACTGAATCACTTGGTTGACACTTCTTGGCTCAGTCAACACTAGATTTACATCACTAATACTGCGAATTCGGTAGACACTGGAGACCACGGTTGACACTATGCAACTTGGTTAATACTAAGAAGCTTAGTTTTCATTGTTACTTATCAACTCGGTAGATACTATTTGGTGTGAACTGAATACTGATTCTGGAACTCGGTAGCAACTATACAACTCGATAGTAACTGGATTACTCAGTTAACATTGTAGACTACAAGATAAGCTCGATAATTGCTAACTATTTGACCAAGTGTGAGTCACTAATAAACAAACGTGACCATAATGTCAATAGATTTACCATCAATAATCTATCTCAAGATTGAATCAATCTGACTGCAACTACAAACTTAACACTCCCTGTTAGCTAGGGAAGATTGATATGGAACACAATATGCTCTCAAGTTTATGAAGAGATATCATCTCAGTATGATATTCTTGAAATGACATATTTAAGGATATCAACATAAATCCATCAACTTAAATGTTATCCTTTAATATAATTCAAAGTATGATTCAAGAAGAAAATATCAATCATATAATATGTATATTCTTTTGGTATGTGCACTGGCATCAAATCCTTGATGCCTACCAAAAGAATATGTTATATCCTAGAAGGATATGAGTTATCTAATTTCCGACACTCTGGGACAACAATTTAATGTAGTATATCAAGTAATAGGAAATCATAATGTCATGCTTTCTATCATGACAAGTGTCATAATTTCTAGCACTCCTGGACAACAACTTAATGAAGTTTGATCATGACATGTTCGTTATCATGACTTCCAACATTCTAGGACAACAACTTAATGAAGTCTATCATGATAACAGGTCTACCATTTATAAGATTGTCACCTTATAATGGTTACCTTCTGTTTATATATGTCAATAAAAGATCGTCACCTTTCATTACATATCATATGTGAAATAACCACCATGAACCAAGTCAGAGCGTGGTATAAAGGCTTTCACCTTAATTCTCTCTCACAGAGAAGAATGCATTACAAGGAATTTCACTCAGAACTTCTCATAGAGAAAGATATCATTCACAAAGGATTGCACCTCAAAATTCTCCCTCTAAACAATGATCTTGTGAAGTCAGGTCCAGTACTTACTCCCTTGGAGGCTCTCTTCCCCCAAGGATTCTTGTCAGGCTCACTTTGAATCTGATATCAATCTTCTGATTTTCTAGTGATAAGTCAATACTTCATCATGATGCACTCAAAAGTAGGCCCATCAAAATCATGCAGTCACACACCTGTATTTCTAGACTCCCTCTTAAAGTAATAATCTTCTAAGCTCTTGCATTGCCTTCGAAGAATTCGAAGAAGTGTCATACTCTCTCTTAATGTAGAGGAATACTCACAATCTCAATCATCAAAGATATTTGCTTCAAGAGCCTTACTTTATCTAGCTTGATCACAACTTCTTTTAAGCTACTATCATAAGTTGTGTAATATCCCCACCATAAAATAGTTTATTAATCAAATCTTTGTTATTGGGCCAATTGATTAAAAATATCTCGGACCCATTTTAGTTTTGTTTCGGTAGGTAAGTGTAGCCGTTGGTTGTCTTTGTACACTCAAAAAGTCTTCGCGATGGGTATTTAAGCATGACTTTTAGGTAGTCGTAGGTATGCAATTTGCATTATTTTCTTTGTACTGTGAATTCCTGTTAGGATTCTCTGTTGTTCGCCATTTTAGAAGTGAAAGATCTTCCCTACTTGGCTCTCCGGTTTTGGTGGGATTCAACCCTCACCCTATCTCATCTGTGTACTGCTTGGCTCAAATCTAGAAAATCGGAGCATCATTTGTAAGTGGAATATTATTATTATTTGGTGCAAGTATCTATTTGGTCTTTGATTATCCGCAAGCTATTGTGTTCAATATATTACATTTGTATTTCGAACGGTGTTGCTGAACACCTTTGCATCTGTCCTTGCCATAATTCCTTCACCATACATCTTTCTATCCATACTGTACAACTACCTAATACCATCGTATTACCTGGTTGTTTCATTGTACGACCTCCTATTGTATTGCACATCATCCCACCGTACTACCCGTCACTTCACCATACATCGTACGGTCTCCTACCGTATTGCCTATCACCCACCATATGGACATAGTCGTACACTGCTCCCTTGTATCGTATAGACTTATTCCTATACCATGCGACCATTCCAATTGATCCTATACGGCTCTCCCTCCTTCCTCCTCATTGTACGCCCACCTACAATTCACCTCACACTTGTCAAATTGATTAGGACGCTATTCTAACCCCCATGTGGCTACCCAATCAAGTCGTATCGCCACATCCCCTTGCCCTTTGCAACACACAGGAACATTACAAGTTGCTTAATGTGTCATTCTTCTTGTCCTGCAAGATCAACTTCAGATACAAAGGAAAAGATCAAGGCAAATAACTCTTATAGTATGTATAGAACTACAAATAAGAGAATGCAATAAGCAAGTAAATATAATACTCAAGGATAATAAATACTTATCTGCACATTAATGTTCTTGATACAAGTTGCTCTAATGAAGGTCCATATGTATCGATGATGTCTCTGTATAAAAATTTGTCAACCAATGGAATGAAGCATTGGTTATTATTCCCCCCCCCCCCCCCCCCCCCCACCCCCCGCCTTCCACAACAATGTAAAATTCCCAGTCATTTGATTGACATTGTTGGGTGATAGTATCTATTTAGTGATACTTAGTCCTCATGAGCGATCATTTTGTTTTATGCAATTCATATCTTGAGGAATGTAATGAAGTTCTGCTTCCATGAATGATCCTTGTAGTTTCCTTGTAGAATATTTCTTACCTTTCACTTTGATATGTAGTAGGGTTTGCCTTGGTTTTAAGGAGATCGTATATGTTTTACTTTTTGAAATATATGTTTCCAATATTTGCTCCCTCTCTTTCAAGGTTGCCCCTAATGAAATGTTAGGTTACATCTGAATCTCAATCTCCTTCTTGCACTAAAATTCTCATAGGAAAAGATCAAGGTATATAGTTCTTGGTAGGATGTATAAAAATACAAATAAGAATGTTAATTTGGCTATTAGAAATTTAACGTTGCCTATTACTAACAATAACATAAATGATTGTAGTATTTTTATGATATTTTCAATAACAGAAAAAAGAACTTAATCTTTCAATAATATTTATATGTTAATACACATATAAATAATAAATCATTACCACTTTGCAAACACAAGTTAATTAACACAATTGACTTATCTCGATACTTACCTTTTAATGAGATCAATGAAATTGATGCATTTATCACCTTAAGACCGCCTTGGGCTTGACATCAGCCAAGAGGTAGATAATTTAACTTTGTTAAGTGTGAGCCTCTTCTTTAATCCTACCAGTGACTTGATTTCTAGATCTGTTGAGGTTGAAATCCTTGTTTTCATAAGTAATCTAGTGGTGCAAGTTTTGATAGCATGATGACCCACTTCTAAGTCAGCAATCGAGTCCTACTATTAGTTAGTCATACATGATAGGCAAAGCAATGGATTACTTACTATGCATAAGTTGATATATTTATGTTCTCCGAAAGACAATGATAATTAACTCAAGCTCTCGATATATTAGTCTATCCTTACTTGAATGATTGTGTCATTTGTCAACATTGTTGTTTGATCAGTAAATCCGATGATGCACCAACCAAATAAGGTTGTGTTGAGAGTTGTTTCGTAGGTAGATGACTTCTCTGCCAATTCTCAAAAATTATTGTGAGTATTGTGTAGGCCAGTGAGCTGTAGGTAGAGGACTGCTTATGAAGGCCATACTTGTTGACCAAAAGCCGGTTTTTTGCTTGCAAAAGCCAATTTAGCCAGCAAAACAATATTTTCTGGGAACAATAGTTATAAAGGTAGATGGTTGCAATCAAACTCGTTGATTCTCCTATGATAATGAGCAGTGTTAAATTTATTATAAAAAATATCTCTGATGATAATCTCCTAGTTGTATATCATCAAGGTGCCTAGGGCTTCATCACAAAATCTAATTTTATCAAAGTTGTCACTATATTAGCATGATAGATTGCCCAACACAATGTACAAGGGTCAACTTGGTCATAGCTTGGAATTTATAAACCAATTGTTTTAGATATCTTCCATTGTGTGTATGATAGTTTGTATGAACCTATTCATGTACTCATTCTCCAATCACCAATATAGTCCACGATATATGAGTGTTGTAAGAGCTTTTACCTCTATCTGAACATGATAGCTATCTTGTATTTGTTGTTTGTTTTCTTGTCTTATGCTTAATTGATACTATCACTAGTAAATGTTGGTACTAATGTAAAGGAAGTTGATTGTAATAGAAAGCATTGAATGTTATAGTCTTTCTTGACTAGTCCAATCCACAAGCCTTTGAAAATCGCATGACCCACCATTCTCAGTCTTACCTATACATCTCTTGAATGATTCAGGTCACAATATTAAAGATCATTGTCTTTTAAAAATTCTTCATTTGTCAATCTTACTACTGTCGAATATTCAATCATAGGCTTCTTGTCCACATACTTAGCAAGCTACAAATGGCAAATATCAGGACTGTAAGTCAGAGCTTCGACTATCTAATGTACACATAATATGATAGTCATAAGATGTGCATCAAGTCAAGAGTTTGTGAGTTGTGCTTCAAAGATAGACAATTCATAGGGGCACATGGTTTTCCACTCTACGCTAGTTTCCCTAACATTACTGTTTTAAACTTTGACTTTCTACAAAAGAAAGGACATGTTCGCTACCACGCATATCTACAAATGCCCAGTTGCGATTGTTTTCATAGTGATGTGTAGGCCAATTATGGCTTTGTCCAAATAATGCAAATGAGGCTTACTAATGTGAGCGCTCTACCTCTATAGAGTAATGCATGCTTTGTAATCTCACTTCTGATGAAACTTCCATTGCTCTACTCATTCATCAACTTGTAGGAATCCAATAATCATCTCTCTACCACCGCCGAGTTGTAAAGTTTCTGCAAATTAATTAGAGTGCCGATGAAGTACTTATAATATGCTGAGACTAACCTTCAGATATTATGGATTAAATATAATCGATCCTAAAAGTAAGTTCTGAATTTGTTATTAATTCTGCAAGTAGATCACCTAGGGCTAAATGCTAGAAGGAGCAAACTTGTGTAATAAGTGTGTGCCTTCTATCTACAAACACACCCCTATCTTATACATAACCCAAGGGTCTTGAGTCTTGACCTTTCAACAAGCACACCACTTCCTAGGTTAGCCTTTTCCAAATCATGTCCCTTCCTCAAAATTGCCACCCATTCTATTTTGACTAATGTTTAGTGGTTAACTAACCACATTAGTCAATAACAGGTCTAATAAGACCCATAGAAAATTGCCGATTATTTCTAGAGGAAGTATAATGATTCTAGGTCTATATTATAAGGTTATTCATGCATCTAGTTCAAACTGATTTGATAAATCAGAAATATTTATATTGTCAGGTTATCAAGAATTAACACTCCCTCTTAGCATGATAATATAAATGAGAGATAACATATCTATTTGAATCTTCTAAACATGTGGTATCATTGTACACATGATACTTTGTCATATTATTATACCTGTAATATGACTTATCACTTATACTTGTGATAACAATATTACATGGAATGCAATATATAGGATAAAATCTGGAGAGTGATTAAATTCTTCCTTTATACAAGATGTGACTCATAGGCACTGACAGGTCTATATCACAATATGATCTTGAGTTAAGATCTGCCAGTACATAGGATAAAATTCAGAGAATGGCTAAATTCTTCCTTTATCAAAGTTGTGACACATAGGCATAGAAATGTCTACATCACAATGTGATGTTTAAACTCATCCAGATCTATCAGTAGTTCTCTATTGTTTAGTACATTATCTCAGAGATCGTCACCACTTAGAGAATGAATACAAATGGTGAAGCCCATAATAGTCAATAGCCTAACAATAATAATCTTAACACAAAATTATTTCATTAATAATTTAAACAGTACAAATGTATTATAATTCAACCATAACAAGTCCTTTTATGAAGTGATCTATCTTCACTTGAGAGAGAGGTTTCAAAACAATATCTGCCATCTAATTTGCAGTGCAAATGTATTCTAACTTTGTAATGTCCCCAATTTTTAATGTAATAATTAAATTAAATTAATTAATTAACTTGTCACTGAATTTAAATAATATAAAAAAAGGACCTTTAATTAGTTACTTCAATTAATTAATATGAGGCCCAAGTTAATGTTTGTATTTTTGGTTCCGATTGATTTAATATATATGTCGGACCTATTTTTATTGTACTTTCCATTGGTAAGTGTTGCCGTCGGCTATCTTTGTACACCCTCAGAAATGTTTTCCCGATGAGTATTTAAGCACAGCTTGTAGGTAGTCATAGGTATATGATTTGGATTATTTCTTTTGTATTGCGAATTCTCATTGGAATTCTCTATTGTTCGTCATTTTAGAAGTGAAAGATCTTCCCTACTTGGCATGTCTGGTTTTGGTGGGATTTAACCCTCACCCTATAACATTGCATGTAATACTTCGCTTGAATTTGACAAATCGGAGGACCATCTTATTGCAAATATTAATTAAAGGATACTTCTGTTCAATCTCCATTCTTGTTTGGTTTATTGATGAATTTGGATCTATAAATTTTTGGTTTCATGACTAAATATTCCTTCTCTATCTGCACACCACCCGCTACCCTTGGTTTGGTGCAACACGCAACACATCTGTCCGTGCTGCAACATTACCATTCTGTATGATCATCTCTGCCCGTGTTACAACGTTACCATACCTATGGCCATCTCTGTCTGTATTGCAACATCACCATGTTGTACAACTCTCCAAGCTATCGCACAACCAATCAACACCACCATCCATACTCCATTCCAAGCTACCGTATGGCCCACCACAAATAGTCCGGACAATATTGTTCACTCCATTCAACTATATTGTACAACCAATGGGTAATTGGCCATTAGGCACACGAGACCAATGGGTTATGGCTATCAGACACATAGGACCAATGGGTATGTGCCCATCAAGCACACAGGACCAACGGGTAATTGGCCATGAGGCACACGGGACCAGCGGGTAACTGGCCATTAGGCACACGGGACCAACGGGTAACTGGCCATCAAGCACACTAGACCAACGGGAAACTGGCCATTAGGCACACAAGACCAATGGGTAATTGGCCATCAGGCACACGAGACCAACGGGTAATTGGCTATCAGGCACACGGGACCTATGGGTAGCTGTTATTAGGCACATGGGATGACAGAACATTACAAACTGGACGGTTTTCTTGTCTACCATATCTCTTACATAATGGTAAGGAATTTCGATATGCTTGGAATTGTCATGAAAAATTGGATTCACAGAAAGGTTGATGGAACTTTGATTATCACAGTGAATGATAGTGGGATTCATGGGTTGATCAAATAATCGCACAAGTAACTTTCTAAGCCAAATTGCTTCTCGAGAAGCCATTGCAGCTGCAATGTTTAACTTCCATGGAACGCTGTGCTAGTGATGACTGCTTTCTGCATATCCATGGTATCACTGTTGAGCCTAAATTGAAACAACATCCTAAAGTGCTTTCCCTATCAGTAACACTTCCAATCCAATCTAAGTCTGTGAATCCATGTAAGTTCAATTCAACTTTGTTATGCTTAAGCCCAAGGTTAATAGTTCCTTGTAAGTGTTTCATAATGTGTTTGATTGCAACCAGGTGAATTTCCTTTGGCTCACACATAAACTGACTCAAGGCATTAACATCATAGAAAATATCAGATTTTGTATTTACGAAGTACATAAGAGACACAATCATCTGTTTGTAAAGAGTAGAATCTATGGAGGGTGATTTTGTTGCTTCTTCCTTAAGTTTGTGTAGATTAGTCTCCTTTGGAGAAGACATAGATCTGCAGTTCCACATTCCAAATCTCTTCAAGATGTCTAATTTATACTTTTCTTGATGAAGTATGATGCTATTAGAGTTTTTCCATACTTCCAGTCGTAGGAAGTAATGAAGGAGTCCTAAACCTTTCATATTAAATTCTCTAATTAGATCTTTCTTGCATTGATCTATAAGAATCATCACCTGTTATTAATAAATCATCAACATATAGTGTCAAAATTATCATATCATCTTAATCCCTTTTACAATAGAGATTTGGATAAGCTTCATTCTGAGAGAATCCTTAATTGGTGAGATACGTATCGATTCTTTTATACCATGCCCTTGGAGCCTGTTTAAGCCCATAGAGCTTTCTTGAGTCTGCAAACAAAGACTCTAAGATTATGAGTTTCAAATCCTTCAGGTTGTTCCAAATATACCTCTTCTTTAATCTTCCCATTCAGAAATGTTGTTTTTACATCCATTTGATGTATCCCTTTGATGTTGCAATAGCTAGGACTATTCTTACGGAGGTGTATTTGGCAACTGGAGCAAAAGTTTCTTCATAATCAATAACCTTCTTCCTGAGAATCCTCTGACTACGAATTTGGCCTTATATTTTTCAATGCTTCTGTTAGCAGCATGCTTGATCTTAAATGTCCATTAAGAAGAGACAACAACTTTTCCCTTAGGCCTTGGAACAATTTCCCAAACATCATTCTTAATAATGGATTGGTATTCTTCTATCATGGCATGCTTCCAAGCTGTATGTTTGATAGTATCTAAAACATTTGTTGGTTCTGAGTTAGATAAGTCACTCATGTTTGCTGCATAGCTAGAAAACCTTTTGGGTCTTTTGCTATCTTTGAAGGTTCTAGATGGTGCAGCGAAGTCTTGTGCTTCTTCTACAGTCTTAATAGCTCAAAGTGGTCTTTTCTTAGGATTTTGAGTTTCGTCAAGATTAAGGTTTCGAATCTCACCTTTGATTTCTTCAATGTTCTCCCTTTGAAACTCAGGATCATGATTTTCTTTAGAGCTAAGTATATGAGAGGGTTCTTCAAAACTTAGGGTTCTATTGAATGCAAGCTCTTTTTCAAAGATAACATCTCTACTAAGTTCAATGTTCTTCTGACCAGCTATGTAAATTTTGTATGCTTTAGAGGTTTTACTATAGTCGACAAAATGACTTTCCTTCTAGAGGGTTCTTAGTTCTCTTTTCTTTTGGAACATGTATGTATACAGGGCATTCAAATACCCTAAGATGACTTATTTTTGGTACCTTAGAAAAGACTTCTTCGAGAGTTTTATCTCTAAGGTGGGATTGAGGACTTCTATTTTGAATATAAACAGTAGTACATGAGGCTTCTGCCCAAACATAAAATTCTAAGTTTTGAAAGTATCATAGCTCTTGCCGCTTCTATAATTGTCCTATTCTTCCTTTCTACTACCCCATTTTGCTGTGGATTATAAGGAACAATATACTCCCTCTTAATTCATGTTTTTTTACAAAAATCTTTAAACAAATCTGAAGTATATTCCCCTCCATTATCAGACCTAAGAGTTTTAATATTAATGTCTTGATAGGTTTTTAGTTAAGGTTTTGAATTCTTTAAATCTCTTAAGGGTTTCTTCTGATTCTTTACATTTTAAGAAGTAAATCCATGTTTTTCTAGAGAAATCATCTATAAAAAGTATATAGTACAAAAATCCTCCAAGAGAAGGAACAAACATAGGTCCACATAAATCTAAGTGGACTAATTCTAAAACATTGTTAGATTTTCTAGTGCTAATTTGAAATGGACTTTTGGTGTTCTTACCTAGTACACATCTTTTACATATGCTAGAATGATCTTTATTTAATTTAGGTAAACTAGTAACCATCTTCTCCATAGTCAATAAGGCTTTGAAGTTTGGATGCCCTAACCTTCTATATCACACTTTGTTTATATCAACAGCTTCGTGGATTAAGGCTTGAATGGGTTCTATATTTAATTCATACAAGTATTCCTTTCTTCGACCAATCAACTTTGATTTCTTAAATAAAGAGTTCTTAGACTAGGTCATTAATTACTTTACCATTCATGAATGCAACCTTATGTCCATCATTTTCAAGTGTTGTAATATAGATTAGATTCCTCTTGATTCCTGGTACATAGAGTACTCTTTTGAGATGAGAAATACTCCACTTCAGTTTCAAGGTGTAGTTCCCAATTCCTTTGACAGGATGAGTGAAATTATCACCTATGGTAACTTCATCATTAACTTTTTCTGATATTGAGTTTAGTACTTCTTTGTATCCTGTAATGTGTTGAGATGATCCATTGTCAATTAATTACCCATGCTTTGCTTGATACTTCATTTGATAGCATTGAATACAATACACATTTGTCAGGATCAAATTTTTCCTCTTTCTTAGTAACGTTTGTTCAATTTACTTGCTGCTTTGTATTCTCTGGGCAATTTGCTTTATAGTGTCCAAATTTTTCACATTTTTCACATTTTACTTTGGATAAATCTCTCTTAGGTTTGTATTTCTTTGATGAGCCTTCTTCTTGAAGTGCTTCGTCTTACCTTTATAGGAATTTGTGTTGAGAACATGAAGTTCTTCATCTTTAGTTTTCAATTTCCTTCCTTTCTTGAGTTTCTTAGATTCTTCTTTAAGACAATCTCCTTTAAGTCTATTGAAGTTTGGAAGTTTGTCTCTAGCACTTACTCTTTGTAAGAATATTTCCCATGAATCTAGTAATCCATCTATTGCCATTAATGTTAGTTCTTCATCATCAATTATGTACCCAATGCTTGTAAGTTCATTTCTTAGACTAGCCACCCTTAGGAAGTATGAATTCATAGATTCTCCCTTATTTTTATATGATTTAGTTGCCTTTTAAGTGAAAGGGTTCTAGTTGCATTATTAACCTCATATGCATTGATTAATGCACTCATCATATTGAATGTTGTCAGATGTTTCATTAGCATAGGTACTATTTCATTTTTAACTCCATCTAATATGATTTTCATGGCTTTCCTGTTTTCTTTGATCCAGTTAGTTTTATAAGGATCGGCATCAGGTTGCTTGTATTCCTTATCAACAAACTGTGTTGCATCATTTTCTTCAAGAGCCATTATAATTTTGAATTTCCCATGCAAGGAAGTTGTCTTTTCCATCAAACCTGTCTTCGGGTTTGATTGCATTGGCCATTATATGTAGAAGGATGTTGCTAGATATGTTTTAAATCTGATTATCAATATGCAGAGCCAAGGTTCAACTACTAGAGCTCTGATACCATGTAAAGTTTCTGCAAATTCTGATAATTAGAGTGTTGATGAAGTACTTATAATTTGTTGAGACTAACCTTCAGATATTATGGACTGTATATAATCGATCGTGAAAGTAAGTTCTAAATTTGTTATTAATTCTATAAGTAGATCACCTAGGGCTGAATGCTAGAAGGAGCAGACTTGTGTAATAATTGTGTGCCTTCTATCTACAAGCACATCCCTATCTTATACATAACCCAAGGGTCTTGACCTTTCAACAAGCAGATCCCTTCCTAGGTTGGCCTATTCCAAATCATGTCCCTTCCTCAAAATCGGCGCCCATTCTATTTTGACTAATGGTTAGTGGTTAACTAACCACATTAGTCAATAATAGGTCTAATAAGACCCATAGAAAATTGCCGATTATTTCTAGAGGAAGTATAATGATTCTAGGTCTATATTATAAGTTTATTCATGCATCTGGTTTAGACTGATGTGATAAATCATAATATTTATATTGTCAGGTTTTAGGAATTAATAGCTGTAAGCAAGAACAAACAAGCTCTATCATATACTTGAGGTCTTCTTGGGGACAACTCCGATCAAATTTCTTTTACTCTAACTCTATGATGCACTTAGTATCTTTTGTCAGTCACTTCTACATACATCAACGTTTGAGTTGTTGCCTTCTTTGGATCTTGGAGTTGTAATTTTTATGAGTCCCGACCCTTAATTTATATCTTCCTTAGTTTTACACTCTCAACTTATCTGTCGTCCTCTCCAATCAATATCGTTAATCCTCTTAAATGGTGATTGGACTTATTCTCTAGTGGGGTATGTCGATTTTTTGTTTAGCCATTCATGACTTGCATAAATACTCTGATAAATCATTATTTATTTGAGCATCCCAAGTAAAGCTTTAGGAAAAGAACGCTGCTCCTTGGGTCGATAGGAAAATATGAAATGAGAAGTGTTTCTTAGTCTCACTTTCTGAACTTCCCAACTTCCACAGCTTTAGATCTTATGCTATGTGTATCTTCTTGAATAGTCTTCTTCAAGCACCCCTATTCATTCCTATGATATCGTTCTTGTTTGATAACAATAGTTTACAATAGAAAACACTATTGTTTTGCAAATTGATACATCTCTATTCCTATCTCTTATTTATAAGTATATTTGCAGTCAGCTCTGATACCATGTTGAGTAACATAGATCATTTTCTGCAAATTTTCTAACATTGCCAATGTGATTGATATTTTCCAAAAGCAGATTTGAAGACTCATAAATATGAGAGGAGACATATCTTTATAGTTAATCATCATTAGTTAATATATTAATTATATAAGTAACCATATATATATATAAGAATATTTATCTAATGATGATTTACCATCAACAATGTATCTCATGATTGAATCAATTTGACTGCAACTACAAACTTAACAATATTGGTAATCCTCTAAGAGCTATTAGAGATAATTCAACATCTTCAACATTGTTTCCAATGGTAGAGTGTTGATCTCTTAATTCAAAGATTTTGGAGAAATAGGAGGTGATTGTATCTCCTTTGTCCATCTTGATGTTTAGGAATTGTTGTTTTAATGTAAACAATCTGCTTGCATTGTTTATCTCAAATGTGTTTTGAATAGTTTGAACACATCATAAGTGGTTGTAAGTTTTTCTATTGATGGAAGAATATGATCTTTAACTCCATCAATGATAATTTTCTTGGCCTTATCATTCCGTCTTTTTCAAGTTATCATTTCTGTTTCATCTTTGGGTAATTCCTTGTTTTCTTCTATAAATGACTCCAATTCAAGTTCTTGGAGTGTTGCTGCGATTCAAATTTTGCATGAAACGAAGTTGGAGGTACCTTTTAGTCTATCCTCAACTCTGATATTGTTCACGGTGATTGTTTTGATTGAGCAAAGAAATATTTCAGTGATCTTGAAGCAAAAAAATCACAATTGATTCAAAGGTTTGTTCTACCAACCTGTGTTTGATACCATGTTAAGGAATATAGATCAGAGGTAGAATTTGATTACTGTGAATTCAAATGCCTATGAAATCTTCTTTTATAATCAGTTGCAGGATTATCTACAATGTTTTCCTGATCTTCAAAGTTGGCTTTGATTTTGAGTCGGCACTCTCATTAGAGGGAAAAGCTGAAAAACTTCTAAGAGACTCGCAAGGAATGAAGAAAACTGTAAAGAAGATCATTAGGCAGGCTAAGGGGCAAAATCTAGACACCATAATTAGGGCCACTAAACCCCTTGCCAATTTCATGAAGAAAGATTTCCATAGAGATTGGAGTGTACTAATGCAAAGTGGTGCAAAACATAGCGAGGCAGTAGAAATATGAAAGGATGAAGCATCATATCACCTACAGAGCAATCTAGCTACTTGCTCAAATGGAGGAGGCCTTTAAGGGAACATTCCTAGAACTCCAACAAGAAAAGGAGTCATCTGGAAGGATGAGGAAAGAATGGGAAATATAGAAAGAAGCAATGGAGGAGAAGTTGGCAGCAACTGAAAAGGATATGACAAAGGCATTACGATTACTGCAAGGGGTACAGGCCAAACAAATGGTAGCAGAGCCAGACTTGCGACTCCTACGGCAGCACACATCCAATTCAGGGTTGTCCTCACATCCTACATCTTGAAGTTTTTAATAGTTAGGCATCTGTTCGGAAGACTTCTTTTTCGGGGAGGATAAATGTAGGGTGGTTAAGTCAATAATGCAACTAAAGATAGTTAATTGTGGGTTTTGGGTAGTCAGGTAGTGAGGAGATGTGTTGCTTGGTCTCCCTAAGCAATCAACCACTATTTAAGAACAATTGAACTGGAATGTTGTAATTGTCATTTTTGGTAATCAATAAAGAATACTGATTTCCCTCACGAATATTGGTCTGCTTATCATTGGTAGTAAATGTTTATGTTAATATTGGTAAAGTTGAATGCATGCTTTAATACTGTCTCGGTAACCAATCTACATTATTTTTATTTTTACATATAAGATTCCCCACACCTAGGTGTCCGACTTACTCAAGGTTTAAACATTTAATTTTTTTACAATTAACTTCCCTAAACAGGCCAACTCTTTAGTGGATTTTGGATTTCACTTTAATGGTGTAGATTTGATTATTTGTTTTCCTTTAAAATCATCTTCATTAGGGAGTAGAAAATCAGTTCTTTCTTAGGAATTCGTATGGAAGGACTTACGTGCAAGGCCTTCAAAACAAGTCGTAAATTCACCCCTTATTCAGAATTCACTTCAAGATTAAGTTGGAAATTGGGGTTCTGTTTGGATAACTTCACCTATGCTGGTTGTAAATTCATCCTGTCTTTGGACTTTCTTCATAACCGAGGTTGGAATCTCAACATTATTTGAATTTACTCTAAAATCAGTTTGGGAATTGCATACTTGTTAGGACAAACGTTGGAAGGGTGGTCAGAAATTTCACTATTGTTAGGAATGTTTCTTAGGAGCTGAGGAGATTTCAGAAAAGTGTTAGAGATCCCTAAAGATCTAAGTCCAGAATTGCCATTGTATTTGAATAGCCTTCTCATGGTGCAAAAATTAGAACTCCTATTTGGATAAACATGTCTCATGTAGGTTGGAAGGTAATGTCCCTAGTTTTTTATGTAATAATTTAATTAAATTAATTAATTAACTGGTCCCAGAATTAAAATTATATAATAAAAGGACCTTTAATTAGTTACTTTAGTTAACTAATATGGGGCCCAAGTTAATATTTGTATTTGTGGTTCTGATTGATTTAATATATATCTCAGACCTATTTTTATTTTAGTTTCCATTGGTAATCGTTGTCGTCGGGTATCTTTGTACACCTTTGGAAAGGTTTTCCCCAAGGTATTTAAGCACAGCTTGTAGGTAGTCGTAGGTATGTGATTTAGATTATTTCTTTTGTATTATGAATTCTCATTGAGATTCTCGATTGTTCACCATTTCAGAAGTGAAAGATCTTCCCTACTTGGCTTGTTTGGTTTCGGTGGGATTCAACCCTCACCCTATTTCGTTGCATGTAATACTTCGCTCGGATCTGGCAAATCGGAGGACCATCTTATTGCAAATATTAATTGAAGGATACTCATGTTCAATCTCCATTCCTATATGGTTTATTGATGAATTCGGATCTATAAATTTTTGGTTGCATGACTCAGCAATCCTTCTCTATCCGTACAACATCCACTACCCTTGGTTTGGTGCAACACATAGTGCATTTGTCCGTGCTGCAGCATTACCATTCCGTACAACCATCTCTTCCCGTGCTACAACATTACCATATCGTACGACCATCTTTGTCCATATTACATCACCATATTGTACGACTCTCCAGGCTACCGTATGACCAATCAACACCACTGTTCATACTCCATTCCAAGCTACTGTACAACCCACCCAAACAATCCATACATCATTGTTCACTCCATTCAACTATACTATAGGGCCAGCGGGTAACTGGCCATCAGGGACACAGGACCAACGAGTAATTGGCTATCAAGCACATGGGACCAACGAGTACCTACCCATCAAGCACACAAGACCAATGGGTAACTGGCCATTAGGCACATAGGACTAGCGGGTAACTGGCCATCAGGCACACGGGACCAACGGGTAGTTGTCCATTAGGCACGCGGTACCTATGGGTAACTAGCCATCAGGCACACAGGAACAACGGGTAATTGGCGATCAGGCATGCGGGACCAACGGGTAGCTGGCCATCAAGCACATGAGACCAACGGGTAATTGCTATCAGGCACACGGGACGAATGGATCATTACAGTGGTATCAAAGCTGGTGATTTTGCTAGCCTGTTGGAAGAATGGAGAGCTTTGACTTGGATGACACAATGGTTGAATTTTCAGCGGATTGGAGAGCACATTTGTTAGTCGAATACTCCAAGAATACTATTGTGTGCCAACTATTGGATGGACAAGTGTAGGATGACAAATACAGGGTGGTTGGCAATATCATTTACCACAAAGACATAATCTATTTGGTACCCGAATCAAAGATGAAGGAATGGATTCTGGAGGAAGATACAGACACAAATATTGTCAAACCAACACCCAATGATCATCTTGATGAAAATTTGGGTTTTGTTAGTGGCCCTCCAAATGAGAAGGTTTCATCAATGGTTGTTCTACTTCTTGAAGATGCTATGGACGATTTCTTGCCGGAGCAACCACAGTTGAATATGGAGTTTACCCTTCAGTGTTGCCTTAGTCGTGTAGGACTAAAATTTTTCCGTGTAAAGTGCTTCCTCATAAAAATAATAGAATCTACATGAGTTGTGAAGTTCCTAATGAGATTGATGATTACATGGAGATTACGGATCTGGACATCAATGTGTTTAATGATTGACGCCCTTGGGATCCTCTTGGTTTTGGATATAACAATGTTTATATTAGAGTGGCGTAGTAGAGCTTGAATGACAGTCTACTCATCTCAATTGAATTTGTGATCCTGAAGAAGCATGGAGTTTTCAGTAGATATAGCAATCTGCATTCGCGAATGGTTTGCGATTCTGGAGTTTGTGTATTGTTTGAGAACAAGCAATCTTTGGCCAACGAGGATTTGTAATGTCCCCAATTGTTAATATAATAATTAAATTAAATTAATTAATTAACTAGTCCTAGAATTTAAATAATATAATAAAATGACCTTTAATTAGTTACATTAATTAATTAATATGGGGCCCAAGTTAGTATTTGTATTTGTGGTTCCTATTGAATTAATATTTCTTGGAACTATTTTTATTTTAGTTTCCGTTGGTAGGTGTTGTCGTCAGCTATCTTTGTACACCCTCGGAAAGGTTTTCCCGGAGGAGTATTTAAGCATGGCTTGTAGGTAGTTGTAGGTATGTGATTTGGATTATTTCTTTTGTATTGCGAATTCCCTGTGGGATTCTCTATCATTCGCCATTTCGGAAGTGAAAGATCTTCCCTACTTGGCTTGTCCGGTTTGGTGGAATTCAACCCTCACCCTATTCCATTGCATGTAATACTTACCTCGAATCTGGCAAATCAGAGCACCATCTTATTGCAAATATTGATTGAAGGATATTTGTGTTCAATCTCCATTCTTGTTTGGATTTATGAATTTGGACCTATAAGTATTTTGGTTCTAGGTCTTGGCATTCCCTTTTTGTTTGCACACCATCCATCATCGTGGCTTAGCAACATCACCATACACTTGCCCATCCCATTTCGTATGACCATTTGGGCCTACTGTATGGCCATCCACCTCTGTTGTCTCTACCGTACAATGATTGAAAAACTCGTGTTTGTAAACACAAATTCCCAAAGTTGAGAGAAACCTGAATTGATTATGTAATGTCCCTGCCATGTAATGATTCAATTTGCAAGCTGAAGACTGCAACCTTGCCCTTGAAATGAAGTCCGTATAGTGAGAATGGTGCCTACTAGAACAGTCGTACGGTAAAGATACTGATTTGCAAAGGATGTACGGTGGAAAGACTAGACAGGAAGCCGTATAGTTTAGTATTTTGGCTATTGAAGTCTGTACACTCAGCCAGTGATGATACAAGCTGTACGGCGAATGGAGTAATGCTGCACCTCAATATTGAGAGTCGTACGGTGAAACTTTGGACGTACGGTAACCTAATGAAGCCGTACGGTGAGAAACTTGGAGATGTATGTTTTATGGAGTCGTACGGGTATGTGAGATTGCCATACAGGCTATTAAGGAAGATGGCTATACGAAATATGGAACTAGTCGTACGGTGCTAAATGATGTCCGTACGGTGGACAGGAAGGCCGTACGGGCATGTAATTGTGAAGGTTGTACGATGTAAGATAGGATACCAAACAAGGAGATTAGGAGGTGTTGTTTCGGAATGGAAGCCGTTCAATGTGTAGTGAGGAATGAGCACGCATCCAAAACACAGTACGTTAATGGCACAATACTTAAAGAATTTGAACATTAATTAATACCCGAACAAGTATGGAAGAACGTTCACTAGATTTATAAAATTGCAAATATTGACAGCACTCCAATTTGCCGGATACAGACCAGAAGAACATCGACGAAATAGGGTGAGGGTTGAATCTCACCAAAATCGCACAAGCCAAATAGGGAAGGTCTTTCACTTCCGAAATGGCGAAGAATGCCAAACTCCAACAAGAATCCGTAGTACAGAGAGATATAATCCCCAAAAGCATAACTCCATACTACCTACGAGCCACGCTTAAATACCCATCAGGAAAAACTTTCCGAGGGTGTACAAAGTTAGCCAACGGCGACACAAACTATGAAAACTATATAAAAATGGGTCTGAGATAAAATAAATCAATTGGCCTGTTACAAAGATTAAATAAGTACATTTATTTTATGACGGGGACATTACAGTCCTCTCGTCCCAAAATTTGCTTGTCCTCAAGCAAGTGCAATGCTAGGTGCTAGAGGATGTGTTCGCCTTCCACCGTTGCGTCCATCGGTAGATGTCGCCAACATACCAAGTAATCCCTCACGGTGTGGTTTCGCATGACCTGTTCACGCACTTCAAGAATCTCAACAGTTTCTAGAATGAGCTTTCCTTCCTCATCGAGTGGCGGAAGGTCGGTAGTGACTGTGACGTTTTGCTCGATAGCCTTCTTCAAAAAGGAAACATGGAAGACATTGTGAATGTGGCTACCCTTTGGAAGTTTCAGTTCGTACGCTACCTCACCAATGCGACGGATCATGCGGTAGGGACCATAAAAACGCGGCTTCAGTTTCTCCTTTCCTGTTCCTTTTAATGAAGATTGTTGGTATGGCTGAAGCCGGAGATAGACCAAATCCCCCACTTCAAAACTCCTCTCTATCCAATGTCTGTTTGTGTACACCTTCTGTCGATTTTGTGCTTGCTGTAGGTTTTCTTTTAGGCCCCTCAGAATGTCTTGTCCTTCCTGAAGCCAATCCTTTGCCCTTGGAGCGTGACTGTCAACCAAAACTGTGTCGATGGAGGAGAGTGGCTCGTGCCCATACAAAGCTTTGAATGGCCCCATCTCGATCGAAATGTGATACATGGTATTGTAGCAATACTCCCCGAGATGGGTCCATTTGACCCACGCGCGTTGTTGAGTCAAGACGTAGTTCCATAGGTAGCCTTCGAGCCATTTGTTCACAATTTCAGTTTGGCCATCTATCTGCTTGTGGTAACTCGTGCTCGGTGATAATTTTGTCCCTGCCATCCGAAACAATTTTGTCCGGAAGATACTGAAAAATCGACCATCCCAATTGCTGACGATGTTTCGGGGTAACTCGTGTAGGTGAAAGACTTCCCGGAAAAATAGTTTGGCAACTTGTGTAGCCTGAAGGTCCGAGGGAATGGCGAAGAAGTGAGCATACTTTGTCAGTCTATCAACCACCATGAAGATGCATTCCTTTCTGTTCACCTTGGGAAGACCTGTTATAGTCCATTGATATACTTTCCCACTTATGTTCGAGAATCGGCAAAGGCTGTAACAGTCCTGCAGGAAGAGTGTATTCGGACTTGTTTTGTTGGCAAACCGTACATTCTCTGACATGTTGCAACACATCCCTTTTCAGTCCCTTCCAAGAAAATCTCTCTTGAACACTTTTGTAGGTTTTAAGGAAGCCGAGATGTCTAGCCAGAGGGGAGTTGTGCACTTCCTTTAGGATCTTTTGCTTCATTTTGGATTTTGGTACCAGGTATATATGGTCTTTATAGTAGATGATATCATCCACCACTCTGTACCGATCATCATGGATGTGGCCATCCATTATCTTACAGGAAAATGTATTCTTGGAATATTCTACCAACAATTGCGCCTTCCAGTTAGCTAAGATCCGATCTAGTGAGCAGATGGTGGGTTTTCTAGAGAAGGCATTTGCAACAACATTGTTCTTCCCTTTTACATATTCAATGTCGAAATCAAAAGACTGAACTTTGCTTACCCACTTTTGCTGCCGTTTGTTCAAGTCCTGCTACTCCAGGAAATATCTCAAGTTGTTGTGATCCGTAGGGACAACAAACTTGGCACCAATCAGATGCTGTCAGAACTTGGTCAGTGTATGTACAATGGCCAACCTTTCTTTATCATAAATAGAATACAAGTGTTCTGGTGGTGTAAACTTCTAGCTCTCATAGGCGATGGGGTGTATGTCCTGCATCAGAACCGCTCCAATGCCCTCCCCAGATGCGTCGCATTCCAAAACGAACGGTCGGGTGAAGTCAGGTAGTGCCATAATTGGGCAAGTGCTCATGGCCTCTTTTAGCTTATCAAATGTGAGTTGTGTTTCTTCGTTCCATTGGAAAGCCCCTTAATTCGTCAGATCCGTTAAAGGCGCATTGAGCTGAGAAAAACCTTTGACAAATCTTCTGTAGTAATTGCATAATCTGAAGAACCCTCGCAGATCCGTGAGTGATTTTGGGGGAGGCCAGTCGAGGATAGCCTGAATCTTCTCCTGATGTACTTGAACCCTATATTGACTGATGGCATGCCCCAAGTACAATATTTATGTCATCCTAAACTCACATTTGGACTGTTTGGCGAACAGGGACTGCTCCTCCATGATACTCAGAACCTCGTTTAGATGTTTCAGGTGCTTCTCCCATGTCCTGCTATAAATAAGATCATCAAAGAATACCAATAGATACTTACATAACTGTCTGTTGAAGATGCAGTTCATGCACGACGGAAAAGTGGCAGGTGTGTTGGTCAGTTCGAACGGCATGATCAGGAACTCATATTGTCCATAGTGGCAGCGGAAGGCCGTTTTCTCCACATCTTCTTCCCTCATTCA
Organism: Cupressus sempervirens; assembly: GCA_028749045.1. NCBI lineage: Eukaryota > Viridiplantae > Streptophyta > Pinopsida > Cupressales > Cupressaceae > Cupressus > Cupressus sempervirens. The sequence goes on along the minus strand of CM053789.1, from coordinate 138,503,425 downwards.
GATCTAATGGTATTTGGAACGGAGATCTATTTTTGAAAAATAGATTGCACCATGTAGTTCATCCAGCAGCTCATCTATCCTCGGGATGGGTTACCTGTTCTTTATTGTCCTTTTGTTTAGCGCGTGATAGTCCACGCATATGCGCATCATTCCATCCTTTTTGACCAACACCACGAATGACGCGAACGGGCTAGAACTGTGATGGATCCATCATTTCTCAAGCAACTCCTGAATCGTTCGTTCGATCTCATCCTTGAATTTCTTGGGGTGGCAGTACGGTGTGGTTATGATTGGTTTTGCCTCCGATTCCAACTCTATTGTGTGTTCAAACCCCCGATGCGGTGGTATGCCAAGTGGAATATCCATGAAAACTTTTTCATGCCTACTTAAAATATCCTGAAGTTCATCATCCTGTGGAGGTGTTCGGTGCCCCTTCATTGGTTTTGTCGAGATAAAACAATGCGTAGCCCACTCAATGTCATCGTGCCGCAAGACTGCCTCCATCCAATGTGCGGAAACTACCTTAGGACCTTCATTTGCCATCCCTTGGAGGACAATCTTCTTACCGTCAACCACAAAAGTGAAGTCCATCCACTTGAAACTTTGAGTGTGCTCATCAAGTGTCTCCATCCACTGTATGCCCAGAATGACTTCCATGTCAGCGAGGTCCACTATGAAAAAGTCCTCCGTCACCGTGTGATTTGCCATTGTGATGCTTAGCTGAGGAACAAGGTGCGTGCAGGGCAGGAAAGTCCCTCCGGCAACCTTGACCCGAAAACCTGCGTGTGCTTCCGTAGGGAGATTTCTTCGTTTTACCAAGAATGAGTTTATGAAGTTCAAAGTAGCTCCGCTATCCAACATCACTGTAACCCTTTGTCCTTGAAGGGTACCCTACACAGAAAACTGTGCACCTCAGACTGCCAGCCAATGCAATGGATCCTCCGCGTTGTACCAAGGCGGCAATCCTCTCTGTACGGTTTAAACTGGCCATTTTGGTGTTCGTATTAGGTTGGTCATCTTCAACCGGCATTTCTTCTTGTTCATGTTCATCCTCATCATCGGACACTACATCGATATAATGGATCTTCCCCTTCTTGAGGCATTGGTGGCTAGGCTCCCAAGGCCCCTTGCAATTGAAGCACAACTTTTTCCTTTGGAGTTCTTGTCGGGATGCTTCATCCAATGACAGCTTCTTGGGTGGAGGTCTGTCCTTCAGAAACGTCGGTGGTTTCAGATGTGAGTGACTTCGAGAGGATGAAGATGATGCCGACGACGATGCCATGCTTCATGCCTTATTGATCGCTTCTGACAGGGTTGACGGATTGAATCCCTCCACTCAACCCTTCAGTGGTTCTGCCAACCTGTCCATAAAGAGCACGACCCGCCTTCTTTCAGAGATGTTTGTGACCAACATGGAAAGTCTCTGAAATTTTGCGACGAACTGATCTACCAATCTCGTTTGCCTCAGTTGCACTAGATCCTTGAAATTGAGCTCGGGGTCTTTTCCATCAAATCGTTCTATGAATCTCTCCGTAAACTCCGCATAGGTCTTTATTTGATCATGCCCTAGTGTGATAGTGCCATGGTGCCACCATTCATGTGCAACTCCCTCCAAGTGCAACGTGGCAAATTTGATTGCTTCTTCTGGCATAGGATTTAGTTGGAAGTATGTATCGACTTTCATCACCCACGCTTGTGCTGAGATGGAACCCGATCTGCCAAATGGAGATAGATTCACCTTAATTTTCTCCTGAGATCATCGTTAAAGTATCCTCCTCTAGTTTCGCCTCTCGAGTATCTCATCCTCAGATCTGCGTAATCTTTGTAGGAAATGTCCTCTTCAAGGTTTGCATTCCTCTAGTCCTCCCTTATCTCTTCGAAAGTTGGTAGTCTCTCTCCATGATGGGCATTCGTTCATGGTGGGAAAGTTGGCATGGAAGGTCGAGAGCGTGCTAGCTGAGGGTGTGGCTTACCCGATATTGAGTCCGCACTGTGCCCATTTTGTTCTCCAGATTTTTTGTTCTCTGCCAATTTGTCGAGGGTTTCCTCCATGAGTCATTGCATATCCGTGATCTATGCCTGATTCCGGGCAAGTTCACTCAAAAGTGCCACAAGTTCGGCGCCCGTTGGTCCCCATTCATCAGCCATTTGATCAACAGAATGCATCCTTCTCTTTTGGCTATAAACTCTCATTCACCGTCCACAGGCTGGCAAGATCGGAGAGCTCTGATACCACTATAATGTCCCTACCACGTAATGATTCAGTCTGCAAGCTGAAGATCGCAACCTTGCCCTTGAAATGAAGTCCATATAGTGAGAATGGTGCCTACTGGAATAGCCGTACGGTAAAGATACTGATTTGCAAAGGATGTATGGTGGAAAGACTACACAGGAAGCTGTATGGTTTAGTATTCTGGCTATTGAAGTTTGTACACTTAGCCAGTGATGATACAAGCTGTATGGTGAATGGAGTAATGTCCTACCTCAATATTGAGAGTCGTATGGTAACCTAATGAAGTCGTACGGTGAGAAACTTTGAGATGTATGGCTTATGAAGTCATATGGGTGTGTGAGATTGCCGTACAGGCTATTAAGGAAGATGGCCGTACAGAATATGGAACTGGCTGTATGATGCTAAATGATGTCCGTACAGTGGATAGGAAGGCCGTATGGGCATGTAATTGTGAAGGTTGTACGATGCAAAATAGGATACCAAACAAGGATATTAGGAGGTGTTGTTTCGGAATGGAAGCCATTCAATGTGTAGTGAGGAGTGAGCATGCATCCAAAACATAGTACGTTAATGGCACAATACTTGAAGATTTCGAACATTAATTAATACCTGAACAAGTATAGAAGAACGTTCACCAGATTTATAAAATTGCAAATATTGACAGCAATCCAATTTGTCGGATACAGACCAGAAGAACACCGACAGAATAGGATGAGGGTTAAATCCCACCAAAATCGCACAAGCCAAATAGGGAAGGTATTTCACTTCTGAAATGGCGAACAATGCCGAACTCCAACAAGAATCCGTAGTACAGAGAGATATAATCCCCAAAAGCATATCTCTAGACTACCTACGAGCCATGCTTAAATACTCATTGGGATAAACTTTCCAAGGGTGTACAAAATTAGCCGACAGCGACACAAACTACAAAAACTAAATAAAAATGGGTCCAAGATAAAATAAATCGACCTGTTACAAAGATTAAATAAGTACATTTATTTTATGACAGGGACATTATAGATTAAGAGTAAATCGTCCCATGTTGGGCAGAATTTGTATGTCCATAGGAACAAGCCTCTCTTCTATGATGAAACTAGACATGCCTTAGAGTTTTTAGGCTTAAGACATTGAAATTTCCAACTTTCCCAAGGATTTTGATTTGTAAACTTATTTCTCCCAAAAGTTCAAGATCTCACATCATGCACTTATACATTACCCAAGTTTCACACCTCATCGACACCTGAGATTTCAAAATTGTTGCCAAACTCTAATAGTCCCATTTGTTGTGAGGTTTTCACACCATCTCCCCAAATTTTTTTGAGGACCCCCTTTTTTGAGCAAGCCTTGGCAATTTTCGCTAGTGTTGGGAATTTTGTGGTTGCCTTAGCAAGATTTGGAGTTATCCAGAGGTTTTTGATTTGACAATTTTTACACCTTGGACGCCTTCGGGCCAGGAGAGGGATTTGATTTTTTTTACCCGGTGTGGAACTTGATTTTTTTGGAATGTGTAATTTTATCCTTAGGCCAAACAAAATTCAACAACATTTTTTCGATGGTTGAAACTATATTTGGTAGGATAAATTTGTAAATTTTGGACTTAGATTCATTTTGAAAATTTGATATAATTTTATAAGCTTGAGCATTTTCAAAATGAAATTGTTAGATTTAGTCGTTTTGGAAAATCTTGAAATTTTTTGGTGAAAAGAAATTTTGATAGTGAAATTGGATTTAAAGTTTGAATTTCGAGTGTCAGAAAAAGGATTAATTTTGTTTAAAAAAATTGAAATTGTATTGCAAAATTGCAATTGGATTAAATTGGCAAATCTCATTAATTTGGTTGAAATTTTGCCTAGAGGATTTTAGAAATGTTAAAGAAAATTGGTAATTTGGAATTAAAAATTGATTTTGGCTTGCCAGACTCGATTTTAATGATATTTTAATTTCCAATACATTGTCAAATGAAAATTTTGACATCTCCTAGGCTTACCTTGTTTCTATTTTGCAATCTTGGATCAAACTAACAATTAAATGTGTCAATTTCACTATAGGGTTAAGTAATTTTAATGTTGCATTTAAGTTTTGGCCATTAATTGAGGGACTAACTTAATTTTGTTTTCCCTTCAGGCTGGTCGGCCCACTTGGATAAGCAAAAGTTTGGTATAAGAGGGGCTTCTCCCCTCTTCTTTCCTCATTCATTCTTTCCACCTCCTCTTGCAAGTTGGAGCGATTTTCTTCTAGGGAGCGAATTTCCAGCTAAGGCAATTTTTGGGGTCTGATTTTCATTGATTGGCAGAAAATTTTCCCTTCAAGTTGGGCAATTTCTGCCCTAGGGCGATTTGGAGGAGCAGATCCCTTTTTTTTCCTTGGTTGGGCAATTTCTGCCCTAGGTTGAATTTGTGGTGAAGAGGTCTGATTTTTGCGAGATTGGCGGTGATTTTGGGGTTTGATTTTTCCTCCTCAGGCTGTGATTTTCTTCTTCAGCTATGGTGAGTTTTATATAGGCTGAGGCAAGGCAATTTAAGGTCTGATTTTTTGCATTTGTGGGCGAGTTTGAGAAGTCGAAATTCTGATTTAGGGCAGATATTGCTAGACCACCCTAGGATTGAAGTTTGGAGATTGATAAGTGTAGAGAGAGGCAAAAATAAGCTAGATTCCATCGATAGAAAGAAGGTTGGAGATTGATAAGCGTAGTCCATATCATTTAGAACAAAGGGGCAAAAATAAGTGTTTAGGAGGGTAAATGTTAGTGCAAGCAAGAACCCAAAGGGAATGAATATCAAAAAAGACAAGGAAGACATAATGCCTAATACCACCTTCTCAAAAGTGAGGCGAATAAGTGATACCGATATTGGCATGGTGAACATGGTACAGTTGAAGGATAGATTGAAGGAAGGACAATCCCCATGGCAAAGAAGATCTACAAGAGAAAAATTGTACACGTGGCGGCTTTTTCTCCTACCTTGCCTTGTCCGGAATTAGTAATGGAGTGTGCATCCCGATTTGATATTGTTACTAGGTCCATTTTTTATGAAGGAAAGAGAGTGTTGGCTAACATCAGCGAACAAGTGGTTGAAGAAGTATTCAATAATCCCCAGCATAGAGGCATGACAGTGGTAATGATGGATCAAACAACCAAGTTCTTTCAGGGTAACCAAGAGGCCTACTTCATTCATCTAAAGTAGAATTGGTTGCACAAAGGTAAGAAGCGAGTCACCAAATCGTCAAAACTCATCAAGTCAAATTTCAAGCCAGAGTATGGTGACCTTATTGTGCTTCTCAGCCGGAGCGTGGCTCAAGGTATGCAATTTGAGAACTGGATGTACTATTTTATTGATGAGATTGAAAATGGAAAGAGAAAATTTGATTGGGCTAGAATCATGAGTGAGTCTAGAGTTGCAACTTAGTAGAGTACAAAATCAAAAGCAATTCTATATGGGATCATATCTTTTCTATCTAATTGTGAGACTATATGAAAATTCTGGACTTAAGGCCTTAGGAGTGATTGACAATGGGCCGAGGCAATGTTTGGTGCATGAGTGCTATCCACAATGCTATGTGCACAACACCAAAGATTTATGATGCCTTTTCTATGAAGACGGTAAGGATATTACAAGGGACACCTACTAGGAGGCTCTCATTGGCAGCGAAAGAAAAAGTTAAAAAAGTATGGGAGTTGGTTTATCCAATTTCCGCAATTCACATATATCAGAGTAGCAGGAAGTATAGTTTGTTCCAAAAGACTTCCAAGGTACCTACCCAACAGGGTAGTTTTGATGAAGTTGGCTAGACAACTTGAGCATTATGACAAAATGATGAAAACTTAAAGATGAGACATGGATTACCTTCTCATTTGGAATAGGCAATGATACTTGCCCCAATCCTGTCGCCTTTGCAACTGGGAAGGAGTTAGAATGGTATCATCTAGGATGGTATAGGGCAAGATAGGGGTTCGATCCTAATGGTCTTATCAAGGCATCTCACGAAAACACATTCAAGCATATTCCTACTATAGAAGATTTATGGGCGAACGCACAGGATGAATTTCGTGTGAGGAAGCTAGATTTCTCAAGGTTGTCAGTGGGCATGATGAGGGCAATCAGATGGAGAGGCCTTGATATTCCCGATCAATTGGAAGATGATGAAAATGTGCTAAGGGAAGATTATGATACAGTGGATGGAACGGAGTTGGGTCCAATGGACTGGGATGATCATCAGAATCCTTTCTTAGAGGCAGTTACAAGGATAGTTGATCTACACACTAAATCATGGTACAATGAGAAGTTAAGGCAATTACAAAGTCGGAAGATACACCTTATGAGAAGATGAAACCAAAGGAAGAAGGTCCAACAGAGTCAGTTGGATAGAAAGGTGAAGGTAGTAGCTAGCAACAAAGAGTAATTAAGGGCAAGAAGAGAAATTTGGAGGTTAAGAAAAGTAAAGAACATCAGGAGCCTCCAGCAAAGAGACAAAATGCAACACCGTCAAGGGAGAGCATAATTGAGGCTAAGAGCCAAGAGGTTAATACAAGTGGACAAAGGGTCTCAGTAGAGGTGAGCTCTGATTTAGAATCAAGTGGTTTCAGTGATAGTACCGAGTACTCTCCTCTCTCGGAGACCAACATGGAGATGATATGATAGCCACTAGTGAAGAGGAGAATAGGAGGGTCACTGAAAAGTTTAGATTGCTATACCAAAGGTTAGCAGGGCAGTGGATGAGATTGTAGCCTAGGAGTATGAAATAGTAACACATAACTTGGGAAGAATCACAGATGACATGGAATGTGAGGAGATCCAGGAAGGCATGGTTTCAATTAGAGAAAGATTGAGGAAGGCAAACGAAAGGATTGTAAAGTTGGTGGTCGAAAACAAGTATTGGAGAGATTGCCAACCTATCCAACAATTGCATTAGATAGCCCTTCCACAAGACAGCGGGAGCAACATAGAAGAGATATCGGGTCAGTTGCACCAAATCAAAGATTGGACCAATGATATAATTCAAGATAGGTAAAACTTCTTGCCTTCCTTTATCTCGACATTTAGGTCATTGGTGGCTATTAGAGACAGATTCAGAACATTTGAAGGTGAGTGGAAGGATTTCTTTCTAGTCAAGGACTTAAGCCATTCCCAGGCTACAAGCATTTGTTGGGTTACTGGAAAGATATTTGGAGAGAACCAAGTTGGTAGATGGAGGAATGGGTACGGTGGAGTCTTCATTTATTGCCTTGACTATCAGATTGAGGATACTCGAAGAGATACAAAATGAGATTGCACAACACAACCAAGGCATTGACACTTCCATTTCAACCATGATGATCGATGTTGGGGCTGCACTTGATTTTGAAGATATCAAAGAGGAGAATATCAATAAGACATAATTTGGATCAAGATTGGATGAGTTGGGGAAGGTTGCCATCAAGAAGAAGCATTTGGGAACCCTTGCCTCTCTCAATGCCTTTATCGGATATGCGAAAGAATATGAGAAGGATCACGAGAAGACAATGCAAGCAGCGAGCAACATGATGAATTCAGCTGAGCTCAAGATGAAGCATACGCTTTGCCCTCCCATGAAGCAAGTCAATGACAGGCTAGCCAAGGTCATTGCCTTGGCTAAAAAGATGAAAGAAAAGGGTAGAATTATATTAGAGGATTATTTGATGTAAACCCAAGTGGCAAATTCTCCTTTCTTCTTGGGTAGGATACGTGTCTGATTCTGGTTGGCTACAATTTTGGTGCCTTCTCATTGGTTGCCACTTCCTTTTTTTCATTGGTCCAATGATGAGGTGGCATCCTCTCATTGGCTGATGGGGTGACAACCCTAATTAGGGTTTATGGGATTTGATTTGGATCGTTGATTTTGCCTCTTAATCTCTATCGTTGGTTGTAATTTTGGCCCCTATATAAGGCCATTTGCTCTCATTTGTAAAGGGTTGAAGAAAATTGTTGCTTAAGATAATACCAAAATTGCTTCTCTTACCATTTTTGTGACTTGCATGGTGATTAGAGACACTTGGTGTTATTGCATGGTTTCTACTTCCAATAGTTAGAGTTAAAGTTCATTGAATTTGTTAAAGTAGATTTTATTCAAGAAAGTTGTTAAGAGTAAGAATAGATGGATAGTTGTATAGTGATATTAGTAGATGTTTGATAGGGATCTATAAACTAGGCCACTAGCATCCTAGCGGCTTGTTAGGAAGCCTTGGGTGATAATCTAGTCCCTTTTTCCCTTGAATCATTGCATCTGTGGAGGTAGAGCCATTGGTAAGCTTTAATCAGATTTGATCCCTGTCCATCTGATAATCTTTCCGTTCATAGGAGTTGAGGTAAAGCAGCAAGTAGTTCAGTAGTAAGAGTTCATTTAAGAAGAAAGCTAGAAAAGGAGAAGCATCATTGGTAGACATACCCTCCATCATCATCACCATCAACATCATTTGGTGCTAGAATACATTGCAAAGCTAAGATTTCATCACCATCACAACAAAAGTCCAACATCCTTGAAAGAACAACGTAAGCCTGCCTATGTGATTAACCAACAAATCACAAAAATATAACTGAGTTAGTATCCACAGGTGTAGGTAACCTTGGAGTTTTTCTAATGTTCTTCATGAGTATTTACTTTTCAAGAGAGGGATTGATTGTTTGATATTCTGTATCAAGTATTCAATTGCTATATGTTATGTAGTGGTACAAAACCGACATCAACACCATTTTGAATGTGGTGATGTGTTAACCAACACATCTTAGTAGAAAATAGGAAGTCCTAAGTTTGAACCCTAGCTAATCTATACAAAATTTAACAATAGTTTTTCATTCCACAGATAATGTTATTTTGATTGGCTTGCACTATGTCATTAACTGAAGTAAATGTTATTTCCTTTTGCCTTTGCATTGCTATTATTTCTTGTGTCTCTTGCGAACTTTTGCATGTCTTTTCTATGGAACACATCTCGTTTCTTTTGTAATCAGCTTTGCATGTCTTTTCTATGGAATACATCTTTTATGATCTGCTTTATTCATTTTACTTTTTAGACATCTCTTTGTGTGTAGGTTTATAATTGATTTGGCATTCAATTATGTTTCTTGTGAATTCAGTTCAGCCAAAAACTGATATTAATTTGTAAGAAATCAATATATTCTTCTTATATTTGTGCTTTCAATTTTCATTCTCTATAAATTTTGTCCAAATGATTTTTATATATGCATGAAGCATTCGATTTACTGACTGGCAACAATTTTTATTTTAAAATAAATAGATGTTCAATGAGAAGAACTATGATATGGCGGTTATTTCTTTTGAAAGAGCTGGAGACGTGAATAAGGCTAAATGGGCAAAAGCTGCAAAGCTTCGAGAAGATGGGCAGAGAAATTTTGAGACACACAAAGATTCTGCCAGATGTTCTCTGAGTGAAGCAGCAGAAATTTTTCTTTCTATAGGGAAGCCAGATTTTGCTGCCACTTGCTTCATTATAATGGGAGACTATAATCAAGCTGGTAAGAACAATTTTTTGAATTTCCTAGAAAAAAACTGGATTTTTCTGCTAATATCTTCAAAATAATGGGAGAACATGTTAACCTTTTATAATTTTATTAGATGTGGTCAGGAAATCTGTCGCATTCCTAAACAAGATTCTGAATTAATGATGGAATTTTTTTTACGTTCAGTCAACGCTTAAACAAGATAAACAAGGGTAATTTATTGTCTTTGCAATATCAAACATCAGGTAAAAGGTCCTTGAATTAGATGTTTTGGGAATATAAGTTATAGAGCAAAAAAGTTTTATAATTTCCAAGATTCAGAATCTAAATATTAATTAGAAAATTTTATTTCATGATAAAATCACTCATTCCATTCTAGTTAGCTCAAGATTCTCCATCACATATAGGGTGATCTCATCAATCATCTTATTGCTGATATGGATTAAATTGAGAATTTGGTGGACAACTTACTTAATGACAAAAATGACTTCATGCCATGAAAATTAGGCATACTACGAATGTGTTGGCGAGAAAATATCACAACTTCACAAAATATACATGTCAGGGTGAGATTGTAAAGCATTACATATGCCAAAAGTTCTGCCACTGCAGAAGCACAAGTTTAAGTTGCAAGTCCTAGGTTGATGTAATACCCCCTTGAGGAATGTCACTCAGTTTGCCCTAAATTTCCCTAATTAGGCTTTTAGATGTTGCTTGGAAATATTATGGCCAAATTAGTATCTTGATCTTGAACCTGCAACTAGGTAGCATCACAAAATAAATAAACATAAAATTTAATAATGTACTTATAGAGCTACAATTTTCAAGATATTCAATAGATGTCTTTAAAGATCCATCCAAACCCTTCGCAATATAAATGTAAATTGAATCAATTGATTAAAAGACAAAGATGAAATGGATCTAGGAGCAATATGTATGTGATTAGTCCATTTATAGTATGAAAATAGATCTATGATATAAGATAAAGAGGAGGAAAACTGACATTGAAATGTGCAAAAAGAAAGTGCCTTTATGTTCCAGAAACTGTCGATTTGCAACTGCTACAGGAAATCTGACTGCAGATATGCAACCATTACAGGAAATTTGACTGTGAATTTGGAACCAGAACAAAAAAACCCTGAAAACCTTGAAAATCTTAGATATCCAAGTACAGGTTGATCTGGGTAAAACTTATTGCTAGGTTTAGGGAATAACACACATGTTCTCATAGCACAGAAACAAAATCTACCCAGAACATTCCAGAAGCTCCCAACTATAAGTTTCTGAATCCGAATTCGCAATTTCAATAAACTATTCCTGCACACAAGAAAATATGGTTTTACTGGTTGGGCGAGGGCTTGTCTTGCTCAAGCCCTAGATTGAGGAATCAGCCATGAAATTGAAATGATAATGATGATAAAGGAAATGTTAGCAAGTAGTAAAACTGAACCTAACAATGTGGAATGCAATTACCTTTGTAGATGCAATTGAATTGAGTATGTAAACAAGTATGGTAGTGTAATAGCCTTAACACAAAGAAACCAAAAAGGAAACTAAGCCAGCCAAAACCTCATGAATGGCAATGCTTGTGATATGCCTTAATGAAGATCTGAAGAATATGGATGAATTAATGGAAGATCTCCTTCTTAGAAGCCAAACTCCACAACCACCTTGAATTAAGAAGGTTTATGCAAGAAAGAAATGCTAGATCTTGATGAATGTTTGAAGAATACTTGATGTATGCCTTAAAATCTGCTCAAAATGCTTGCTTGACGTCTCATGCGCTTGAGCTTGATTGCTTGTGTGTGAAAATGTAATGCCCAAGCTCCCTTATATACTAGTTTTTGGGATCGAAAGCAAAAGCAAGTCGATGGGAGAATAAAATAAAACAGTTTAAACATGCGAGACATGTTAGGCCTCAGGTCCAATATCCCTCTAGGTTCTAGGTCAGTGTAATGTCCCCATTTTTAGGAAGTCTCTGCATTTGACCAGGTCAGTTCATCATTGCAACCCTCATGAGCTGACAAGGTGATTTATGGGTCTCAGTTGTGGACTTACTTTAGTAAGTCTAATTCGGGCAGTTGTCATATTTGGCTGTGCTGATGGTGGCACTTGCAGTTGGCAGTGAATTGGGCTATGAATTACACTGGCTCCTATTTATCAATTAATTATTAAAGTTAACATAATTATATGACAATTATATTTAAATATTATAAATTGATGTTGTGTTGAGGAAGCATCTTTAAGTGGAGTTGCATTTGGGAAACTTGTGTCATTAAAGGATTATAAATATGAGCCCATTTAATAAAAAAAGAATCCGATTATTTGATTATCTATTTGCAAAAAGGGTTGAGCTTTTGGAAGGAAATGGGTTTTCAAATATGTGCTGCCCCATTCTCGTTTCCATCTTTAGGAAGGACATTTTTGGCTCTCATTTGCTCCTAGTGAGTTTGGCAACATAACAAAGTGCTGCTAGAGTGATTCCAGGGAAATGAGCTGCTGGTTTGAGATCAGTTTCGGTAGTGAAAGACCTACTCAAGCTGATTGCTGTTACTAGTTTAGAATTTGAAGATTTTGGGTGTGCATAGTTAGCATGGACAGGGAGATTTTAAGTGTGCTTTGAAGTGGGTTTGCAGATTTTCAGCGAGGTTTATTGGATTTTGGATTGTTGTTGGTTTGCTTAAATTGGATGTGCCTTAGGAGTGTTCAAATAACATTTTCAGGGGTCTGATTGACATTTAAAGATTTCTGGAACTTGTTGGCAACTTAAAGGGTTTTAATGTTGTTGAGTTTGTGGAGACCTTTAACATCATCTCCAGGCATTAGAGTTTTCTGATATAATTTCTGGTTAATAAAGATTGGACATGGGTGGCTTATCAAGCATTATATCTATCTTTGAGGGGCATTTTCCAAGGTCTAATTTTGATTATTAAAACTCTGATAAAGTTTCTGGATATTTTTCGTAAAAAAACAAATATCTGAAGTGTTGAACATCATTACTTGCATTGTCTGATGTTTCCTATTGTTATGTAATTTCTCAAGTGGAGTGGATTACCCCACTTTAGAGACTAGGCTCAGCTTCTTCATACAAATATGAATTTACTTAACTTTATTTTTCTATCTGTAGTTCTAATTTTGGTGGAGCAGATCACTGCTAGCTTAGAGTTTTTCCTGTTGAGAGATTCACATTGATTGCAAGTATTTAAGGCTAACATTAGAATCCATCCTGCTTAGTTTTTGCATGAGTTTTTGTGTGAAAGCAATAAATCAAAAGAATCAGTAGTCATGACTCATCACAATTACCAATTGGCAATATCTGAAATAATGGGGTATTTGTAACCTTATAGATTGATGCTACACTGATGCTTTTGAGATTATAATGTCTTTTAAATGCATTTGTAAGGGTTAATTCCACACTGTTCAAATGCTTAGATTGAAAGTAGGTAGATAAAAGTAACCTTTGTATTGATCAGAAAATGTTTTTTTTTTCTTTTTTTAATTTGGGGGTTGTATTCACTTCGGCTTTGTTCATACAAAATGTATAAAACTTAAAAAGACAAAAAAAAACAAACACATATATGCACATATGGAGCAGCAAGTTTTTAATACACCACTATGCTAATAGTAAAGTAATAAAGAGAAATTGACTACCAGATATATTAATGTGTTAATCCAAATAACTTAGCAAAATGTCAAAATACATCACAATATCAATGTTTCAGTTCAAAAATAATGATCTCAGCTTTGACAATCTACCATCACTGATCAAGTATCATCAAAAGTATTCTCATTCTTTGCTAAGCCCATAAATTTTTCACTAATTCTCCCTGCCGATCCCACAGGGTTATTGAAGGACCCTGTCCGAACCCAGAACAATCCAAATCTGGACCCGTATTTAGGCCGGACCATATTGGGACCCTGAGATTTCCAGAAGAATCTGGTAACATAGGAAAAGCAACTGGGAAATCGATATTCATTTGCATAATCTTCTCCATTGATTAACTTTTATGTCCTGAACTTAAAAAAAATAATGTATCAACTTTCAGACAGGTGCAGGAATGCTTTTTATGTGCATTTTTGTTTTGATTCTCTAACATATGATTTCTATTATACCCTATTTGGATTTGGATTATCCTTATATATGCATGAGTCAAAAGATATATGCAGGCAGATTCTGTGATCATTTTCTTTCCCTTCAGTTATTAGTTCTCAACTTATTAGTATTGCCCTTCTTTGTGCTTACCTGTCATTCTATATTTTGGTCGGGGACACAGGTAGAATATATGAGGAGAAATGTGGTGAAACATGGCTTCAAAATGCAGGAGATTGCTTTGCAGAGGCAAAATGTTGGCATGATGCAGCGGCCGCATATGCCAGAGCTAATTGTGCTTCTAAGTGTATAAATGCCTGCATAAAGGGAAAATTATTTGAGACTGGTCTGGAATATTTTGAAGTCTTGAAAATGGATTACTGCAAATCAAATTGTGGAAAATGTGATGATTGTGAAGGTATAAAAATTAAAACTGAATATCTGAAAATCTGTGCGACACATTTTCATCAGAAAAAGGATACCAAGTCTATGATGAAGTTTGTGAAAGCCTTTCCTTCAATGGAATTAATTAGATCTTTTCTTTGGAGGAAGGATTACTTTGACGAACTCCTGGAAATCGAAGAGACAAATGGGAACTTCATGGAGGCTGCAGAGGTGGCAGTGATGAAAGGTGATTTGTTATGTGAGGTTGTCATGCTAGAAAGAGCAGGAGAGTATGAAAAAGCATTTAAATCAATTCTACAGTATGTGCAGTTAAATTCTTTGTGGGCAATGGGAAATAGAGGCTGGCCGTTACAGCATTTTCCTGAAAATAATAAACATGTAGAGAAAATAAAACAAGTAGCTGAGCGAAACGTACTTCACACACCTAAGAAACTTGAAACCCTTAAGTGTGAGGCATCAATTCTTCTATGCCAATCTCAAAGTCTCTCTATGTTGACAGAAGAAATGATCCATGCAAAGCATATTGGAAATGTCAACTTTGAAGTCCTCTCTCTTCGCAAAGTTATTGATGTGCACCTTCATTCTGATGTCAAAACATTTCAGCACGATCAAGGGAGGAGTTTCTTCAAGAGTGATGATAATTTGAAAGTGCTGCTGGACAATACAGTCTCTTCAACAGCAATGATATTTCTTTGGAATGCATGGAAGGAGAAACTGTTAGCCTCAGTGGATTCCCTTTCAAAACTAGAAAAGCACCGTGAAAGAGAAGAAGATAAAATCTACATCAAATTTGCTTTAGAATATTTTTGCACCAGGGTGAGCAGAAATGAGCGATTCTGCACTGTGTTTAACAGTGAAGCCTTCTGGCTTAAGGGTAGGAGGGATGAATTGTTGCAGCGACGAGGAAACTGTGCACAAATCACTATCCAAAACTTCTCCATGCATGCAAAAGAGTTTCTTCTGTTGGAATTGTTCTCTGTTGGAGATGAGATTTTCAAAAAACTGCAAGGGATCTATCATTCTTGTAGAAATCAGAATTGTACCCCTACTGTTGAAGGTACTCTAATACTTCAAATGTATAAAGTCTCAAAAGATTTGGAAAATAGGAAGTTTGGGCAAGTGACAGGGTTGAGCAGCATCGAATTCCTTAAGGAGCATTTCTTTGAGGTCTTTTTCCCATTAACTGCACAGTATGAAAACACAAAGGAAATTATCTCTTTGCGGGAGAATCCAATAAGCAGTTTGATTCTCAAAGACATAGCTGAAAATATAGTAAACAAAACAGATAATGGCATAACTCTTCAGCAGGTTGGAAGGTTGCAATTATTGCTCCCCTTTTTGTCTAGGGAGTTGGTGACAGACTATGGTAAGAAAATTATTGAGAAACTCAGTGACAAAAAATGCTGGAATATTGGACTTCTCTGGCTGCATATTGAATCTCTTACAGGGGAAACTTTAAAGGGGAAAAGGCTGGATCTGATAGAAAGCTTTCAAACAGCTTTAACCAGTACTTTTCAGGAGTGGGGGAACCAAATTGACTACATTTCTCCAGCTGCCTTTCTCTGCCTCCTGGAAAAGCTGTTCTTTTTTTCGTCTTCATGTGAATATCTCTCTGGAGGCTTGTTTTTGCCAAGGTATTTCTTTGCAGAGTTTATGACTGGAGAACAAGGAAATCCCTCCTGTGCTTGGTTTTATCAATCAAAATGTCTACCTAGATGCAAGGGGAGGCTTGAAAGTTTCTATCGTCCAATTTATGATATAATTTGTCAGCTGTTAGTAACTTACAGAGAAGAAACATTTAAATGGATGAGAACTTTCAAGATTGACACTTGGAGTTATTTTCCAGAGTTGGCAATGCGTTTGATCATTATGCTTTGTTTAATGGGTGTCAACAGCATTGTTTTTTTCCCGTATGCTATGGATGTGCTTTCAACTATTTTTCAAGATACGCAAATCAGAATGAGTCTGACTTCTAAATTTGGAGGAAAGCTACTTCAGTTTTTACAACAGTATAATCCAAACAGAGATGCATTTTTCATTAACTTCTCACAGTTAATGAGACAAATTGATAACCCTTTGGTGATGATCAATTTGGATAAAGGTTCTGAGCTTGATAATATTCATGCAGACTTCATTGTTATTGGGCCAGAGAAGATCAAATGTAAGGAAGTTCTCATTCAGTCCATCTTTCAGAATAAAGGTAACGCGATTGCTGTAAAGGAAATTGATGGAGATATTAGGAGTAAAGAGCTTCCAATACACAGTAAAATGAGCATGCAACCATCAACTTGTACTAGTTTTGAAACTAGTACAAAACATATTTCTGAATCTTTTAGAGCTAAAGAGAGTGTTCCTGACCACGCCAAGTCTCTCAGAGATAAACAAGAGAAGGGGACTAATCTCTGCACATCTCTATTGGACTCCAACAGCATTGATCACCAGAGAAAGGTTATTCCTGTAGAAGTTGACTTCAACACTAGAGATAAGAATATCCAGTTTCAAGATATCAAGTCGTCATACAATTATGAAGTTGATGGTCAGTCTCTACCTTGGTTTGTCCAACGGAGGATGAAAAGGTGGCTTTCTTCTGCTAGGAAACATCTTGACGAGACACTATCTATCAAGGATAAATACATCAGGGAAGCTTGTGAAGTCTTCAAGGGGATCACAAATTCTTCTTATTCAGAAATTTTTATTTCAGAAGCTTGTGCTCTCAAGGTACAAAAAGCACAGAGGATCATGCATGTGAATTATGCTAACCCTGCAATATATTGTAACTACATTTGTTTTCCTTCTTTTAGATAGTAGGGCAAAAACTCAACTATAACAAGCTTTTGATGATTTGAATGCAGGCTGAGCTTGATGAGTTCTTGGACCTGATAGAGACAACAATACCGAAGATAAAACAAGGAAAAGTTAAACCTGATGAAGAAAGTGATGTCTTAGAGGAAATGCATGACATCCTTGGAGAATTGTTAAATTTATCTGAATTCCTTCAGCCAAGGTTAGTCAGCTACTTTGTACATATGCTCTACCTGCACTAGATTATAAATATATCTTCAACTGTAGTACAAAATAAAAGAAGCAGAAGCTACATTCTTTGTAGAAGCATAATGCAATGTAGGAGAAATAGAAGCTACTTTCTTTGTAAATCTCAGTTATTTAGTCTGAAAAAGTGCCCCCGTTATTTTATTTTCAGACATAAGAAGCATGAAGAGTGTGACATTGAATGGCTGGAGAAGGATGCTATAGGTCATACTTCTACCAGATTACAGGAAAGCAAGGACAGATTGAACAAATTTAAGTCTGTATTTAAGAATGACACACACACTGTCAGTGAGTGCATGCAAGCAGCGCAATCTAAAAATAAGCGAAAGGTAAAGAAAAGGCCAAAGGGGAACAAGAAGGGTGGGAGGAGAAAGTGAAATGTACAAATTTTGTGGGTGTATACATAGCAGCGTAAGGATGAAGAGAAATCTGCAAGTCATATGGCTGTACATATAGGACTGATTTGTTTATGTGATAACTGCATTTACATGGATAAAGATGTCTTGCGGATCCAGCTGCTGAGAATTTTAACTGTGAGCTACTCCATGTATTATTGGCAACATCTTGAGTCAATTTTGAATTTTATGTATGTAAAGCAGCTTGAACAGACGCCTTTTTATGACCAGGCATTAATGAAGTCCACAGTTGTGGATACAAGTGAAAGGAAATCATTTGTCTACATAGATTGCAGAGGTTAAACCACATTGGATTGTGCATAAATTAATGAAAAAAATCTAAAAAGAAATGAGTATATTCTTTATTCATTTTTCAAGGAGTCCGTTGGATTAGGAATATTGAAATTTTTATTTTCAGAGCTGAATATTGTAAGTAAAATCTCTTTTCCATTAAGCTCTTATAATTAAGATGATTTTAAAATTCTCAAGGATGAAATTTACCTTCAAAATGTCCTTCAGAAATTTTGAATCATAATAAATTATTTGATTAATTTACCATCATTTTTATTAGTTAAATTAATGATTATTAATATTATTTTTACACTAAAATACAATTTTAATTATTTATTAATTTATGATTCAAGGTAAGCCTTGATGTTTTTTTATATATTGAGCCCTGACATGTTAAAATTCACCTCAATATTTTCGTTTATTGGAGGTGCATTGTAAGACACATGCATAATTAATCTTTAGGATTTGTGTTTTAACCATAGATCGTTTCGCCTGTAAGAAGGCTTAATGCAACAGTCCTCGTTTTTAATTTTATTTTCAGGTAGATAATTGGAATGAGAAAAATAGGAAAGGCAGGGCATATACAACTACCATAACTTTTCTCGTTGTTTGAAAGAGCGTTCTTATTGTGAGATTGTCTTTGGCATATCAACCTCCTGCCTTGGAGGATCAGGCAACATTGGTATAACTGTAGTCAACAGAAGATTCTCAATAACGAGGTGAATCACTCTAATTGCAGAAAGCTCGTATAAGAGAAATAAACATCACAGTTCCACAATCAATGGGCACCTATCTTGACAAGATCTCTAATCTCAACTTCTTAACTACGGCCATTTTAGCAGGGAACCCAAAATGATGACAGTGATGGGAAGAGAGGTAGAAGGAAACGAGAAACCATGGGCATTGAGGGGCAGAATATAAAGATATTTTAAAGACGGATATTGGAGATGAAGAGCAGCACAACTGCATAGAGAGGATCTGGAGGATTGTTGAACGAACTTGCATTGACTGTGTGATAACTGTTATGCACGTTTAATATGACAGCTTAAATGTCTTTCTTTACACGTTGCAAAGTATATCGTTATGAAGGATTTAATTCGAAATGACAGAGTTCAAGATTTACCAACGATCCTGAAGAGAACCGGGTTCATACAGGGTATGCTTGTAATTTCTCCAAGCTGCACAACAATCAAAGGCACCATAACCGCTCGAAGGGCAAATTAAACGCCTGGGGAAAAGAACACAGATTAGGATTACACCAATCCACGCAACTGGCTGCTTTAAAGGGTGAAAAAACAGCTCCGTTTCGAAAACTGCTTATGATCTGCTTTTTGTTTTTTCATGCTGCCAACCGTCATCTTTTTATGCCCGCAGCCCATTGGACAGTTGTGTTGCCCCCTTATCAAAAAATGCTCCGAATTTTTAAATTCCTTGTATTGTTTAAGTGTTACAATGATTTCTTCTCCTCAATCTTTTTAAACACTTTTGCCTTTCAAATATCTTTGGCCTGTTCCAAGCTCTATCAGTACTTTGAATTTTTAAAATTCTATTCTGAGTCGTAAGTTATCAAAGGTTAATGAAGCATCCCAAAACACGTGTTTCATTTCAAAATCTTAACCTCTCCATCAAAAAGGTTAAGATAAGTTTTCAAAATACATATTTTCAAATAAATCATTAATCATTAACTTCATCTAAAAATGTTTAAGGTTCGGGCTTAAGACACATGTTTCATCTTAAAATCTTAACCTCTCCATAAAAAAAAAGGTTAAGTTTCCAAAACACTGTTTCTGTTCGCATCATTAACTTTAACCTTACATCTCAAAGGTTAAGGTCCAGCTCCAAAATAGGTATTTGGGAGGTGCTTATTAACCTCGTTGTCCAAAGGTTTAAAATTCCATATGTGATTCAAATGGAATAATGTTTTTGCATAGAAAGAGACTCCGGCTTGAAAGCATCACCTCGGCTCTTCTTTCGGCAAACAGAGACAATACTTATGAATTGAAGAGCATAGCCAAACGTTCGAATTCCTTTGACAAGCTTTATCTTTCACCCAACTTGCACATCTGGAGATTAGGGATATGAGTAACAACAATGAAGAAACATGTGAATTGTTTGACATTGTCCCCCATTAGTGAAACCAAAGGCATGATAGGCAGTTTATGTTGATTAAGCAATTAAAAAATCTCAACAAGTAGCATGGGGATAGTAATGGCAAAGCATTGTGGAAAGGAAAACTCGCAGATATGAAGCTTGAGTATTGGTTTGAAAACTCAATAAAGAAAACCATCTATCACTTCCCACCCACCAATCTGCAAGTTTGGTTGTGGATATGTGTTAATGAAGGTATGGGAAATGCATGTGAGTTGTTTGACAAAATGCCCACGCAATGAAAATTTTGAGCATTGATAGAGGAAAGACCAAATTGTAATTCATCAACTTTCAAGTGACAAATTGAGGGGATTGAGAACTTGGATTGAGACGCATGGAAACTATGAAGGTATACGTTATAAACAAGGATTGTGTGACAGATTGTTTAAGCAATATAGAAGTACCACCTACCATCTCCGTTCTCGTGACCTGTTGTACCAAAATGGAAATTTTAGCTTGCAAAATAAGGTACAGATATGCCATTTTGAAGGCAGCTAACGATATGTTCACTAAAATGCCCTAAAGGCAAGCCTTTTCGTAGAATGAATTAGCAATGTGCTCAATCAATGCCCTCCATCACAATACCAAATTGGCAGCCTCACCGTGCACAAATGAAAGTTTCAAAACCTTCAGTGAGGGAGTCTAATGTCTCTGGTGACACAAGCAACGACTCGCATAGCCTAGCCCACATAGCATCGTGCCAAGTATGTGAAGGGAAGATTTAGAGTGGTCGGTGGAGAGAGTTTTGAGTTTTTGGCACATTGATATGACATGAAAGGCAAGCCGCGCACATGAAGATCATCATGGTCTAGGTGTATGGATTCACAATCATAGACAAGGCACCAAAGCTGTTTAATCCGAGTTTTCCATCCTCCACTTGACCATAGACAAGCGCGCAAACTATTTGACAAAATACTGGATTGCCACTGAAGTTGGAATTTCATGTTTGAGGTTTGAAGTTTAAGAGAAACACGAGAAATGACCCGTGCCTGCAATAAGAAGTCATCAAACCCAGTGGATGGTGAAAGTAGATATTTAGAGATGTATATTGATCAAGATAATGTAGAGCAATTATGATAAATGTGTCATCCTTCAAGCTCAAAAATGATGAAATCTTTAAAATGGTATTTAGGAAGTTATTGAATGACTTCTATAAATAATAACACTTGTAGAAGCTCTAGAAAGTAGTCATGCTCGATGTTTGATTAAATTTGAGCATGCACTGGATATCTAATAAGCTGGTCTAATCACTAGTAAATTTTAGCAAATATGTGACTAAAACTTTTAGTCACATCACTAAAACCTTTAGTCATGTGACTAAAATTAATCACATTCTACTATTTCTTTGTCATTTACAACTATATGTGACTAATTTGATCGACAAGTAAAATCACAAAATCAATTGAATAGAATGACTAAATAGATTACTAAATATATGACTAAATACGTGACTAGGTAATTAGTCACCTACAATTAGTCGCCTAAGCACAAACTACTAAATAAACTAGCAAATAAATGACTAAATAAGTGAATAGATAATTAGCCATTTAATGTACTTCCTCTCTTCACTTTTTCTATGGTTTATTTATCAATGGATTAGGTTGATTTTATTTTGCACAATTCATTCATGGCCCTTGGATCTTCTCTTTCTGATATTAATTGTGGTTTCACTTTGAACCTACCAGGATACATCACACTTTGTTGAATGGCTTGAGAGATTTTATTCACCATTTTAGGAGATGTAGCCTTATTTGGAAATGAAAGGAGTCACTACATATTAATTACTTCTAGATGATCTTATTTTTTAAGTGGTTTAATTATTGTCTTCCTTTGTCCAGTGCATTTTTTGTAATGTTTTACTCAAAAAATAAATGCTTGTTTGTTTGGTAAATTAAATTTTGATCACTTTATAATGGATAGCTATTTACAATTCTCTAGATAGATATATTTAAGATATCTATACTAGTAATTAATCTCTTTATATATATATATATATATATATATATATATATATATATATATAGAGCCTATTTCTAATAAAGAGAAAATTTCAAGGGAAGTCTTGTGACAACTCCAACATTGTGATTGGTGCTAATAACCAAATGTTATTTTAACTTTTGTTGTGCTATTTCTTTTAAAATTCAACTATGTAATTTTTTTATTCAAACTTATTAACCAATATTTAATGCATAGTATTTCATACAAATCTATATCTAACAAAATTTAATATAACACTTAGATCTCTTGCTTTTAGATAATATTTATAGAAATGAAGTAATCCCTTCCTCGATAATAATAATAATAATAAGAATAATAAAATGAAATTAAAATCTAACTAAAAATTACCTACAAAACCCAAAAAACATGTAATGTCCCTACTTGTAAGGGCTTATAATATTGTCCTTTTTTTTTTCCAAGGAATCAATTTAAAAATTATCATTGCATTATTTAATCAAAAATAATTCTTTATATATGTATATATTCCTACCCTATCTACTACATTGTATGTATAGGCTAGGTCATCCAGGGATTGGATAAGGAGACTGCATCAAAGGCTTGATAGGACCTTGGTCCTCGCCTTTCAAATGAGTGCTTTCCATCCCTCACCATACCTAGGTGCTATACCATACATCAATCCTCAAACATTGTGGTGGGGTCCCATAGCTCGATAAACCTAAGCCCAAGAGTTGGTATATTCCCCTCTTGTTTTAGGACTTAGCCCTACCCTCTTGTCTACCTAGTTCTTATTGATTATCATAATCTTGAGATTGTTTCCAAGTCATTGTCTCTTCTTAATTAATTACATCAATTATATGTTTATCTCTTTAAAAGGAAAATATTCATCCTATATCTTTTTATTTCTTTATATAATTAAATGGCATATTTAATAAAATAATTAATATTAAAACATGCTTATTTCTTTACATAATTAAGTTGCTTATTTAATATCAAAACATATTCATTTCTTTATATAATTAAGGGGATTTTTTTAATAACATAATTAATATTATAACACATTTAAATAGACCTCTTATTACCTTTCTGTTGTGTTGGCAATGTGATACGTGGGTGATGTGGAATCGATGAGCCACAAATGCTCCATGCTCTCTGGTCTTGGCAAATGAAGACTGCTGACAATGGACACTACCTTCTTCCTTTGCTTACGATGCCCTATCCTTTCTTTGTGTTTTTTTTTCATGCCCTTCCAACTACACGTACTTCCCTTTTATAGTATTTCCAAGGGGTACGATGTCTTCGGTTGGTAATGATGTTTGTTAATTAAAATATTTATTTTGTGTTTTCTTTTTATAATTGCTTTATTTGAAACATTATAACATTTATGTCAATTAATAATAAGTATATTTTATTAATTATTGTTCTTCTTTTAATTTATTATAATATCTAATCTACAACTAAGTTATAACAATTCTGTCAACTAACAAGTGTATCTTATTAACAATTATACTTCTTCAATTTATTATGCTATCTAATTGACAATTATGTATAACAATGTTTTACACATTATATTCATAATTTATTTAATGATTACATTACTTGATTTACTATTATGTTATAAAAATTTTGAATAGTAGTGATTTACACATTATATTTGTACACATATATTTGAACATCCATGTTAATGGTGGTTCATGACAGTCCACCCCTCTCAAATTTGTTTGTCCTCAAGCAATTTGTGGTCGTTCAAGATTTCTTCACCCATCCAAGTAGCATCTTCCTTTAGAAGATTTTTCCATTTCACCAAGAATTATGGGATAACTCTATTCCTCAACCTTTTTTCTTGCTTATCGTTGATAGTCTCTGGTTCTAACACAAGCTTTCCTTTGTCATCTAATGGTGGTAGTCCCTTACATGGGATAATTTGTCTTCCCAAAACTTTCTTAAGTCGGGATACATTAAAAACATTGTAATTCTTGCTATCTTTAGGTAATTCGATCTCATAGGCTACTTCGCCAATTCTTCTTATGACTCTGTATGGTCCATAGAATCTAGGCTTTAGTTTTTCCACTCCACTTGATTTAATTGATGTTTATTTGTAAGGTTGCAGTCGCAGGAAGACCATGTCTCCCATTTCAAATGTTCTTTCAATACGTTTCCTGTTTGCATAAATCTTTTGTTGATTTTGAGTATGATGGAGATTTTCTTTTAGAGTTTTCATCAAGTCTAAATTGCATTGAATGAAATCTTTCACTCCTGGTACTTTACTATCCATCAAAATCAAATTCCCAAATGATGTGGCTTTGTAACAATATTGGGCTTTAAAAGGGGTCATGCCTATAGACATATGATGAGTAGTATTATAACAATATTCCCCTAGGTGTAGCCACTTGACCCAGGCATTTTGTTGTCCTATGACGTAATTCTATGGATAACCTTCTATCCATTTATTAATGATCTTTGTTTGTCCATTTTTTTGTAGGTGGTAACTTGTACTAGAAGTCAAATTTGTTCCTACAAGTCAGAATAGTTCTTGCCAAAATTGACTAAGGAATCTTTTGTCGCTAACAATATTTTGTGGTAGTCCATGTAGCCTAAAAATTTCTTTAAGAATACTTTGGCAATTTGTGTAGCCTTATACTTTGTGCTTATTACAAGGAAGTGTGCATACTTATTTAAATGATCAACTACTACATAAATACAATCGTTTCCTTGTACCTTGGGTAAACCTATTATGAAATCCATTGAAATGCTCTCCCATTTTTGGCTAGGAATGGGTAAAGGTTGTAAAATGCCTATTGGGAGGTTTGGCTCTACTTTATTTCTTTGACATATCATGCATTCTTGGACATATTTCAACACATCCTTCTTGAGGATCTTCCATGAAAATCTTTCTCTTATTTGTTTATAGGTTTAATAGTATCCAAGATGCCCTATTATTGGATTATCATGATGTTCTTTTAATATTTTTCCCTTCACTTTGGGATTTGAAGTTAGCCATATCCTTGCTTTATACATGATAAGTTCATTCACTATATAATAATCATTTGTTGTGATGCTGGTCATGGTATTTATAAAATTCCATTGTGATAATGCATTTGTTACTACATTGTTGGTTCCTTTGACATATTCAATGTCAAAATTGTAAGATTGAACTTTACTAACCCATTTTTGTTGATGATCATTGAGATACTTCTGGTTCATAAAGAATCTTAGCCTGTTATGGTATGTTTTGATGTTGAATTTACCACAAACCAAATATTGTCTAGATTTAGCTAGTGCATGCATTATTGTCAGCATTTCTTTTTCATAGATAGAATAGTTCCTTTCAACTTCTGTAAGATTATGACACTCAAATGCTATGGGGTGCTTGTTCTGCATGAGGATTGCTCCAATTCCTTCTCTTGATGCAACACATTGTAGTATAAATGGTACTGTGAAATCTGGAATAGCCAAAACTGGGCATGTAGTCATTGCTTCTTTCAATTTGTCGAATGCTTGTTCTGCGATGTCATTCCGAGTGAATGCTCCTTTTTTGGTTAGATTAGGTAAAGGAGTTGCTATATTAGAAAAACCCTTCACAAAGCACCTATAATAGCTGCATAATCCCACAAATTCTCTGAGTTGTGTTGAGGTTTTGGGTCTCAACCAATCTTTGATGGCTTGGATCTTTTCATCATCAACACTTACTCCCTCTGCATTGATTTTATGCCCAAGATAAAGGATTTCTTCTAATCCGAATTCACTAGCAAATAATGATTTTGATTCCAAAATACTTAGAATTTCTTCAATGTGTATAAGGTGTTCTTCCCATGTTTTACTGTAAATGAGAATGTCATCAACAAATACAAGTAGAAATTTTCTTAATTGCTTTATGAAAATGTGATTCATGCATGATTGAAAGTAGCTGGTGCATTTGTAAGGTCAAATGGAAGAACTAGGAATTCAAAATGTCCATAGTGACATCTAAAAGTAGTTTTATGCCCATCTTTTTTCTTCATACTAATTTGATGGTAGTCAAAACGTAAGTCAATTTTGGAGAAGTATCATGCACCATTTAGCTTGTTGATTAATTCATCAATCCTAGGTATAGGATACCTATTCTTTATTGTCTTTTTATTAAGAGCTCTATAGTCGATGCACATTTTGTACATTCCATCTTTCTTCTTTACCAATACTACGGATGATGTGAAAGGATTGGAACTGGGTTGAATGAGGTCCATCTCAAGTAACTCCTTTATGGTTTTTTCAATCTCTTCTTTGGATTTATGAGGATGTCTATAAGGTGTTGTTATGATAGGCTTTGCTTGAGCTTCTAGTTCTATGGAATGTTTGAATCCTCTATTAGGGGGGAAGCCCTAGAGGGAGTTCTTAAAAAACCCCTTTATGTTTTTTTAAGATAGGTTGGATGTCCACATGATTTACTTGATTTTGTGGTGTAGATTTGTCTATAATCATACATTGTGCAACCCATTCTGCTTGGTTGTGTCAAAATATTCTTTCGATTCTATTACATGAGACTATTCGTGGAGTTCCATTTGGAAGTCCCTTTAGGGTGAGTTCTTTTCCCTCATGTTTAAAACATATTTCTAGATTGGGGTGATCCATGATAAAATGCCCAAGGGAATCTATCCAAGGTAGTCCCAAAATTACATCATATTGTAAGTCTACTACATAGAAATTTCTCTTGATTGTGTGTTCGCCCAACTTGATTTCTAGATTAGAAACAATTTTGGAGCATTGCTCAATTTTCCTGTTGGCAAAGACTGCTCTAAATCCTTTAAAGTCCTCTATCTCTAATTTCCTCCTTCCAACAAGATTTTTACTAATAAAGTCATGAGAAGCTCCACTATCCACTAAAGCAATTACTCTCTGCTCCTTGATTATGCCTTTGATTCTAAAAGGTTGGTTTCTGTTAGTTTGAAAATTTGTGGCTATAGATCTCGTAACTTCTTCCCCTCTTGCCTTCTTCTTTGGATGTTCTTCTTTTATATTATGGATATGACTTACTCTTTTGCATGTGTGGTTATATCCTCATGGTTCCTTACATTTGAAACATAGAGTTTTTCTTTTCAATTCATTAATTTGATCCCTTCTCTCTCTTTCCTTACATTTATGTCCTTTTTCCCATGGGTTCTTACAAAAGTAACAAGGTTTTCCCATCTCTTTAGGTGGAAGATTTTTGGGTCAATCTTTGGATGATGGATGATAAAATTTCTTGGCTTTGAAAATTGCATCTTCTAGCATAACTGGTTCCATGGTGCTCACCATGCTTCGAATTGAATCTCTTAATCCTTCTATGAATAGGTAGGTAAGCCTTCTTTGGGATATTTCTAGCACAAATGCAGATAATCCTTAGAATTCATTTGCAAATTCACTCATAGTACCTTGTTGTCTTAATACAATTAGTTCCTTGAAGTACAATTTTGGGTCCTTTTGACCAAATCTTTTGATGAGTTTTTGAGTGAATTCATGATATAAGGTTATGTGCTGGTATCCATGGTTTTTTCATCCATATTTCCACCACTCGTGTGTTATTCAAGTTATATGTAGTACTACAAATTTAATTGAGTTATCTTTCAACATGGGACTATATGATAGATATGTGTCTAATTTTTCTTCCCATGTCCGAACTGGAATTTTTTTTCTTCCATCAAAGTTAGGTAGGACTACCTTGTTGATCTTCCTTTCTAGATCCCGATTGCATGGAGTTTTCCTTTTGCAATTGTATATGTCCTTCATTTTTATATCATAGTAGTCTTTAAAAGGTACAATATTCCTTAATTTTGGAGCTAATTGGGAATAAGTTTCTAAAATTCTATCTACATTATCATTTGAGTCTTCATTGGCTTCTTCCCCTCTTCCTTCTTGTTTTTCTTGTGGTACAAAAGGAGGTGTGGGTGAGTTATGATTATTCTTAGAATGTTTGAATTAATATCCCTCACATTGTTTGGTCTAGAATTTGTGTTGTTTGTGTTTTGAATGACTTGGAGGAGAAGTTTATTTGTTTCCCTATTTTGTTCCATGAGTGATTGAGTAATTTGGGCCATTTGTTACATAAAGGCTTTTAGATCTTTACTTAGTTGAGCACTCATGGTGGTGTCACCCTTCTCTCTCTCTCTCTCTCTCTCTCTCTCTCTCTCTCTCTCTATTGCTCTTTGAGCTCTTTGATTTGTTTGCATTAACTATCCTTCATAGGTTGGCAGGAGTCCTACTCTGATACCACTGTAATGTCCCTACTTGTAAGGGCTTATAATATTGTCCTATTTTTTTTTCCAAGGAATCAGTTTAAAGATTATCATTGCATTATCTAATAAAAAATAATTCTTTATATATGTATAGGTTCCTACCCTATCTACTACATTGTATGTATAGGCTAGGTCATCTGGGGATTGGACAAGGAGACCGCATTAAAGGCTTGACATGACCTTGGTTCTCGCTTTTCAAATGAGTGCTTTCCATCCCTCACTATGCCTAGATGCTATACCATACCTTAGTCTTCGAAAATTGTGGTGGGGTCCCATAGCTCGATAAACCTAAGCCCAAGAGTTGGTATATTCCCCCCTTGTTTGAGGACTCAACCCTACCCTCTTATCCACCTAGTTCTTACTAATTATCATAATCTTGAGATTGTTTATGAGTCATTTTCTCTTTTTAATTAATTACATTGATTATATGTTTATCTCTTTAAAAGGAAAATATTCATCCTCTATTTTTTTATTTCTTTAAATAATTAAGTGACATCTTTAATAAAATAATTGATATTAAAACATGTTTATTTGTTTACATAATTAAGTTTCTTATTTAATATCAAAACATATTAATTTATTTGTATAATTAAGGGGATTTTTTTAATAACATAATTAATATTAAAACACATTTAAATAAACCCCTTATTACCTTTTTGTTGCACTAGTGACGTGGTATGTGGGTGACATGGGATCGATGAGCGATGAACGTTCCATGCTCTTCAGTCTTGGCAAATGAAGACTGTTGACAACGAAGACCATAGATTGTACATTCTTCCTCTGCTTTTGACGCCCTATCCTTTCTTTGCATTTTTCTTTCATGCCCTTCCAATTGCATGTACTTCCCTTTTATAGTATTTTCAAGGGGTATGTTGTCTTCAGTTGGTAATGATGTTTGTTAATTAGAATATTTATTTTGTGTTTTCTTTTTATAATTTCTTTATTTGAAACATTATAAAATTTATGTCAATTAATAATAACAAGTATATTTTATTAAGTATTGTTGTTCTTTTAATTTATTATAATATCTAATCTACAATTAAGTTATAACAATTATGTCAGCTAACAAGTGTATTTTATTAGCAATTATACTTCTTCAATTTATTATACTATCTAATCGACAATTATGTATAACACTGCTTTACACATTATATTTATAATTTATTTAATGATCACATTACTTGACTTACTGTTATGTTATGACAATTTTGAATAGCAGTGATTTACACATATATCTGAATATCCATGTTAATGGTGGTTCATGACAAAACATCACTAACAAATAAAACCTTCCTCATTAATAAAGGAGAATTATTTTGGGGGAGCTAATCTTGTTTTCCCAAAACTAACCTGCTACTTGCTAGCTTCTCCTGCCAAAAAAATGCAATTCAACAGTGTCATTTCCTACACCAAGCACCAAAAAACCCTCCACCATGCATGTTGCCTTCTCTATGTGTGCATATTTGGTTGTGTTCAAATCCTAAATTGAAAACCAAATTCCTCTGAATCAAATGTTGGATTTCTTCAAAACGACCATGCCTCAATGAGGTAGGGTTGCAGCAAATTATGAGTAAGTATGTTCCAGTTTACATAAGCTTGAGATGCAATGGCCTCTAGCTTCTTAACAAGGGGACAATTCCAGTGTTGGAAGTATATATTTGACCTAAACCCAATTGCTAAAATACAATGTGTTTGGAGAATTTTCATTTGATCAGGTTTGGTCCTACATAGCCCAATTTCATGTTGCAATGTATTAGATTTACAAAATTCATTGCATAGTTTGGTTTTTCATTATTTTCCCCTAGGATATTGTCTCTTAATAACTAACACAACTTACATCTTTACAACATTATCATTTCTTCTCAAATTGAATACCCAAATTGGCCCTGTGGGAAAGGTAAATGATCAATTATTCTTTTTTGCTCATTTTGTCTGCTATGATCACAATATGATGGGTTAGGCTATTTATTTTTATAAATATATTTGCAAATCAAAGTGTCATTTAATGTTACAATTTCTTTTATAATCATTGTTCTTGTGGATTAATTTAATTCCTTTTAGTGATGGAGATACTTCAAATTTCTTCCCATATATGTTACATCTTTTCGTATCAAGTAATGGGTGTTAGCTAAAGGATACACATTTTTGTTGTGAAACTATGAATATTTTTATGTTCTCCTTCGCTATCTCTTGATGATGGATCATGTGGAAATAATCATGTTGGTTAGGTTGTATGTATGTAGGTGCCTAATAAATTGTGTCCCATTACATAGATATATACATAGACACACATAGACACACACTTGCTGAATATTTTGTTATTGGTATCAAAGGTTGATGATCAAGGTTGTATAAAGTTAAACATAGAGGGATTAATCAAAGAAATGATGAATTGGAATGAAATGGTTAACAAGGTGCTGATTATTCATTAGATCTTCATTAGATGCTTGCTTGTTTTTTTGAGTTGCATGGTTGTTTGGTTGAGTTGTTTGAGCTGCTTGTTGTGTGCTTAAGCTGCTTGGTTGTTTAGTTGAGCTACTTGAGCTACATGGATGCATGCTTGAGCTACCAATAGTCATCAAGTGTGTTAAAAGAATAGACTCCTTTGAAACAACAATGTAGATACATAGATGGAATTAATGGCCTTCCACCACATTTTCCACAACTTTCAAACTATGATGGTGTTGTTTGATGAAGAGAACATCTAATAAAAGTTAAAAAAGTGGTTCTTGATAGGTATTGGTTGCATCTAGCTCTATTAATGCCAAGAAATATAAAGAGACATTCATAAGAAGTGATGACATATAAGAGGAGAGACAATTAACTATAACTGCCATTCAAGCACATGAATTGTCAAATGCTCAATTTAACTTAGTGTAATTGCATAAGTCTTCTTGAATTGTGTACATCAAAATAAGGGCATCTAGAGGCGCAATCATTCAGCCTCAAGTTCATGCATTCCAAGTTTAGAGGTCAATTCTATATATCTACAGGTTTCTCAAAGTTATGGTGTTCTAATTAGCTTGGTGGGATTTCTTTTCTATGCTATCAGAATGATCAAGCCCAAGGTACTACTCCCAAGCTCCATAAACATCACACTTTTGAAAATAAGTAGACATTGTATTTGTATCTTGAAGATATTCTGGATGATGCAAGGAGAGGAAAGAAAATTTCCACTAGGAGAGTTCATCAGGAGGAACCTACAACCTCTTTTTTATTCTTTCTTTTACTTT
The DNA here is from genome assembly GCA_028749045.1 of Cupressus sempervirens. Lineage (NCBI taxonomy): Eukaryota > Viridiplantae > Streptophyta > Pinopsida > Cupressales > Cupressaceae > Cupressus > Cupressus sempervirens. The sequence goes on along the minus strand of CM053789.1, from coordinate 138,471,906 downwards.
AGCCAATGTCTCACCCTCGTTAATAACTAAAATGAAAGGCTCTCCAAATTCTGTACTATGTGGTTTTGAGATGCATCTTATTAAAGTGATATACATGAATTAGTTGATTATGAGGGCCTAATTTCTTTTCCTCCTCTAGGATCTCTTCTTCTCTCAAAGTCTTGTACTGATCATTAATATTCTCAATCTTTTCATTCAATGGAAAAATCTCGTAAATTTTATGGTAGAAGACCTCAACTAATTTGAAATCCACAGTTATCCTGGATAGCTCCACCTTACCCTTCAACTCACTAAGAACATCACCAACATTAATTTGTTTTGGAAGTATTATATTGCGGAAAGTAACTGTATCATTTGTTGAATGATGAAAAATAACCTTCAATATTTTTAGTCCCTACAGCTCTAGAAGTGGGATGTCGAGGACTTTATAATATAAGATATCCAATTTTTGATTATAATGGACTAATATATTACATAAGTGAGATATGGCTATGTACTTGATGGGATGAGGATTTGTTTCTTGAATAGTAATTATGCGGTGTAAGTCTTAATTTTGAAGGATTGTCCAATCTAATATATTGTGCAACTTAGTCCACAACATCATCATAAGTGAATTTTTTTGAAAGTTCCAAATAAAAGTATCGTCCTTAGGCTTGTCTAGGTGCTGGAAATGTACAATGTGTCTATTATGAATATTATCCAAAAATGAAGGAGCATTTGGATATTAGTGTACATCCTCATCATTTGTGAAAGCTTTCTCATAACAAACAATGTCACTATCTTCAAGCTGGCTAGCTCAAAAAGAAATATTCTTTTCAATGATCTCACACATGACATTTGGCTCAAGTTTTATTTCCTTGAAAAGTTCAATTTCCTCATTTGATGGGAAATGGGCCATGGATTTCAATTGTGCCATTATTTCTATAGGTTTTCCTCCAACTTTAACAAAAAGCATCACAACATAGTTAAGCCCTTCTTTTTTTGGATCATAGAGTTTCAAAATGATAAGTATATCTTCCTTTGTTTTCTTTAGAGGTTGGAGGATGCAAAAGTTCAAAACACATTTGACTTCCAAAAATAGTTTTAATTCTATAATAGGTGCTTTATTAGAATTATCCCTTAAGTATCCAATAGATTTATATTCCTCCAATTGCAGAAATGACTTGTTTGTATGGTATGTGTGGTTTTGACGCTTTGCCCAAAGCGAAAATTGCATATATTTCCCAGGGATACCAAATTCTTTTTCAACTTCTTCCTTGAAGGATGCAAATGTAATTTCCTTTACAATCATAATTGTTTGTTCTTTGTCATGATCTACAAGGTCAAAAAAATTGTTGTTTCCAATTTGATTAGTAAGATCAATGTCATGGGCAACCTTTATAATTGTATAAAGGTGGGCCTCTACCTTTTCTTTTCACTTCTACTATTTATCATCTTTCTCTTAAAGTCACCTTTGAGTGTTGTGCAATATTCTTCTCATTAACATTGCAAATAATATTTGTCCTTATCACCCTCTCTTACATACACAAGCATATTAAGCATTTGAATATTTTTGAACTTTAATGATGTGTTGTTGAAACTAGGATTTGTTTTTATTAGTTCCTCTTCACCACTACACTATTCTTCCAAGGCTCTTTTATTATCTTCCTTTGTAACATGCTCATAATCAAATTTATGCCACTAATCTGATAGAGTTGGTTTGATAAAAGAATAATAACATCCTACATGCAAACCCCCACTATGAACCAATACATTATGCAACATGTACATATTTTTCACACTCCTATTTGCTTATAAGAGAAAGAAACTTTCTATTTTTTCTATCTAAATCAAGATCTAGATGAAGCTTGTAATAGTCATTTATCTTGACCATCATATCAAGCATGAAATTAATTTTGAAGTGTTTGAGTTGAAGTTGCAGCACTAGAGGAAAAAAAACAAAAAGAAACCTTTTTCTTGCCTCCTACAATCCATAATACTCTATGTGATATTCGTAATCACCTAAAAATGGTCATCTAGACTATTAGCCCCCTTTTCAACATTTTGGCTAAATTAATTTAATCATTTACCTAGACCCAAATGCTAATAATCAATTTATTTGATTATAACCTATAGTTTGACTATGCTATCCTAAGTTCATTATTTGATTAAAAGAATACGTCCCCTTTTAATTAAATAAAAGATCCCATTCTTCTAACCCACTTAAAGTGCACACATAAAGTCCTTTTTCTATTTTGCAATTAAAAGAAAAGGCTTTGTGACTTTTGTCTTATATGAAAAGTCAACTTATATTCTATTGGTTGACTTGTGTGTGCACATGGATCACTCCTCTTTTCAAATTTCATCATTGATCATCCACCATCTTCATCTTGATCTCTACCGTCTGTACGACTTTAAAAGGGAGAGAGCTTTCCCCCTCAAAGAATCCATATTTTGAGTATTGTTATGCTGCAAGTTTTCTAACAAGTTTCTTTGGAGCTTTGTGGAGAACTTCTGTTTCTTGTCTACATTCTCTCATACCATAACATTTTAGCTTAGATTCATGTTGCATAGTAGTTTAGCTTCTATTTTGCAATAATCTATCTCACATAGCTTAATATTTGGATTGTAACACTCTCATACATGTTTTAGCATAGTTGCATTTTGCATTCTCATCTTAGCTTAGTTTCCATACCTGCATTGCATTCTTGAGGAACTCCTTGAGACATTTGCATTCTTGCATCTTGTCTTTGGAACCTCCCATTGCATGGTTTACTAGCAAAAAGAGTATTCCTAAGGCTCAACTGAGAGACCTTGAATTTGAAATACACTCTCTTGCACTCCATGGATAGGGAGCTCTAAGCCGAGATCCAAGCATTCCAAACTCATGGAATCGTTTGGATAGAAAGGTTTAGAGTGGGACACTTTTGAGTGTACATTTTTGGCGCCCACCGTGGGGCATGAATCAAGTTTGTAGCTCCATTTGCTTTCATTTCTTATCTCTATTTTTTTTACAGAAGCCTATTGGATCTAATCAAGTTCTTTTGTAGAATTATCACTTTGGTTTTAAGGCCAACCCATAAGTAGATTGGTTTGAAGGCCAAAAATCTATTTGATTTAAAGATTTGATCATATCTTTTAAACCGCTTGGAGTTTGGTTCTAAAGTTTTTTTTGTAGGTTGAGTATGTGTCCAACATGTCTTAGTCCTATTTTCAGAGCATTTTGATGTGATTTGTGGAAGTTGTGATTTTTTCTTTATTTTTCATAAAAAGTCATTTTTGATTGCAAATCAGCATATTTTTTGGAAAAACTTATATTTTCAATTTTTTTTTTGAATTCTAAGGGGGTACTTTCTTTGCGTTTTGACTTTTGAGGTCATATTAGGGATCAAAAATCCGCTTTGATAAATATGACTTGTTTTGACAAAATGGGTCCCTAGGGCACAAATGAAGAGATGTTTTTGAATTTCTTACATTTTTGGAAAGCTCTCTAATTTTTATTAGGGGTCTCTTCTCTTTATTTCTGTTTTTGGGTCTGAAATCATAGTAAAAAAGTTTAATCTTGTTGACTAGGTCAAAAGCAAAGAGTAAAAATGAGAGCATTTGTGATTAGTTTGCACTTTCTTTGCATACACTTGATTGGAAGATAAATTGGATTTTTGAGGCAACTAACCACTTTTTATTGCAGATTTTTATGTTATTTCACACTAACTTTTGGTGCTAACAAGTTGTGATTTCAAGTTACCATCCTTGTGAAAAAAATTGAAAAATTGCATAGAAAGAACGCATGTCAAAGCTTCAAATGCACAAGGGCTACTAACGATTGTTTGCAGGGCTGCCCAATGCATAAAAAACCCAATTTTTCTTGTTCTTTACTTTTTACATGTGTGGCATATACTAGTTATTTATTTTTAGGCACATTAAAACTTACAATTGGTATCTTTTGGTAATAGGAGAGTATGCTCTTCACCCTTGTGGTGAATCAAAAATCTTGACTTACCATTTGGTTTCAAGACTACGAGGCAATTGAATCTTCTTGGTGTGTTTGGGGGAAGCAATCAAGGTAGGAGAGTATGCTCTTCATCCTTGAGGTGAATCAGAAATCTTGACCCTTGAGAGTGGATCCATTTTGTGGTAGTTAGGATCCTTTAGAGGGCTTGCTCTCAGACAACTTGAGAGGAACGAGCCAAGTGGGAACAAGTAGATTACCTGGCTCTTCTAACCCATTATAAACTCAAGGCTATCAAGGACACAAAACCTTGGTAGACGTAGTGTTTGTCTTTTCCTAGTGTAATCGCTTATGGGATGTTGACCATAGAGAGATCACTAGGCAAGAATGCTTAAGGTAGTCTTGTAGTCGTGAAATCGATTACTCATCGCAAGGTGAGGTGTCCTGTAATTAGTAGCAAGAGGAACACTATGAACGGAAGCCCTATGTAAACACCCTAAGTTAGTAACTACCCTTTTTAGCCACTCAACTTCTTGGTGCAAGGATCGATCCTAGTGGACTACCCGGATCACCCCAAGATTTTACACTCACCATATGTGTTCCCTTGATTGTGCTTATGGTACTTCCATGACAAAGCCAATATCTCTTATGGGCAACCACTTGGTCTGAGGCAAAGGAGACTCAAGCATGGGCCAAGTTGTTGAGTAATGAACTATGACTTTAAGATAGATTGCTTGGCTATTATTTTTGATGTGTTGACCTATGTTAACATTCTTACAACATAAACATTTTGGTAAAATTTCTAGGAAGGTTGTTCTGATATCAAAAATGCGTGTTGACAAGGTTGTTTTTACCCTTGCTCAATTTTTTTAAGACATGTTGAAACACCTACTATTTGCAAACCTTGCTGATAACCGATACGAATTGAAAAAAAAAAAAAAACACTCTCTGACTTGAAAAACCATCTGATTGACGAATCAAAACAAACACTTTAAGTCAAAAATTGATCTTTTTTGCACAAAACTAGCACTCTGTCACTTGCTTCCTAAGAAAGTAACACTTGAGCTTATTTCTTTTTGCCAAAATAGTGTCTATAGTCAAATTTTTTTAGTCTAAGGTATGTCACATCAGTCTTCCTTGATTCTAGTTGTGTATCAATGTGTTAGAAATTTGTCCTAAGTCGAAAAGATGGGTTTAGTCCATTGAATGTAAGTCTTGAAATATCCTTGATGAATCACTTGTCAAAATCTTGTTATTATTCTATTCTAGCTATTCACTATTAAGCTTCTTGCTCACTCCCTCAGCTCGAGTCACCAGTGTTGTAAGCTCTTGAGTACTATTTGACAAGCCATCTATTACACTTTGACAAGTGACTAGTCTTGGTTGTAAAAGCTTCAAATCAGACATACTTCTCTTGTCTTATTAAACAAAGATGAATCTTTACATGCCGGTCACAACTAGATATCAATTTAGTAACAGTGACCATACACCTTTCATGTTCAAGAATTGGAAACACCACCCAAACATCCTCGGAAGCAACCTTGTGATAAGAATCTCAAATTTGCTCAAACACAAATGACCAACGTTTGGCACAACCCACTTTATAGTTTTGAAAATCCATTTGGTACACCCTTTGAGACACTCAAGGATACAAGCGGTATAGTCACTATGGTGCACCCTAATAAATTAAATGTCGCTTAGAAGAACAAGCACGTGAAACCCAAAAGACTTTGGAGGCTATATATGCTATGGAAAGAGAAAACCAACAAGTCGACACTAATAATCAGGCACACTATGAAGGACATAAAGGAACTTGTCCTTGAAATCCTTTTGAGAACAATGATGGCAATCACATGCCACCAAGGACTCCTAGAGCTTCCGCTGGCACATGTCCTTCACCACATAAACCATCCTATCATGATAGTGATGAAGAAGTAACTAGCGCTGACGTGATCAAATTTCAATAAGATGGCTTCGCCCAAAAACTAATGTTTAGAGCTTTAGAGCAAAATGGAGACCAATACTTTCAATACATGGCAGCTAGGGGATGGAAACTCCCTCAAGGTTTTGATGTTGAGCATATAATTCCAAAACGAGAGCCCACTGAGGCTGAAATCTTAAGGGAAGAAATACAAGAACTAAGGAAACAAATTGCACAACTGCAAACTTCAAAAGAGCCACCCAAAACATCATTTGTTGAATCAATTTATGCTCTTCCATTTGATAGGAGTCTATACATGCTGCCATTTCCTAAGGATATAGAGGTTCCTAAGTATGACAAATATGATGGAAATGGTGACCCTCATGACCATGTGAGACATTTCTATGCTATTAGCATGGACTTTATGCATGAAGACACCTTTCTTATGCGTTTGTTTCCTAGAAGTCTAAGAGGACAAGCTATGGAATGGTTCACAAAACTGAGTCCTCCTCTTAAAACATTTGACGAACTTGCACAATGCTTCATCCAACAATATTCATACAACATTCAACATCCTGTGACTGTGTTGGACTTGTGCAACATCAAACAAAAATTGAGAGAACCTTTTGCAACATATCTTCAACGATGGAGATCTTTATATTCTCGGTATCCTTGGCAAGTTCCTGAGGCTGAAAAAATTGACATTTTTGTCAATACGCTTGTACCCGAGCTATACTTTGATCTAAGAAAACAATTATTCACATCCTTCAATTCCATGGTTGAGAGTGCATATCGCATTGAGGATGTTGCTATCAGAAAGGGTGACATTGTTATAAACAAAGACAAGAATAACAATGGAAATGGTAAAGACAAAGGCAAACCTTGGAATAAGAACAAGTATGTTGTCAATGATGGAGTAGTGGACACTCCTAAGACAAATGAGCTTGTGTTTAATCTTTCTAATGCCATCTATGCAATGAAACAACAGGAAGGTTCAAAGCCACAAACCTTTGATAAAGGCTCTAAATTTGCAAAGAAGTGATGTGTTTACACACCTATGGTCAAACCTTATGAAGTGGTTCTAAAAACTTTAATTGCAAACAAGTTGGTTACCTTGTTAGACAACTCACGTCCTTATGATCCACCCATTAGACCACCATGGTGGAGAGAAGATCATACTTACAACTATCACTGAAGTAAAGTGCATAGCACAGAAAATTGCTTCAAGCTCAAAGATGTAATTCAAGACCTCATTGAAGTTGGAAAAGTTGTCACAGATGGCCTTGTGAAAAATGCTGATCATAAGGCCTTTAAACAACCCCTAACTAAGTATGAAAAGGGTGAGACCTCAAGGGTAGCTGCCAAAAAGAATCATGACACCAAAATTAGTTATGCTTATGCTGACACTGATAATGTTATAGGCATGCTTGAGCCCGTTGAATACATATGTATGGCAAGCTCCAACAATGACAACTGGCCAAATTATGATGCTAAAGATGAACAACCAAAAGTGGTCTTAAGGACATGATCCACTCCTCAAGACCATATTGATACTAGACCCAAGGTGGTACTCCTAGCGGCTGAGTCTTTGTCTTCTCAGAGTGAACCACTTAACGCTATTACTAGGGGGCAATCTAAGGTTGTTCTAAAAGTTGTTCATGACCCTAAAAATGCTTCATCATCTAAGCAACTAATTACTTCCAAGATCTCCAACTATGATCTTGTTAGCCAACTACAATGCACACAAGCACAAATCTCCATTTTTGAATTGCTAGAGTTATCTCCTTTGCACAAGGATATCCTTGAGAAAGCTTTACGCTCTGCCAACGTTCCCACATATATTGATTGAGAATGATTCCAAGCTATGGTGAACCACATCTCCTTGCCTCACTATATCACCTTTTCTGAAGAAGATGACCAATCTCTTAGTCATCCCCATAACCTTGCTCTCCATGTTGAAGTTCAAATCTTTTGTACCTGTGTCTGCCGAGTCCTAATAGACAATGGTCCAGGGTTAAATATTATCTCATTCAATGTGATACAACAGTTGGGCATGTTAGAATTTTCCATTGATCCTAGGCGAAAGATCACCATAAAAGCCTATGATGAGGTTGAACGCCCTTCTAAGGGTTTAATTGTGCTATCAATTCGAGCTGGTCCAATGAAAAAAGATGTTGTCTTCCAAGTCCTAGATATACCTCTTACATATAACTTGTTGTTGGGACGACCATGGATTCATGACATGCAAGCGGTGCCCTCTAAATACCATCAGTGCATCAAGTTCCCATTCAATGGTACTGAGATAGCACTACTACATCTGAGGCCATTTTTCGACCATTATTGGTCAAAATTTTGATCTACATTTCGACCAAACTTCGACCAACGTTGACTGACACATTGGTCGGAATTTTTCTGGTTGAAAGTTCGACCAACATTCTGGTTGGTCAAAATTTCGACCAATACGTTGGTCAAAAAACCTCTATAACCACAGTGCAAGTTTTCCCTAGGATTGGTCAAAATTTTGACCATTGAAGATTTCCATTTCGACCAATATAAGTAGAAATTTTGACCAATGATGGTAGAAAGTATTGGTCATGAAAGCTAGAAAGTTCGATCAATGAAGGTAGAAATTTTGACCAATACAGGTAGAAATTTTGACCAATGATGGTTGAAAAGTTTGACCAATGAAGGTGGATAATGTTGACCAATAAAGGTAGAAATTTTGACCAATGATGGTCAAAAAGTTTGACCATTGAAGGTAGGAAATATTGACCAAGAAGGTAGAACTTTCGATCAATGAAGGTTGACAATTTTGATCACTAAAGGTAGAAATTTTGACCAATGAAGCTAGAAATTTCTACCAACGCCTGGGTGTAAATTTTTTTTTAGGAATTCTATAAAAAAATTCACATGCTTTCCCTATGATATGACATTTTGCATACATCCTGCAGTGTCTCATCCAACTGATGATGGATTACGGAGAGTGATCTGAAACGATGACACTAAAAAACATCACAACCAAATCCAAAATGAACTTGCATTACAAATGGATTGTGGAAATATGATATTGTTCATTTTGCATGCATGTGTACTAGGGCAATCACAACTTAAACATAATATGTTTAAGTTGTGATTGTCCTGGTAGACATGCATGCAAAATCAACAATATCAGATTTCCACAATCCATTTGTAATGCAAGTTCATTTTGGATTTGATTGTGATGTTTTTTAGCATCATCATTTCAGATCACTCTCTGTAATCCATCATCAGCCAGATGAGACACTACAGGATGCATGAAAAATGTCATCTCATACAGAAGGCATGTGAACTATTTTATAGAATGTCTGAAAAATATTGACAATAACTAATCAAGTTATCGTAATCACCGACAGTAACTAATATGCTTCTTCATTAATATGCCCGATACAATAACCAAACTTGGCAACTATGCACAACAACTTATATGCTAAAAGGAAATCATTTAGGAGATACAAAATTTGAACAACCATATGTTAAGATTCTACAATAAAACATCACTTGCCTGAGTTTGACAGTTGAGATTAAGTTTGTCATCCTCCCTACAGTATGTTCTGATGGCCTGCACATCCACAAAAGTTCTAGCATCTTGAATTTGTAGAATAAGAATTGTTTCGTAGCGAATGGACATGATTGACGATAAATCATCATATAAAAAGACTCCCGTGTGAAGCATGAATAGCAAAGGAAATGAATATGGGTGATAGGGAAGAGAATTCAATAATAGAGGCTTTTAACTTTAGTTATATATAGTCATGATATGGGTAATGCACAACTACCTCTTGGATTCATGTTCCATCCCACAGATGAAGAGCTCATAACACATTATCTCATTAGAAAAGTTTTAGACAACAATTTCACAGGAAGGGCCATTACTGAAGTGGACCTCAACAAGTGCGAGCGTCAGGGAGGGTTCAATTCCCTCCTTTATTATTTACTGTGCGTATAATCCCACACAGCCATTTGATCTCAAATGATATGTAATGAATGCTAAGTGTTTGTGCTAAGTGCTGAGTAAGGCTTATCTGTTTGGCACAGAGTAAGGCTTATCTGTTTGGCACAAAAGAAAACTTTAAGTCTTGTACCAAGGAAGCAACTGAGCCAATCTCTTTGTCAATAAGGGTGTAGTTTTGCTAGTGTATCCTTCACAATTGTTGTATCTACAAATTTTGAGGAATGATCCTTGATCTTCCTCTTACAATAAGACATACATTTGATATCTACCATAAGAGTGGGGACCAATGTGAAAATTTGAGTCTAAGTTGATGATAATTTCCTATAAATGTTGTTCTATCCAATTTTTGTTACTGGATATCAAACAATCAACCCTTATTCAAGATTGGATGTGTTTCTTGTTATAATGGAATTTCAAGGCCTTCGCCTACTTTGATTCTTTTGATGTATGATTTTGAATAAATATATTAAATACAACATTAAAATATACTGCCTTAAATGTATGTTTTCCATGGGTGTTTAAATAGTGAAATAATATTCACTTTATATGTTGTATGGGAGGAATTTTTGTTTTTTGTTATTTCAAAGCCTTTCATATGAAATGGTGGTTCCTTGATTGTTTTGCTCACTATCAAGATATTTTCCAAATGGTAAAATTAAACTACCATCTTTGGAACTTATCAATGAACAGTTCTTGGAAAGTAAAGTGCATAGTAAATATCACTATAAATCCACAATTTACAAAGGTGTTGAAGCTTCCATTGTGTACCCACGAAGCAAGCTAAACAAACTTATAGTAATAGAGATCAAATACTGCATAACTTCCTTTTGTTGTTCAGTCATCTTGATGTAGCACTTCATTTTTGTGGATATTTAGTGCTAAGGCTTTTGGTACCTCTTCTGTATCTCCTGCTTGTAGTTGCTTCCAATCTTTTTGATCTTAATAATTTTAGTCATCTAGCATGTCTTTTTGCTAGTTTTCTGATGGCATGTTTTTCTTGCAAACTTTGGGTTACAATTTCAATTACCTTGGGCTTCTTTATTACTTATAATTTCTACAAACTACAATGTTGGATGTTACTATTTACCAGTTAAGTCTGCCTAGCAGTAATAACAATATCATGACAAAGTTGATTAAAAGGTACAGTATGATGATGTGTGGCATAGTATGTTCATGTCTGTTCATGTATGTTCATTTCTTGACATCTTTGTTTCTCAGGCTTCTCTAAGATTCTCATCTTACTCCAACAATCAATGCAGCAGGCCTTCTTAAAATGATGCTTGCCCTCATGAATAACCATAAAGTGACTGTGTGCTTTAGTTAAATTGAACAGTAGACAGACATCCATTTCTGAAAATTACCCATGCATGGGTAAACTCCAAATCGACAAAGAATGATACAACTTTGAGAAGAAACATTGATTAAAGCTAACACTAATGGTTCCTTAAATTACAATATGATGAGGTCCAGGAAAAGAACTAAACAATGTTATGGATCTTTTGTAGACAATTGTGAAACATGAATGATGTTTTCTCTTCCTAAGTATTTCTACGGCAACACCTTAACCAAATCATAATGATTGTAGCTATCAAATCTCAATGACTGATCTATATCACCAATTCTGATGGATCTAATTGGTAGGAGTTACTTTGTGATGGCCTAAAAAGAAGAGTGAAATCAAGGGAGAATCTTCTTGTAATTTTCATAAAAATAAGCTGATTTATGTTGGACTACAATTATAGAAGGAAGAGAAAGAGAAACTAGATAGATAGAAATAGAAGAGTTGACAATGCAATCCAATAGAGCAATAAAGAAGAAGAGCTCAATCAACTTCATACACGTTGCAAGTAAGAGAAGAAAAATAGTAGAGCCAGAAGCAAAAATTTAAAAGAGCCTATGTATAAGTTTGAAGAACAAGACACCTATTGTAAAAGAAATTCTAAAATCTGGTCTCTTCTTCCTTTCTTTTCTTGACACCTATTGTATATCCAGTCTAATACATCTTGACACTTTCCTCAATAGAGTTTACACTGTTGTTTGCTATACATATATTAGATTACAATAGTAACATCATAGAACAAACTGTGTATAATAAGATACCAGATACTTAAATAGTCCACACAAGAAGGCATCAAAAGCAATAAAAGACAATTTAGAGAGGTTCACAATGATGAGTTAACATGCATGGTTTGCCTATACGCAATATTGCACTAATTGTTCACAGTAGACAAAATATATGTGCATTGTTAGGCAGCTTCTACCTAACAAAGCCTACTCTTAAGTTCCCATAATCAAAAACTGTATGGTATGCACTCATGAAAATATCTTTGAGAATCCTAAAAAAAAATTTGTGTTTACAAAAACTTACTCTAAATCTATGTTTGCAAATAGAAAAGGAAAAATTACATGGCACAACATGCCATGTCGGACCCAATTGGTGGAGGAACATCCACGCCCACAAATCCACTTAGGAACCTAGTAGCAGCACCTTCACCAACTTTCAAAATATATGCTTCCTACAACAACCACATGGAATGGATTAAAATATTTCTTAAAATAGTGAAAATTAAATATACAATACATCCATTTAGAAAAATGAAACATATACTGTGAAAATTAAATAGAGATCCTAGTGCACTTTTTAGTTGTCTTAGCATTGAGACATCTATTGACAATGAGTATGTGACTGGGTCATATAATTTCAATCTTATTTCTAAGAGAAAAAATGCAAGGGAATGTTAACTTCCAATTTATGGATAGAAGGACAACCTGTCAATAGAGTTCTAGGATAGATTTGGAGAACAGTATACAAATATGATTTATGGATAGTAAAAAGGATTTGTAAATGGAGTTTAAGGTTATATTTGGATCATAATATATAAGCATGAAGTATTAGCCATTGATCTATTGACACATAATCTTTATGATAATCATTGAATTGTACATAAAGATGTTATTCAAAGGTGTGCATCTATGTATTCATAACAATCTTGGGAGTTCTTGCATGTGTGGCTAGCAGGATCTGTGCTGCCTATTTGTTAAGTGCAAACACACAATATGACTGTGTTGGGTGGATGGAAAAAACTTGTGCTGCTTGTCTCGATGGAGATCTCCACACAGTCGAAGAAATCCTAGTTGCCAAGCCTGTTTGAGATTATAAGATTTGTTTCACAATGTAAAAGTAGAGAAATTGTTTGGGAGATTTGGAGAATGGGATTTTATGATTGTACTTTATTTTTATCATGGGTCTGAAGGATTTTCTTTTCCAAATTGAGTACTTGGATTGAAGAATTTCTTTGCTTTGAGTTACTATGTTCCCATGAAAACATGACATTGTGCTAAATAACTCCAAGTGCTGAATTTCTCCGTGGAAATGTTGGACCGGTCTCTTGGCAGTAGAAGATTTCCTCTCAAATTTTAAGAGGAGACTTTTATGTTGGAATCTAGAATTAAAAATCTACCTATTACAAGTTCATAGAATATAGAGAAGATCGAATGCTAAGCTATTTAAAGAGATAAAAAAAACACAAAACACTATTATATGCTGCTATGTACAAGATTACTTTCTATAATTATATGTTTTTGTAGATCGATACTTTTATAAACTTAGTTTTATTATATAAAGCTTTAGTTATGCTTTCAAATCAAACATCTATCGGCGTCTCCTTGCAACTCCTTTTGGTGCAAGTGCTAGTTATATATGAATTGTAACAAGAACCTTTTGAAATCACACACTAATTATTCTTTCGTAATGATAAGTCACTCTATGCTATTAAAAACTTTCAATAATAATAATAATTCATAAGCAGTTATATGCAAAAGCTATCACTGTGAAAAAATCTTACCCTCTTATCCTTACTTTCTCAATCTCAAGTCACCATAAATTATTTGTGGTGGAGAGTATACAAAAGTTTCCTAAATGCCCAATTTGGAAATATGGTCTGATGAAAAGTCATTATCAAGAATGAAGAATGAATATAATGTGGCAACAAAACAAGACTACAAGGTGACAGTTAATGGCTGGTTGTAATGCCAAGTGTTTCTTTCTCTTCTTTGCAATTGCTACTCAAGTAGATTTTGATTTATCCCCTATGATGAACTCATACATTCAGTATTCATGAACTTCTTATTATGTGATTAGTGAGGTTTATCTATTGATCCATCTAATATTTCTTCTTCCTTTACCTCCTACACATTGAATCTACCTTGAAGTTTCCAAAGCCCTTCTAAAAACTCCATTTTGTGCATATCCCATGGTTTATAGCTTTCAATAAGACCATATTTCGGTTAGCTCCCATTTTTCCACCGGAATAGAAATTGCTAGCAAAGGGTACAGAATTTGGCTTTGCCTCTGCCATTGGTACTGGTATGAAAAGTTCTAAACCTATTTTAGTGAATCTATAAATGTATCTATTAGATGAATCTACCCTTGTCTCTGACAAAAGTTTTCCCATCCAACAAATTTTCTAAATGTCTAAAATAAATGAGAATGATGAAGGTGAAGAGGGAACAGAGGATCCCTGGCATCGGTATGTTAGCTGTTTGGCTTCCTTTGCTATTGGATTTTGGGGATTGTTTGCCCTTGTTTGTGCAAGGAAAGCGTGGCAAAGAAGATATGTCAACATGGTGGATGAAGTTGCTATTAGCTTTTGTGATTTTTTTCAAGGAGTTAAAGGTTTACCCAAAGCCAAATCACAGATTTCAGCTCAAGATAGTGCTTCTACTTCATGAACAATAAAATAGGAGATGCATTTCTAAATCTAGATTTTGTAGTAGTAGGAAGACCTTGCAAAACTAGTGGCAAATTGCATTCAATATTGTAGAAGAAGAGTATTGTAGTAACATCATTTGCATCTTCAAACTATGTATGCAGAAACTATCTATATAGAAGATTAGAATTTTGAGAAAGAACATACATATTTTAATTACAGATATTTCTCACCACTTACTTCTAATTGTTAATTGTTAGTATAACGCATTACCTTGTTAATAAATTTATTATACTAATTAGACTAAACAATTAGAAAAGCAATTGCCTAGTAAAGGGGAAAATGAATCTACCCTTGTCTCTGACAAAAGTTTTCCCATCTAACAAAAATGTCAACATGGTGCTCAAGAATGTTAGATTTGTTAAAGTTGATAAAAATGCTTGGGTAGAGGAAAGCAAAGAGATGCCACTATTTATCACTTTGAATGATGAACTTGTCAATATCATCAAATTGATCAAATATGGACTTCATCATTAAAAGAGATAGAAGAATCAACAAGTGTGTGATCATGATAGAACATGATCATCAAAAGAGATAGAACATGAGCATGATCAGAACCATTGATGTAAAAAATTGTACAATTAATTTAGAAGTATTTGTACTATACCTATGGATTGTGGAAAGCTGATAGATCAAGTATTGGTATCTATTTTGTTAAAATCTTTAAGATACTAAAAATATATCATCCTCCTTACTAGTTGCAGTGAATCCCACTTCTTTGATACTTCTTCCAAGTTTCTATACTTATATTCCTTGTGACACTATCTTGAAATGTTCTTTTTCAACTAAGTAATATACTATGTATGAGATAGATTAGATTTCCATTGTCTATTACAATTATTGATTTGCGTCTGAATTTCACCATGAGTTTTTTGTTTGCATCAATGTTTCTGATCACTCTCATCTTGATGATGGTTCATGGAGTGTAATCTGAAATGTTCTTACAAAAAAAATCATCCAATAAAATATAGAAGCAAAACAATAAAATATGTCATATTTTAAACAACAGTAGAAAGAATTGACTTATATCATCCTTGTTTTCTCTTTTGTCATCTTGATGATAGATCATAGAACATGATACCAAATATTAATAGAGAAAAACCCAAAAACTCAAATACAATATAAACCATTTTGACACCTTTCCCCTTTACTAGGCTATTCTCTTCTTTGGATTACCAGACCCTGTTTTCTTAATTTTTCTCTTAAACTTTCCAAAACACTAAGAAAATAAATAGGCTTTTCAGATACCCTTTTAGGAGTTCTATAACATACTCAAAACTTAATATGGACTCCTTTCAAAAAATATGCCAAAAATCATGATTGTTACTGTTTTTCAAGGGTAAAACATGAGGTTTTACAAAGAAACTATGCAATATACTTATCCCAACTCCACCAAATTCATAGATTCATCATATTTTGTGCCTAATTAGAAAAATCCATCATCAATTTCATCCTATGAGGACTTTTGATATGAAACCCCCAAATTTAAGCCTTAAAACCCTCAAAATCAAGGGTATCACCAATCTAGGTCAAGCACACACTTCTAGGATCTAAAACTTAGGATTCACCATCCACTCATCATGTCTTCAAATAATATCAAATAAAAAGTATACCTTGTTAAGCCAGATGTACGGCTGCATAACACCTAGCACTCATTTGGGTACCCAAATTAGTCCTTCCAACACTCAACTTTGCATTTCTTTCACAATAACCTGCAAATCTTCACTTTTATTGCATATTAGAGGTTAGTTGGGCATGTTAGTGCTATGGGTTCCATCCCAATAAGAAGTTAAGAGTACACATTGGATGGAACCCTCATTTCTTTATTTTAAACTAGGCAAAACTGTGACTTTCAGCGTGACAGCAACAATAAAGATTTAAACCTGTTAATAAATGTATTAAATCTGATTCAAAGTCTCTTAATAACACTTTCCCAACATGAATGAAATATTAAACCACCAAAATATGCTACAAATGTGCAAGAAAACTCAAAATTTTTATTCAATTCTTGGTTGTCCGTACAATTTCTATACTATTTCGTACATACCAATATAGACACTAGTCATATTAAAAGTAATTTAATTTGGGATTGAAGATGTTTGGTGATCAAATGCATATGGGGGGATCAGTTGTGAAGTGTTTATGCAATTATTTTGTTATGGTGATATGGTTAGAGGTTCTGTTGAACAGGCCCTAGATTAGTGATCCCAAAACCAAGGGTTTGGTGGGAAATGTGTTGTGTAAAGGGTAGAACCTTAAAATATTGAAAATATATTGTTTCTCAACCCCTAGAAGGACTGTTTCATCCTTTGGAATCGTAGGGTTCAATGGAGTTGTGGGTTGCTGTGTAAAATTGGAGAATTAGGCCTAGTGTGGATAGGCTAGGGGTATCGGATCTTGGGTATGGTCCAAAAGGGTTGATATTGAAACTTAGGGAGGATGTATAGATCCCAAAAGGGTATCTTAATCAGGTTTTAGTTTTCATAGTTGTTTGGGAACTATTGGAGAGAAATCCAAATTAGTGACTGGTGAGGGCTACTAGCTTTAAGGGTAGATATGAATGTTGGGTAAGAGATTAGTTGTCCAAAATGAATGGATGGATGGAACATGGTGGAAATTCCATGAGGAGATGATTCAAAAAGGAAGAATGAAGGTTGAAGCCTTGGAAGAAGTTATGTTGTTTGGGAAACTCTAAGTGCACTTGGGGTAGCCTGGAAGGTAAGTCCTTGAGGGGACATTGGAGTAAAGAGTTGTTGCTAAATGAATGGATTTGCTATCTCATATGAAGAAGGCGGATACCACACACCACCTCTGTATCATAGACTAAGAGTACATTGCGTTTGTTATGGCGCTTGGGAATGTAGTTTCTTCATGTGATGCATTGGTCTTGGGGATCAATCTTGATTGGGTGTCAATGTTGGGATTTCTCAACAAGAAGTAACAGAACTGGTTGGGATTCACTAGAGTGACCTTGGAAGATATAAGGATGAAAGTTTCAGATGTTTAGGTGTTATTCACCATTTGACTAGTCACTCTGTGTCCCTGTTTCATCTAGAGATTGATTGGGACAAGATTCTCAATAAGGATTGGAGCATTGATCAAATTGGTACACTTGAGATTGTTGCTTGGCAATCCTTGGTGAAGGAAGGCTCATTCCTTTAATTGTGAACTTATTGGTTGGTTGCAGACCAGCCACACCACTCTATAGTTTTCCATAATAATAGAGAGTTGGCAAGTTCTTCTTGACCAAGGCGGGGAGAGTTCATAGTCTCAGACTCGTGCAGGCTTCTTCCAGCCAGTTCTAAGGCAATCTGGACTGAGGCATTACTCAAAATTCATGCTAAGACTATAGGCCACTCCTATGCTTTGAATATGAGTGTTGAAATTGGTGATATCAAAATTTATTTCACAAATTCATGTTATGGGCAGCAGTAGTCGTGGATCATTTTAGACCTACCACATGCGATGTGTCCATTTTATGTTAGTTTAAGCTTCAGTTGATTTCAAGAATACTATAATATTCTCTACTTAACAAGGCCAACCATGTGAAGGTGGAAGCTCGTCTAGCCTCACCCCCCTCCCCCTAAAATCAATCTAAAGTACCCATTATCATCTAATTACATACTTCATTGATTCATTCATCCATTTATGAACCATAACATTCAATCAATACAATCACATAACATTCATTAATATGATATAAAATTCATTAATACACAATACTAATCAAGACTTCATTAAGACATAGCAATATTCATTAACATAAGATAAAAATCAGTATTAATACGCATCATTCATACATAATTACTTAAAACAAAGTTCTTTCATTATCCAACAAGGTTTATGAAAGAAGATTTTTAAAACATCATTTCTTCTTTTTGTTTTTATGAGCTCTCTTAAGAAAAGTGCTCATAGGAGCATCCATATATGCATCATTCTCCTCCTCTTCTAGCACGTGTAATGTCAAATTACGATGGCTCCTTCTCTTTGCAGGAGCAGGAGGCTCTACACTAAAGGGGGCTTTGTTGCAAGAACAAGTGAATGGGATAAATTGGCATACTCTTTTTCTTTTTTTAACTGTTACCAATCTATAATTAAGTACTAGTACAACATAACATGCATTTTTCTTACCTGACAATGCCACATCATGTACATTAACATTTTGATCCGTCGACACGTCAACATGTTGAACACTTGGAACATGTTCCACTCCTTCGACATGATGCTCAACATGCTCTGAAATATTCAAAAAAATATTATCATGAGTGATGGATTCATTTTGAGCACTACACATGAAATATGAGTCAATAAATTTGACTCAAATACTACACAGTTAAATCATGATAGCAATATCACAATATTTACTTTATGAGATTTGTTAGAACAAATGATTTATCAAAGTACAGAGTTGGAAATCATTATCAACTACTGATCAAAAGCTTAAAGATCCCTATTTTAAAATAATGAATATGTTTCAGCAACCAGAGATAATCTTTAAAGTAGTGTTAGAGAAATAAGAATAAAACTATGTGAATGTTACAAATCATATAATAAATTGCCTTGCCAATCTATAAACCTGGTTCTCATTGTTCAAGAATACCCTAAATACATAATACAAGAAATGCAAACTACTATGATTTAATAAACAACAAATAGCCAAGAGAAAAGTCTCAGCTCAAACAAACAAAATCTCATGTACACTGCAATGGAATTGAGCAGCAACACAGAGACACCTTCCAGTGATGAAAACTATAGTTATAGATTTTCAAATCATACATTAAAATAGCCTCAACGATCTGAAGACCTGGTGGTAATGGCTCACAAACTAATATCAATACTTTGTCTTTGATATGCAGTAATTTAATCGACAACCACAATCAATCAAAATATTTTTGGCCTTCTCTTGGCAGGGTATTGTCATATAATGTACAGGACCATAACTCTTACAATCAAAAAAGTTACACTTAATGCACCTGTTCGTCATCAAAAACCAATTTTTCTAATTGAAAACTACTAACAGAAGCTCTTCATTTAGCTTAGATTGTAGAAGAATCTTCCTACTTAAAATAATTCAAACAATCTTCCTTTGTGAAGGTGCTCTTAGGGTAAATTCAACAAGGTCTTGCAACCAAACCAACTATGTCATTTTGTTCGCATCTATACTGTAAACTTGGGAGTATCCTTTGCTAAAACAACACATAATCCTGAGTATGATCATTGCTTCTTTCCAACATTACTTAACCCAAATTAGAAAAATAGTAGATAGTAAGGAGAGATAACAGTTTTCCTGAAATCATGTTATATTTTCGTTGCCATTTGCTTCATAGTGATTACAGTCTGTAATCCTCTTTCAACTATGACCAATATTTGAACTTAGATGGTGTATATTAAAAAAGACTCTCGACGACTATAAAGTATAAAGATACACACATCTTAAAGACTGGGAAGTCAAGTCTCTCATGTCATTTGAGATGCATATTCGTGAGGATGCTAATAAGTGGTCTTTTATTATATTTTTATTAGCATGGAACCCTCACTTGGAGAAAAGTTTGAAGATGTTGTAGTCTTTAAACAATACATTTTCTAAAAGATCTGCACAATGAGCATAGAATATATGTTTGGATAAGACCATGATTGGACAATAAATGGAAGGAGAACATTTCATATTTCTGATTGCATAATTAATTTCCAATAGAAAATTAATACCTCCACCACTATAATGCACATTATGGCCTTCGTCACGAGCAAGTTCTGTGGTAGGATATGAAGGCTGCAATAAAATGTTATGCACATTGTTATGTAGTCAATTTACGTTCAAAACTAATACCAAAAAAGAAAAGGATCAACTATTCAATTTCAATTACTTTTCATCCAACCAATTTACTTGTGAGATATCATTTGGTGAATTGGATTCTTGAGCAAGGCTTATAGATTCTTCGCGTAGGCGTGCAACCACAAATTTATAGCCTTCCTTCAAGGCAAGTTTTCTATCTTCATCTGTGACCTCCACATTGAATTTTGTGCCCTATATTTTTTGCTTAATATCATCAGTTTTGTATGTATGGTTTCACTAAACAAAATTGTTTGCAACATTATATTAAAAAAAATTATTTCATATCATTGCTCCTACTTACAACTCGAGATTGGAGATTCATATAGCCACTAGAGCCAAGTTTGTGTTGGCCAAAATTTTCTAGTCTCACTTTTGTAGCCACGGATGTGTCCTTCAATCTATGAGAAATTTCAAACATCTTAGATTATATATTTACAAATATGAATAATTAGTGCATGATTACAATGTACTTAATACTATCATGACATACCTCTTTTTGCCCTGTGCTTCTTCATTACCTCTATCTTCACATAGCCTTTTCTCCTTTGCATCTTCTACTATTTCATTCCACTCCATTGGTGGAATCATAGCTAGACGGTTGTACTTTGGGTTATCCTTAAGAGCCCTTCTATATTAATCCCTCACAGTCTTTATATGCTTTGCTGCTCTTTTGAGAAGTAGGCCATTGTCAAACATGTCTTTTCCAAATTTCTCGTCAAAAGATGCAATGAGCTGATTTTTTAATTCCACGGCTTGTAAATTCCACCTTTTTAAAAACAAATAGATTGTTAGATCAATAGCTTTAAAATATTACAGTAAATGAAAGAAAAGAAAAATTATGTAGAAATGATATGAAACTACGTACCTTTTACGTATGGTGGGTCCGAATAGTCTTAATGTCATATGAAAAAGATGTTCAAAGAAAACATTATTACCTACAAAAACATAAAGGATTTATCAGTCCAAAATGAGTAATATAAAAATAAATTAAATTTACACTTTAAATAAAAACAATTTTAAAGCACCTGGAAGCTTTCGTTCTTTTAACGGAAACATAGTTTTCTTATTCAGCAATAATGTCCCTTCATATGAACCAGTACTAATCACACGAATTGCTCCAGGAAATGGATCAACTTCAGCAGCACTTCTCTCTGTTGGTCTATCAACTGAAACATCATGACAATTAAAGTAGACACCAAACGAATTAAAGCATACTTATGGATATAATCAAATTGAAGAAATTGACTAGCAAAAATGTTTTTTTCTCGCATTCCATTAAGGATTTAATTTAGGATAATCAAATAGTGTATTAAAGATACCATATTTTTAGAATTCATGATATATTGTTGTTTATGTTTATGATAAGATAATGTGTGATTTTTAATCATCTATGTTTAGGATAGCTTTCAATGGTCCATGGTCTGTTATCACAGTGAGAGTTCAAGAATATAAAAGTATCTATGCACATACATCGTAGAGAAACATAAAAGAAAAAATTAAAAAATATTTTCTTAAATGATGTTTCAGTTTACTTTTGGATTCAAAGGTTAGAATTTTTTTTCCATGTGAATCTGAAACATTGATTCAAAAAGTAGCACAAAATCTTGCCTACGTAGTACAATATATGTATGTATGTATGTATGCGTGGTGTGTGTATGCATGTGTTTGTGTGTATGTAGGCTTTTGTAGACATCATTTAAGCACTGATATGCTACTTTTTTGTTCATCAACTTGTACAAATACATTACAAAATAGAGCAAAACAAGGTTTTACCAGTTCTAGTGGGCATAGATGAGGATATTTGCATGGCCCTTGTTGCCGGAAATGCACTAGGCAATAGTGGACCAGCAACCGAAGGAGGAGTCCACACATCATCATGAGCTAAGGAATACAATATTGTTAGCAAAGACATTTGCAATGGATAAAGATCAAATGGGATACTAGCTAGAAATGTCCACAAAAAAAAAGTAAGTGTTATAATGTTGATGGAAACAAACAAAGTGCTACTTACATGAAGGTTGTGCGTAACGACCATCACCATGTTCACTATGTGATGTCAGAAATGGAACAAATGTCTATACAAGTACACATAAAATTAGAGATCAAGATCCATAAGATAGTATAAAATATTCATATCTATTGAAGTTCTATTATTGCTTTAGTCGAATTACTGCTTACCTACAAAGATTGGATTCTACGGCCCAATTCTATTCTCAGTGCCTCTTTCTCCTCACTTTTTTCACCCTCAATGATAATGTTAACAAGTTCATTAGTGTATCTTTTCTTGATTTTCTGGGTGATGAACACAAGGTCAGTACTAAGGGTGATGCTATGTAGATATGAAGCCCGTATTTCAGATCACATTTGATCAGCGGTCATTCTAGCTTTTTCCTATCATTTGTGACATTAAATATCAGTAAAATTTCATCAAAACAACTCCAAAGCCATAAAGAAAAGAACATAATAATATGACATTTGTTTCTATATTAACATGAAAATTTACAATATTTAATGTTTACCTCTACTGAAGGTGTTTGAGATGGTGCATCCATATCGCCCTGTGAAAAAAATTAGTAAGTCTTAGAAATCAACAGCAAAATTAAAGTAATAGACTTATCAAAAAAAAAATTAATAATAAAGTAGATTGTATATGTAAATCATTTGTCTTAAGTTAAAAATTTAGTGTAACTAATATGTAAATCTAAAAAAAATTTGACATGTTCTACTTAATGTTTATATGTGCACATATGGTTTAGAAAGAAAAGTTTGGTCGTACAAGACCCCATCATAGTTGACATTGATCCTAGCTGGACATTTCATTGATCATCATGATCTTCATCCATGTCATCATCATCATAATCATCACCATCATTGTACTTGTCACTTTGATCATTGTCATCACCACCACCATCTTCTTCACCATCATCACCATCTTCATCGCCATCATCATCATCTTCATCACCATCATCATCATGACCATCATCACCATGATCATGATCGTCATCAACATCATCATCATCATTATCACCATTATCATTAGCATGACTAAAATCATCACCATCTTCTTCATCTTCACCACTGGGTAACTGTTGTTCCTGATAATCATTTACTTCCTCTTCTACTTCTTCAATTTCTTCTTCTTCGATCACATTATACTTTACCGGTCTTCCGCTTGGGTTATATATAACAAAAAATGACCAACCTAATTTCTGTGGAACACCAAAATAAAACACTTGCTTGCACTGGCTTGGAAGAACATAGGGCTCATCTCCAACTGGCTCAAATGACCTTGTATTAATCATAGTAAATCCACTATCATGTTCAATAACAATCCTATCAAGATCATTTCGATTCAGTCGTAACCTGAACCATTTGACGACAAATAGAACTATTTTGAATGAATTAAAGTCGCACTCAAGTATATCATCCAAAATACCATAGTATCAATTTTCAGATCATTGAGGATGTATGTCAGTTCTAGATGAAATATTGGTGACTGCGAAGACAACACTTATCCCGGAATCACACTTTTTCTTCGTTTCATTTGACTTTTTTGTGCAAAATTTATAGCCATGGTAGTACATAGCTTTGTGGTGTTTGACCTCCAATTATTCAAACATGTCAAGATTATTTGCATCGATCTGTGAGTTGATATTAAACTTATGTGTGATGATTAGTAATCTTATGCGTACCTTTGTATCTCTTAAGCCATATATTAGATCAAGTACCATTTGTGTAACATTGGGATCTCCATTATGATGAGCTTCTTTAACTAATGATACAACACCATCCCATGTTAATGAGCGACCATTTTTTTGAGACTGCTCAATCCATACTGTCATCCAATCAAGATTGTTTGCAAAATACAAGTGTAGTGCATCCCACTCATGACCAACTGTAAATAGGACAATTACACTAGTTAGAAACAACTTATATATATTGATGATGAATAATAATTATTAAACTACAAAAAAAAAAACTTATAATTACCTATCACCCTCCTCAATCTACCTTTCCCCCTCAGGTACTCCCCTTCAAATTTGTCATTAGAGTTGGGATCCCAAATGCGATCTACATGGATATTTGCTGCAAACTTTGGAAGATATTCAGTAATGTACACCATGATCTGGTATATCATATATCCCTCTATCATAGAACCCTCAGGACGTGCTCTTTGTTGAACTAAGCCCTTCATAAATTTTAAGTACCTCTCAACCATCCACATTGATCTAGCTGGTACAGGTCCACACAATTCAATGTCCTCAACTTGATGTATGAGGTAGTGTTCTTGAGCATTGAAAAAGGTTGGAGGTAAAAAAATTTTCATTTCACACATAAGCTGTGGAATTTTTCTCTTCCAATATTTTATATCTTTTTTGTCAATTTCTTTAGATGATAACCATCTAAAAGAGATTCAAGACACAAAACCACATAAATGAGATTTCAAATAAAATTATACAATATATTTAAGAGAAAGCTACAAATCTAAGAAAAAACACTTCTAACTTCGTGTATTTTCCAAGATCATATATAACTTGTTTAATACTGTTGTCAAACTGTTGTGGAAGGGATAGAGGTAGGACGAATTGCAATCATTAAAAATGAACATTTCAATATATTATTAAATAATGCAATAGGTAGTACATTCAATCTTACAAATATACTGTAAATGGAGAACATGACTTACCTTGATGAAGGTATGCCAATCATGTGTTTTCAACCCAGGCCCAAAATCACCTTTCTTTGATAGAAGAGTGCTTATATTTGCAGCAAATCCTATTGGAATATATATATATTTTTTTAATGACTTCTTTTAATGCATCACTCTATTGCTCTGTTAATAACCAAGGAAGGGCGCTTGTATTTATAGAGTCTCCATTGCTATTTGATTCAATGGAAGCTTTTAGTGCATGATTGGATTCATGAATGTCGGTACAAATTTTGGCAATTTTTTCTCTATCACGCCTTCCATCCAACATTTTCCATAGTGTCTCTGTTACATTCTTTCCAATATGCATAGCATCAAACAAATGCGCAATTGGGAGATCCTTGTAGTACGGTGACCTACTAAATTGAGTAAGACAACTTTTCATTCCTCTAGGAAGTTGGTCATTGATGCCTTGATGACCTTCACAAGAATCAATTACAACGTTAGTAAATATAAGACAATATCAAAATACAAATTTTAAACTTCAGACGACAGATTGGATGTTACCTCGACAATTTAGTCGATCATATTCCAACTTCCATAAATGAGGTGTCATTCTTTGTGGCCTTGATGATGTCTCTTCTTTCCCATTGAAAAGATGTTTTTGGCAATTTGATACCTATGATTATTGTGGAGAAAGTGTCTAAACTCATCAAACACCTGCTTTTTTAAAGTTCTCGAATGGTGAGATTTCATCTTCGGACAACAAACTGGACATGCAAATTTTCCCTTTATCTAAAGACCTACAAGATCATGTAGAAGTGGATCATGTACAATTATCATGCACAACTTAAACATTTGATAGTAATGTGTAAGCACTATAACAGACCAAAAATATGTGATATTAACAATATAACATACCACAAAAATGAGTTAACCCAGGGGCATCATGTATTGTCCATACAAGCATTGCATGGAATTGAAATTGTCGATGTCCTATCGGTCTAAAGATGTCATACATAGTGATGCCATTCCATAACTTCAACAACTCATCAATCAGGGGCTCAATATACACATTCATATCTTTCACTTGGTATTTACCTAGCAATTGAATGAACATAAACATTACATTATTATTATGACCATTTTCATGCACTATTTATAAATTAATTTAGATAACTATAAAATGATAAAAATACCTAGCACAATCATTGACAACATTATGTGCTCCCTCTTTATGGACATCCAAGGAGGAATGTTATTATTAATAACAAAAATAGGCCACACTGAGTAAACAGATCTCATATCTCCATATGGATTGACACCGTCCGCTGCCAATAAAAGCTTCAAATTATGAGGTTCTTTTTTAAAGTGTGACCATGTTTCTTCTATCTTTTTAAATGCAAAACCATCGACAAGAATTCACATAATGTCATCCTGACTTCTATTGTGTGCATGGTAATCCATAAATTGTGCCAAGGTAGTGCACTTGAATAACCATTGAAGATGTGGAATAATGGGAATTTACCAAGAGACCTTGTGAGACACTTTTTTTGTTATTTGATCTGACTGATATCTACTACTATGACAATCAGAGCATTCTGCTACAAATTCATATTGTTTATGATATAGAATGTGATCATTGGGACATGCATGTATTGTTTGATACTTCATTCCAATCTAATCCATAATGTTAGATAATTCTCGGTACGAACGAGGCAAAATATTTGATGGTGGTAACAAAAACTCACTAATCAACCTACAACAATCAAATTTGCATTATTAATATAATGAATAGTAATTGTATGCTAACATTGAAGATGATAAAAATGACATACCTTAGCATACATGACATTGCTACATTGGATATACCATTCATAACCTTTAAGTTCACCAACAACACTATAGCTGAGAGTAGAGTTGTTTGGGAGCCTTCGTATAAGGGCTCGTGTGCCTTCTCAAGTAAAGGTATATCAAGACCATCTTCATCATCATTATCAGATTCACTAGTACCATCATTGTGAGCCTCTTCATCACCTACCCCAATACCATCTTCTTCAATCATGTCCTCTGACACATTATCATCTTCTTCCATGAGAGTGTTATCCTCAGCTTGGATATTCACACCTCCATGTTCCTCCAGTAGGAAATCCACATTCAGCAATAGACAAAAATTGTGGCCCCCTTCAACATGACCATGTTGCCTACAATGACTCTGGGCTGTTGTTATTAGAATTCTTTGAGTCTTTAAGACTTTACACTTCTTGCAAGGACAATAACATTTATTAGGTTTTCTTCATAACTGAGCCCACAATGCAGCCATTGTCTCATTTTGTTTAGCGTTCATATTGTCAGGCGTGGTCTTTCTTCACAGGAAAATATATCTACAAATAAATTGGACATGTGATTAATGTTTATATCTGCACATATGGTTTTTCTTGATTAATGTTTTCAAATGTAACTAAAATGATCCTATAATTTCTAGAAGGCGTAGATGTTTGCAAAATGTGTAGTACCACCCTTCTACCAAAAAAAACACACCTAGTATAGAATAATGGATAAGATCAAGACAACAATAATACTGGTCCTTCTATTGATACGCCTTTTGAAGGTTGAATAAGGTCCTAATTTTGCTAACCCACTCTGTTTTATCTGCTATACTTTCTGATTTTAGCACAATTGCACTATGTGCTAGAATAGAAAGCCATGAAACAAAGATCAACAACCATTTGAGCATAGAAGGTGCCGATTTAATATACAAATATGTGCACTTGTAGTTTGAAACTTGAACCCCAAAAAGACACACACCTTTTAGTACTATTCTGTATGAAAGCTTGTTGTTGATTTTGAATGTAAGACTTATAGCTATAGCATCAGGACCATTTGCCTTTTTTGAGTTTTTAGAACTTGATTTAGCTAGAGCTGGAGAATCAGAAGTACCATCATTAATTCATTTATTCAAAGACATTAATTCATTAAATTTTTTTGTGGTGCTTGCTAGATAATCAAGAAAACCAAATACTCCATATAAAATTACACAATGGATAAACAGATAGAAATAGTCAATCTCATTTTTTCATTACTTGATTTAGAAGTTTAAAGGTTCCAATTACAAAACAATTTTTGTATCCTTCGGGGAACTTTTGAAAAAGACCAAAAGCCTTTACAATCACAAGAGATCAACTTATAGTATACTTAAATGTTAGTAAAGATCTGCATTGTAAAGTTTCCTGGAAGTGACTGGCGCACATTACAATTACTATGCCACTTAGGCACCACGATATTGCCACATAGGCACTATGATAAACTTAACCATTTCTATTGGTTGGAGAGGCTATGGTGAATTAAAGTAGTATCTGGAGTATCTAGGAATCAAGACCTTTATTAACATGCAACAAAGCAGAGTTCTTTGCTAAAGTAAAACTATGTATTCTCATGCTTCTCCATAGTTTTAGAGGCATGTTTGTTACCAACCTCCTAAGGCATGGATGAAGATAACATTTACTCTTCCCAAAAAATTGAACATAAAGCATTTCAAAACAGAAATCACAAAGAATTTCTGTCTTCACTGGATTCTTATTTCAAGTGAATTCTCAATATAGCTAGACACTCCGTTATGGCATAATGATTCAAGTTAGCAATCTTTTGCAGTAGCTTTACAATCCTATCTGGAAATACTAGTTCTTTACACTTTTCTAGAAATGATTCTTTACACAATGATATTGGCAATATATTGTTGGCTGACAAATTTTCCCTCTTAAAAGATATTGGAATAAGGGTGATACTCTTGCTCAAAGTTGTTATCACCTTTTATTACTTCCAAGGTACAACCCCCTACATAACAACCAACTTGGCAAAAGGGTTAGACTCTAGGGGAAAGTCATCCACCCTCTAACTTCACCATCCAACGTAATGTTTTACATTAAACAGTGGAAAGCAAGGGAATGAAGCCCTTCAAACGTGCTCCCCCATCTTTGGATTCCAAAAGCAGAATTTTTTATCATTCATAAGGATGCCAAGGCAAGGGATCAACAAAAAGGTTGAACAAGAAGCTTAAAATGACCTCAGAAGACAAAAAGTGAAAATTTCCATAAGCTGCACAATACTAATCTCCCCTCAAACCCAGAATAAGTTTGTTCAGAAAAAATGACAAGAACTACCTCCTTGGCAAAAGGGTCGTCAGACTCTAGGGAAAAAGTTATCCACCCTCTAAATTCACCACCCAACGTAATGTTTTGCATTAAATAGTGAATAGCAAGGGAAGGAAGCCCTTCAAATGAGCTCCCCCATCTTTTTTGGATTCCAAAAGTAGAGATTTTTATCATTCATAAGGATACCAAGGCAAGGGATCAACAAAAAGGTTGAACAAGAAGCTCAAATAACCTCACATGATAAAAAAATGAAAACTTCCATATGTTGCACAATACTAATCTTCTCTCAAACCCAAAATAATTTTGTTCAGAAAAGATGGCAAGAACAGATTTGAAAGAAGTAGGGAAGACATCAGCATTGTGTAAAAATGAGGACAAAATCATCCCTAACTCTGCTAGGGAAGCTTATTTAAGTAAATAAAAATGATTATTATGAAAGAAAAAATTGTATCTTCCATTTATATTATTTGAAAGACAGGCATGCAGGGTTGTGTGTCATGATTAGTGCTGAAAATTATAGTAACATGTGTCTCAGTGATAGCAATCAGTCACTACCTGTGCAGTATTCTACATTAATGCAAACCTGGACCAAACACCACCAAAAGGAAGGAAACAGAGCTGAATTTGCATAGTCTACTCACAGCACCCACTTGTAGACACTTGGACTATTCTTGGCTCAATTTGTAAATCTCATTAAGAATGGTTCCAATTTTTGCCATCGCTAGATAACAAAGAGGGATGTCAAAGTCATTGCCAGTTTTTTCACCATTCTTTATGCTGAAATAGAGATTCAAAAATGCTTGTAATAAAATCTATCGGATCACACGTGTAAAATTCAAAATAATATACATCCACTATTCATGTCACATCATCCCCAAACTTCATCAATAATCTAGATCCCAAGATGTTTCCATGGGACAACCCTCTAGACTGAGAGAATCTAAACAAGCTATATAGGGATGAATTGTTTACAATTAAATAGATAGTGTCAAAGAGAAAAGACATTAGAATGAACATGAAAGCTCAAAAGTTGGTGTTTTTTACATGGAACTCTTGAGAAAGACATGAACATCTTTGGCCATATCAACTTTGGGATAGCTCACACACACACACACACACACACACACACACACACACACACACACACACACACACACACACACACACACACACACACACACACACACACACACACACACACACATATCTCAAAAACTATGAATTTTGTATGTAGCAATCTTGAGAAAGACATGAATATCTTTCTTCTAGTCACATTAATTCTCAGATAGCTTACACAAACACACACTAGATAGAGGCTAGAAAACCATTATGAAAGTTGAAATAGTTGAGCTTAGTTGTGACTTCACATGTTAATGTTTTGAATGAATAGCGTCAAATATAATAGTCAATTTTGACTCGATCTCCAAAAGAAAAAAGGTAACAACTATATCCCTTGATGATATATTTTGTGAGACAACTTTCACAATTTGGTTGGTAGATGTTCGGAGCCCTGAGAAAGCTAATGATGAAGATCATGCATATTTTTGTTGAATGCTTGGGTAAGATCATATCTGATTTATGAGGATGGCTTGTACCACTACAAAAGAGTACATGGCATTTAATAATTATGGGTTGCTAAACTTGAAAATAATATATAATTGGACAAAACTATGATTCATTTGATAGGATAGTTTTAATTTTTATGTTTATTAACAATTCATTTAAGAGACTTAAATGTAGATCAATCATTTGTCATTCGTAATGGCTACTTGCACAAGTGCTGAGATTAATGAAGATGCATAAAATAAATGCAACAATACTAATAAAAAGAGGATGAGGATAAACTAAACGTAGAAAAATGCTTCTAAATTGGACATGTTGTGATTAATGTTTATATCTGCACATATGGTTTTTCTTGATTAATGTTTTCAAATGTAACTAAAATGATCCTATAATTTCTAGAAGGCATAGATGTTTGTAAAATGTGCAGTACCACCCTTCTACCAAAAAAACACACCTAGTATAGAATAATAGATAAGATCAAGACAACAATAATATTGGTCCTTCTATTGATACGCCTTTTGAACGTTGAATAAGGTCCTAATTTTGCTAACCCACTCTGTTTTATCTGCTATACTTTCTGCTTTCAACACTCTAAGACATGTCAAGGTCCTATTGAATTTTTTTTGTGTTTGGATCTTTGATGGGCCATGGTATCTAATAATAGATAAATGAAATCTCAAAGTGATATCCAAGTGCATCTTGGCATGTTTTCTAAGTCAAAATTCAAAAGTTGTGGAAAAAGATGTAAAGTTGAATTCCCTAGGTAAAAAGTTGTCAATGGGTCCAATTGTCTCTAGGAGTATAGTATATGATCCAAGGCCTAGAATGGCTTGGAATAGAGTCTAGACTCATGTGAGATTGGGGAACCATTTGGTAAGGTTCTACACACCTACGCTGAAAGGAACCAAACATTTCCAAAAGTTGTCAAGAAATTGAAAAGTTGTCAAGTTGTAAGTTTGACAACTTTATGTGAAACTTTTGTAACTTGGTTCAATATTTTACCAATTAGTCACCCATTCCCAAAATTCAGTTTGGGGAAGGTTTACGAAGGCTATTTAAACCCATCCAAACTAGTTTGTGTGGTTGGATGTTGTGTTTTTCAACTAGAAGCAATTGAATGCTGACCAATTTTGACTGTACAGCTATGCAATGGTGAACATCCACAATCATATTGATTGAAATTTGAGTTATTTTACATTTAGTAGTTAGAGTATGTGGTCTTGATATTCTTTACATAATTGTGTGTATTCTTGATTAGTTTTGTTGGGTTAATACTTATTATTTTGTACTCTGCTGGTCACTGGACAAACCCAAGTAGTTTCAAAAGAATGGAGTCTAGATTAATTTCTTGTGGTTAAAAATGCATGGAATTATGGGAAATGAAAGCAGACTCTATATACATTATGTCATTTTTTATTGGAATGGAGGAGTTGCAGTTTGCTATTGTTACCAGCCATCCCTAGGCGTGAGAATATATTTTGTATTTCCAAACACCAACTTTAGCTGTAGGCTCCATTCATTGCTTATCTTTTGGACAATTGAAGATAAAATAGGGCTACACCACAAGGAAATTGATGTAGTACATATCATATGCCAGATTGTATAGAGCAAAAAAATTCTATCCTCCATTACAATGGCATGCCACAAATCCTATTTATCTTAAGTGTGTCTCTATGGACTATTGATCAAACCTTCAACATGCTCATCTATTGATCAACTATAGAAATAATTAACACATGCTCAAATATTTGATAATTGCAATTAATATGTTTATAAGCTATACAACTATCAAGAAGACAAATTATAATTAAAATTCTTAAATTTGATCAAAACACTGAGTTAAACATGCTGCAATGATCTCGTGGGAATACATAGGCATTCCAGTGCTCTAAGGATAGATTAACATAATTCTAAAGCATGTTCTACTAAATGTGGTTTAATATTAGTTCACTTCAATTATCAGGTTATCTGATCACCTAAGAGACACTAGTGCCCCATATGCATGTAATGCTGAAACATATAAATATTCCTTCACAAGTATCGACCTTAATGGATTTAGAAGAGATGAAGAATTATTTTTTTAAACTCGTCTTTGTGCATTGCTTAACTTATGGTTCCAGAGGAAACAATAGTGTTCTTGTTTTAGGAAAAAATTTACCAACAACCTATTGTTTAAGAAGGGATACTTTCTTCTTGACCTTAACACTTTTTGACATTATTTAATTTGGTATATCTTTGTCGTAAATTTTTGTATAGAATAGTGCGCTAAAATAAGCATAAAATTGTGGAGCTAAAATTAGAACTTTCTTAAAGGAAGAAAAGGTTTTTTCTGGACTCTAAAATTTAACTTTTGACCAATAGACTGAGAGGACTTACCCATAATTTTGGCACTATGCTTCATCATCTGTTCAAGATTATATCTGTGTCTTCAATCTGTGAGCAAAGAGCAAGTTTGATCATTAATTTTAACTGTTTCATGGGGCTCTAATGTTTTCTATTTTACAGCTGACCAACTATTGAAGAATTCATCTACCTCTGATTTTTCTTTGCAAAAGAGACCACTTCTACAACTTACCATCAACCTGTTACAAGTGGAATCATCCCAGTCGTCACTCTTTAAAACATGTTGATGCCCCTTATCCTCTGTCTTGTATAGCCTTAGAATAAATATCAGTTATGCTTATTACACTGTCTAGATTCTCATTAAGACTTACAAATGGCATTTGAGTGCCTTCTTGCCTCTTTGATCTATTACTCATTGACTACATTACATAATGCAAAAGATATCCTTCTCTAGTGACATTTTTTGGATTATTGGTAGACCATTTCCCACCAAAGTGAACATTGTCCAATATCTCATATGTAACAGCATTGTGAATAAAAAATATTTTCATAAGTTTACCCAGCCACATCATAGCCTGATTCAGCATTCCAAGGCTACAAAAATGGGCACCGTATCCAAGACAAAACCCATTTAAAAAAGTTTTTCTAACAAAGTAACAACCAGACCAAGGGAATCCTTGCAGAACCCATCCAAAATTGTATTGAAAGTGAATGTGTCTAGAGAAAATCCCATAGAAACAACACTCTTAAGAAGATTAAAAGCTAGCTAAGTCATTTTTGTAATGCAAAGACCATTTATCAAAGTATTGTAGGTAATAACATTAGGAGCAAAACCACTACATGATATCATGTTCATGATCTCCAAAGCTCGCTTCATATCAGCTGCCTTCAGTGAACATTAATTAAAATATTGTAGGTAAAAATATCAGGGGACAAGCCATTGCTTGGCATGAGGGTACAAAGCTGATTTGTTGTACTTATCATTTCTTGTTTACAAAATCCATTAATGAGAGTATTAAAAATAATGACATTAGGCGCAAGCACAATTTTTAATCATTTCCTTTTCTAGCCCAATGTCCATCAATCAATGAGCTATAAGTGAAATTGTCAGGAAAAATGTGTCGATTTACCATTTTCGTAAGGAATCTATGTGCATGCTTTATGTAGCTTATCTTGCAAAACCCATTCATAAAAGGAGTGTAAGCAATAACATTAGGTGGAATTTATTTATTGTCCATTTGTGCCCACAGTTTAAAAGCTTGTTCTACATTACCATTCTTGAGATGTTCATCAATCAATACATTGTGTACGGTTTTGTCATGAATCAAACCTTCTCCAAACATTTCCCTCAAAAGCAAATGTGCCTCCTGTATATTACCTTCCTTTCATAACCCCATTGTAAGAGTAGTATAAGTAATCACATGAGGAAAAAGACCACTCTTTACCATATTATCAAATAGTTTGAATGCAACACTTGTGCAGGCAACCCTGCAGTGCCCAACAATAATGATATTATACGTAAAGTTTTTTGGAGCTAGACCATTTAGAATTAGTTGGTTTAAGAGTCTGACTGCTTCTTCTAGCCTGCTAGCTCTAAAATGACCTGAAATGAGCTATAAGTGCACATATCAGGAGGTATGTTCCTTTCAAGTATGTAATGTAATATTTGATTGCCTTGCTTTTCTCTACCAAACTTGAAATAACAAGCAATGAGTGTGTTGATCCCTAGAGCAACCTGGCTAATGTTGATAGAGAAATGTGCTTGGACATTGTAGGAGTGGATTGAACTTCAAGAAATTAATTTGGATTGTGTTAGGGATTGAACTGCAGGAGTCCATTGATTAGATTTTGATAGTTTTGTGTTCTATTTTTTGACTCATCAAATTTGTTTGCCTTGCTTTTGGATTACTTGTATTTATGAATATCTTAGGAGGTTGTTATTAGCACTAGTTTGAAAACTCCAGTTAGGGAACAAAGCAAATGAGAAATGTCTAGTCCAAAAAAAGGAAAACATTGTATAGGCCGCATATAAATATATTCAAAACAAGGCAAGAAATGTCAATCTATAAAACAAGACTTCAACTGGCCTTTTTAATGCTAGGAAGGAGACTCTTCAATGTTTCCAGCTATTATTTGATCCTTTCATGCTGCCTTATTTCTAAAATCTCTTTCAATGGATCAACTTGGAAGCATTCACGAGCTCTCCTCTGCTACAATCAACCACCAAATAACCCAAGATGTCAAACCCTATTGGTGCTAATGCTGTTAAACCCTTTTGCCACGTACTCCTGGCCACAAATCGCAATGGTAGAAAATGGTTCAGTGAATGAGTCTTCTGGGTCGCGTAACAATAAGATTAGGGCAGCAAACATAACTTTTTTCAATTTTTGGTTAAAGATGAGCCCGTGTTGGTCTAAATTTTGACCAACACTTGTTTTGGTCAAAATTTTGACCAACACAGGCTCATCTTTAACAAAACTCATCACAATTCGACCAAATCGACCTCAAATTATCAGATGGTCAAAAGTTTTGGTCAAAAATTTGAGTCAAATGTACTAGTGTAGTTGTCCCTGGTGACAACTCGATGTCCATGAACACATTGTCCACTTTTGAAATGCTAGTCCCACACAACTGCTCTTCTCATGAGCCAGCACCATCTTTAACAGAGTGTGAACCAAAACTAAAAATGATGAGTCTTGGTATGGGTGAGTACAATTTGGACTCTATTGCTACCTTACCAATTTCACCTCGGTCCTATGGGAAACCAACTATCGCAAAGAAGCCTTCCGCTTCCGCTATGACACTTTTTAGCACTTTTGTGCAATCATCAATACCTCTAGAAGCAGAAAAGGAAGAGTAGGCCATTAAGGACTAGATCTATAGAGAAGAGGAAGACAAGGAAGTTATAGTGACTACTCCTATTTCTCCTAAAAGATATGGAAAGGGCTATAAATTTCTAACAAAAATGGGCTATCAGGGCCATGGGTCCTTAATTAGTCATAAAAATGCTCTAGTTGAATCTTTAAGTCACACTCAAGGTCGTGATACTCGAGACACTGCTAGTCTAGGCATTGGGCTAGACAATGATATACCAACATGTGATCGAAGATTGCTCATGTCTAGTGAATCAGAGAGTGATGACCCTCCCATAATTGCTACCACTTCACAAGGTGAAGAATTTGTCCCTATCACTTCCCTCCTTTAGGGAGAATAAATATTGACTACTAATAATAATGATGAAGCTTCTACCTCCCAACAATAGGAACAAGAAGAATCTACTCCTAAGGACATGAATAGAGGACGAATTAGATAAAATATTGCTCGTCTCAAAGCTAAGGATCAGAGTACAGATTCTCATGAGTATGAGTGGGAAAGTCTCTTAGACGCATCTTGCAAGCTAGGGGTGGATGTAATTCATGCCTATACAACCCAACCAAATGTAGTCAAATGGTCTAGTATAGGGTTAGATGAGTTTGAATGACAACATGTCTCAATGGATCATGCTAGTTCCTCTAGGTCTATTCCTGAGCTAGACTCCTTTGTGACATTCTCTATAAGCTTGACTTCACAAGTCACCAAAGATG
Organism: Cupressus sempervirens; assembly: GCA_028749045.1. Classification (NCBI taxonomy): domain Eukaryota; kingdom Viridiplantae; phylum Streptophyta; class Pinopsida; order Cupressales; family Cupressaceae; genus Cupressus; species Cupressus sempervirens. The sequence goes on along the minus strand of CM053789.1, from coordinate 138,435,175 downwards.
AATCCTTCCATATCAATCACATTGAAACTTTCGCCTCACTCTCGCTAATTCACCCGGATCTCATAGATTGGTCTCTCCAAAATCAAAGACCTGAAATATGGTCTTTCCAAAATGACTATGAGATCACTTGTTACTTGAATGCCATTGAACTCGTCACTTCTTCCATCAGCAAACATGCGGTTAACATGACAGAATCAGATATCAAGTACCTCATTCAAAAAATTAAAAGAAAAAATAAGTGGTCAGATGGCGAAAACCACATTGTGGCGATGTCTGATCCTCAAAAAAGTAAAAATAAAGGCATATCTAATGGTGAAAACCTCCCTGAGCCACCTGCAGATGAGGTACTTGGTAGTCTACCAAGCTATTTCCAAGATATATCTTTAGTTCTCATTGAACCTACATAGCCTATCAACTTGGGTACAGAAGAAAATCCTAAGATTATTCATGTAGCTCAGTCCTTGTCAAATGAAGAAATGGCACAATTTTCTCAATTCTTTCAAGACAAGAAGGTCAACTTCACATGGACCTACTCTAATATGCCAGGACTTGATACAGATCTCATCATGCATCACTTATCAATCTCACCAGATGTCAAGCTTTTCAAACAAAAGTTGAGAAAAATGCACCCACATGTGGCCCTACTAGTCAAGGCAGAGTTAGAAAAACTCTTAAGTGCAAACTTCATTAGGGGATTGATTATGTGGAGTGTATTTCCAACATTGTACCTATCTCTAAGCATGAAAAATCAATACGAGTTTATACTAATTTCAAAAATCTCCACAAAGCATGCCCCAAGGATGACTTTCCACTACCGAACATCGATATGATAGTGGAGAAGATTGCGGGTTATGAGATGTACTCACTCACGGATGGATTTTTTGGGTATAACCAAATCAAGATAGCTTGAGTAGACCAAGAAAAGATAGCTTTTACATGTGCATGGGGTACCTTTTTCTTGAATGTCATGCCTTTTGGGCTTAAAAATGATGGCGCTACATATCAAAGAGCAACGACAACCATCTTTCATGATATGATGCATAAAAACATGGAAGACTATGTTGATGACACACTGGCTAAATCTAAAAAATAAGACACACATCTCAGAGACCTTAGTTTGATATTGGACCATATGGAACAATTTCAACTTAGGCTAAATCCAAAAAAATGTGCCTTTGGTGTCACTTCTGGGAAATTGCTAGGGTATATCATTTTAGCAAAAGGCATTGAGGTTGATCCTGAAAAGGTCCAAGCTATCATGGATATGCCTCCATCAAAGAATATCAGTTAGCTTAGAAGTCTGCAAGGATGTCTACAATCCATAAGAAGATTTATCTCTCAGTTGGCTGATAAGGCTCAAGCTTTCAATAAAAATTTGCATAAAGGATCAACCCATATTTGGAATAGTGACTATCAATATAGTTTAGACCAAATCAAAGGCTACTTGGCAAAACCTCCAACTTTGATGCCACCCATTCTGGGAAAACCTTTGATTCTGTATATTTCAGCTACGAATTCTTCTCTAGGAGCACTCTTAGCCCAAAGTGATGAAATGGGTAAAGAAAGAGCCATATACTATATTAGTCAAACTTTGGTAGCTTATGAAATAAACTATAAAAGTATAGAGAAGGCATGCCTTGCTATAGTATTTGCCTCTCAAAAGCTTTGACATTATATGTTGGTGCATACAGTTCACTTGATTGCTAAGATAGATCCTTTGAAATATTTGTTAAGTAAAGCTGCACTTACTGGTCATCTTGCTAAATGGATGATGATTCTTTCTAAATTTGACATTTAGTATGTCGAACGTAAGGCAATCAAAGGATAGGCCATAGTTGACCAGTTGGCTAACTTTCCACTCGAAGATACAACACCTATGCAAATTGAGTTTCTAGATGCCTCAATCATGTATATTCTTGAGAGGACATGGAAGATGTTTTTTGATGGGTCTCATACTCAGAATGGAGCTGGAGCGGGTGTTTTGTTTGTTTCCCCTCATGGTTATATGATCTCGAAGTCCTACAAACTCTTGTTCCCATGTACAAACAACATTGTAGAATATGAGGCACTCACAAATGGAATCAAAATGGCTCTTGAATGGAGAATATCTGAATTGCATATCTATGGAGACTCTCAACTTGTTATAAACCAAGTGAACAATAACTATCAAAAAAAAGATGACAAGTTGATCACTTATAAGAAGTTGATAGATGCTCTAAGGAACTATTTCACTTTTGTGACATTCCAGCAAATTCCTAGAGCAAGAAACGAGGTTGCCGATGCTATGGCTACCTTAGCATCTATCCTCCAACTACAAGAATATGAATCATGATTTGAGTTCCCGGTGGAAGAACTATGTCATCCAGCCTATGATTCTTCAGACAACCAAGTGATCTACATTGTTGTAGGTCATGATTCCTCTCGGGGTGACTGCAAGAAGTTGGGTTGCAATTCTACGAAAGTCAGATCCGCAAAATTGTACTTCTCAGAAATGGGTACCTGATTTTTTTAAAATCGGGTACCCATTTCTAAAATTACACTTTGGGCACCTGAGCCAAATTTTAAAAATTGGGTACCCAATATTTAAAACGGATCGGGTGCCCGAGCCACTTAACTATCGGGCGCTCGCCTTTTTAAGAATCGAGTACCCGATTTGTAAAAGTTTTATATAAGTTCTTTTTTGGCATTTTTGAGGTCATTTTCATGACCTCAAAAATGGGAGCCCGATTAGAGACACATACGGGAGCCCATTTTTTAGTCCTACTGACTACCCCCTTGTTGCTAGTTTTTGATACACAGGTATTTTAATATGTTTTATACTATTTTACTTTTTTTTTTTCAATTTTCAATTTAATATGTATGTTAATTTATTATTTTTTCACTTTTAATATGTACGTAAAATTGTAAATTTACATTTTTAATGAACTTAAATGCTTAAATTTTTATATTTGTTAATTAAAATATAGTTTCATAAATGTTTATTTAAAAATTATTATTTTAGATGTTTTGAAATGTATTTAATTTATGTATTTATTACAATGTTGAATGATTAGATTAGATGTAAATTTATTGTTTAAACATGTAATTTTACAAATAAATATAACCTCGACCTAAAACCATATAACCTTGACCTTGTTTTAACTATAACCTCAACCTAAAACCATATAACCTCAACCTTGTTTTAACTATAACCTTAACCTTGTTTTAACTATAACCTCGACCTAAATTCATTGTTTAAACTATAATCTCGACCTAACCATATAAATAAAATCCTAAACATATATAAAATACTTAATCACATAACAGTCGGCCAAGGGATCCAAACAAAAAACTTATAGTATTTAAAATGATTTTACTTAAATTGTATTGTACAAGTTGTTTCATGGATCGAAAATGGATGATGTAAAATATTTTATAAATGTATATTCTTTCAGCCTTTCATACCCTGTGACATGTACAGCGGATGATTGTGCATTCCAAATTAATTTGCTAAGTGGCATTCAGAACAAATGTATATAAATTATTTAAATGGATTGAACCGAAGTAGTTAATATGAATTTTCATGTGGATGTGTTATTTATTTTACTTTTAGTAGTTTATAATTATTTAAAAATGAAATGTAAAAGTGCTCATTAAGGAATGCAATCTCTTATGTTTTTTTATAAATGTAAATTATTGTATGTATGTTATTGCTTGCTTAGTAAAACTTTTGATTAGTTCTTTGGATCCCTTGGCTGGGCATCATTTAGGATTAGTTCTATAATGTCAATTTGTATTGAATTTAACTCTAATCATAACCCTTACTATCATCTTAACCTAAGTAATCTTAATTTGCTAAAACCTACACCAGGTAATATATAAATAATTAAATAACTTTCCTATCTTACCTTGAGTACTAATTTTATAAATGTCAAACCCTAAGATTGAAAGGTAACCCTGGCCCTTAACTAATTAATATTATACTTATAAACCAAATTGAATTAAACCATGATCATAAACCTAATTGTATATCCCAATTTAAGAGTAGAAACCTTGAATTTAACCTTAAAAATCCTTTCCCCAACAATTAACCAAATTGAACCATTACCCTAGAAGATTGAACCAAGTTAAACATTGACCTTAAGACTAAACCAAATCACCCTAAACTAGAACTCAATAATATATTGAACACTTTAAAACAAAATTCAAACCTAACTTTTTTGAATTAATGTTGGTTTTTAATATAAAAGCTCTAACTATAATTCTATATCTAAAACCAAATTTAGCACTTTAAAACTTAATTCAATTTATTAACTCTTGTCCTAATTGAAACCTAAGCATGTAAACCTAATCAAACAGTACAAACCAAATTGAACCCTAATCCTAAAACTAATTAAACATTGATATCAAGGTCTCAAAATGATACATCATAAAAAAATTAGAAGAGACTTGAACGAATCAAGCATCTAATTAAGTAACCCTCCCTGACCATCAAGAGGTGGAGGTGTCCACATCAGTGCGAGTAGGAGCCCAGACTAGACCCTTGGATGGGTAGCCTAAATGTTTATTACCTTTGCAGAATGGAAGGCCACATAACAAAATATTGCCTTATTCTATAAAAAGAAATACCCACCCCCTAGTGATATATATATAGTAAGATCTTTTTCCTAATTTTACGATCAATTTTTTTGGTTAGAAGATGATGATAGTTCAAAATGATTTAGAAGATAGGGATAAAATGAGAACCATCATTCCTAGAATGAAGATGCATTATTCCAAGTGATAAACCCATTTCTATCATAAATCAACTCCTCCATCCAAAAAATTAGTAATGAGAAATCCCTACATCAACTAATCAATGGAGGGCCCATAAAATTGATCAAGTGATCAACAGAGGGCTCATAAAATCCCTATGTCAAGTAATCAATTGATCCCCAAGGGGAGATAAGAATCTCATTAAAAATTAGAGACAGGACACTCCTAAATGCGTATCATACAAAATAATTATTGCCAAGGTCTTAGCCTCTAGACTAGAAGATATCCTACCCAAGATCATTAAACCTACACAAAAGTGTTTTTCTAAGGATATTTATGCATATTGGAGAACTTGATAACCTATTGGAAGACTTTGGATTGAGAAACATTTCTAGGATAGAGTGTAGGCATGCTCAAGTAATTGATTATGAAAATGTCTACAAAAGGGTGGAATGGAGTTTCACTATGATGATGTTGCAAGCCCTCCATCCAATATTAAATGTCAAATGGTGTCCTCTCTTATGATTGGTGTCAAGGTTTTAGTAAAGAAATTAATGGGGTCAGATCATAATTTTTAGGACTCTCTAGATCAATTATGAAAGGGTGTCCTATTGCATCCTCTTTATTTTTTATTGTTGAACATTGACTCATTACATTATCTCCTTAGAGATAACCAGTTGTCTCTAAAAGTTAGAGGACCTACTCTCCAAATAATTAATAAGTATCTAATGTACATAGTTTGTTGATAATATATTTGTATTCTTTTTAAGCTAGAAGAGTGCAACACGAGTCATTTAATGATCAAATTGGACCTCTTTTCTTTGTATCGGGTAGTAAGATTTATGTCTCTACATCTATCTTATTGGGGCTAAATATTGAGTCCCCTACCTTGTGTAGTAAATATGGTATTGGATGGAGATTTCATAATTAAGTGGTTAGGTACCTAGGGATTCCATCTGTAGTAAACCCTAACATATAAATGACATGTGTCTTTATATCAATAAGAAAATCTTTGGAAAACTCAACAACTAGAACTCTAATTATCTCACTTTGGTTGGTAGAATTTAATTATGTTAAAAGATTCTCTCCTTGAATATTGGGTGTAAGTTTTTCTTCTTCCTACTCATTTTATTTAAATCAATTTGGTCTTCTCTATAAATCTATTACTTTGGTAATAAAATGGATAGCCAAAGCTTTATAAGGTAATCAATTATGGATTATGATTAGAATTAGGATTATTATATGGTTAGGGATAGGGTTCACATGTAAATTAGTTCATTACCTGACATGATCTACACTTATAGTTTGCAAGAAGGTTTTCAACTTGGTGCCATACTCTATTTTTGAGATCTTCTGAAATTGCTTTTGTAAGAGATGTTTATCTCAATACCTGTATATGTACATAATATGATGGTGCTTCCCCATACATATATACTCAATATACTTTACACATTATATGCAACTTCTTATATTTTCACCTTTACATCCTTTCCCCCTTTCTAATGTAAATGCCAAAGGTGAATTTTACATGGTTATTCCAAAATGTGACAAGAAGTCATAACATACCTTTAGAATTAGTGTCATTGTCTTGTCCAATTTTCTTGTAACATCTTGTTTGTGTGCAATGTAATCTAAACTTCTGCTGATAATTCTATCATCTGATCAACAATAGAGAAATTGTTAGCATGTGCTCTATGACATGAGTATTTTTGACACCTTTCTAGAGAATATTTTTTATTAGCCAACTACTTTTTTTAGAACTTCATATGACCAGGTTTACAACAATAATGCATGAGTTAAGTTTTAGATTTTGATTCTTTGAAGAATCATGAAGTTTTTCGTATCCTTTCTATATAGTAGAATTTTCCCCTCATTCCCAAAAGCCCCAAAATTCCCCTCATCCCTAGGTGACTTAGTTAATGGGGATGCCTATTTTAAGTGTTGAGATTTGTACTTGTGTCACACAAGGTTTTTCTCTTTGTTCTTCTCCCTATTCTATTATGTTTGTAATATGGTCATATGATTGCATAGAAGGTTGACTCCTTTGAATGCTCTATGACAAGAGCATTTTTGACACCTTTCCAAGAACAATTTTTGATCAGCCAACAACTTTTTTGTAGAATTTCATATGACCTACTTTACAACAATAATGTCATGTGATAGATTTTAGATTCTTTGGAGAATTGTGAAGTTTGTTCTATCCTTTCTATATAGCATAATTGTCTTTGCCTTTGTCCTTGGTATTTAATGTTTTTTCATGTTGGATGTTTCATTGTTGATAGAAAACTACTTATGTTAAAAAGCGGATAATAGTTAGGATTCAAACTACAATCATAAATATTTTTTAATCAATTCATAACTCTATCTCTAAGCTTTCATTAGATAATTGTAACCTTAACTCTCGTCTTAGGACCATAATAAATATTCGATACAAGTAAACATAATTTTAACTAAAACCATAATCCTAGGCAAGTTCCCTAACATTAAAGGATCACAATCATTATAATAATCTTAAGCTTAACCATCATGAAAACTATTAAGATAACAAAATTGTAAACCATCAACTTGTCATAATCTTAACTTTGTTTCATCTTGAGACATGAACATGTATAATCCATAATGAGTTCATACTTAAAAATTTAGTATTTAATGTTTAATTTGACTTAAGTGTTTAACTTTATTTATTTAATTGATATGATTTTAATAAAGATATGCACATTTATATCTAGATCTAGTTGATAAATTTTAGATTTAAATTTTATTAAATAGTAATTTTGTCATACATGTATCATGTTGTGATGTATTTTTGATGTGTTTTATGTTTTATGTTGTTTAAATATATATGTAGATTATATTTGATGAACCCACCACCACCCCCTCCCCCTCCCATACCCCCACCTCTGCCACCTCCATCTCCACTTCCACCTCCACCTCCACCTCCACGCCCACCCACACCTCCACCACCCACTACGGATGAGCTCCACGAGACCATGAGGCGTAACCTCAACGACCTCATGAGTGATATAGAGGCTATCCAACGTGAGAGACACCCCCCCTCCCTCACCTACTACGTCTTGTAGATAGCATGCAAGGCGTGGTTATCTCCATTCATCATTTTGATTTAGACATCAATTCATTTAGATCATGGAGGGAAAGCATGTGTGCCTTCTAATTTTATGGCTTATCATACAGAGAGGTTTATAACTTGCATACAGTAAAGGAAATTTTCAACATTATTTTGTAAACCCTAAGACGGGTGAACCAATTAGTGAGAAGAAGCCTCACATTTCCATTAGGTGGTGTACACATCCGCGCATAGCAGCACATTTTTGGGAGTGGTGGTTGATGGTATTTGACCATCCAACACACGCTAATCATGAAGTGCCCATGTACTTCCTTAGGAATTTATGGGCTGAGTTTGATTTGGGTTTGAAACCCAACTATTTTGATATGAAAGCATTTTAGGGGGTTGGTAAAGGGATGCCTCAGGATAGGCCTGGGGAAAAGCTAAGTGATAGAATGAGAAACCATAGGTGAGCTGAGCCCCTTGTACCTCTTCCTATGCCTGTTGTGCCTGCTCCTCACCATCATCATGCAATTTCATCTACTTTTACCCATTTGAGTGCCGTTTAGGGAAATTTAGTATAGCAGTGGACGCAAGCGGTACATGCTCCTCCACTTGGACATGTTTGTACTAGTTGTGGAGGCATATGCACAGGCCCCCAGAGTGATCCTGGTGCAATACACGATGGCTATTATGCTGAGGGTGCAAATTTTGATGATGATGTATATGCTGCCCGTGATGATGGTAGTGACAAGATAGACGTGTCATCATTTGTTGACCTCATGCAGCAGGGAGAGCCTGGAGAGAGTCAAGAGCAGTAGGTAAAATTTTAAATTCAATATAAATATAAAGTGCACATAATTATTTACTTTCTAAATATATGTGTAATTGTATTAACTATATTAATTTGTACTTTTCAACTAACAGAGGATGGATGACACTGTTCCTCCTAGGAGGTAGTATAGTCTTTTTTCGAGACCTACAAATGTTGGTGTGCCTTATACGGTATGCACTTTGAATTACACTGTAAAAATGTACATTCAAATTTGAATTTAATAGTGCTCATATGTTCTTTTTATTTGATTTTGTAGGGATTGTCTGCATCTACACATATTGATGTTAGTACAAGTCCTACTCCAGTTACCACTGAGGCACAGCCTCAAATACATGCTGTATGAACTTTTGACTAAAGACAAATAATTTGTATTATTTTTATGTATGTACATTATTATTAACTTATAATCTAAACAATTTTGACTCACATGTATATATATTTTATGTGTTTTGATTTTACGAATAGGAGCATGGATATCAAACTCATCTATACAGGCCTTGGTATAGTCTATTTTCGACTCCATCTTATGATTATCATGCTAGCATACCTGTAGACACATCTGTGACATTGGCTACCACTCAGGTATGATATATACATTATATATACATGTTTAATTTATAGTGTATAAAAAATGTAGTGTACAAATTATGTACTTTGTAATTATATTCATGTATATTTAATTTTGACTAAACATTTATGTATCCATAATTTTAGGACTACGTCACCATGAGTGTTGCTGAGAGCACAAGACTTAGCCAGATGGAGGTACCTACATCGTCATTTGAGGTCAGTATTGTGATTTATGTACATAATGTATAGTTCATTATGCTCTAAAATCAAATTAAAAAAATGTATGTATTGTAAATTACAGGACCTCACCACTGCTGCATTTGGTAGTTTTGACAGTGCGCCTCCTCCCATTACTGAGGGACACCCATCTCATGTGGTATAATTTATTTTATTATGTAGTGAATATTTAATTTATTTGCAAGCTAGATTTTGAGACCCATTTCAATTAAGCAAGTACATGATGAGACGTGCCTCCTGTTACACAGGGTGATACATCTACCTCACAAGGTGTTTGACATGACGAGATGACTCATAATACACATGATAATCCATCTGAGTCCTCTTTGCATGGAGCAAAGAGGACATTTGATCAGATAGATTAGGTCTTGTTGGCACCTATAGATTGTGTTTTTATGATGTACATATATATTATTTATGATGTATGTACACTTTGTGTTAAGATAGTTAAAACTGTATGTTAGACCATGTATTTTTTCACTTCATAGATCATGTTATGATGTATGTTAGACCATGTACTATTTTTTTTATGATTTCTTATCATGCTTGCGTATGTAGTACATATACTACTATGTTTCACCATGTTTTAAGTATAATCAAACCATTTTCTTTATTCTGACATATTTTATTCATGAACATATGACACATTTTGTAAGTATATATGCAAGATGAACAATAATTTTAACTATCTATAGAGCATTATTGGATAAATATCACATCAAATTTATGCATTGAGATAATTCATACAAATAAAATTGACCTACTAGATTAAAAAATGTATTGATAATGTACCTAACAATGTATCATAAGTGATCTTAATGTGTTGTTTGGTAATGTAAGACTCATTATCACTTAATAAGACCTATTATGTGGTAGTAAACATATGAATACCTATCATAATGTATAACAAACATAATGACTTATTAGGACTCCCATGTCCCCTTAAGACACACATGTATGAATAACATACCTAACAATGTACATCATAAGTGATCTTAATGTGTTGTTTGGTAATGAAAGATATAATCAATACAATGAATACAATGAGTAATGATCTTTAAATTATCATGTGCAAGCGACTTTTTTTTTAATATTACGATCAATAGTAATTTGGAACTTCAAACAAACATTAATTTAAACATGCTTGAATGTAAAAGTAATAGAACAAAATAGGAGGTCATTACTTAAATTGATAATTAATTTATAATAATTTATCAAGTGCACATACCTTTAACTTTCAAATAGAAGTATACTCTCATTTTTGAATTATTTTGTACAACATATTTCACAATATATGTAAGACAATGTCAATGATATATTTATAGTTCACTGAACTCATTTGAAACATAAAATTGGTTGAATACATCTCTTCAAATGAGGTCCTGTAAAATAAAAATGTAAAAAACAAACACACATGTTAATAAACACATAAATTAATATTCAAGGTATCTGAACTATGTAAATATATATGTGTAATTTGTATGTACTTACTATGTGAAATTGCACAAGATGTTGATGTTCGATCCACTTTAACATTTAAATTTGTATAAGTTGTAATTGAGACCTGAATAAGAGGTATATAAGTTCTCTAAATTGGTATTGACAACACAAACATACATGTAATTAAATTATATAAGTACATATATATAAAAATAATACAATAATGAAAAAACTTACATGTTTTTGATTTAAATGTAGTCATCCCACTATACCATCTGCATCCTCTCTCTTTTGCAATGCATCTATGATTGTCTCGTGCTCATCCATTGAAATTGTCCATAATTCCTTATTGGCAGGTCTCCCTTTGTATCTTTCTAATTTGATATTTGTTGCCACAACCAAATGAGAATAGTGTAAAATCTTCTTTTCGGTTTGGTAGTCTTCAAATGCTGGCAAACCATTTCTTCTTTTTAGGTATCTACATAGCCAGGTGCCAGCTACAACAACAGACCTGATTGGATACTCAAAACCATCATCATCTACTTGATGACATGTCATTTTTTTCTTAGGTTCCACACATCTAGCTAGCCAATACTCAGTTTGTTCATCATTATCACTAGGTGCAATAACAACATAAACATGTCCGACAAGATAAGATAAAGTATAGAAACACTTTAATCACTCATGTACAGATGCAAATTATATAAATTGAAGCATGAGATCACAAAAAAATCTAATTAAATTGTGCATACCAGGTTCTATGAGGTCTGAAATACGATCATAGTCTTTTGATGCAAAAGTAACATTTTGGCCTTCATTTACTATATCATCTTCAAAATGCGTGTTAGTAGCTGCTAATGATCTTTGTTGCCAATCTTCAACCCATTCTGTATTCTCACATTCTTCCCATTAACCTACAAGACAAAATTGACAAAAACAAGCAAGCTCCCTAATCCATATAGTCCAAGTGTTAGAATTTGAACTCCTAAATGAATGCCATTTAGCTGAACCACTAATTGTATCACAATCATATCTTGAAGGGATATTATTTTCTTCAACTAGGTAGAAGAAACGTTTGATTGTAGAGTTTTGACTTGATCCTGTGTATAAATATTTGTTACACTATTCGACAATCTCATGTGCATTTTTGAATTTTGCTCTTTCCTCAAATTTTAATTGCTCTTTACTAAGGGCTCTCTTCACACATGCACCCGCACCATCATGTTCTCCTTTACCATGTCTAGCCTCAAAAAAACTCCACCCATGTTGGATGCTAGTTTGCTTATGTGTCCTACTCAACCAATAGAACATTCTAGCATTCTTGAATTGTCCTGTACAATTATCTAACCATATCCAATGTTGTGTCATTTGAATTTGTCTCTCTTTTAAATTATCATAAAAGACCTTGAAACAATATTGGACAAACTCAGATGAATGGAGTTTATTATCACTTAAATAAAAATGGTACTCTCTCAATATTTTTTGATCCTCCTCTGTACTATCAGGTGCATGCCTATAAACTATATAAACATAAATTGTTACTTGTACTGAATTGTAATATTGTGGTTTTACCTCTTCTTGTGGTGCAAGCGTGTAGTTCTATGCAAAGTCAACAACTGAAAGTATAGTACCAATTGAAAATGTATTCTTACATATGCGAAATTGTCCATCAAGCCATCTAGAATATTGAGAGTGTTTAACATATTTTGGTATGATCACACTCTTAAACTCATCCATAAATGCATGACAACTAACTTTATCTGTAACTAGATCACACCTTCTTCCAAACTTCCCATCCTTCAATGGATATTCAATAGTTTTGAATCTTTTTACCTCAACTAATTGTTGTCCAAAAGTAGTCAAAGCATTTTCATGCAAACATTCATCTAACAAAGAAAGATTGCCGCACATATCAAATGTACTAGAAAGACATGCATTGAAAAGAAAGTATTGATCATTAGGTGGCTTACAAAACAAACCTGATATGAAATCTTTTATAGTTTGAGGTGGTATTTTTATACCACATTCTTGCAACATTTCTTTACTATGCATGGTACCACGTATAGATTGAAATACATCATAATGGTAACGAAATTGAATATGAGTTTTACAACAACATGTGATTCTTTCCTTGTTATCTCTTACATACCATGGTTTACACTTTTCAAAAGATCTTTGACTAATGGTAATATTTAATACCTTACCATCTACAAATTTTTTGAACAATTCAATTTGAGTCATGTCCAAAAGGTGTTTAGGATGTGGATTACGTATTTTTGATCCAATTCTCAAATTAAGAACATCTCTTGAATTAGGTGATACTCTTGTATTATCATGCCAAAAAATTTCAATCAAACTTTTGATTTCACTAGTAAGTTTCATATCACATCTCGGGAGTCTACCACTAGAAGTCCATAAAATATTTGCTGGATCACATTCAAAGTTAACCCTTCTCTTTACAGCTCTTTCTAAAGTCTTATGATTCACATTAAGATATCCACTTATGTTGGTAATCAATCTTTTGTCAGATGTTGATTTTTTAACTAAAGCTATTGTTATTGCTCGTCGTGCTGCATTCTTATCTTGAGACCGACTTCTCTTTTTGATAACATCAAAGGCACTAGAAACAGTGGATACAACTTGTTTTAAAGACTGATTTTTATTCTTGGGTTTTGCATACATTCCCAACCTTCTCATTACTTTTTGCATTTTAGACATTTTAATTAGTTACAACATTAGCTGACATTGAAACCCAAATTTCTTATTATAAAAAAAATGCCTATACTATCTATTAGCATGTGTCCTAATTTTTCTCCATGAAACCAATCCCTCAAGATTATCTAACACATCATTAGGAATATGAAAATTATGTTCAGACACTTTACTATCATTCTGCCATGTTTGTTCAGTAGTTGGTGTTTCTATGTCTACATTCATGCAATTTTTATTTTCAGACACTTTACTATTTTCACTGTTATTTGGGATTTGAATATCATTTTCAAAATTTTTTGGCATTTCTTTTGGGGTAGGCATTTCAATTGGAGTGTTTTGTGCATGATCATTTGACAATTGCTTCTCATGAAGAAAATCTAAATCGTTTAAATCGTAACCTGCTTCTAAAAAATCACCAATTTCATCATGAGAGAAAATTTGAGGGTTTGGAGACACACCTGTATTGAATGCATAATTAGAATGTGCACCTAAATTTTTTTGTATTGGGTTATCTTCTTTGACTTCTTCATCCTTCGTGGTATCTTCAATGTCTTTCTCCTTTGAAACATTGTTCAAGTCTCTAATTCTCTGTCTTCTCTCTCATTGACATTGTGCTTCATTCTCTTTATTTGCTGCAATCTCCTCATTTGTCAAAACTCTTGCTTTCTTCTTTCTTCATTGTTTTGATCCCATTTTTGCACCAGTTTTGAATTTGAATTAGTAGCCTGCAAATTGTATAAGAGGACAAGAAAATAGAATAAGCGTGACAAAATTTGGTGTTGCAAGTCAAAATTGTTGTTCAATCATTTCAATCATTGAAATTGGGTCGGTGGGGTAGCTTTTGGGACCCAACGGGTACATCAAAAATAGGTACCCGACTTCTTAAAAATTGGGCACTCGATTTTTTTAAAATCAGGTACACGTTTACAAATTGGGTACCCAATTTTAAAAACAATCAGGTGCCCGATTTTAAAAAAGTCAGTATAACGGTTGAAAGAAATCGAGCACCCGATTTGTGAATTACAAATCGGGTGCCCGATTCGTGAGACATGAGCAGGAATTTGGCATGGCTCCCGACTTTTGCATGGGGTTTTGCCTTGGGGAAAGGCATGGCATAGGCTTGGTCCCACCAAGCCATGCCTTTGTGCTCCTTTTTTTTTTAAGGCATTTAATCGACAATTTCTGGTATTGTCATAATTTTTTTTAGTCATTCCTATTGAATTTTTTGACGAGACAAAAACCCATTATAGGTCTTGCTGTCTGATTTCAAAAATGTAAATTTTATAGTGTTATTAGTTTATTTTCTATTTTTCCATTATTTATTAATCAAAACTATCTCCTAAACGTTAAAAAGTGACATTCACTAAAACTTTAATAACTTTTTTATTTTATAATTTTTCTTAAATTAATTTACATGCCATCAATCTACATACAATTCTTTTGATGTTAAATTTTTTTTTTTTTGAAAAAAGTGAGATTTTGATCAAATTATGTGGTCCATACACGAGAGGTTTTAAAATTTACCTTTATAGCCAATTAATAATTAATAATTAAAAATTATTCAATAAAAAATTAAGAAAAAATATTGTCATCAATCTTAGGTGTATTAGGTAACTCCCTTTAAAAGAATTTGCAAAAATTCATTTATTTGTGTCAAATTACGGTGTCCATACACGAGCATGATATGGTCCTGAAACAGGCATTTTGAAAAAGTGGTTTTTAAAGATCCATACCAAAAAAATTATCTATCATATGGGTGCACAAATAAATTACATATTCAAAAACTAGATTCTGAACACTAAAAATTTCATTTCTGGAGTTTTTTAATAGTCAATCTCTAAATACCTCAAATTTTGACATCAATTGATAAAAAATTTCAAAAACAGGAAAAACACTTCCACTTTTTGGCCAAAAGTGAGACCCAACTTCTTGCACTGACCCCCTACTATGTAGCTATCTTCTCTTACATGCGTGATTAGGTTATTCCCGAAACCCTCACACGCAACCAAAAATGCCAACTCCTTCGCAACACTTCACATTACACTTTGGTTTCTAGTGACTTGTATAGGAAGGGTCTAGATGGAACACTGTTTAGGTGTTTAGAGCTAGAAGAGTCTGAAAAGGCACTTGCCAAAGTCCACGATGACATTTGTGGGGCACATTCAAACGACCTTGCACTTTCTCAAAAATTGCTTAGGGCAGAATATTATTGGCTTACCATGCAAGCTAATGCTATTCATTATGCTAGGTCCTATGAGAAATGTCAAATTCATGGCAACCTAATTCATGCTCCTGGACGTGAGCTAATTCCCTTTGTGACATATTGGCCATTCCAAAAATGGGCCTTCGACTTGGTAGGCAAGATTCACCCCAATTCATCTAGTGGTCACAAGTTCATCATTACAACCACTGAGTATTTCACCAAATGGGTCGAGGCTATGCCACTTTCTGTTGCTATAGGCAAACATGTTGCCCTATTCATATTGAACCACATCATTTGCTGTTATGGTATTCCTTCTTCCATTGTTACTGATAATGGAGGATAGTTTAAAAATAAGGACCTCAAACAGTTATGCAAGAAATTTTGCATCAAACAACATTGGTCTTTTATTTATTACCCTTAAGGGAATGGTCAAGCAGAGGCTTCCAATAAAACATTTTTGAAAATCTTACATCACACAGTTCATAAGTCTAGGAGAGATTGGCACCTACAGATAAATCCAACACTTTGGGCCTACAGAACTACCATTCATACTCCTAGAGAGGCCACACCCTTTTCTCTAGTCTAATATGGCTCTGAGGTTGTCCTCCCATTAGAAGTCAAGATCCCCTCCTTGTGAGTCTCCTTACATGGGTTGATAACTAATGAGGACCATAGAGCTATGCGAGTATAGGAATTAGAGACTCTTGATGAACATCGTAAGGATACTTTTGATCACATGAGAGCTTATCATAAGTGGATGTCTACTCAATATAAAAAGAAAGTTCACCCTTGTGAGTTTCAAGTAGGTGAACTCATGCTTAGAGAGAATCCAAAAAATCAGCAACATTGAAAGCAGAAAGGGAAATTTGAACCTAACTGGTTAGGTACTTACATTATCACAACAACATTCAGGTCTGGTGCTTATCGGTTGTCTACTCCTAAAGGGGAAGAGCTTGCAGAACCTATCAACATCCTACACTTGAAGAAGTTCTATGCTTAGAGGCTTGTTGCTCAGCTATCTTGTATATATCTATGATCCTAAAAAAAATCCTAAAAATCAGAACAATGCCCTGAAAAAAATGATCATCTTAGTGAAAACCTAGCAATAGGCACTTTGATGTATCACCAAAAAAATTCAAAAATAAAAAAATACAAATTTTTTTGAAAAAAGTCTTGAAAAATAATAATCTGTCAAGTGGTGAAAACCTAGAAACAGGCACTATTTGAAACCCTTGCACCTATGTCTATCAATCTCAATCACCTACTTTGCTACACATTTCATGGCTTGGAATTGTTTCTTGTCCTTGTCTCGGGGGCATAGCTACTTAGCCTATTGAGGTATTATTGTGCATTAGAGTTTCTTTGACAAATCACAAAATAGTGTTTCTCAAAACTTCCCCCACCTTGACATCAAGTGTTTTTTAACACTTTTTAGATATTTTACCTACGGTCTATGATGTCACAATATTTCTCAATATCAGAATCAAGTCTTGAAGAAATGGCCAAGTGACTTACACACACGCACTTTAACACTTAAAAAACTGAGCTATGCTGATCTTTATCTACTTTGTGTGCTGTCTATGATGATTTTTTTACTATATGTTCCATCCTTAATAGTCTTTCAAGGATGTCATTGACTAGAAGACTGGGGGCATGGGGCATGTTTTCTTGATTTCTACTTGTCGGTATACTTTGTTTGTCTATAGTGTTGTAAGAATTTATTCTTGACCTATTCAACATTTTGACTTACAAATGTATCATCCTTGACTATTTTGCAAGACCACACTTGGGGTTTATCCTGGCACTTATGCCTTGATACAGGTGTAATCTTGCTAAATTAAACTTTGGGAATCTAATCACGTAGTTGTCTTGACTTACATGTCTCTGATGTTTAGATTGGATTTCCACATACCTATCTGATATTGATCATATTCATATCCTCATAGTTATACTAGTGATGGTTGTATGATCTCATGATGTCCCTAATAAATGCTCAATGATGAAACTAAGAGTCTAAATGCTATGCACTTCTTGTTGGTAAACCACTTTTCATATTAGCTTGCATTTTAGGTTCATTTTCTAGCTTAGTCTTGCATTCTTGCATATGGGGAGAGCTCTCTCTTCATCTTTTTGCAAACATATCAGCTAACTCCTTTCATATTTTATTTTACTTTCTTCTTGTTCATGTCTTTTTACCTTCTTAATCTTTCGCTTCATCTCTTTTCTATCTTACCATCACATTATATAAAGTTTTGACCTCTTAAATAATTTTGATGTCCTGGATTCATTTTCGAGATCAAAATCCAAATTCGAGTTCATCTTGATGGTCAAAATTGTCTTTTAAAATTCTACTTTCTTTTGAGTAGTTAGCTGACCTTTTAAGGTCTAATCTTGAAATCATCACTGGGGCATCTTCATTTCTTCATGTCTTCATCATTTCCATACTTTATGCCTACTTCAATTCACTATTTCATGTCTAAAATCACCTTCCTACTCATTTTGACCTTATTTTTATGCTATATCCTTCAAGGTCAACTCTAGTCAAATTGGGGCATTTTATCAGTTTCTTATAGTCATTCTTGGGTTCTAATCATCTATCTGTCATCTTGGACATTTCTATATTCTAATTTTCTCATGTCTAGCCAGTTTCTGCATCCCCTAACCTTATTTCAATTTCAATCCCGAGGGGGCAAAAATACTCTATCACTGATTGCTACAGCTATCTATTTCTTAGGAGCATTTGTTTGATCTTCTCACTTGTTCTTGATCTATCTACTTTGCTAAGTGTTAGCATTCTTCTTGATTTCTAACATCAACTTTTCCTAGTGTTCTGTACTACCACTATCAGGTTGTACATTTAGGACTTGCTATCTTTTTCTACATTTTGTTCTTCAAAATTAGATATCTATATCTATCACTGCCTACTTAGCTTTCTATTTTCTTTGACATAATGTGTTCCCAGATCGATCATGCCTTAGTCAAAGAGGGGCAATTGCAACACCTAAAAATGGTCATCTAGACTATTAGCCCCCTTTTCAACATTTTGGCTAAATTAATTTAATCATTTACCTAGACCAAATTGCTAATAATCAATTTATTTGATTATAACCTATAGTTTGACTATGCTATCCTAAGTTCATTATTTTATTAAAAGAACATGTCCCCTTTTAATTAAATAAAAGACCCCATTCTTCTAACCTACTTAAAGTGCACACATAAAGTCCTTTTTCTATTTTGTAATTAAAAGAAAAGGCTTTGTGACTTTTGTCTTATATGACAAGTCAACTTATATTCTATTGGTTGACTTGTGTGTGCACATGGATCACTCCTCTTTTCAAATTCCACCGTTGATCATCCACCATCTTCATCTTGATCTCTACCATCTGTACGACTTTAAAAGGGAGAGAGCTTTCCCTCTCAAAGCATCCATCTTTTGAGTATTGTTATGCTACAAGTTTTCTAACAGGTTTCTTTGGAGCTTTGTGGAGAACTTCTATTTCTTGTCTACATTCTCTCATACCATAACATTTTAGCTTAGATTCATGTTGCATGGTAGTTTAGCTTCTATTTTGAAATAATCTATCTCACATAGCTTAATATTTGGATTGTAACACTCTCATACATGTTTTAGCATAGCTACATTTTGCATTCTCATCTTAGCTTAGTTTCCATACTTGCATTGCATTCTTGAGGAACTCCTTGAGACATTTGCATTCTTGTATCTTATCTTTGGAACCTCCCATTGCATGATTTACTAGAAAGAAGAGTATTCCTAAGGCTAAGCTAAGAGCCCTTGAATTTGAAATACACTCTCTTGCACTCCATGGATAGGGAGCTCTAAGCCGGGATCCAAGCATTCCAAACTCATGGAATCGTTTGGATAGAAGGGTTTAGAGTGGGACACTTTTGAGTGTACAATATTTATTATCACCTTCTAGCCTTTTAACTTCCACATACCTGTCAAAAGACGTATTGGCATCTTGATAACCTTTTACATCAAGTTGTTGATCGTAGAGTGACTTTCTATGTGGATTTGTAATCTACATTAATACATTCAATGTAATTCATATGATGACACTCAAATAGTTGTATTGTACCCTCTATAAAAATAACCTTCATTTTGTGCTCTAGTTTCTCATACAACACATGGTTTAGCTCCCACACATCATGTTACAAAAAAGAATCATATGTATCCCATCCAAAGATTTTTGTCAAATCTTTTGTTGGCACACTGGTGTTACTATTTTGGAGTTTGTAAAATACACTCTATAGAGCCAAAGGAATGTTATTTTAAGGCACAATATTTTTAGTAGTTGGCATATGATAGACTACCTTTCTAAAGTAAGGCTAGGATACAATGTTTGAAGAAGGGAATTCATGTAGCATGTTGCTCCTTGTTTCTTCAGTCCAACAAATCTAGTCTTTTTTATTGTAACTCCAATAATTAGGTTTTTTATATAGTAATTTATGCTTGTACTATAAGAGTTTCATTTATCAAATACTCTTTTACTAGGAAATGAAGATACAAAAGTGACATAAATGATTTGAAAGTCCAATCACTATCCCAAGGAGTGAAATTATGTTGAGTTCTTTTTTAAAAGTATGCTTTGGATTAATTTGATTGACAATAGCCTAGCTAAAATGACCATATCTAGTCCAACCAAAAGGTAAAGTGGAAGCATCCACCACGTCCAAGTTTATGGAAAACTGATGCAGGAGCATCCAGAGGTATAAGGGCAATCTTGTGTCACCCCAAAAAAAATGTACTTAGACTTAGTTTTTGTTTCATGTGTTTTCATTTTTGGATACCCATTTGGGTCAAATAAAAGTTCCAACTCTCACAGTTCCACTATCAGTGTTCTAGGATAGAGTATTTGAACACCTTGTGATACATGTAAATGTGAAAAAAATAAGAGTATGTAATTGAGCCATCATTTTGGTGAAATAAGAGGTGTAAATTGGTCAGATGGATGTAATTTTAATTTAGAGCATTCCAAAAAAAGAATTAGGTCAAAAGGCCCCGCGGTTTGAAAGTTATCACAATTTTTCGAGTTTTGGAGACCTCCTAAGAATGCTTCAAAGTTAGGTTAGGGGCATTAAATGACCTCAAAAAAGGTTGAAAAATGGGGGATAAGCAAATTTGGTCCATAGGGCTATAGAGCGCTTCTAGAGCTTTTCAGAAATATAAACGGTTTGTCAATCAGAGCTACGGTTCAAAAGTTATATCTCCCGAAAGTTTGGTTACCATTTCTGGATTCTTCTAGATTTGCATCAACTTCTAACACTGTTTTTGGAGCCTTCTATTTGGTCGGTGGATGCCTACTAGCACTTTCTAGAATGTATTCCTAGTCCTTAACCCTTCGGGGTCTATTTAAGGACATTTCTGGCATTGTAAAAGGCAGTTCGGAGTGGAGTTTGAGAGGAGGTACTAAAAGGAGAAATTATCTCCAAATTTATGTTATTGTAAGCCCTTAGGGCATGTTATGAAGTCTATTTTCTCTGTATTGAATGTACTAGCTTATTTTCACAGTTAATACAATTTCCCTTTTCTTGTTGTGTCCATTTTGTGCTTGGGTTGTGTCCCCATCAAGTGGTATTAGAGCAAGTTTTCCTAAGTGTGTAGACAGAGCACCGACTGTGAGGTAGTTTGCACCAGGACTGTGTGGTTGTGGGTTTGAGTTAAGAAGATGCCTCCACGAAGAGAGCTTGGTGGAAGGGCTAGAGCTATTAATCCTGAGGAGGTTAGAGCCCTCCAAAGGCAGGTACAAGCATTATAGGAGGAGCTCCGTAGAGGAACAAATGTTGCCGCAGGTGACGATAGTGAGGATGACAATGAAGAAGAAGAAATTGGACCAAAAGGGGAATTTGATGGGGAAGTTCTAAATCAGGTAGAGGAAAGGCTTTTTAGGGCCATTACTAAATTTGGGAAAAGACCTACAATTGATTTGGATGTATTTTCAGGAAATCTGAAACCAGATGAGTTGATCGACTGGATCAATGAACTGGAAGAATAATTTGAGTATGAGGATATCAGGGACCCAGATAGGGTTAAGTTTGCAAAGGCCAAACTGAAAGACCATGCCAAAATTTGGTGGCAAGAGGTTCAATTGGAAAGAAACAGAAGAGGAAAGGAGAAGATCACAAGGTGGGATCGCATGGTGGACAAATTGAAGAAGCAGTTCATTCCTGTGGACTACGAGCTTGATTTGTTTACGAAGATGCATTGGTTAAAGCAAGTAGGAAGATCAGTCCAAGAATATACAGAGGAGTTTTATTGACTTTTGATTAGAGCAGGGCATGCAGAAGAAAATAAGGAGAAGGTTGCTCGTTATATCAGTGGGTTGCAACCTAGCATCTAGGAGGAATTAAGTCTAGTAAGAATGACCAGCGTTGAAGAGTCATACTAGTTTTCCCTATGAGTTGAAGAGAAGTTGAATAAGAGTTTTGAAGGGAGACAAAGAGGGCCTGGTCAAGGAGGAAGGGGAAGCGGTAGGTCATTTGGAGGACGAAATGAAACCCAAAAGAAAAATGAAGATGTGGGTACTAGCAGGAACTAGAGGAATGAGGGTTTCAACCGCTCCCATGATCAAGACTTTGGAAATCAGAGAGGAAGAGGTAGAGGACATGGAAAAGGAAGAGGAGGCTTCTATGGTACCCATTTCCATTGTAATGAAGAAGGTCATCATGCCTTTGAATGCCCTCAACGACAAGGAAGGACAGATAGGAGAGCTAAGGGTCAAGCTAGGGTTGCTCATGTGGATGAGGATGAACAATCATCACATTTAGAGGATGCAGAAAGAGGAGAGACCTTGGTAAATGAAAGGGTCCTATTAAGTGGTGAGATTGAACTAGGACAAAGGAGGAGTTTTTTCCATACTAGATGCAAGTGTGAGGATAAATGTTGTGACATGATCATTGATGCTGGTAGCACTGATAACTTGGTATTAGAAGAGATGGTCTCTAAGCTGAAGCTCAAGAGGGAGAGACATCCTCAGCCTTATCGAATTGCTTGGGTGAAAGATGATCATAAGATCCTGGTAAGTGAACAATGTCTCATGAAATTCAAAATTGGGAGTTACCATGATGAAGTTCTTTGTGATGTTATTCCAATGGATGTTTTCCATCTATTGTTGGGTAGACCATGGCAGTTTGATAGACATGCAGTACATGATGGTCATGCAAACACATATTCTCTAACAAAGGATGGAGTTTTCCACAAACTAAAGCCCATGAAAAAGGAAGGTGAAAAGGTATGTAGCAGTGCTAGGATTTGTCTTGTTGATGGAAGGAAGTTTTTAGATGGAATGAAACATCAGCATATGTGCTATGCTTTGATTCCTAGGAAAGATAAAGAAGGTAGTAGTGAAATACCACTTGAAGTTTTTGATTTACTAGGTGAATTTGGAGATATTATCTCTGATAATGTTCTAGAAGGATTGCCACCAGTAAGGCAAATCAGTCATCAGATAGATCTAATTCTAGGAGCAAGTTTTCCTAACAAGGCTACTCACAAGATGACTCCTACTGAAACAGAGGAGCTAAATAGATAGGTTCAAGAGCTGTTGAGGAAGGGCTTGATTTGGGAGAGCCTAAGTCCATTTGCAGTACTTGCAGTACTCACACCAAAGAAGGATGGAGAGTGGAGGATGTGTACAGATTCTTAAGCTATAAATAATATAACCATCAAATACCAATTTCCTTTGCCAAGGATGGATGATCTTATGGACTGCTTGAGTGGAGCTCAATACTTCACAAAGATAGATCTCAAGAGTGGCTATCATCAGATACAGATACGAGAAGGAGATGAGTGGAAAACAACCTTCAAGACCAAGGACGGTCTTTATGAGTGGTTAGTCACGCCCTTTGGATTGAAAAACGCCCCAAGCACCTTCATGCGGCTTATGAATGAGGTAATTAAGAAGTTCTTGGGAAAATTTGTTATTCTCTATTTGGATGATATTTTAATTTTCAGCAAGACTTTGGAAGAACATTTATTGCATATTCGTAGTGTCCTTGAAAGGTTAAGGGAAGAGAAACTGTTAATTAATTTGAAGAAGTGTATCTTTGCAAAAAGGGAGTTAGTCTATTTGGGGTTTGTTATATCACCTGAAGGTCTCAAAATGGATCCAAAGAAGGTAAAAGCCATCTTGGAATGGCCAAATCCAACATCTTCTACTGAGGTAAGATCATTTCATGGTCTGGTTAGTTTTTACAGGAAGTTTATTAATAATTTTAGTGGCATATGTGCACCCCTAACTGACACAATAAGAGGGGATAGAAAAGAGTTCAAATGGACTACAGTAGCTACGAGAAGTTTTGAATTGCTGAAGAAGAAGGTGACAGAACAAACTGTGTTGGCACTTTTAGATTTTAGAAAGGTGTTCCAGGTGGATTGTGATGCTAGTGGCAGTGCTATTGGGGCTATATTGAGCCAAGAAGGTAAGCCTATTGCATATTTTAGTGAAAAATTGAATGATGCAAAGAAGAAGTATTTTGTTTATGATTAAGAGTTCTATGCAATAGTTCAGGCCTTAAAGAAATGGAGGCATTATTTGTTGCCAAAGGAGTTTGTTTTGTATATTGATCATCAGGAATTATAGTAGCTAAATAGCCAGGGTAAATTGAATTAGAGGCATATGAAGTAGGTAGAGTTCTTGTAGAGTTATACACTTGTGTTGAAGCATAGAAGTGGAAAATCTAATAGGGTTGCAGATGCACTAAGTAGGAGACAGTTGTTGCTTACAGTAATGCAGGTTGAAGTAGTTGGGTTTGATGAACTCAAGAATTTGTACCCTGAGGATCATGATTTTTCTGAAGCATGGAAAGCTTGTAAAGATACTATTGTTGTAGATAGAACCAAGTGGTTAGACTATTTGATTTAGGATGGTATGTTATTCAAGGGCAGCCAATTGTGCATTCCAAGGAGTACCATGAGGGAACATTTGATTAAAGAGAAACACAATAGAGGGATGGCAAGACATTTTGGTCGAGATAAGACCATTGCCATTCTTAGAGAACATTATTTTTGGCCTCAGATTTCACAGGATGTGAAGAAGTTTGTACAGAGTTGCCAGGTTTGTCAAGTTGCCAAGGGATTTAATCACAATATTGGACTATATCAGCCATTGCCTATTCCATCAAGGCCATGGGAGGACATAAGTATGGATTTTGTTCTTGGATTGCCAAGGACACAACGTGGTAATGACTCAGTATTTGTGGTGGTTGATAGGTTCTCCAAAATGGCACATTTCATTCCATGCCACAAGACTCATGATGCTGTCCATATTGTAGACTTGTTTTTTAGAGAGGTGGTAAGACTGCATGGTCTTTCAAGGAGTATAGTTTCTGACAGAGATACTAAATTTTTGGGGTATTTCTAGAGGAAATTATGGAAAAAGTTGAGAACAAACTTGAAATTCAGTTCCACACATCACCCACAGAATGACGGCCAAATAGAAGTGGTAAACAGAAGTCTTGGCAATTCGCTGAGATGTTTAGTAAGGGATAAGCCCAAGGGATGGGATTTGATTCTACCACAAGCAGAGTTTTCTTAGAATAACTCTATAAATAGGAGTACTGTAAAATCACCATTCCAAATTGTATATGGAAGTAGCCCAAGGACTGCACCAGAATTGAGGAAGATAGAGCAAGGGGAGAGGACAAGTGCTGAAGCAGAAGAATTAGCTGAACATATCAAGCATCTACATGAGGAGGTTCAGGGACACATTACCAAGATGAATCAAGAATATAAAGCTAGGGCTGATCAAAGGAGAAGACATAAGGAATTTCAAGTAGGGGATCTAGTCATGGTGCACTTACAAAAAGAAAGATTTCCAGCCAGTACTTACAACAAGCTGAAAATGAAGAAATTTGGCCCTTGCAAAATTCTGAAAAAACATGACTCAGGAAATGCATATGAGGTGGAGCTACCAGATGGTGTTCACATTTCTCCTATTTTCAACATTGCAGACTTAACAGAGTATCATGATGATGGTGCAGATGAGGAGGTGGTGTTAGAGCAATGTCCAATTCCTGCTTCTAAGAAGGAGGAGATAGAAGACATTCTAGATCATCGTGTGGGTAGAAGTACCAGAAATAGGTAGTATGAAGAGTATTTGGTCAAGTGGAAAGGACGACTAATAGAGGACTCAACCTAGATTTTAGCAACTAAGGTTTACCATTTGGGATCTCCTCTACCATTCATAAAGTGACAGGATCACTTTTCAATCTACCCTGGGTGTCTGATGCAGGAGCATCCAGAGGTATAAGGGCAATCCTATGTCAACCAAAAAAAAAAAGTACTTAGACTTAGTTCTGTTTTATGTGTTTTCATTTTTGGATACCCATTTGGGTCAAATAAAGGTTCCAACTCTCACAGTTCCACTATCAGTGTTCTAGGATAGAGTATTTGAACACCTTGGGATACGTGTAAATGCTAAAAAAAATATGAGTATGTAATTGAGCCATCATTTTGGTGAACTAGGAGGTGTAAATTGGCCAGATGGATGTAATTGTAATTTAGAGTATTCCATAAAAAGAATCAGGTCAAAAGGTCACATGGTTTGAAAGTTATCGCAGTTTTTTGGGTTTTGGAGACCTCCTAAGAATGCTTCAAAGTCAGGTTAGGGGCATTAAATGACCTCAAAAAGGGTCAAAAAATGGGGGACGAGTGAAGCTGGTCCCTGGGGCTATAGAGTGCTTCAAGAGCTTTTCGAAAATGTAAACGGTTCATCAATCGGAGCTACAGTTCAAAAGTTATATCTCCTGGAAGTTCGGTTACCATTTCTGGATTCTTCTAGATTTGCATTGACTTCTAACATAGTTTCTGGAGCCTTCTATCTGGTCGGTGGATGCCTACTAGCACTTTCTAGAATGTATTCCTAGTCCTTAACCCTCCGGGGTTTATTTAAGGACATTTCTGGCATTGTAAAAGGTAGTTCAGAGTGGAGTTTGAGAGGAGGTACTGAAAGGAGAAATTATCTCTAGATTTATGTTATTGTAAGCCCTTAGGGCATGTTATGAAGTCTATTTTCTCTGTACTGAATGTACTAGCTTATTTTCACAGTTAATGCAATTTCCCTTTTCCTGTTGTGTCCATTCTGTGCTTAGGTTATGTCCCCATCAAAAACCAATCTACATTATTTCCTATTGGGAATATAAGAATCTTCCATTTATATCCTCAAACTGTAAAAATTTCCCTCTTCCCGCTATTAAGTCCACAGCATTCAAAATACAATCTCTGTTGAAAAATTAGGTTGCTCTATACTAAATCATTTTGTTAGATCTAGATACATTGATCTACTTAAGCAAGTTAAATGAAATCCTGAAGATAACAAGACATTTTTCCACCTTTTTTTTTTACTTCAATTTTAAATAATTCCCATTGTGTATGATTTTAAGATGGCTCAGAGTTGCCAAAGTGTTTAACTATAATCCAAGCATGGTGTTTGGGATTAGAACTCCACTGTGAGGCCTCTAGGTTGAACCACTTCCACAATATTGGGAATTTCTCTTTGTTCCAATATATTCATGAGAACGTGCACTCCAATGATATTGTGATGTCTGAGATGGTGATGGAACATATTAGGTAAAACCTCATGGGTAAGGCTTTAGGTTAGTTATGCAAGGAACAAACTATATTCAAAGTTTATTCTTTACCCCATTATAATTGGAAGGTGTTGGAATCTACTGGAAGAACCAAGAAATGATATTGCCAATTGTGGTGATTCTTACAAGGTTAAGGGAAAACTTGATGCATAATAGAGAGTCTCTCAAGTAAGTTAATTCTTTTGAACAATGGAAGGAAATTCTATTCCCACCTTGCCCCTAGTTGGTAACTTTAATGAGGTTTAGTTACAAGTCACCTTGACTGATATTGGCTTTTGACCTACTGCTTTGTGTCTGCTTGTAGTCATGTTCTTTTGCTAGTTTTAATGATGAATGCTGGTCTATATCTCAGTTCTTGTGAGTCTTTCTTTTTTGATCTCTTTGGTGGTTTTTCTTTTTGTGGATCCTTCATTGATATTTTCTCATTGCTCAAGAATTTGATCTACAAGAACATAATGTAGGAAATTCAAAAAAACCTTCAAAATAGTGTCATGTGTTACCCCCTCAATCATTTATTGCTTTTTTCTAACTACACATGCTTACAACTTGTAAAAATCTTCATGGACATCTTAAATTATAATTTTGTTTCCCACACATCTAAATATGGCACTAGTTCATTATGTTCTCAATTATACTTTTAACATACTTAGGACAACTTGATTATTGTCAAGATGCATGACTATAGACAATAAATTTAAAGGAACCCTCTCTACACATTTACAAGGGAATATTGTACTATTATAATTGATAAGAGAGTTTTTCTCAGAGGCTCAAAAAGGGGATAAATGCCACACTTGTATTCTAGGTCTTGACCTTGCCATTTTTTCATATGTCATATCTACATTAAGGTTGCATATATTTTTTGTGGCCTTTGTTAATAGTGACTACTCTTAATGTTGTCAAATTTGTTAAAATGTCTTCTTTTTTATTTGTGAGCCCCCATTGGTGTTTGCATAATTTAGGTAGCTCCTATAAATGTCCTTTCATTGTTGGGTTTCCTGCAAGCTCTCTATATGATCATTTAATTTAGAGATGTGGGTTTTATTTGATGTCTAGAAAACAACTTTAAAAAGGGACACAAATTTATTCCTCATCTTCTAACAACTATGTATAGAGAGTCAATCCATCACTGGTAGTTGGAGGTGGAGCAGAATCACAGGGGAGAGAAACGGTTGGAGATTTCCCCATTATATATAAGGGCCTCTACATATTTGACTTTTTAAATCCTTGATACAATCGACTAGCAACTACAAAACACTCATTGGTACTACCTTATTATATAGATAGGGATGGTCCTATATATCTTAGTTGGATCATATTATGTACTATAAGATTGGTTGGAGATCTAGTTAGGTACTAGCAGCAAGTGGCTACCCATCCCACCCATTCCCATATCCATCTTTATAGTGATAGACTCTATATTGATAAAGGATAATATGGATTGCTTGCTACAATTCATGAAGAATTCATGTATTCTAGGTTCAATAAAACCCAAAGTGTGGAGGAAAGCATCTAGAATAGGAAAACATGACATTTATAATAGTGGGCATGATGGGCATGAACAAGCCTAGTCCTAGTTATTATTTATGATCATAGTATAGTTTGCTAATGCACAATATAGTAAGGTATAGTTAGTGAAAATGTAAAATTCATATGGAATGCAAATAGTAGTAATTTTTTTACAAAAGATTATGCTAATAGATTTCAATTATCTTCCCATCCAGGCTTGAAAACTAGATAATATGTTCATAGACCTATACATCAGGGGAAAATAGAAGCCTCCAGTTGCTACTATAATAACATTTATGCTGAAATTTTCAATATCCATCCTAAAAAAACCTACCTTCCTATTTCATAGTTGTCATTGGTAATTGAGTAAGAAGAACTAGGAGTTTATGGTACTAAACTTTCAAGATTACCATAGTGTCCAAAGAAAACAATATACTGAGTGATAGACAGATGCATTCAACACATATCACTATTTTGTGCTATGACAAGCAATGACTTCTTTCCCTCACCACAACAGGCTGCATATGCATTGAAATGTGGTAATGGGAATGAGTATTGCAATTAACCAACCAAGATAAGTCAAAAGAATTTGCATTGAAATGATTTTCTGATATTAAATTGTTACTGTGAGATTGATTAATAGAAATCAAAAGAGATTAATAAGATAAGAAACTGAATGAGAACCAACTTTCACTGTTCTACCCTTACTAAGTTGTCCTCAAATATGTAAGTCTCTTGTGTTGTTACACCCTTGTCCTCTTAGTGTTCTTGTCACTCCTGCTTTGGTAAGGTCTCTCCAATCTATGATCAGGCTTTAGGATGTGTTATTCAAGAAGAAAATGAAATCCTCTTGTCCTTCTCCAATGCATCCAATCCTCTCCTTTGATTTAATTCCATCCACCTCCTAATCTGTTATGATTAAGGAAATCTTTATCAGGGTACTTTTGTGAAGTTTTATTTTAAACCTCTCAAAGGAACCACAAATGTGGTTGCATATTCCTCTATAGAAAAGTGTCATGGATAATCATAAAGAAGTTAAAGACATCTTAATAAAAGGAATCAAAATTAAGCTAAACACTTTTCTATAGAGGAATCAAAATTCCAATCAAATCTTGTAGAAATTTTCTACAAATGTGGTTGCATATTCCTCTATAGAAATGTTTTTAACTTAAATAAAAATAGAAATCTTGCAGAAGTAGTTGGGGACAATGATGAACATGGAAGAGATTCTATGAATGGTGAATAAATCCTTCTTCAAGGTGATGAAGAGTCCTAGATTTCACCACCCAACAACTTAGAAACCAATGGGTCTAAGTATGATGATAATTCCTCAAAGAGTACCATCTGCCAAGACTAGGAAGATCCCGTGGGTATCTTTAATGACTAGGAATCTCATCTAAGTGTAGCTAACATGATTAGGTTTAGTGGAGGGGAGTTGGAAGTTTCCTCAAGATATACATTAAATGCAAATATACCTTTTACTTCTCCATCCTTCATTGTTAACAGCTAGGAAGATCCTCCAACAGTTCCACATTTTGGAACTGATGGAAAATTTGAAGTTCCTTACATGGGGAATAATTAGATTTGTACAAGCAATAATCAAATTCCCTTCTCAAAGAGAAAAAATCACAAGCTAGAGGACTCACTGACATCTATAAAGGCTAACTCTAAAATCCTAAGCACTACACAAATAATTGTTTCAAAAATAGGGAATAACTATTTGAATGCTACTAAAAAACATCAAACTAGAGAGTTGCAATAGGGAAATAGGCAGAAACCGATTCATGTAACAATAGATAAGGCAAGGCTGGAAGCTATAATGAATTATCTACTTTATTTTCATTTATGAAGACATAACAAAGAAGTCACACTTTGAGGGGTATGAAATTTTATTTATTATAAATAGCTTAAGTAATTTTCTATAGTTTTGATTGACAATTGATCACATGTCTACCAATTTTGTAGCTCAAAAAATGATAAAGTTTTCTAATATTACTTCTTGTCACTATTGCAAACAAAAATCCAAGAATGAGACTTCAACTTATGATATGGAAAACTTATTGTTTCATGTGATGCCCCTGCATTATTCAATTGTAACTCTATAAAGCTTTATATGAATTACCCACCAATACATGTAACTCCCTTTTACAAATCATCTGTGTGTTCAACATGCTTTTATATTTCTTATTTTGGGAGATCCAACTTCCAAAGGCCATATCTTTCAAACCAAGGGTTTGATTGATGACCCTTTTGAATCTTCAAACATGCTCTATCAAACTATAACTAGCTATGCAAGTATTAGACACTTTCAGACAGTTTCAAAGCCTCTAAGGCCTTCAAAATTGAGTTTGAACCTTTTCTTCACAACATTTTCAAGTTTAATCACTACATAATATGACATGACTATGGTAAATAGAATAAAATTGATTGTATTAGAAGGAAATTAAATTCAACCCAAGTTATTAAAAAAAAGAAGTAACTAAATTTTTTACATGAACCAGTCTTGTTAATATGCATGCTAAATGTGGGAACTTAGTTGATGCATGCCAAGTGATTGAAAAAATGCTGGAGTGAAGCATTATGTTATGGACTACAATACCTATAAGATATAATTAGAATGAGTATTGGGAATACATTCTCAAACTTGTGGGTTCAATCCATGATTTTCATGTGAAAAGTGCCCTCGATTACATGTACAGGAAATGTGATCTATTAGTGGATGCACACAAATTTTTTGAAAAAAGTTTAGAGCCAAATTTTGTGTCATGGACTGCAATGATAACAAGTTATGTTTGAAATAATAGACAATAATAGATAATAATTGAGAAATAAATGGACACATTTTTTAAAATATTGAACCTAATCAACTCCTCATTTTCCATTGATTTGACCCTCTCTATGCTATTGTATTGAGGCATTGTTGTTATCGTCACCATTGAAAAATAATGTCACTAATACACTTTCCTTTGGATGCCAATTTTCATTTACTATCTTATAAACTATTTTGATAGTGTACTAATTTCTAGTGTAATAGAAATTAGCATCACTATTTATAAAGTCTATAAAGTCAGATCAGAAATAGCATTCATCACTCAAAGCGATGGGATGATAATATAGCATACTCTCCATTGTCAAATCAAAGAAGGCTAATATCATTTAGCAAAAACATATATTGAACTTCAAGATCATCCTTGCATAATCGTTACCAGTCATATTAGATACAATACTGATCAATATCTAGTCTTTATACTTTTTGTTGAATAATACACACACAAACACATATCTTGTTACTTGCATAACTTAAACATTCATAAGTGGTATGATAGATCATAATTCATAGTAATAATTGAGACTTGAAGGAAAGAAGTTTGTTGCAATTGATTTTGCAATGTAATTTTTTAGATTTCATAATTTATCATAAAAAGGGACATTACAAGTGGTAGTAGAGCATTACATTTTGTGGTTATATTGCATTATTCCTAAAACTAGTCATTACAATTTGTTAAATGGTTTACTTCTCTACCAGTTTTATGCTCCATTGTTGACACTGTGTGTTCTCTTGAAGTGTAGAAATTTGTAGTTATTGGTAAAGAACCTGACATTTACATACTTCTACCAAGCACAAACAATGTTGAAATTTTTATGGTAAATAGATTGTTATTTCTTGTATGTCATGAGTTTCATGCTAGAAAGAAGCTTGGGAGTCTTCCTTATGTGTATGTAGATGCATTGGCCACACCATGTTTAGAATTATTTAGTCTTTTTCGAGGAAATGGTTGACACACTGTTCAAATCTCTAGAAGGGAAGGACCTAATGTTGAATTGCTATTGCTTGTGAAACATAATCTGTCTTCAATTTTAGAAAGAATTGCAAAGTATGTGTAACACTTCTTAATGTTTGTGTGTATAAGAACATGTAGGTCCATTTGTGCCATCTGGAATGATTTGAAAAATACACACTATTTCATCTAGTCTTTCTTAAGTAACAAATCAACTTACAATGAAGCTATTCCAATTGTAGCTGTATATCACATCTTGAGAAGAAGCTGACATCTAGTTCACCAGACCTTGGAGATTGTCTTCTCCCCCACCTTCTAACTTCTTGCTAAAATAATTGTTTTTCTATTAGTGTTATTCAAAAGAGGCTGAATTTTCTACAAGGGGGTTAATCTAGAGTCTATATAATTTATTTAATAATATTGTAGTTGACCTATTATGTTTTGTTTTCTTTTGGTATTGATGTAATTTATTTATTTTGGTTGTTAATGGTTATATTATCCATAACTAATTTATTTTCATTTAACACACAAAGTCATGTTAGAGAAGGTATGGTGATTTTGAGCCTTGCTGTACTAAACAATTTTAAGGTTATTACCTATATGAAAACATATCTACTTCTATGCTATTTATTGTGCTCATTGTAACTATTGTTATTAATAATATTTTTTTAATCTTGTAGTGTAAAGTTAGTGGTTAACACTTTCACCTCATAACCAATTTGGGTTTTAGCTTTATGCTAATCACACTTGAAAACCAAGTTTTAGTTTGATTTGCTTTGCATTTATTTTTTTGAATGGGCAAAGTCTGGCTGATTTAATGGAGAATGACACATTGAAGGAGACATTTTTAGTTGATATGTCATACACATCAGTTTTCACTTTGAAAGATCACATTTTTTGTTTTATAAAAATAGGATATAGGATCTAACTATGTGTGTTCCATGTTCTTGCAGTTCAGTGCAGCAAAAATCTTGCAACCAACACATATATTTGGGAGAACTCATTTGTGATTGTTATTTATATTGTTGGTTTGGTATTATTTTCTCATCTAATTGGAAATATGTAGGTAAAACTTTTTTCACCATATTTGATATAAGGTTTTGATCTATGCAGGCTTACATGTTTGAACAAATAAAGAAGTTTTCACCAAATAAGATTCTCAAGGAAGATTTTTTTAATATATGCAAATAAATTATTCATGATCACCATCAACTCTTTAAATCATACTTAAATATACTTGTGATGGATGCTAAGAACTTACCATAAAATTATGTTGAACATTTAATTCACAATAGCTACAACACCAAGATTGTTGTAAAAAGTTCATAGTGGAACACATGGTGAAGATAAAGCTAAAAGGAAGGTCAACATCAAGAATGCTCAAGAAATTAAAAAATTATAGTATATGGGCATACATCCTATGATCTTTTGATAAAGAAACATCAAGAAAAGAAACAATTACATAGTGATAGGGTTCTAGATATACCTTTCTTAAAAATTTTCCTAATGGTTCCATCTCTATGTAATCAGCAAGAGGGTTTGTCTCTCTACATTTCTCGACCCACTCCACCAACATTAGCATGAACTGAACAAAAAATGATGCAAACATACTAGATCTAATAAAAAAAATCATAGTCTTATAATGCATCAACCAAACTCAAAATTGAAAGAGAAGCATACACACTTCAAAAATATAGAATAACATATCGTAGCATACTTCGTAGGAGTTGAAACAAATGTTCATTGATATAATGAGTAGTTTTAGGGCCTCTATGGCTATTGTATATAATGGAACAAATGTGCTATGGGGACCTGACTCTGTTGAGTTGAATGGACCAGACTCCAACTGACTCTGATCCTCTAACAATTAATGTTCTTGAACAACAACCATTGAAAATTCCCCGGCTTCATGCTGACCAATTTCTTTATACCATAGAAGTCCATCTTGATGCCCATTATTGTCTCCAGGTGTATGAACATGGTGCTAGGCAAAAAATCACTACTAAGACATAGTAGTCAGCTTCATCAATCTAGATGACATCCCTCATCTCATCCAAGTAAGCAAAAAAATTGCTTGCATCCCACAAGAAAAACCTCCTTCCCCCATCCTCAAAAATTAAAATTTCCTAGAAATAGTGTTAGCCTTTCTACTTAGTTTGATCCAACCACAAGTTTTGGAATATGAAATATTTCTAAAGTGAAAGAAGGCAATAGCTTAATCAGATTGAACACACACATGTGAGGCACTATTGTTGTACCAAAATTGGAAATTTTTGTAAGGCCAAGCATTGATGATTTTCAATATTATGGTTTCTGATGTTAAGAAGGGAGTTTATATTTTCTTTGAAAAAATTTAAATTGAGAAATATCTCATAAGAAAGCATTTTTGCTATGTTAGTTGTATGCCAAGAAATGTAGCTATACTAGAGGTTTATTATAATGGAGGGAAATGAAAAAGAAAAAGCCAAAAAACATAGGTATAGAATGGTTATGATCTTTCTTTTCCCAAATACAATACAATTTTCTTAAAAGAGGGAATCATAGTGATCTTAGGATCTTTTCTACTATCTAATTTATTTATTATTCTTTTACAAGTTGCTTCAAACCCTGCAATATCATCTTCTCTTTGTTAGAAGTTTAATGTTTTTGTTTTGATATGGAAGCATGATTTTCATTATGATACATCTAATTGAATTATGTTACTCATCTAAATACTTTAATATGATTTTTTCTACAGGCCTACTTACAGTCTCTAACAATTAGGCTTGAAGAGTGGAGAGTCAAAAGAAGGGATCTAGAGGAATGGATGAGACACTGTCAACTATCTCAAGATCTCCATGAATGTGTTTGCCACTAAGTTTAGTACAAATGGGTTGCTACTCAAGTGGTAGATGAAGAGTCACTTTTGTGTGGCTTATCTACAAACATTCATTGTGATATACAATGTCACTTGTGTTTGAACCTCATACGATGGGTATGTTTTGAAAAGTGGGTTAATTTTGTGCCATCTAATTTTTTTCTTACAAGAGTTCAAATTATGTGTATGCTATTAGTAATAAATGTAAGATTATAAGAAGTATTTCATTTGAAGAAAACCTTAATGATGGAGAGATGTCATCTTAGGAAATGCAATGACTGGAAGAATCTACAATAATCAATACTTTTATAGAAAATATTGCTTTCATAACTGAAGCCAAAATACCATGGCCCTTCCAGACAACCTCTCTATCTATGACAAAATGATAGTTTTGGAACTTAAAATAGGTGTAGAATTTTTTTGGATTCCTAAACATTGTTCTACCACATAAAAGAATAAGATAACATTTCACGGAATAAGAATTTTACAGCATATAGAGGACATGTGTACCCTTATTAAGTAATGACATTATTCAACCATATATAATGTGAATGACCAACTCCCCAAACTAGTCAGTTGCAAGCATCTCGTGGCCTCTAATAAATGAGAGCATTGAAAAATGGCTAACACTCACTAAAGCATGAAGAATATGGAATTTTTTCATATGCTATTTTTGCAACCATCCTAGTAAATTTACATGAAAAATATGAAAATAAAGACAACATTTTAGCTAGTGATATAATGCCTTAAGAAATTTCATCACAGGGGTCATAATGGTTATGAGGTTTGTAAAGGTTGGGGTTTTGAAAGTAATTTAAAGCTATTGAGAACATGGAATATGAGTGTCTCAAGGATGAACTTATTATTGGTGGCCTATATGTCAAATATAGTTGTTACTAAAGTTCAATAGCTTCAATAGTTGAGATACCATTTGAAAATCAATCAGGAAAACATAATTATTCATTCTGTGAAAATGAAAGCTTTAGCAAGCATCTAGGAAGAATGGGAGTAGATAAGTTAAAATGAGTATATTGGAGCAATTGTCTCCATAAGTGAGAAGAAGTTTGGAACCATCTTGGAAAAAAATTATGTTGTTGTTAATGAATTTCTTTTACCATTTCTTGCTTTAGCTCAAAGGCATATAAGGTTACTCAATTGGAGCCAACTTGCTGCCACCTAAATTCGCTTTGGTAATTGGGTATAATCTATATGAGTTAGGTGATATATATGATGAACATTTTCAATCACCATCGCTTGTTTGGGATGAGTTCATTGCTTGGTCAAAGTCATCCAATAACTTTTCTAACAAGCTAAGAGACAAAATACTAGTAGCTCATGACAATCGCTCAACTAAATGCTATAGAGGAATGTGCATCTACAACTAATACATGTAAATTATTACAAAATACTGTGACAACCATTTGAGTGTCAAACTAATAGTCAATTCTACCATCTAATTTTGAAGTCCTTTAATTTTACAATATAATAAATTAAATGAGTTAAGTTCATACACTTGTAATGAAATTGTATTATATCTTAGGTTATGGTACTATTATTTTATATGATGCTTCTTTGAAATTTGTAAGTTCCATTCAATTTTATTTATTTCTACCATATAGATTTGTCAAAGGATAAAAAAAATTTAGTATCTAATGCTTTATCAAGAAAAGAAGCTTTTTGTTCACTATCCACCATAAACAATGATTGGAAGACCCACCTCCTAGTTGAATGCTCAAAAAATACTCACACTAGCAACCTACTTGACTTATCACCTTAGCAACTCAACAAGATTTAGATGTGTCAAACTGTATTGGAGTTCTAATGATTGATATCAAGTACTGGTATGGTAGTGCCCAAAGTATCCACTTCATCAAGTGGAACATAAAAGTGTAGATTCTTTAAGTGGGACCTAATAGAATAGTTTCTCTTCTTTAAGTGGAACCAAATCAATGTGTTCTTTAAGCAAGATCTAAAAGACCAAATTTTATTTATTTAAAAAACCTGAAAGAATCAAACTTTTCTTCATTATGTATAACCTAAAAGAATAGTTATTAAGTGGAAAATGGGAGAACTTTGAGTGGAACCTAAATAAACCCATTATGATGGATTCAAGTGGATAATCAATTAGTATTTTTGAGGTTCTCTTTAGGATATTTTTCTACAACATGAAAGAAAAAGATGCAAAACAATATAAATAGTCATAAAATCTAAGTTTTCTAAGAAGCCAATTAAATCATAACATCTTTGGTTAAATATTTAATAAACTATCTTGTTGGAAGCTACCAAAACTATGTATAGGTTGGTTGTGCCTCCATACAACTATCCTAAGGACAAATGTTGTCTCAACTTGTTTATCTCATTCATATGGTTATCATTATGTACCTCAATATCTAGCATAATTAAGTTTGAGACATATAATATAATTGGTCACTAAATTTGCCATCTTTCTTACTTGTTACAACACATCTAGATGCCCATATGGTGAAAGTTTTCATTTTTTGCACTATGTGCTAGGAGGAATCAATGCTCTTGGTCTAGCTCCTATACAAACTATACCTAACAATGTGATGCCACCACTAAGCAAACAACTTGGACCATCTGGAGATCCCATTGTGACTCTTAATGGTTATAAAACTTGACTGTGCAACCGTTTCAACACTCCTGAAGGTTGCCACTTTGGAGACAAATGTCACTTTTCTTATGGAGAAAGTGACTTGCGACCCTCAAATAATCTTTGTCATCTGAACAGGTCCATGAAAAATGAAGTTCCCATGCAAAGTGTTCCTGTAATGTATAACAGTGGTCTTCCACCAACATATCCCAACTCAGTAGGCTATGCAGATGCAATAGGATATACAAATTCAGCTACCTATCCTCCCAACACTTTCTCCAACAATACATAGACTTATGGAGAGCCTAATCCACTAGATATGGCGACTAATATGGCTTTTGTGCCAAATTATAATTTGATCATCATTTCCCTTGGATATCTAGTTGTGTTGGTAAGGTGAGGTTCATCTGATTGTAACATTTGCAAATCATTACCATCTTTGGAACTTATTATAATGTTTCATGTATTGGAGATTTATAATTAAAAAAAAAGTGATATTTGAGTTGGTTATTATACTTATGGCTATAGAAGAACAAATGGGAATTTTTCTTGTTTCTATTTATAGAAATTTCTATAATGCTAACTAGTGGCATTATTGCTTTTAGGATATGTCTTCTTCACTACCAAATAAAATCAAGACTGATTCACTAATTTGCTTTTATTGTTGATCAAGTTTAAGTTTTAGATTATTTGTAATTATAATATTTATTTGGAAACACAAGACTAGCAATGGATCAAAGTTCTCCTTCCTCCTTTAGGCCATGGATGAATCATTTAGTAGCTTAACATCCTAACACATTAGCATTTCTAATCATGGACTTTCTCCTTGTGTTTGGTGTTGCAATGTTGACTAGCATACAAGAATCACAAGTAAGTAGTTAGTAATAGAAGAAATACATTAAATAAATTAAATTTGTAAAATCTAAATTGAGGTGATTTGATCATATTAACTTGCTGAAATTGAGCAACCACGTCTCTTGTACTAGAAATATTAATCAATAGTTTGAAGTCTCTTGAACATTATCCTTCTACAGATATTGAAAATTGATAAACAAGATTTTCTCTTTTATTTAGCATTAGGTTGGAGTTAACTCTAAGGTCAACTAATTGAGATTCACATTTTAGTGTTCACCTATGAGAGGATCCCATTATGAAAAGGGGCAATCTCTATAAACCAAAGGACAACTTGTATCATGACACATGAAAAATTTAAGCCATGCAAGTTCCATCTAGAAGATAATCATAGGACTACAAAATTAAGAAAAAAGTTGTAGCTTTCTTGAGAAAAAGAAAAAACAGAGTATGAATATATACAAAAGGAACATTCATACTATAGAATTGAAAGTAAATAATCATAGACATGAATACACACACACACACAAACACACACACAAATGCATATATATACATATACATATAGATGTATATGTATATACATATATATACATACATATATATATATATACATACACACACACACACACACACACACACACACACACACATATATAGACACACACATATATACATATATATACATATATATACATATATATACATATATTTATATATATATATATGTATATATATATAATATACATATGTATATATACATATACATATATATATATATATATATCTATATATATACATATACATATATGCGTATACATACATATATATATATGTATGCATGCATGCATGTATGTATGTATGTATATATATGTATATACATATACATCTATATGTATTTATGTATATATATGAATATATATAGCATGCAAAGCCGACATGAATATAAATAGCAAGCACATGAATACTATAGAATTGAAAGTAGAATAATATCAGACATGAATATATATAGCATGTACATGAATGCTAGAGAATTGAAATTTAAATATGTAGATAGAATAAGAGTTTGTGTTTGATATGTAGACTAAGTCATACAACCTTTAGAACAGATCATGTTCAAGTAAGGCAGGTGAAAGAAACTAAGAGGCTTGTCAAGTGTTTTCTAAACTATCTAAGACATGATAAAACTGAAGTAGGGGTTCTATTTGGTATGTTATATATCTTCTTGGTCAGAACTCACATCAACTACACGTTCTCAAAGGATTTTACATGATTGAGGTTTGCTCATTATTCCTTTTTTCTCATTGTATTTGGTTGATTTTAAACAAATATGTAATAGATGATTGTACAACTATTTTCTTTACTAATTTTATTTTTTGTAAATGGAACTATAGCCCCAAAAGCACATGGCCATGCTTTTTAAAAAAAAATTTAATAATGCATTTTTGTAGTAGTAGTAGTAGTGGCTAGTCCGTTATAGCCTTGTATAGTTGAATTAAATGTGATTTGTAGAGACTTTGAAATACTATGGTTATGCTTGTGTAGAGTATTACTCTCAAAAATCTATGAGACAGACTCAAGGGTATAGTATTATGTTAATTTTGAATATATTCATGCCACATTTCTTTTGAGAAAAATGAGTGTTGTGTACATATTTCCTAGATAACATCACTGATATGTGTTGGTCTTAGATCAGTTTTGACAATTGAGTGTCAACACACTTAAACCAATTTCTAAGTTGATGCCGAGCTACAATATGTGCTAAGCCAGAGATTCAATAAGTGCCCAGTGAACTTCAGGTGTCGAGCAAGTTTCAAGTGCCAAGTCACTATAGATGTCGAGTCACTAGAGGGGCTGAGAAAAGTATAGATGTTGAGCAAGACAGAATTACTATAGGAGTCAAACAAGATAGAAATCATATATGTGTCAAGCATTAGCAATTAGTAAGTGTTGAGTAACACAGAATAAACATATGAGTTTGTGCCTTCACAAACTCAGATGTAAACCATTTTTGAAGCTAACTTAAGATGAATCTCAAAGGATCTAAAAGATAAGATCAAATTTCTTACATTCCCTATGTAATCAACATGCAACCAATTAGAAAAATGGAGAAAGCATGCAACCAATAGGAAAAGTGTAAAGATTTGAGTGGTAAAAGAAGGATGAATATTGATTGTATATTCATACCTAACCCCAAGTCTTCAAAGCCTTTAACAAGAGGTTGATACCTCATAATTCAATGAGGAGTGAGAGTTATATGGGAGAATTCTAGAAAAGTTCAAAGGGGTGCAAAGACTTAGAGGAATAGTAGCACTACAAAATCAAGTTGTTTAGAATAGAGTATCAGCAATACGAGCAGAGAGTTATCAAATTTGGAAGGATCAAATCAGATTAAGTAGAATAAGGATCTAGAATCAACAATTAAAGATTGTAAGTCATCAGATCAGCACATTCTAATACCTTCTAGCCATTGTATTACAAATGAAAATCCTATGATGATAGGTTGGTTTAACAACCATGTTGTAAACCTTTAACAAGGTGATAAATCCTTTAATAGGGTAACATTCCAAGTGAATGTTTGTAAATCTTTTAACCAGGTCACTTTTAACAGGGTGTAAAGGTTTTAACAGGGTAGGCCTTTCACAGGGAAGACCATTGGAAGTGGTCAAACTTTGTAACCTTAATTAGTTACATATTGTTGCAATGATAATTTGTGGGTGTCATCCCCACCCCAGTTTTACCTTCTCATTTTGGAGGGTTTCTAGGTCACCAAATCTTGTGTTATCTATTTCCATGCATGTCTTTACTTTTATGTTTATTAGAGATGTTAAATGCATGTGAATAATCTTAGTTAAAATTTTTAAAGGTTAAATATTATTACTTCTGATTCACCCCCACCCACCCCCGCCCCCCATCTTAGAAGTAAATCTTCCCATTTGTAAATTTCAACAATTGGTATCAAAGCTAAGTCCTCATAAGAAGAAACCTTACAACTTGGAGAAAAGATTTAGAAATGGAAGTCTATGAACTTGGGAAGGTCATAGAAAACCAAGTGATTGATATACAACTCACTCTACATACTTTGGAAGAAGCCATGGAAGAACTGAGAAAATCCTTAAAGAGAAGAAGAGGGATTGCTATAGCTAAGAATGATACACAATACAAGAAGATTGACACCTCAAAAGTGTTTACAAATGGAGATTCCAAAAAGTTTGATGCAGCAATAATAGACCTGATGGAGAAGAATAGAGCCCAAGCAGAGGAGATCAAAACTCTCAAGCTTGAACAAGAATCACAAGCCATGATGCTTTGTGAAGTAATTGAATAAAAGAAAAGAGCTATTGAAGATAAGGCTATGCTAGAAGAGGACAAGAGAAACCTTGCCAATAGGTTGGAAGAAAAGTTAATTGAGCTTGAAAGAATTTCAAACATGTAGCTAGACACCCTAAGTCAGATGATGGATGCACATCATGAGCTAAATGTCAAGGACATTGAGATCTCCACATTGAAGATGCAAAATAAACAACTGCAAAATGACCTAAAGAGAGAGAAGGAGATCGAAGAGAGCTTCAACAAACCTAATGAGGCAATAAAATCCTTTGAACAACTACTAAAATCACCAAGAGCCAGCAATGATACTTTAGGACTAGGATATACTAGCACTAAAAAAAGAGAGTCATCGAAGACTGCAGAAAAAAAAAGTGACAAAGGTAAGAACACTAAACCTACTTGTCATTTTTGTGGTAAAAAGGGACATACCTCTGATGTGTGTAGGAGTAAGAATGCCCATCAGAATGAAAAACCTAAGAACATGGGTCACTGTCATAAGTGCAACGAGCAAGGACATCAAGCACATGATTGTAGGACCAAAACTATTAGAATACCAAGATTTAAAGGACACTGCTACAATTGCAAGAAGTATGGATATAGAGCTTTTGAATGTAGATCAAAGCCTACGTGGAAACCTAATCAACCAACAAGGGGAAATAATCATGGACATCACTATAATTAGGACTATAACACTAGGCATAACTATCACTACCATTAGGAATATGGACACATCCTTGAAAATTGCATAAGAACTAACTTCTATGGAAACTATAGTAGATGGTTGAGCCAAACTACATGCTTCAGTTGTTTGAAGACTGGTCATATCAGCAAAAATTGCCCAAGGTCAAAGGCACCTAACTTAGAGTTTAACAAAGGAAAAGAGAAAGTAGATGTTGACCAAATCAGAGGAGAAATGAATAAGACATGGAAGAAGAAAGATGGAAGCAACACATCCGATGAAGGGATCACTTCACCCAAAAGGTCAAGTGGTCACACGTCATCTAACTAAGAAAAAGAAGGAATGTGGGACTGATATACAAAGTTTTATCATACATCAGTTCTATGACAAGTGAATACTAAAAATGAGAGATTGACATGAATAGAGATGCAAAGTTAAAATTTTCAATTTTTCACAAGTGTTGCTAAGTTACCTTCAGATGCTGAGTAAAGATCTAGTACATGCTAAGTTATCTGCCTAAATCAATAGAAGTTGAATGATTAGTTGCATCCGAGTTGGTAGTGGATGTTGAGTGAAGAGAAACTTCATTGTATGTTGAATAATTGGAAATCAATGGAAGCAAAGTAATGTAGAAATGCTTAAGAAGCCGAGTGGATAGTTGTAAACACACTAAGCATTAAATGCTATGAAATTAGGGTATACGCTCACATTTTGAATAATTTTTCTTCATCACGAATAAAGAGCAAAGACAAAGAAGAGAGCTGAATGATTTCCAAGCAGTTTTCCTAGCATTTGAGTATATTTCTACATAGATTCAACATAGTCTAATCAATTTCAAGGTATTTATACTACTGACAAGCGCAGTTTCAAATTTTCTTTGATTTTAAACCCTAGATCAAAGCAATGGCCTCTCGTTCTAGGAAACCTTAGGAGAAAGAGCCGTTTGAAGTCCAATTAGTGTTGAATAAAATTAAGCAACCTAATTTTTGGCCTATCCCTAAAGTTGCCTACAAAAATGACCCAACCAAAGTCCTATCCATAATTCCTCCTAAGGTAGTAATGGTGCATGATGTTAAGAGATGTTATAACTACAAGATAGGTGCTATAGGAGATATCGAGATCAGATAAGCTTATGATAGGTTGTGTAGAGGAATGGTTTAGCCCGTGCCCTAGAATTCTTTATTGTTTTCAAAATTGAATGGATCAGAATTACATTGAGTAGGATTCATGATGGTAGTTTGTGATTAGAAGATTGTCCAATTAAGATATCAAAGAGAATTTTTCACAGGGTAATAGGGTTTCCAACCCTATATTGACCCAAAACCCTAAGAAGTGACTCCAAGGAAGCTATTAATGGAATAAGAGGGGCATGCCCATAGATACCATTCAGGATCCTCTTGTTAATTTTGTTGTTAGAGTCATTTCTCATAAATTTTACCATTCTAGTAGACTCAATAGTGTACCATGCATTGCAATAGATGTTGGCTACAAACTAGTTAAAAAGGATCATACCTATGACCTAGAAAAATTGCAACTACAACAAATCAATGAGAACTTAGGAGCTATAAGGAGAACTAAGGGAGTCCAATGTAAATTTGGTGCAATTTTGATTTGTATATTTTTCTATGTACAAAATGAATTTCCATCTTTTGGAAAAGTTAGCTATAAAACCAATAGGTCCATTGTAGCCCAGGTGAATGAATATATTGAACAAATGGGGGCAAATTTTGAGACACTTATGATAAGTTAT
The DNA here is from genome assembly GCA_028749045.1 of Cupressus sempervirens. Classification (NCBI taxonomy): domain Eukaryota; kingdom Viridiplantae; phylum Streptophyta; class Pinopsida; order Cupressales; family Cupressaceae; genus Cupressus; species Cupressus sempervirens. The sequence continues at coordinate 138,390,406 of CM053789.1, read as the reverse complement.
TTTGAAGATTTCAAGAAATCCTTGAAATAGACACTAAGGATACCTATTTCATTAGTTGAGCAGCATGTAAATGATGTTTTTTTTCTTGTAAATATTGATTATACTTACATTCAAGCAGTCATACCAAGAGTAAGATGGCTTAGACCTCTTGGATATGAAATAAACATTGATGAACCATCTATAGCCATAACAACATTTCTAGTAGAGGAAGTGGATAAGAGTGCACCACATTTTGGCACATATGATGTGGTGAGATCAAAGGTAGAGATGGAGTTGAAAACTGCTTCCACATTAAAGAAAAAGGATAAATTGGTGAAAAAGCTCAAGGCAAAATTTGGAGAAGGCACAATAGAGGTAGAGGAGGTAGAAGAAGATGAAGAGGCAGATGATGATGAAGATGAATAGGGGCAAATGCCACTAGCATTAACCCAAGGCATGGGTGAAGATGCTAAAGAAGAAGAAGGTGCCGAGCATGAAGCACCCAAAGCATAACCCAAGAAGAGAAAAGCACAAAAATAGCCATAGCATAGCCTCAAAAGAAAAAGAAGGCTAAGCCAAGCCCAAAAAAATCTACCACTAGGGCAGATACAAGGGCTACAACTAAGGTGGAAAAAGAATAGGAGAAAAAGAAGAAAGCTACTAAACAAGAGAGAAAAAGAGAAGAAAATATGTGACACCTCCAGAGTTAGGTGAGGAGAGGATATAATCTAACAATGAAAAATTTAGAGTGGTAAGTCACACCACTAAATCTGACCTAGAAAATGTATGTGACAATATTAGGGATAATGCAGATTTGATGGGACTAAAAGGTATTGACTTTAATAAACTGACAAGAGAAGAGAAAAACATAGTGGAAGAATCAATCTACACTATGATGGCCAAGTTCATGACTACTCCACTTGAACTGGATAATACTATGCCTAAGGAGCTATACTCCATTGTAGAAAATAAATGGCATTATTGCCTAAACATGGAGAAAGAAATAAGAGTCAACATTGGATCGTGTAATTCCTAATGTCACTAAAGGTCAAATAAGCAAGGCTAGAAAGAAACATGGGAGAAAATTTGCACCCAAATACAGAGCCTTTAGCATTCTGCAAAACAAGATTGAGGATGTTGTGAAAAAGTCCACACAAATGTGGAAATTGATTTATGGGTTGACAACAGTAAAGGAAGGAAAAGAAGATCCGTTTGAGGGAATAAATAATGATGAATAAGAAGAGGAACATGAAAAAGAGGAAGAAGGAGAAAAAGAAAAAGAAGAAGTAATAGTGGAGAAGGAATCACAAAAAGGTGATGAGGCAATAGTTGAGAAGTAGCAACATGAATAGAGTGTCCAAGACACACAATTTCCACCACCTAGTCCTCCACATACAACACCTACATTTGCAAAAACTATAATTGTGAAGGATGTTCTTGATACTTCTGGTTAGAACATCAATCCATTAATTGCAAAGGATCTCAAGAAGATCCTTCACTAGACAACTCTATAAGCACAATTGTGTATTAATCTAGTTTTGGTACATGTCAAAAAGTAGTAGCTAAGATAACCAAGGAGAAGGTGAATACAAAAGAACCACCTTCACAAACTCCAATAGCTATAAGTGGTCAACCACGAGAGCAAGCATCACAAGACACATTTGCTAAGGTTGACACTATGGTCACTATAACTGTCGAGGAGCAAGCTAAGGAAAAGACAAGACAAAAATATACCTTGGATCCTATAGCACAGAGTCAAGGTGCACCTCCTCTAATCACTATAATTGATCAAGGCAGAACTAAAGAAGACAAGGAAGAGGAGAAAGCCCCTAAGGAGAGAGAACAATAGGAAATATAGAAGTTAGTTAATTTTCCTACTATAGGGGCTCCTACTAAGCAGTCGAGCTATGATGTAGTACCATTGCAAATATTAGCACCAAGCCTGAGCTCTACCAAGGTAGCAAGGGTACTTCACTATGGAGACCCTGCACTTGATGAGGATATAGTCATACCAAGCTATGACTATAAAATAATGAGCATAACACAAATCAATGAAGTGTAAGAGGCACTAGAGAAGAAGAAGAAGCAAGAAATACTAAAGAATGAGTATAGACAAAGGCAATCATTAATAGAAATTAAAGACATCTTTCTAGATGCTTTTAGCTTGCTAATACTTGATGAAACAAAGCCCATCATGGAGCAACTATCCAACATAGTGGACCAAGTACAAAATGAAGACCTAGATACCAATGTAAAATTGCTTGAATGATTTGAGAAGAAATTTCAAATGAAGGTAAATGTGAAAATATCTAGTGAGATAGCACTATCACAAGTGGAACTAGCTAAGAACATATTCTCATTGTACTCCAAATTGTGGGATTCTTCGTACTTCTCACAAGAAACAAGCTAGAGAATATTGAGCTTGGAGAGGAACCTCAAGGTATCAAGTAGACAGCTACCAAAAGATCCAACTCAAAGTGAGAAACATTTTGCTACAATGCTTCACACCCAAAAGGAATTAACTGTACTCATAGCAGATGAGGCTAACATCAAGGCCAAGTTGATACAAATACAGTCTACAATAACCCCACACATGGAAGTTTTGAATAAAGAGATGGCCTATGAAATTTTTTTTTTGAAGAAAGATCCAAATATTTCTACATTGGAAGGCCTCATACATCTTGTAGCAAAGACAACCATCCAACATAAAGCATTGGAAATTGCTTTAGACAATTGGGATGTTGATTTGAAGATTATTATGGAGATAAATAGTTTTTTTTGGCTAAGTATTCAATTCATTCATAGGACCCTTTGACATAAGTGTCAAAAAGGGGGGGATATAATAAAGATAGGATATAATAAGATATGGGGGAGATAATAAAATTTTGAGTTTTGAGGAGTGATATGGAGATATAGCCAAAATGATACAAAAAATGCAAGGAAGATGTGTGAAAGGGGGAGTACAAATAGAGTAGAAATACAGCAGACAAGGGAAGAATGAAAAGGAAAAGATAAAGAGTATCAAAAACATCAGCATGTGACAAATCTAGTTTAAGAGATTTTGGATACAGAATTGGCATGTCAGCTCATGGGGAGTTATAAGTTTTGAGGTATATAGTCTTCTACAAAATTTTGAACAAGTTTTTGAAGTTTTGTACATATGCCAAACAAGATGCACATTATACTCATAGAGATCAGATTCATAATGTTTAGTTAAGTTTTTTTGACACTCATGTCAAAGGGGGAGACTGTTGGTCTTAGATTGGTTTTGACAATTGAGTGTCAACACACTTAAACCAATTTCTAAGTTGATGCTGAGCTACAATATGTGTCAAGCTAGAGATTCAACAAGTGCCGAGCAAGTTTCAAGTGATGAGTAACTATAGATGCCAAGTCACTATAGGCGTCAAGCAAAGTATAGATGCTGAGTGAAAAAGAATTACTATAGGAGCCAAGCAAGAGAGAAATCCTATATGTGCCAAGCATTAGCAATTAGTAAGTGTCGAGTAACACAAAATCAACATATGAGTTTGTACCTTCACAAACTTAGATGTAAACCATTTTTGAAGCTGAATCAAGATGAATCTTGAAGAAAGATAAGATCAAATATTTTACATTCCCTATGTAATCGACATGCAACCAATTAGAAAAATGGAGAAAGCATGCAACCAATAGGAAAAGTATAAAGATTTGAGTGGGAAAAGAAGGATGAATATTGATTGTAGATTCATACCTAACCCTAAGTCTTCAAAGCCTTTAAAAGGAGGTCATTACCTCATAATTTAATGATGAGTGAGAGTTATATGGGAGAATGCTAGAAAAGTTCAGAGGGGTGCAAAGACTTAGAGGAAGAGCAACACTGTAGAATCAAGTTGTTTAAAATAGAGTATCAATAGTATGAGCAAAGAGTTATCAGATTAGGAAGGATCAGATCAGATTGAGTTGAACAAGGATATGGAATCAACAATTAAAGATTTTAAGTCATTAGGTCAACACATTCTAATACCTTCTAGCCATTGTATTAGGAATGAAAGTCCTATGATGATAGGTTGGTTTAACAACCATGTTGTAAACCTTTAACAAGGTGATAAATCCTTTAATAGGGTAACATTCCAAGTGAATGTTTGTAAATCCTTTAATCAGTTCACTTTTACCAGGGTGTAAAGCTTTTAACAGGGAAGCCCTTTCATAGGGTAGACCATTGGAAGTGGTCAAACTTTGTAACCTTAATCAGTCACATATTGCTGCAGTGATAATTTGTGGGTGTCATCCCCACCCTAGTTTTACCTTCTCATTTTGGAGGGTTTCTAGGTCACCAAATATTGTGTTATCTATTTTCATGCATGTCTTTATGTCATGTCCCCTTTTCAAATAATTAAAAATAATAATCTTTGCTAAGGCAGGCAGGCCCAAAAAGGTGAAGTTTCAAAAAAAGGGGGTAATCTTTGGAAGATAATGGACTAATAAATGAAAATTATTATTAAAATATGTTTTATTAACCCCTCTTGGATGTGAGTTAGGGTTATGCCCTCTTTTAAGGGGTTTGGAGGCATTTTGGGCTCATTCTAGAATTTGATTTTTGCTCATTTCTTTGTTATTCTTTAGAGGCTACCAAACCTGTGGAGAAGGAGACCCAAGAATGGGATTTTTTAGGTTTCTAGGAAGGCTAAGGATGGGATTTTGAAGCCATTCCATGTGCATGCTCATGCGGAGTTTGCCTTTGTGCTGAACAACGCAGATTTGTGGTTTTTTTCGGGTGTGTTTTTTGTAAGAGTTTGGTGTTTCCGGTTGAGTATTTCATATCAGTTTGGGTTGCTACTATATTTCAGACTTTTAGATGTTAAATAGAGCTGAATATATGTATTTTTTCATGATTATACTTCTATGATAGATTATTAGTGTTTTTGTGGTGTTTTCGGGCTATTCTATGTTATTTTCGGGAGCTCGATGAGCATTGTTTTTATCCTCCGTTTAGGAGCTGTTGTGTAAATGTTATACAGATCTGAAAATGTCATTTTATAGGCTGTTATTCTGCTGAAATTTCTATAAAAATTTCCACTTTCAAATTTACTAATAATATGTGAAGCTGTGAAGTTCTTGGCACTATTTCCAGCATACGCGATTTGGGGTTTATTGAAAAATTGGTGGATCTTTGAAAGATTGGTTGTTTGATCTTCAAGATCTGATTAGAGGCTTGAAATATCATACAAAATCAGTAAAGAGAAATTTCAGTGGTATCAGAGCTATGATCTTGCCAGCCCTTGGGTTTGTAGAAGCTTGCATGTTAGTTTTGACAACTACCCAAATCTTGCATGTCAAAATTTATGGTTGCATGCTACTTCTAATCATTTGCATGTTAGTTCTTGGTGAATTTGGTGGTTGCATGTTGCTTCTAATTAGTTGCATGTCAAAATATATGGTTGCATGCTACTTCTAATCATTTGCATGTTAGTTCCTGGTGAATTTGGTGGTTGCATGTTGCTTCTAATTAGCTGCATGTCAAAATCTATGGTTGCATGCTACTTCTAATCAATTGCATGTTAGTTCTTGGTGTTTGAAGAAGTTATAACCTATTGGGGTTACACTCTGTTGGAAATATTCAAGATATGACAAGTTACTGAGAGGGGAGGGGTGAATCAATAACTTCTAAAATTTCAAACAATAAAACTGTATACTGATATATTCATCATTCATCCAAGTAACCTATTGTAAGCATGAAACAAAATCATTTGCAACACTTGAACACACAGATTTGGTGACCCAAAAACCTTCCAAATAGAAAGTAAAACTAGGGTGGGGATGAAACCCACAAGCTTCGTTACTGCAGTATGAAGTTGGTCGGTTAAGGCTTACAATGATCACTTCTGGTGATCTGCCCTATTAGGAGCACAAAGTATTGCTAGATCCACCTTGTTAGAGGATTTCCAAACATACAATAAAGTATGAACTCTATTAGGAGATTTACAAAAGACTGTTAAGTCTACCTTGTTAAAGGATTTGCAAAAACTGATTCACCTGTTAGAATGAAACAGTGGATCTAATTACAACTGATTGCTGATAAGATCCGCTATGCTCTGATTCACCTTGATGTGATAGATAAAACATTTTTGCTTCAAAACTAGACCTGCTGAATATCTTCACAATTCAGCCCACATACTTTCGCACGCATGTATTTCTTTTGCACTTTCACACTTTCACACTTTCACATTTCCACTCATTACCATTGCCATAACTGTTCTTGAATGATACAATACATTGCATATATATACCATCCATATAAACAATACATGCAAGGTCGGCTAAACAATACATGCAAGGTCGGCTAAAACAACAAGTGCAAATCGCTATACAAAGTCGGCCCAAGGTAAAAACTTGGGTTCACTGAACTGACTCGGTGTCCTTCTGATACTCGGCATCCACTGCGTTACTCGACATCGTCATGCACTTGGTAGAAGTGAAGGCACGGTTCATACTAAAAACTTCAAGTAGTTCTAAACTCGGTAACCACTAGAGACTCGGTAGAAGAGATGTCACTCGGTGAATACTTCTATCTGAACTGTTGCTCGGTGATCAAAGGAAATACTTGATAGAACCTTGTGACTCGGTGATAGTTAGTTTCCTTGATATCCATTTGAGCTCGGTAAAAATTAATTTCCTTGATAACCTCAGGAGATTGGTTATCATGAAGTTCTCGGTTACATCTTAGTACATCTTTACTCGATCAAAACTGATTCCTTTCTTTACCTTGAACACTCGGTAAACACTGATTGCTTTGTTCACCTTGATCACTCGGTAAACACTGACTTCTTTGTTCACTTTGATTACTCGGTAAACACTGACTTCTTTGTTCACCTTGATTACTCAGTAAATACTGACTTCTTTGTTCACCTTGATTACTCAGTAAACACTGAGAACTAGGTAAAGCTTGGCTTCCGGTGAGAGCTCAGTAAGCATTTAGAATCCAATAAGTGTTGTAACTAATGACAAAAATGTATCATAATGCCAACAATCTCCCCCTTTGGCATTAGTGACAAAAAACACTTATGAGACAAAATTTATCTGACATGCTGATGACTGATTCTGAATATACATAGCTTCGTTATATACAACTCCCCCATAGAATAGCTTTGTTATATACAACTCCCCCATAGAATGTACATACATTATTTACATGAGCTGTATATCTCTTCCTTTGAATTTTTTTTTTTTGAAAACACTTATTCACCCATAGTATACATATCCAACAATAATCTCCCCCTTTTTGACAATAATGCCAAAGAATAAAGAATATATATACTTATATAGAAACACCAAAATGAGAGATGAACTTTGAATGTACCTGGAGAATAAGCTAGAGAGTCTTATCCCAATTCTCTTGCAAAATTTTGCAGGTAGAAAGAGCTATTTGAACTTCAGCCGAAAGTTCAATCACATGATCTGCAATGGAGAAGTTATTATCATGGATTAATGTCTTTGAATGTGCAATATGCTTCTGCATTGAATCCATGATGGGAAGGATCATGTTTTGGATATCTATCAATGTAGATCGGATCCTTGCCTCTTCCCTCAACAGCTCTGCCTGCTTCTCTGACAAAAATTTGATTCTAAGGTGATGAGATGAGCTTGAATTGGGGTCAAGCTTCAAGTTCTGTGTGCTTACCTTTAGATCTTCATCAATTTTATTTAGTTTTTCTCTTATTCCTTTAGTGTATTCGGTAACATCACAAAGTTTAGCAAAAAGAGATGTTACATTATTAAAAGAATTTTCCATATCTGCCAAAACTGAGGTTAATGCAACCTGATTTATTGCAATGTTCTGGGCAATGTGCCCTAATACCTTATTATCAAATTTCTTTTCTGCACGCTCGATTAGCTTCTCTTGTCCGGAGGCATCTTCATTGAATTTATTAACTACCTCTTCCAGTTGAATCAAAATGTGTTGAGAGGTATCAACATCAACACCTATAGCCTTAGTAATTATGTTCCGGGCTTCCTCAATTATCCTATATTCCTTATCCCTTTCTGTGTTGGCATAAAGTTATTTTCCATTAGTGACAACACTTTTCTCACAGTATTAACCGAGTAAAGAAGAACTCAGTGTTAACCAAGTTCGGTCGGTTAACATAGAACTTAGTATTAACCGAGTTCAGTCGGTTAACTAAGAACTCAGCATTAACCAAGTTTGGTGGGTTAATTAAGAACTCAATTTTAATCAAGTAAAGACGGATGCAGTGTTAACCGAGTTCGGTCAGTTAACATAGGACTCAGTGTTAACCGAGCTCAGTCGGTAAACAAAGAAGTTTGTTCTACCGAGTTTGTTTTGCTATTTGGCCGACTCAGTTAAATTTTGTCTACTTTTATTCAGCCAACCATTGCATGTAATTTTAACTTGGATGGTATATATATGTAATGTATTGTATCATTCTAAATGTAAATGTGAAGAATGTGTGCGAAAGCATGTAAGCTGAATTTTGAAGGTTTTCAGCAAGGTCAGCATTGGAGCAGAAATGTTTTATCTGTCATATCAAGGACAATCAAAGCATAGCGGATCTTATCAGCAATCAGTTGTATTCAGATCCACTGTTTCATTCTAATAGGTGAATCAGTTTTTATAAATCCTTTAACAGGGTAGACTTAACAGTCTTTGTACTAAATCTCCTAACAGAGTGCATACTTATGAAGTATGTTTCAAATCCTTTAACAAGGTGGATATAACAATCCTTTATGCTCCTAACAAGGCAGATCACCAGAAGTGATCATTGTATGCCTTAACCGGCTAACTTCCTACTGCAGTAAAGAAGATTTGTGGGTTTCATCCCCACCCCAGTTTTACTTTCTATTTTGGAAGGTTTTTGGGTCACCAAAATCTCTGTGCTTATGTGTTATGAATGTCTACATACTGCAGATTAGGTGATTAAATATTTTACTGGTTAACATGAATTGATTTAAGATTTTATGTTTACTGATTCACCCCTCCCCTCTCAGTAAACTATTATATCTTGAATATTTCCAACAATTGGTATCAGAGAAAACTTGGTTCTCAGGACAAAGCTTGACAGCTTGAGCAAAGATCAAAGTCAATGGAGATATTCAGATTGGAGAAAGTTATAGAAAATGAAAAGTTAGATATTGAAATGGCCATGGTTCAACTTAAAGAAGCAAATGAACATCTTTCTCAATCCCTAAAAAGAAGAAAGGATCTTGCAAAACAAATGAATGATCATCAGTATGTTGAAGTGAAGATTGAAGACCTGTTACCATCAAGCAATTCAGAAGAAGCTGACCAAGCAATCAAAGAACTTCTAGAAAAGAATGGATCTCTGCAAGAAGAGGTAAGAAAGCTTAAGAGAGAACAAGAAATACAGTCAATCAGGCTATGTGAAGCTTTGGATCAAAGAAACAAAGCACAAGAAGAAATGGAAGATAGAAGTCATGAAATCCGCAATCAAACTCATTAGTATGAAGATCTCATAGACCAACTCACCAATGCAAATGAAGAAATCAGGATTCTCAGAGCACAAAATGAAAGAATAAGGAATGATTTGAACATTGAAAAGCAAATCAATGAAAGTCTACAGAATGACTTGAGATCAGAAAGAAAAATCAATGAAAGCTTGGAAAATGACCTAATCTCTGAAAGGCAAGTCAATGAAAGGATGATGGAATCTCAGGTAGACGTAAATCAATTGAATGAGCAGAATCTTCAAAAACAAACAAGCAAAGCTGGTCTTGGATACAAAGAAGCTGGTGAATCCTCCAAGCAAGGTGAACAAAGGAATAAAAGATCCACTTGTAATCATTGTGGCAAGATAGGTCATACATCAAACAAATGCTGGAGCAATGGGAAAGCAAAATTCAATGGTAAGTGCTTCAACTGCAATCAGCATGGTCACAAGGCAAACGAGTGTAAAGAAAAACCAAAATTTGAAGGCAATTGTTACAAATGCAAAAAGCATGGTCACAAGGCATTCCAGTGCAAATCCAAATCATTCAATCCAGCTGAACAACTTGTCAAAGCCATATTCGGATGGGACTACAACACCTGGTGTAGATGTCACTATTGTGGAGAGTATGGACATACTGGCATGAATTGTGCCAGACATCACCTAAGGAAAAAGGACACAACTGTAAGGTGCTATACATGTACAAAACTCGGTCATATAGCCAAAAATTGCATGAATATCAAAAGAATTGAAGATGAAAAGAAAATCAAAGCAGATAACATTCGAAAGCAAATGAAGCAGCAATGGATTCCAAAATCTACCGAACAAGATAAGTCAGATAGGAGTGTCACTCAAGAGGTGGGTGACTCTACCATTTCCAATTAGTATTCATATAAGAAACATTGGAACTGCATCTTCCAAGATTTATCCTATGCAGCTCAAAAGGAAGAAGATGGATCAAATTAGTATTGTAGATACACTCTGACTCCAGGACGGTTCAATACTTTACCAAGTTTGGTTGGATGTAACAAAGCTTCATTAACCGAGTAGTAGTTACCGAGTTGAGTCGGTAAGAGACTTTGCCAAGTTCGGTCAGTCACAACTAAGTTTCATTGACCATGTTGTGTCAACCGAGCAAGGTCGATTCGTGACCTAACCGAGTAAGGTCGGTACTTCAATATTTTCTTTCGATCGTCGAGTTGATAATATCTACCGAGCTAGTGGATGACAACCTGTCATTTCTTCTGCCATCATACCAAAACATTTATGGCAAATTTGTTATCAAAAGGGGCAAAATTTGATCTAAATTTTTACTGCAAACAAAGAGCTAAGGTATTTTCTGCAATTTCAGAGCGAGCCTAAGACATTTCCGAGCGAATTTTTCAAAAGAGCAAAAGAATCAATTCAGAATTTTTCTACACCTACCAAGTAACAATGGCATCCGGAAGTGGAAGCTCTAAGACTAAGAAAGGCTAGGAAATGCTGGTTAGAGGAGAGGAATGGAAGGCGTCGAACTTCAAATTAGCACCAGCTATTGCAGAATCACTGGACCCTAATGGTGCCCAATCTCAAATTCTTTCAAAGGTACTTCTTGTCAATGATATAAGATCTCATTTTAAATGCTCTATTCAAGAACTTGGAAACCTAGAAATTGATAATGCCCTAGGTGAAATGAGCATAGATGGAAACCTAAAACCCGAACATAAGCATCTTGAAACAAAAGGGTTAACCCACATTTCGCACTTGCCAAGGAAATTTCAAGTTAAATGGGTTAGGTATGTACTCAGTCGAGTTCACAATGGCCAATTGTGGTTAGAGCAACCAGTGCTCATCACAAAAAAAATGATTAACAAAATTACTGGACTCCCCATGCTGAGCAAAGCCAAGTCTACCAAAACCCTAGGTCGGGAGGAATTGCAGAAACTGACCCAAGCAGAATGGGATGGTAGGGGACTTAAGCTGAATACTGTAGCTGACGTCGAATTGAGATTTGGCATTCACGTCATTGCTCACAAAATCTATAGTACAAGCCATCCAAACAGTGTACCCTGTGAAGCTGTGGATCTGGCGTACAAAATAGTGAAGAAGAATTTAGAATTTGATTTATCAGAATTACTTTTATCCCAATTCAATAAGAATATGGAAAGCATTAGAACCTCCAAGAACAATCCCTACAAATTCGGTTCGCTTTTGATTTGTTTATTCTTCTATATTCAGAAATCTTTTCCATCAAAGGGATCAGTAGTATGGAGAAAAGATATACCAATTCTTTATCAGATAAACGAGTTCATTACAGAACTAGGTGAAAATTTTGATAGTATTTTGGATAACTATTTTGAAGAATTTAAGGAAAAGATGAATCATAGGTTCCGAATTCCACCCAAACTGGTTGAAGAATACAAGGAAGACATATGCTTCATGGTAGATTGCGACAAGGTATACAGTCAGGCAGCCAGGCCTCGAGTAGCATGGGTGAAACCTCTTCCCTATGAGGTAAAAATTGACGAAGCCAGGGATATCATAGAAGCACTGGTGAATGAACCAGTAGACCCAAGGAAACCAATTTTTGGAACATATGATCAAGCTAAGGCTAGATTTGAGCTCCAAATTAAAATCCCTCAGGCCATTAGCAAAGGAAAGAGAAGGATAGCCCAACTGAAGACGGAAGTTGGCTCTCTTATGATAACAGAAGGCAAAGGAGAAGACGAAGAAGAAGAAGAGGAAATCGAGTCAGACAAGGAAAAGGAGCCTCAACAAAAGAAAGGCAAGGTGATCATCACCAAACCTAAAAGGCAAGCCTCTGCAGTCTTCTCCAAGAGAACAAGACAAGGAAAGAAAGAACCTGTACTTGTTAAGCCTCCACTCACATTTGAGGATAGATTGAAGCAATTAGAAGCAGGTGCTAGCTTCACAAACTTCAAAGCATTGAATTTTGAAACCAGAACAGAACAAGAAAAGATGCAGATTGAGGAACTGGTACTGAACAAGATGGGTAAATGGAAATACTCACCGGACCAGATAGCCTCCCAGATCTCCAAAGAACTATTGGAGAGGTTGCAAATCAGATGGGAAGCTGTAACCAAGACTGTAAAAGACATCTATGAGCAGACACTGAAGAATCTCCTGCCGAGTTTCACTAATGCTGAAGTGAAAGCATCACTGAAAGATCACGAAGGAAATATGATGATTAGATTCCACACCTGTTTGATACTTGTCAAAGACATTGAGCATGTGGTAAATGATGCAACAAACATGTGGAAAAACATCTATCATCTACACAAATCCAGTGATGATACTGTTGAAATCAAGGACATTGACAACAGTGATGATGATGAAGATGATGATGATATTGAAGATATTCCAGGGGATCTTCATTCAATCATGTTAGAAGTGGAAGAAGAGGCTGAGAAAGAATTAGAGGAAGAAGAAGCTGAAAAAGAAATGGAGGAGAAAGAAGATAAACAAGCAAAGGTGGAAGAAGATCCAGTACAAATTGCAGCTGAAGTCATTGCATCTCTTCCACACTCTCCATCCAAAACAGTTACATCAACTATGGAAATAGCTTCTACTGGTAAGTCCTCTCAGCTCCGTGTACCATCTATGCAAGTGCCAATCACTTCATTAACCGAGCTGCAGCCACCTTCATTAACCGAGTCTCCATCAGTCTCTGCAGTAAGTTCATCATGCACATCAACCTCTACTGCAGAATGTATAATAAGTGTACCTAAAGATACTACAATTTTGACTTCTCTTAATCAAATTTTGGCAACTATTAGCTCTTCCACTCCATCCTGTACAACAACATCAATTTTTGATACCATTTGCACATCTCTTAGTCTTCCTTTACATAGTCCTATTCCAGTCTTATCAGCCAGCCCTGCCTCATCAACTATAGTCTCAGTTCACAAGGGTCAAGATGAAGTCTTTGCTGGAAAAGCAAAAAGATACATGTTTTCCAGCAAGACACTGGATGAGGAAATTAATTTGGATAAGGACATTATCCTTCCTAAAATAGATCTTGATACAGCATCAGTTGATGAAATGAGAATGCTCAGTCAGCTATTAGAGCAGAAGGCTAGGCAAAAACAGCTACGGCATGAAAGAGATCTGGAATATAGCATCATTGAGAGTGCTAAAAATATTATAACAGAGGCTATAGGTGTTGAAGTAGATTCTACTCAACACATTTTGATTCAGTTGGAAGAGGCTGTAAACAAATTCAATGAGGATACCTCCGGCCAAGAAAAGTTGATTGAAAAGGCAGAGAAGAAATTTGACAATAAGGTGCTTGAGCACATTGCTCAGCATATTGCATTAAATCAGGTAGAATTGTCTACAATTTTGAATAATTTTGAGAATTCTTTTAATAATGTAACTTCACTTTTTGGAAAACTCTGTGATGTTACTAAGTATACCAAGGATATAAAAGAAAAGTTGAATAAAATTGATGAGGATATGAAGGTCAGTGCCCAAGTGCTGCAATCTGACCTCAGTACAAGTTCATCCCATCATCATAAAATAAGATTTTTGTCGGAGAAACAGGCAGAATTGCTGCGAGAGGAAGGAAGAATCAGGTCTACTCTCATAGATATCCAGAATATGATTCTTCCTGTCATGACTTCAATGCAAAAGCATATTGCTCATTCCAGAACATTGATTCATGACAACAATTTCTCAGTTGCAGATCATATGATTGAACTTTCTGCAGAAATTCAAATTGCACTCTCCTCCAACAAAATTTTGCAAGAAAATTGGGATAAGACTTTGGCTCTTATTCTCAAGGTACATTCAGAATTTCTCTCTCATTTTGAAATCTCAGTGTAAATATATGTTATTTGGCATTATTGTCAAAAAGGGGGAGACAAAACTTCAGAACTTCAGAGCTATCCGTGCAAAGATATATGTATTGATCTGTAAATACTGTGCATATTGTATGGGGGAGACATACATCTAATAAGATCTACAATTTTGGAAACTTTTTGAAATGTATGTCAATTTCTGTACATAAACTTTGATACATAATTGTTTTTGTCACTAATGCCAAAGGGGGAGATTGTTGGCATAAAGTTATTTTCCATTAGTGACAACACTTTTCTCACAGTATTAACCGAGTAAAGAAGAACTCAGTGTTAACCGAGTTCGGTTGGTTAACATAGAACTTAGTATTAATCGAGTTCAGTTGGTTAACTAAGAACTCAGCATTAACCGAGTTCGGTCGATTAATTAAGAACTCAATTTTAACCGAGTAAAGACGGATACAGTGTTAACCAAGTTCGGTCGATTAACATAGGACTCAGTGTTAACCGAGCTCAGTCGGTAAACAAAGAAGTTTGTTCTACCGAGTTTGTTTTGCTATTTGGCCGACTCAGTTAAATTTTGTCTACTTTTATTCAGCCGACCATTGCATGTAATTTTAACTTGGATGGTATATATATGTAATGTATTGTATCATTCTAAATGTAAATGTGAAGAATGTGTGCGAAAGCATGTAAGCTGAATTTTGAAGGTTTTCAGCAAGGTCAGCATTGGAGCAGAAATGTTTTATCTGTCATATCAAGGACAATCAAAGCATAGCGGATCTTATCAGCAATCAGTTGTATTTAGATCCACTATTTCATTCTAACAGGTGAATCAGTTTTTATAAATCCTTTAACAGGGTAGACTTAACAGTCTTTGTACTAAATCTCCTAACAGAGTGCATACTTATGAAGTATGTTTCAAATCCTTTAACAAGGTGTATATAACAATCCTTTATGCTCCTAACAGGGCAGATCACCAGAAGTGATCATTGTATGCCTTAACCGGCTAACTTCCTACTGCAGTAAAGAAGATTTGTGGGTTTCATCCCCACCCCAGTTTTACTTTCTATTTTGGAAGGTTTTTGGGTCACCAAAATCTCTATGCTTATGTGTTATGAATGTCTACATACTGCAGATTAGGTGATTAAATATTTTACTGGTTAATATGAATTGATTTAAGATTTTATGTTTACTGATTCACCCCTCCCCTCTTAGTAAACTGTTATATCTTGAATATTTCCAACATTCTGATCTTAACTGCATCTGAGTAGCCTTTTTCTCAATAAGTTGACTAGCATACCTCATTTCTTCAATGGTAGCATTATCAAAGTCAAATTTTGGAATTACTATCTCTGTGTCCAAGTCAATGTCTTCAGGAATTTCCTTTCCAGTGATCATAAGTCTTAATGGTTGCTTTTGTTTGACTTCTGGGATGACTGGTTTGACCTTTGGAATAGACACAACAGTAGAGATAGAAGGACTAGCAGTAAAAACTGGGATGTTTGAGGTTTGAGTGCCAATAGAAGTATGTACAGGGTCAAAATTTTGAGTGCTGGCCAAAAATGGTGATACACTTGGTAATATAGTATCTGAGCTCACTGTGCCTGAAGTAGATGGCGACAAAATTGTAGAACAAATTTGAGTTGTCAAAATTTGAGAACTTACAGCAATACCAACTGAAGATGATGGAGTTGAGGAGGCTAACTCGGTAGATGAAAAGGGGTGTAGCTCGGTAGTCGAAGAGGGATGCAGCTCGGTAGATGAAGTGGTAGTCACTTCTACTAATGATACCTGGAGTTGAGATATGGCAGGTGTAGATGGTAAAACTGGTGTAGATGAACCTGTGGAAGCTGACTCCAACCTTGATGATGTCACAGGTTTGTCTGGGGAGTGAGGAATGGATGCAATAACTGCTGCTGCAATTTTTACCATATCATCCTCCTTATCTTCCTCTTCAGCTTCTTCCTCTTTGTCTTCTTCCTCCTTTTCTTCCATCATTGCATGCAACTCTCCTAGTGTAACTGTGATGGATGGAGTGCTATCTGATTCATCACTGCTGCTGCTGCTGTCATCATCCTTTATTTCTACTGGGTCTACACTGGGCTTATATAGATGATAGATGTTTTTCCACATGTTTGTAGCATCATTTACAACATGCTCTATATCTTTGATCAAAAACAAACAAGTGTGGAATCTGATCATCATCTTACCTTCATAGGTTTTCAATTCAGATTTTACCTCTGCTCCAGTGAGACTAGGCCGAAGATTCTTCAAGGATTGCTCATATATATCTTTTACCATCTTGGTGGCTAACTCCCATCTTGGCTGTACTCTCTCTAGTAGTTCTTTAGAGATATGAGGAGCAATCTGGTCTGGGGAGTATTTCCATTTTCCCATTTTGTTAAGTACCAGTTCCTCAATTTGCATTTTCTCTGCATCAGTCCTTGTCTCAAATCTCAATGCCTTGAAATTTGCAATGCCAGCTCCTTCTTCTAATGTTTTGAGCCTTTTCTCGAATGTAGGTGCAGGTTTGACCAATACAGGTTCCTGAATACCTTTTCTCGTTCTCCGAGTGAATACTGCAGTAGGATGCTTCTTGGGCTTGGTAATGATTACCTTGCCTTTCTTCTTTGCCGGTTGCTCTTTTTCTGATTTTTTTTCTCCTTCTTTTTCTTCTTCACTTTCTTTATCTTCACC